>OX589608.1:7750946-8350946 GCA_951329385.1 Polia nebulosa
GCCTTATTTATAAAAGATAACCAATGCGATTAGTTTTAAGACTGATTAGCAGGTTCTTAACATAATTTTCAGTGAATACTTTAAACTGGGCTGCATGGTTGGCTATGCGAACACACCACACACAAGCGGAGAGCTGGTGGTTTTGACACTGGGTTGCAGGCTGTTCAAGGAGGCCATGCCACCCTGAACAAAAATCTGTTCAGAAGACTGCTCCTGGACCATCACCGGACACTGCACTCTAAATAACACTCCCACACAATAGGCGTAACGGATAGTACCCTTTGCAGAACATATATGGAGACAGAGGCAACGGTCGCGCACGTGCTCCATAAGTGCACGGGCGTCGCCGATATATGCTTACGAATCTTAGGATCACCGAATTCCCTCGTAGACGCCTTGAATAAACTGGGAGGCCTAATTTGATTCTGGAGAGAGGTGGGCTGGTTGGAATAAAGGCCGCTAGGGCCCACGGGTGGTTTAAATGGTCCACCATGGACGGAGTGCGGAATCAAAATTCAGATTATGCAGATCAAAACAAAAAGAACTTAAACTAGTTACAAGTAAGTTATAAAGTTATGTAACCACATTATATGAGATAGATAGATGGTAGATGTCTATTCTTAAGAGGAGGTGACTACGAATCGGCAATACTAATGTACAGATAAGATTCCAGCTTGGCGGCTCAAAACACTTCGCAAATCGCTACGCTGTAGCAAATTCTTATGACAGTGGGGGTGAGGAATGGGGTACTGCACAACAGAAAACGAATTTCGAGCCGCCATTAAGTTTGAATCGACTTGTACCTCTGCAATCATGCGCCATTGAACTTGTTCCTTAAATATAGATATTGGTGTCTACCTAAGTCCAGCACAGGACTAATATGGCAGTGATAATAAAGAATGCATCGATTTCATCTTGGTCCAAGTGAACCATTTAAAAATGCAAGAGTAAACTTAAAGTGTTGGATGTCAAAAAGTTGCTCTGTGAGGTATGTCATGTTTAAGTGCTCTCAATAAATAATTAGTTTTTGGCGTATAATCTAGCTAAAAGTGCGAACATTGTGAATGACTGGACAATTTGAGTGTTTAGTGAACTGCAGCAATATTAATTGCAACGTGAGTGCTTCGATTCGAAGATAATCGTTAAAAACAAATAATTTCGTGATCGGCTTTTATTTTATACTCTTGCGATTACCCTCAAATAAGTCGAACAATTGCATAGAAATAGTTGTGTGGGCAAGTTGAGGCAGCTTGCGCTGTTTAAAAATCTGTCAGGCGCTTTATGAAAATATTCAAGCTGCAACTTATTGCTATAACTTTTTGGAATGGTCCCCTCCGCAACGAGCTGAGTGATAAACAAAACAGTGCAAAATAAGAACCAAATTCACAATAATACAGACACAAGTGAGCAAAAAATTAAAAACTGTCATTTTAAATAGTGAACTTGGTGTGGTGACTGCGATCCGCGAGTTCATCCTTCAAAAACGAAAGCAAGGTCAAATTGCCAAACTGTGTGATTGTTTTGGCATAACTGGTCTATTTGAACATTATATCACGTTAGGTCTCGGGGCTTCTGTAAACTACGGCTGAGCAAAACTTGTCTGTGACGCACACGATAAATTGGAGCTGGGGTTGGTACGTTCTGCTTCCTACGGGTTCATCGATCGCCTGGTAGCTGCATTGAGCGATAAAACGTCATGATACGCCGCTCCACGCCTCCCCGCCCACCATAACAACCGGAGCGCCACAACAGACGTATGATTCAGATACACCGTCTGAGCGGAGTGGTAGTAGCAATGTTGCCGTGCGACATAAGCGCAGACGCGAATTGGACGATGATCATAGGCAACTTAAAGCGGAAATGACGAGCTTGTTCACATCATTATCCGCGACTGTTGATCAACATTTTGCTGAACTTAAGCAGCAAAATGTAGAACTCAAAGCAAGCTTGCAATTTATGTCCGAAAAGTACGACTCCGTTCTCAAAATCTCTTGCAAACCTAGAAGAGGACAGGGCAAGGGACAAAAAACACATTCTAAAGTTGGAGGAGAAATAGAGCTTATGGAACGGAAAGCCAAGTCCACAGGACTAGAAATACGCAACGTGCCGGCCATCTTATATGGTAATACAAAGACGGAAACAAAGGAAGATGTCAGCAAGATAGTGATATCGTTGGCTAAAGCCGTGGAGGTTGAGTTGGAAAATTCCGATATCAAGGATACATACAGAATAATGACAAATAAGGAGAACATTAAACCAATTATGGTCGAGTTAAACAGTGTCTTAAAAGGGATAAAATATTGCAAGGAGTCAGGAATCTGAATAAGGCGAAGACACACGAGGATAAATTAAATACTGGACATCTTAAAGTCGCTGGACCTACTAGGCCTGTGTATATATCGGAGGCCTTAACATCCAAGGCCCAAAAGATTTACTATCTGGCCCAGACATTTGCTCGAGAGAACAACTACTCCTATTGCTGGACCTCAAGAAGTTTAGTATATCTACGTAAAACTGAAGGAGAGCTACCACACCGGATTGAAAATGAGTCAGATCTCACTAGACTTACTATAAAAATATGACTATTTTGTATAATTTCTTGTAGTATTATGGTATTAAGGCCAAACATCTCTTTCTGTGTAAACTTAGTAAAACCTATTTATGCTGTACTATCTATATCGCTACTAGTAAACCCACACAATTCACACGAAATCATGCATTGCACAAATCACATTAATTTTTACTTCTTACTACTACTCATACATGCACACACCATTCATACCTCCAATCCACCACAACAACACTACTGCCTACGTAATATTCAGTTTAAAACCAACTCTTATATTATCATGCACAAGAAAGTACTGGAAATAACATCTATCCTTACAATAAAAATAAAAACTGGCTACCATAACGATCAATACTCCATATATCACAAAATTCGATAGGCTAGACAATCATTCAAATAATATAGACGACCTTAGAGTTTCGGATTCTCATAGATGCGAGCCTGAAGATTGTAAAAGTATAGTTACCCCAGGATCTCTAAAGATTCTAACTCAAAATATTCGGAGTATTTCGGCAAATATACCTAGCCTATTAACATTATTATCCAGAATGTCTATCTCACAGGATATACTTCTTCTCACGGAGTGCTGGCTAACATGCAACCCAAGTATACCCCTTTGAACGGATTTAATTCTTATTTTACCACAAAAAGATTGAACAAAAATGATGGAGTTGTGGTTTACATTCGAAGTAGTATCACTAATATAACAATAATCGAACCAAAATTTACGGACGCAAACTGCATTGAAATAAGAATAGGACAAGACACCTGTATCTTTGCAATATATAGGCCACCGTCATTTAAAGAAACATCTAATTTTCTGTCCTCCATGGATCAGGTACTAACTACAAATTCGTCATTTAGTAATATAATTATCATTGGCGATATAAATATAGATATTGCAGATGGTAATATGGATGCCAAAACGCCGGATTATCTGACTCTTGCTGCTAGTCATGGTCTTCTACCAGCACACACTCTGGTTACGCACGGTAAAACTTCCCTTGATCATATCTTACTTAAAACTAAACTGAAAGCTACAACTATAGTTCTTGATTCTGTGGTCACTGACCATAATGCTGTACTACTTTCACTTGAAAAAGTTAAAGTGGACAGCCCTCTAACCACTAAAACCAAAATTGATTATAATACATTAGGAACCCAGCTCAAAAACACGAACTTTACTTATATTTATAAATGTACAAATGCAAATGTTGCCATGGAATACTTCGTAAATTCACTAACTAGAGCCTTAAAAATGAGTTCCGAGTGTGTCGCTGTGCCTCATCGCATGAGAATGGTTAAACCATGGATTACTCCAGGCATCTTAAGATGCATGAGAAATAGGGACCGGATGTATGTAAAAATGAAAAATGACTATAATAACGAAATCATCAGGACTACATTTAAAAGATACCGCAATTACTACAATACTATTCTAAAAACCCTTAAAAGACAATACGAGAAAGACGAACTAGACAAAGCCGGGACTAATCCCAAAAAAATGTGGAAAGTTATAAAACAAGTTACTCATACTGCAAAATCTAAAACATCCGCTTGTGCTTTACTAAAAATTAAAAGAACTGTTGACGAGTCTATTAATGAAGTTAATTCATTTTTTGCCAATATTGGAAAAGAGCTGGCAGACAAAGTTGCAAATTCAACTGTTAATAACCACAGTTCTCACACTGACCCACAGACAGCCTCTTCATTGGACTCTTTTGTATTTCTTGAAACCGATGAGCAAGAAGTTGAGCAAATGATATTATCCTTGCGCTCCGACTGTGCGGTTGGTATTGACGGTATCTCATCTAGCCTGCTAAAGCAATATAAGAACATTTTAGTACCTCCATTAACATACATAGTCAATTTGTGTATAACTAGTGGAGTCTTTCCGGACTTGCTAAAGAAGGCTCTGATTCATCCCATATATAAGTCTGGGGATGCAGATCGTGTCGGTAACTATAGGCCAATATCCGTCCTTCCCTCCCTGTCAAAGATCTTGGAGAGAATCATGAACAATCGCCTAAATAAATACCTTGAAGCACATAATATTCTTTCAAAAAACCAATATGGTTTTAGGAAAAATTTATCTACAAATGACGCAGTTCATGATCTCTCTGATTATGTTGTTAAAGCCTTGGACAGGAGCAACAAGTGTTTGGCAATATTCCTGGATTTGGCTAAGGCGTTTGACACAGTCTCCATCCCCAAACTAATTCTAAAATTAGAGAAGATTGGTATCAGAGATAAACAGCTGAAGCTGTTTCAAAGTTATCTGACTGATCGAACACAGTGCGTGAAAATCGGCGAGCATATAAGTAAAGATCTTCCCATAAAATACGGTGTTCCGCAGGGGAGCATCCTTGGACCCACGCTCTTCTTAGTGTACCTTAATGAAATTTGCAAATTAGACATCACAAACGGCAAACTTCTGGCTTTCGCAGATGATACAGCAATTATTTTTACAGGGGACACTTGGGAGAAAGTTTTTAGCGCAGCACAAGTAGGATTTGATGAAATAAGTAAATGGCTTTCTGCTAATACCCTGTCACTTAATGTAGATAAAACCAAGTACCTAGTATTCAACATTAAAAAACCACTAAAATTTGACAAAAGTAAATTTTACATTACCGCTCATAATCACACAACTAATACTTCAGTTGTATGCAACTGCCCAAAACTTCAAAATGCACCTACTATCAAATATCTAGGAGTGATACTAGATGAAAGATTAAGTTTTGTACCGCATATTAAACTATTGACAGGGCGAATTCGGAAACTAATCTATATTTTCAAACATCTAAGACATGTCGCGGACCCTAAGATTTTAAAGATAGTTTACTATGCCTTGTGCCAATCTTTGATTAGTTATTGTATTTCCTCATGGGGCGGTGCCTGTAAGAGTAATCTAATAGTTCTTGAACGCGCGCAGAGAGCAGTATTAAAAGTGTGTACCTTTAAACCTTTTCGTTACCCTACCAAGGAACTATATGAATACTGTGAGGTTTTAATGGTGCGTCAACTCTTTATTCTTCAAATTATCCTAAGGCAACATTCATTAAACACAAATGGCGACCACGTTTCTATAAACTCCCATAATCAGTCCACTCGTAGGCTTAAACTTCCTTTGGGTGTCACTCTCAGGACTTCCTTCAGTCAGAGATTTTTTTGTTTCCTCGGACGATTTTTGTATGCCAAGGCAAACAAATTATTAAATATTAATCATAAACATAAACATGACTGTAAAAAAACTGTGATTGATTGGCTACTAAAACTTACCTATGATGGGACAGAGAATCTCCTTCATCCAGTTAAGTAACTAATGTAACAAACACATATACACGCACACATACACCTTTACACATACACATAAATACACACACACGCAATACTCACATACACAAGCTTAGTTTACTACTAGGTCAAGCGATTCTACTCTTTAAAAATTTGGTATTCCATATTACTAATTAAATGTATTAATATTGTCACGGCAACTTCATCTAACATGTAATATCATGAACTCCTCTCACTGTGTCACTTAAGAGCAGCTGGTACTTATAGCTCAGGGTTTCCTTTTTTAAGTACCAGCAGTACATCATCTTGTCGTCCATTCTTGCACATAAATTTGTACTAAGCATGTATATCAACTAGTTTGTGAAACAATAAATACATTATTATTATTATTAAAGTAAAGATAAATTAAAACAGCATCAGAATAAAAAATATAGGGAAGAACAAACAGTTCTAAATAGTCAGAACAATTTTATTGAGTAAAAGAACTAAAGAACAAGTTTATAAGCTGTGTCCATTCTAAAACACACTTTATGCCACTGAGATACAGTATAATTTTCTTAGTTGTTCATAATTCCCATCTGTTTCTTTCTTATATATTTGGGGTTCCGTATCCGAAGGGTCCACATGGAGCTTCATTGCAGTCACTCACTTGTCCATCAGTCCGTCATCTGTCACACAGATTTTACAGCCAAACGGTTGGAGTTACAGTCTTCAAATTTTCACAGTATAAGCATCTTGTTGACTCAAAGCCATACAAATAGACAACATTTAATAAATAAATAATAATAATAATTTATTATCAAGCAACTAAGGCCAAACAAACAACAAAGGTTAAGGCATTTGGTACAGAACCCTAAATGTTCGAAGTCCGACACGCAGTTAGCCAGTGTTTTACACTCACTATACATTAAGTGACCCAAAATGATCAATGCCCCTTTGATTGGCATTAATTGAAGTGTTATTGTAAATACAATCCAATTGAAATGATTAGTAGTTTGAGAACAAGGCTTATATGACTCAGGGAGCACTGTGAAATATTTTCATTGTCAATTAGTTAGAGGACCGTAGTAGGTACTCCTCACAACCAAAAGTTTGGTCATGTGCATACCAAATATCAACTCAATCAGTACAGTAAACTCGGAGCAAATAATAGTAGTTTATTTTATAACTAGCTGTGCCCGCGACTTCGTTCGCGTGGTTGTCGAGAACAAAACAACGTCGTTTAGATAAGAGTATATCACCTTTTTGATGATTTAGATAAGAGTCCTGACTTTGGTATAGTTGATTACGTTAATGCTTCTCTATATACTATGTTAGCGGTGGAATTACCCGGAGCATATACAAAAAGGTTGTTTGGGTTGCTAACACGTGATAGAGAAACATAGAGTTGGCCGTGTGAAAAACAATCAAAAGTAAGGTCTACACCCGCAACGGATAACGTCTGGCCTTGGGCTTTATTAATAGTCATAGCGTAACAGAGGCTTACAGGAAATTGCACACGTTTGAAAGTAAACGGAAAATTATTGGGGATAATGGGTATCCTGGGAATGAAAACAACATCACCGGAGCCGCAACCTGTTAAGATTTCGGCTTCGATGACATTTCGTTGGAGATTTGTTACTCTCAACCGAGTTCCATTGCATAGTTTTGGTGGGCTTAAATTTCTGAGTAGAATGATTGGTACTCCGACTTTTAAATAAATTTTGTGTGCTGGAAGACCTGGTGTATTTAGAGAGTCTAAAAACTCTACTGGATAGTGGGTGGCATCTCCTTCTTCTAAAACCGTGTTAATAGATAAATATTCCCTACTTTCTCCAGAAACATGTACCAATATTTGAGAATTTATTGCTGCTGCTTGGTCGTTGCGAGGTGCCAAAATAGCTCGTTGGCATAGCCAAGCAGCGTCATGGTTCGAGATCTCTGATGGATCTCCGTATACAGAGGAAATGAGTTCCTGCTGTGCGGCAACAGAAGAACACAGGCTTTCGACTAAAGTTACTTTACCTCCTTCTTGAGTCGGGTATGTGCCGTTACCAATTTGAAGTAGTAAATTTGAGAAAACCTGCGCGTTTGCGTCACCTCCCAAATATGCTCGCATATTAAAGCTCAAATTAGTTAATATGACACTACGCCATAAAATAGAGCTCTTTAAACAGGCACCTATTTCATCGGCCCTCGTTCCTCTGGGTATTATAGGGAGTGTCTGCCTGAAGTCTCCACAGAATAGCACCGTTAAGCCTCCCATCGGTCGGTCATTTTGTCTTATATCTCGCAACGTTCTATCTACAGCTTCCACAGCTTTACGATTTGCCATCGTACACTCGTCCCAAACGATAAGGGCGCAATCGCGTAAAACCCTTGCTTTATCACTATTGCGAGACACGTTGCAAACAGGGTTTTCTGTGCGGTCCAAGTCGATTGGTATTTTAAATGTTGTATGTGCAGTTTTTCCTCCTGGTAATAAAGTGGCAGCTATTCCTGAGGAAGCGACGGCAAGGGCAATTTTGTTTTGGCTCCTTATTTGAGCCAAGATAACTTTAGTGAGGAAAGTTTTACCTGTTCCACCAGGTGCATCTAAAAACAGCATTTCTCCTAATGAATGTTCTACACTACAGCATACTCTATCAAAGATTTGACGTTGTTCTGTCGTCAAATTTGAACAGCCATTTCGCAATATTTCTGCTAACTCTTCGGGGTTGTAATTTATTTCAGATGTATACTCCCTATTAATTCGTTCCCCACCAACTGTCGGTGTCGGCAAGCCGTATTGACTGAGGGGGTTCCCTCCTATACTTGTAACTATATCTTGTATAGCCAGCAAAGCCCTATTATGGCAGCTTTCACGTACTTGGTCAGAAGTTTCACTATTTATATTTTGCTGTCTCAAAAAATCTTCGGCAAACGCGTCTTTATATTTTTGCCACAACTGCCCAGCGTCCGATAGGCCACAAAATGTCAACAAAATGGCAAATAAATGGCGCAAACGATGTGGACTATCACTGACGCATGCTTCGGCTAAAGCATCATCCCAATGCTGATCGCCATCTAATAAATGCCGTGCGCGGCAAGCAGCTTGAAATGTGGGATATTCTATATCGTCCACTTTGCGGAGCTCAGCAAAAGAAGTAGGTCCTCGCACTGTGTGAAGAAGAAGGCGTAAATAATAACACTCTGCATTATTTGGATGCACCGTGTATACTCTTCCAATCACGTGTTCTTTAAAAATGCCGGACTCGCCTTCTACAGCAGTTCCACGTCTCCTGCGATTAAAAACACCTTGCTGCTTGTTATAAGTATAATAATGTGGCACTTCATTGTACAACAGAGACTTAGCGAAATTGTCTCTTTCGCAAAGGCGAAAGAATGCGAGCAAGGTGGTTTGTCTTGGGTTGTTCATTCTTTCTGCCACATTTTCTGGCTGAAAGTAAACTCGCTGCCCGCCTTCCAGGTGCACGTCAAGATGGATGACTGGCGGATACCTTTCATGAATAGGGAAACTCAAAATGCGCCAAACTGCCTCCGAAGAGCTTATGTATCGGCCAGATTGATACCTTGTCACTTCATCAAATTGGTTGTTATTTCTTAGTGCTATCATGGCTTGATCACTACCTTTATTAACATATTTACATATATATTTTATAGATTCGACGCTATTACAAATTTCAACATTAATGTGTGCTTGAAAAGCGTTTGACAAAACTGGAGAATACGGTACCACCCAACTATTATTTAGAATTATTTCTTGTCCACGGAATCTGACAGTAGCTGTGAAACCACCTTGTGACGGTGATCTTCGCCGGTATTGCGGATACCCATTTTCCCCAGCCATAGTTAGTTCTTTCAGTGCTCTGGGGTATTTTTTTGAGCATTGACCATCTTTCATGCACGGTGATTCCCTGTTTAAGAGGCCACATGGCCCGTGAACCATATGTGTTTTTACTATGTCATGCAAAATCGGATCTGCATTATAGTCCGGAAATTCTGCACTTATGACACTGTCTATAGCATCGGGACGAATTTTTTCTTCCAGCCACAGAAGAATGTGCGCGTGGGGTAAACCACGCTTTTGCCACTCGACGCTATACATAAAACAAAGAGTTGAACCGAAAACTTTCTCCTTTGTAAGTAGATTAATCAAGACTTTGAGTTTTAAATGAAAAATCCTAGCAATAATGTCATGTCTGTCGTATGACGCCTGTCCTGTGAGAAGTGCCTGGCAAATCTCCGTCCACTTTGGATTTGTTGTAAATGTTATAAAAAGGTCCGGCCGGCCGTATTTACGGACGTAACAAAAAGCATCTTGCGTTCGTTCGTGCATATACCGCGGACCGCCTGTGAAACTGGATGGCAAAATAACCAATCGACCCAAGTTTTCGACGTTATTATCTGATTGCATGGCGTCCCGCAAGTGCACGTATTCTTCAGCGCGTAACCGTCGCTGGTTAGTGCGAATATACACTAAACGTTCAGTTTCTATTTTTGCGTACATGTCCACAATAAATTGGCTGAACAAACCACGAAATCGTTGCAAATATACGAAACTGTTTTGCCTTATTTGTAAAAGGTAGGAATAGTATTGTTGAGCAGATATTTTTTTTTGATAATTAGTGACTCTCGTAGTAGGGTTCACTTGGTACAGCCCAAAATTGTACCCATCTTCACCATGACAATAAATTAGTGGATATTGCAGGGCGTCGTAAGCTCGGTGGGTTTCCAAAATGCGTTGAAGGCGATCGTCGCGTGTACGCAACACGATATCACGTCTCTCACACTCCTGGTCGACTAAAACAACTGCAACTTCATCTGCGACGGGTGCATTGTGTCTTCCACGGTGTTCACCCACAGGACGTCTATCGGCACTTATAACAATTTTGAAATCATTGCTGCCTTGTGGAATTGACTCCAATGCAGCTTTGAATTCACGAACGTACTGGTTAACGTGATGCAGCAATTCTTGAAGTTGACCCAAAAGCTCAGCATTGAGCTGGGGAAAATTGTGATTTCTAACATTGAGCTGTTGCGTGTAATCGGATACAAAATAAATTTGGAGAAATTTGGGTTCATTTTCTGGCAGCAAAGATCCAATAAGGTGATAAACTTGACCTTGTACTTTGAAGGTTGGCATGAACGGTCCTTCCGTTATTTGTTTTGCCCCAAAGGAAGTCATTTGGAAAGCACTGTTATATAAACGAATATTATCCAAAAAACGGTTCGACTGGGGATGATCGCCATTCAGGAGACTTTTAAGTAAGTGTGGTGGATCTTGGAAATTTGGAAGAACAATTTTTCCATTTGAGCAGCACATTCCATCTGTCTCTTTCCTCCATTTCAAAGCATGACAAAAATTACAAATTTCTCTCATGTCACCCACGAAAGTAAAGCCAGCATAATTAATTCTAGACGAATATGTGAACCCTGATTTTTCCCTATTGTCCCAAGGTAATAAAATATTTGCATCGTCATTTTCCATGGACTCATCAGCTCCGCTATTTGTTTCTCTATTCATATGGTATCGAGCTCGTTCTATTTCTAGGCGAGATTGACGTTGTTCTGCTGTTTCTGCTCGTCTTAGTTCATCTATTCTTTCCCTTTCAGATGCAAGATAACTTTCATTGTTTCTTTGTACACCTACATAGTTATGTCTAGCTATTTGTAATCGTTCTTCTCTTTGGGAGAGAGATTCAGACTCGCGCGAGAGAGCGTGTCGCTCTCGGTCAGATGACAGACGTGCTTGGCGTTCCTCGATACTCTCTTGAGAACGCAAAGTCGCGGTCCGAGTTCTTTGCGAACTTAAGCGCGACTCCCTTTCTGTGAAAGTCTCTGACTCGCGTGAGAGAGACTGGCGCTCCCGATCAGCAGACAGCCGAACTTCGCGTTCCTGGATATTCTCTTGAGAACGCAAAGTCGCGGTCCGAGTTCTTTGCGAACTTAAGCGCGACTCCCTTTCTGTGAAAGTCTCTGACTCGCGTGAGAGAGACTGGCGCTCCCGATCAGCAGACAGCCGAACTTCGCGTTCCTGGATATTCTCTTGAGAACGCAAAGTCGCGGTCCGAGTTCTTTGCGAACTTAAGCGCGACTCCCTTTCTGTGAATGTCTCTGACTCACGTGAGAGAGAGTGGCGCTCCCGATCAGCAGACAGCCGGTCTTCGCGTTCCTGGATACTCTCTTGAGACCGCAAAGTCGCGGTCCGTGTTCTTTGTGAACTTAAACGTGACTCCCTTTCGGTGAACGTTTCCGATTCACGTGAAAGAGCGATGTGCTCTCGGTTAGCAGATAACCGTGCTTCACGATCTTCTTCCGATTCCTGAGACCTACAAAGTCTCATCCTTTTCGCATTTCGGCTACGCAGCGAAAGGTTAGTTTTTTTTCTTTGAGGCATTTTCAAGGAAAATTAAAGCAATAAACAAAACTAACAACACTTATGACTGAATAGCCTACAAACTTAAAAGATCGGTGCGTCGAACAGTCTAGTGTGACAACGTATCGTCTGTTCGTGGTCGTGACTCAACGAATTGGCAACACTAACTTACTGTATAACGATTGGCACTATTGGATTCAAACTACGAAGTAAATCAAATACAATCTTTACTTCGTACTTCAAACCAATGACCAAAGTTGACCAAACGAAACCAATAAGATAAGCAAATACTTTTTTTTCGACCAATTTAGAAAATCGATAAACCAAGCAACCAAAGAACTTTTACGACACACGCAAGAACTTTTAAGACACCTAACGAAACCCAATTTGCCTAGTAAACACGGTGGACGTCATCCTCGCGCGGAAAATCTTAACACCGCGATTCAGAAAATGACGTCATTTGCACAACGCCATCTATCGGATTTAGATTTCAACTATCAACATTAGTTCTATTTTTAGTCTTAAGATGTCGTTGCAAGTACTATACTTAATTGCGTAACGTAATATTTTACTTCTTGAACTCACTAAATTAATCATATCTTTTGATAGAGTGAACCGATTTCGATGAAACAAAAACTAAGTTAATCCTCAAGTTGCGTATAATTTTTGTATATAAACATTGTCAGCATTGAATTCGTAGATTTTACGTGATGTGCGCACAAACAAACAGACAAACAGACAAACAGACAAAAATTTCAAAAATGATGGAAATGGGTTCTGTTACTTATCTTTTCACACGCTGGCTATTTTTTGTTTCAATTTCTTCAATGTACAAAAATGACTTTTCTACAGATTTATTATATGTATAGATGGGATTGCAAAGTTCAACGCAAGTTTATTCATGCAATACACTACAGATGCCATAAAACCTATCTGTAGTACAACCAGTTGCTCAGTAGATACAAACTCTTGACGCTCAGCTCTAGGCGCAAGCAACTGGAGGCTATGACGCTGTATAACATTGTTCACAATCATTTTGACAGCATTGATTTAAATAATGTATTATGCTTTGCAGTCCCCAGAGCTGTCCATTGATTGTATGTGCCCGCAGGCCAGCTGTTTGCAGTGGGTTCCAGACGATCTAACACTGATCTGCTTGCACCAATTTGGCGACTGGTGACAACTTACAATGAGGCTTTTGAACACATAGATATTTTTATATGCTCATTTAATATGTTCCGTGGGTCACTGTATTTTATTTATTTATACACACACAAAAACAATTACAAGAGAAAAATGAACAAATACAGACAGAAGAGCACAAAGGTGCTGCTTATTTCAAAAGAAATTTCTTCCAGCAGACCTGCGACTGGAAAGTTGATTGAGAAATGTAGACACAGTGTGTATAAATAGATATAGAAACATAAAGTAGAGTAGAATACATAAATAATTCATACATAAAATATACCTAACTTTACAATACATAATTAAATATAAAATAAATATCAATAATAAATATAATCACGGAATGAGACGCTCTGTATAAGACGCTTTTAAACTAATCTGTTTGGTGCAGTTGTTTTAATGTATTCCTGTTTATTTTTATTTTTTTCATCTCTTCTGTTTGTTTTAATAATATTGTAACCACTAACAGCTTACCTCCTAGCGAATTAAACTTTTTTTTTTTTATTAATGGTAATCTGTGAACAGCGTGTGGGGTATGTTATTATACAATAGTTATTTTTATTATTATTTATACAAAACATAACTAGTGTGTGGGTATGCGACAAAAATTGGCTGTGACAGACAGACAGAAAGACAGAGAGACAGACAGACAAACACACAAGTAATCCTATAAGGGTTCCGTTTTTTCATTAGGACATTCGGAACTCTAATGAACGTATCAACAAGCAAGCAAATTTACCTCTTTAAAACTTTAGTTTAAATTATACGTAACCGAGGGTGGCGAGGTGAGAGAATCTAAAAAAAGAAAAGAGAAATCTATAGAACTACAAAGTGTGTCTCAAGTTCATATACAAGTACACTTATGAACAGATCTTTGAGAGATACCTATTGTGTTAATGGAGAATAAAAGCTAGCGCCAACAAGTCAACACATGTGAAATTTGCTCTCAGAAAAGATGACTGCCCACCTGTTAAACTCGGAGACGACACACTTCCACATGGGACAACACCTAAGTACCTCGGCGTACATCTCAACAGGAATCAAACGTGGAGATACCATATAGAGAAAAAACGGGACGAGCTTAACATCTTACTCCCAAAACTGAACTGGCTCTTGGGAAGAACATCACATGTATCACTAGAAAATAAAGTACACATCTACAAAGCAGTGCTAAAGCCTGTCTGGACATACGGAGTGGAGCTGTTGGGCTCTGCAAAAAATTCAAATGTGGAAATTCTCCAACGATTTCAAAATAAAGTTCTCAGAATAATATCAAATGCTTCTTGGTTTATGAAGACATCAGAAATACATGAGCATCTACAAATCAGAACTGTAAAAGAGGAAATAGAACACAGGATACAGTCATACAAGTATCAAATAAAATCACATACCAACACCATAGCAACAGCCCTAAGTGAACCAATAACCCTGAAAAGGCTAAAACACCACAACATATGGGACTTTAGAAAATAAAGTTTGAATAATTTTGAGAGGCAGATTCTTCGCTGGAAGAATGGACCTTAGCAGTCAATATCCTCACAAAAAATCTGCTAAAGGTTTAGAATACGACCGATTGCAAGATGAAATAATAAAAAAAAATAACCTAATGTGTTATGTACTTATTAATAGATATACCCAGCGTTCTGGGCACTTTTCCCATTGACAGCGATGTGGACGAATTTTTTGATGCCCAATGAGCTTTACTCCTACCGGATCTTGTATGCTTCTTGTACATATTTTATTTATTAAGTTATTTATTAGTTTAGTATAATATGTATTGTAGTTATAGTCTGTTGCAAATAGATATAAAAGTTAATATTAAAAAAAAAACATTTTTTTAAACCAGTTTTTAAATTCATACACAAAGTTTTGTGTCTGTGCTGTTGACCATTGAAGAGTTCCTCTATCCGGAGTTAATCCTGAATGTTGATTCAGATCTTGCATAACAAAAAAATCCATTGTTATCAGAACTGAACCAACATGTAAACATTCAACTCCCTAGGATAAGAGGAACTGGTTCTAATTCAGCTTGATTTGGCCTGAACAAACATAGCAAGTTAACTAAAAACTTTTAAAATCATAGGTAATTACTATTTGTTCAAAAACATCTTGTATTAAAGCAGTCATATTATCTTGTAATCATTGTGGAAATGTAAACAAACGTAAGTATATTGATAGCATTGTCAGCCAAGTCATAAAAAATCTAAATAAAAACAGCTACTAAGACGATATGGAAACTTTTATTACTAATAAATAGATTAATGAAGAATTAATATTTCGTTTTCATTTAAATCAAAACTCCAATGAAAGTACAAGAAATAGAGCCATGTTTTCATTTATTTTTCATTAATTTTTTCAAGTTTAAAAAAAGAATAACTAGAGTAAGGTACTCACATCAGTGTCCCGGTAACCGGTAAAAAAAAAGTTTGTTTAGTCGATTTTTGACCTCCGAACAAAGTTATCACAGTAAACTTTCGCGCAGCGCACCTTAGATTCAACTGATAATAAATACTGAAAGGTTATATTATAACTGACGTGCACAATAACCACGTGTAGCGCAGTAACTTAGTAAACAAAGGAGATAAGTAACTAATAATATAATTAGCTATTTGTATAGTGTTTTCTATTCTAATATAGATAAGGAGCAAGAACTATTTTTAAATTATCGCCATTTCTAGGAAATCACAACTTGACGTTTGGTAAACTTTGGTGCACGTTACGGTTGAGGCTACCAGCACTACAATTTTAATTAGCCATAAGTCATTGGAAAAGGGGTTGAAATAAGAAAAGCTCCTAATTTGTTGATTACTAAATTAAAAAATAATAATATCAGTCTTTTTGCACGAATTCCTACAGCGATACCGACAGACTGTTTTAGTGGAAGGTATAACTAACATTACTCATTGAAATAATGATATCTTGATTTAAATTTGATTTAACCACATCGTTAAATTTCCCTAAAACTTTAGGAATTTAAATGTAGCACGTATTTATTTCTATTTTCAAGTTTCAGTCCCTTTAAATATTTACCCACGAAGACTGTTAAAAATATAACGTAGCAACACTCTAAATGTCAAAATAGAAGCGAGCGTTCCAAGTATTTTTATTTTTGATCTTTAGCATCACATTTCCTCCCTGTGTTTTTCCACAAGTTGATTTATCTTTAGCACAAAAAGACTAGGTATAGTTAAAAAAACCGATTAGTAAAGAAGAAAATTAAACAGCGTTGCGAACCAAATCAATTAATTAAAGCTTGCCTCATCACCACTATTACCATAACTAGTAGGTATAGTAATTTAAATGATAATCTATACTGATATGATAATCCCGCTTCAGTCACCGTATGATTTCTCTCCCTCAAAAAAAAGGATAGGTAGGTACCGAAGCGGCTTGGCGGACGGAGCTCCGGCAGGATCTCATGGCGACATGGAGAGAGCGACTGTCGCAACCAAGCGCTAGGCACGCCACCATTGCGGTTTGCGGTGGTAGTGCCCCTCTTAGAGGAGTGGCTGAATAGGCACCACGGCGTCCTCACCTTACACCTGACGCAGGTCCTAACCGGACACAGTTATTTCGGGAGGTTCCTGTGTCAGATAAGGCGAGAGGAAACGCCCGGGTGTCACCACTGCGCGGATCGCCCAGAGGACACGGTGGAGAATACGGTGAAGGTCTGCCTCCCTGGGCGGAGTACCACCGTGTCCTCGTGGATGCGATAGGCGGCAGCGAGCTCTCGCGCTCGGCCATGGTACGGACCGAGAGGGAATGGGAAGCAGTCTCCTCCTTCTGTGAAGCAATAATGCTCGCAAAGGAGGAGGCGGAACGGGTGAGGGAGGCTCAACGGAGTGGCCCTCACGCCCCCAGCCGACGTAGGAGACGCCCTAGGCGTAGGACGTCGCGAGACGATCTCCGGCCACCGTAGACCCGGTCCTGCGGACGGCGACCAGTGGGTAGCTCGCCGTAGGATCAGCACCAGGCCCGTGAGTCGGCGGCGCGTAGTGTTCCACGCGCGCCTCAAAGAGATGTTTGTCAGTCACCACTGACGGGGCCCATCATGGCCGGTACCTGCATGCCAAGGGGTAGCGGATAAATTCGTAACAGAGTTACCGCTCCCCTTAGCACTCAGGCAAGGAAGGAACAGGGGTGGGTTTAAGTCAGTAAGAGTCTGACACGCCCTCCCGCTCCACCCAGAGCGGGAGATGTCACTGGATTATTTCTCAACCCCAAAAAGAAAAAAAGAAGGACCACGGTGACTGGGTGGACCTTAGTCCTCACATGTACAGAACAGGGCATGCGGAGCGCAAGATAGGAGGTGGCCCTTGGTCTGCGGAGCAACGCCGCACAAACACCGAAGATCGGAGCCATCCGACAATCCCCAGCTGTGGAAATTGTCTTTACTGCGACCAACCTAAACCGGGTTCTGTTTACAGTTTCCAGGTCGGCCACGGCAACGCGTGCCCAAGTCGAAGACTCTCCGATGCTCGAGTGCCCCGTATAATTTTGTGACGTTTATCAACTATCAAGTAACTTTTATCTGAGGAGTAAATATGGTAGGTAAAGTAACGCAGCATAGAACATTTTAGAAGTATTTTCGTTTTTTAGGGGTTGGAAAGTCTGAATGAAAAAACGGAACCGGATATCGGATCACTCGTGTGTCTGTCTGTCTGTCCGTCCGTCTGTCACAGTAAACTTGCTCCAAATCTACTGTACCGATAGATTTCAATTTTGGTACACATATGAATATCAGTGACCCAAACATGAAAGTGTACCCTAAATAAATTAATTTGGAATATGGGGGTCACTTTTGGGGTGAAAATCGGTAAATTAAAAAACAAAGTTTTTTAAACTGTGCCGTGCGACATATCAAATAAAAGGGTACATTGCGAGGGTCTCGAATGTATTTTTCCATAATTTTAAAATATATAGTTTTAAAGTTATTCAAGAAAATAGATGAAAAACGACCAGCCCTAAAAACACTTTACCCGACCTGAGAATCGTACCCAGGACACCACGTTTAACAGTCGCGCTAACAACCACTAGACCAACGAAGCTGTAGATAATGAAAATTACTACAAAAATATACTGGTCACACTGTACGTACTATGAGTAGGTTAGTGCTCCAGTTGAATGATAATTTAGATTTTAACAGGTAAAGTACGGTCTTCCGTTCATAGTCAATTTATTGATGACTCTAATGATCGTTCCCACAGCTCTGAGGTCATCAGTCAAGATTGAGATGTCTAGGTACAGTCAACAGCACAAATAGAGTCTCGACCATTTTTTTACCGTCATTTTAATATTATTATAATAGTTTAAAAAAAACAGGTATATTTGTTTTCCGCATTCTTCTCAGCAAACTCTTTCATTTGATACCTATATCATGGAGATGCATAAAAAATAACTAGTTCGCCGCCATCTTTAGAAGGTAGATTTAGAATGACGTCACTTAAAACCATGCATTTTCACCCAAACTAAACATGAAAATAACATTTCAGCTCAACAGGAAACCGGGAAGTGGGTCAAATTTAACTTCTAAGACTTGTTTACCTAATTACAAGTGACGCTAACATACCTAAGCGGGTTAAAAAATCATACTGCCTACCCTATTCCTACTATGTTAGGATCGGCTTCAAGTCTAACTGGATACAGCTGAATACCAGTAATGGAGTGGCACTGGCAGTCTATAGGTTACTTCTAGGCAAGCGTGCTCCATCTTCAACCACATCATCGCTAAGACCAGGGAGTATAGAATTCTTAGCTCACTATAACTATCCCGGTGATCACCACCAGCACATGGAACCGTTGCCTCTTAAAAAATCACTCCGAAACCCTCTCTGTGCAACGCCATTCGGGACATCCGTGAGGAGGATCTCCTCTTTAGTAGGACTGGTATCAGACCTTTGAGCACCCGACAATCCGTTACGATTTGTAAAGCCTATAAATGACACTCGTCCGTACCTAACATTACTTTGCTCAAACGCAAACGAAGCAAATAAAAATAAAGTACACAAAAAAATTAAAAATAACTTTAATTTCGGAAGTCGGTGTCAAATAATCATCATTCGCCTGCCCTTATGCCAATTTATTTGAGGTCGACGCAACATGTCTTTTTCTTCCATACTCCTCTATTAGTCGTCATCTCTGTAGTCTCCCCCTTTTTACCCATATCCTTACTACTCCATCGTTTCTTTGGCCTTCCCCTACTCTTATAGCCATCCACATCCATACCCTCCTCCGCATCACATGCCCATACCACGACAACCGATTTCCACACAACTTTTCAGTCAGCAGTGCCACTTTCAATCTTCCTCTTATATATTCATTCCTAATTCTATCCATGCGTGTAACACCACACATCGCTCTTAGCATTCTCATCTCAGCTGCATGCAAAAGCTGTTCAAGTTTTTTTTAAGCTTTTTTTTTAATAATGAAGAAATAAAATATCTTTGACAATATTTTGAAATCTTTTAAAATATTTTGACTGGCCTGTTGGTCTAGTGGTTAGTGACCCTGACTGCTATGCCGGAGGTTGTGGGTTCGATTCCCACCCAGGACAAATGTTTGTGTAATGAGCACGATCATTTGTTCTGTGTCTGGGTGTAATTTATCTATAATATGTATGTAATTAGAAATATATAAGTATGTTTATCAGTTGTCTAGTACCCATAACACAAGCTCTGCTTAGCTTGGGACTAGATGGCGTTGTGTGATAGTTGTGGAATATTATTATAATATAAACAGCGACTTCCGAAATTAAAGTTATTTCTAAATTTTTAGTATATTTTCTTTTTTTGGAAGTCGGTTGTTTTTTTTTTTTTTGTAAAAAAGTTTTTTGTTCTTGGACAGCTTTCGTTAGTCAGAATCTAGTGACTCTAGTGTAGTAGCTATAATAAAAAAACTAGATCTGTTAAAAACAAAATAAATATGTAGACAAGTATTTCAGACGCAGTGTTCGAAAGAGTCGCTGCAGCCCTGGAAGGCAAAGGGCAACTGAAGAAACACGGGTGGATTTTAGTCAGTAAGAGTCGGACATTCCCTCCGGCGCCACCCAGAGCGAGAGGAGTCGTGTGATGACTTCCCACCCTGAATAAAAAGGGCGAGTGTTTCAAAATTAGTACCTAGATACGTCATTTTCTGTTACAAATTTTGTTGACCAGTGTTGTTTGTCTGATCTGTATGACCCCGGTAACAATGTGTGTGTTTTATTTACATATTATATGTAATTAGTAATAACTGATTAGCGATTAGACTCTGAAAGGTCAAGAATTAACAAATAAGTGATGAGATAAATAAGTACTTAATAATAATGACATAATGTAAACTGTGAGATGTTTTACAATGTCTAAATCTAAATAAGTAGGTACCTACCTAGTTAGGGTAGGTTCTTTTAACCGAATGCGCGACGCAAGGGAGGGTAATGTGTTTGTTTATCAGCCTATATATGTATGTTTGTTCCTTTGTGGCACTATAGAGAACAAACGCGTGGGCCGATTTTGATAATTTTTACGTCAATTTATTCGTCTTAATCTTGCGAGTGCTACTATAGACATGACAGTAATCAAAATATAATATGGCGACTACCAGACGCCATTTTGTGAAAAAGAAAAAATTAAAGTCGACGAACTATATTGGGGTATCAAAATAAAAGGTTCGAGGAGGTGATCCCAAAAATGTAACTCACTAAAATATGGAAAATAAAAAAATTTAATATTTTCAAAAAACCCGATTAAAACAACTAAAAAGTTCCAAACAAGTCACTTTTCAAGCAGACTGATGCAGTTGGTGGCATGAAATCAATAGTTGAACTAAAATAACTGCCACCAACTGCATCAGACTGCTTGAAAAGTGACTTGTTTGGAACTATTTAGTAGTTTTTAACAGTCGGATTTATTGAAAATATTTTTTTTTTGTTTTACTTTTGGCTTCGCACGGTGCATTTAGCCTGTGTCAAATTTAGAAAGTATTTAGTGTTTAGATCTCTACAAAATATAAACTAAAGTGGCTTCCCGCGTCTGTCTGTTTGTGCGCTAACTCCTCCTAAACCATGCAACGAATTATAATGCGGTTTTTATTAATAGAAAGTGATAAACGAGGAAGGTTTGTGTGTATAATTTGTACCCGTAAGGAGCCGGGCGGATCGCTAGTACAGGATAAAGTCACTTGGTTTTTCATTTGATTGCGGATGTAAGACATTCGTGGATCTTCGACAGTCGTTACGGATCGTCAGAAGCCCGAAAGTCTGACAACCAGTCTTACCAAGGGGTATTGTATTACCCAGTAACTGGGTTGTGGAGGTCAGACAGTCGCTCCATGTAAAATACTGGTATTCAGCTACATCCGGTTAGACTGGAAGCCGACCCCAAGATAGTTGGGAAAAGGCAAGTTAGATTGATTTTTTGCGGATGTAAGACATTCTAATGGTTTGCAGTATTTGGCAGCAAATGTGTCGAGTCAGCCTTCTTGGCAAGCTTCGCTGAGGTAGTCAATACTACAATAAAATTCTCAGTTTAATTTAACCGTAACCGCGCCTGTTTCAATCACTCCACATTGTCCATTTGCGTAGACACTTGAATCACAAAACTACACAAATTTTACATCACAATATCCATACGGAATCAATTTGCGAATAAATTTAAAGGAAATATTTCAAAATCCGAGATTATATGACTCGGATTCAGTTCTACTCCTTCAGAAGCGTAAAATTTAAGTTCCCTGAAAAAACATCAGATATCCGTCCTCCGTTTTGTTTGTTATAAAAACTTTTTTACAAAAAAATAGAACCGACTTCCAAAAAAAGTGCAAAATAACTTTAATTTCGGAAGTCGGTGTTCCTGTTTTGTGTCTTCGTTTTTTGACACCGACTTCCGAAATTAAAGTTTTTTTGCACTTTTTTTGGAAGTCGGTTCTATTTTTTTGTAAAAAAGTTTTTTATTTTTCACTTTTTAGTTGTGGCTCCCCATTAAACTGTGTTAATAATTCATAGACATACGATAGCAGCAATCGCGGTTGATTTGCTGTCAATTTTTGAAGAGTTCCGTTGTCTGTCTCCGAAACCCATCATTAGATCTTTTTGAAATTTAAATGGGACCATTTCGGAATAAACCCCTTTCGATCAAAAAAAGAATTTTGCAAATCGGTCAATATATGACGGAGTTATGCCCGAACATACATAAAAAAAAAAAAAAAAAATACAAACATCCGAATTGATAACCTCCTCCTTTTTCGAAGTCGGTTAAAAACAGTAGACCATTTTACATTCCTTCTTTCTTTTTTTTTCCTTTTTATTCTATTTTTTTTTTCTTTTCACGTCGAGCCAATAGACATTCGATGGATAAGACTATCGTTGCAATGGCTTTTCTCAATTGTGGTACATCGATGCTATGAAGTTTCGGCAATTCGGACGTTCGATCTGATGACTTCGTGGAATTAGCCATCGGGCATATGACATTCGAAATCCAAGCAGTAAACCCCATTTTATACGTTCTACCAACGAGTGTGGAGAGTGAGAGAGTATTTTCCTGTGCTGGCTACTTTTGTAACCGAATACGAAGTTCACTCTTTGACAAAATGTTAGATGCTTTATTGTCAACCAGTCCTCTCAAAGGAATAAATAATTATTGTTTTCGTGATTTACCTACTTGATCTCAATATGTTCATAATTTGATTCCGCCAAGCCCGTTTCATCAACGGACCACAAGACGTACGGCGAAGTGCCACCGGTGCATGGTGGACATCCCATCCATACGCACAAAGCGTTTTGAGAAAACATTCATTGTGCGTACAGCTAGGGAGTGGAATTCCCTGCCGGAGTCTGTGTTTCCTGATAGCCACAACCTGGGAGTCTTTAAGTGAAGAGTGAATAGGTTACTTCTATGCAAGCGTGCTCCATCTTCGACCACATCATCGCTTACCATCAGGTGAGATCGTGGTCAAACGCATGCCTATCAACAGTGAAACTAAAGAAAAAATGTTTTTTTTTTAAGTTTTTATGTTGTACACTTCATTGAAAATGTTAAGACTGGAAGGAGACTATCTAGTATGTAATCTACGTGTCACGTGATACATACTACGATTCAAATATCGAATGTTTAATTCTATTGTGTGATGATAAATAAGTATTGTTGATTTTACGGTATAAAATGTTTAATTAGATTATTAAGAGAGAAAGATGACCAAATATATTTAATTTGTTACTAAAAATATTAAAAGACTGATTTGATTTAGGTAATCATAGATCTTGTTGGATTTGAAACAAGCTTTAAAAGTTACCAGTTCCGGAATTCTGGAATCAGATCTTCAGTACCTATTGGAACTCAGTTCCGGAATTGAGAACCTTCCGATATTGCATGCCCTAGCTGCGTGGGTACTTAAAAATTATTTTATGACATAAGCTATAAAATTGTTAACTCTGTTTTGCGGCTGACTGTACCTACCACTACAGCACTTCCACTAATAGAATTTGGAATGCAAAATAACTTTTTTTCCACCTATATTGACCCGCTGCTAGGCAAAGGGCTACACTGGACACTTCACGGTGTTTTGCCTTATCCGGAAAATGTAGGTAAAAAAAAACAATCGCAAACACACCAGCATTTTTCCAAAAACCCTGTATCGAAACCCAAACATAGAGAAATAAAAAAAAAGTTACTTACGGACTCGCGTTCCCGCTCGCGCCGAACGCGCAAACAAAAAACAAAACAACACTATACCAATACATGGCTGACTGTTGTGTCATACGATCACCGATCCCGCGTTATTTATACCTTGAAGCAAGATAACTGACCACTTAGTTAGAGTAAACAACGAAAAAGCTCTAATAATAAGCAATAATAGTAATAAAATGGTATCTAATCGTTCGCATGACCTTTAGCGGTAGGTATATGCCTGTTTATGTCGGAATTCTGTCTGCCAGCTAGGTAGAAAAAAATAGTCATGGAGTATTTTTACTACTAAAAGCTTTGAACAGCAACTTGCAATGATCGTATGTAAGTTGTTCGCTTCAAAACTTGCAAACCATTTTTCGAACATTTGTTGATTTCCGTTATGGCTTTTTTTTGGGGTGGGAAGTCATCAAGTAACTTCTCCCGCTCTGGGTGGAGCGGGAGAGCGTGTCAGACTCTTACTGACGTAAATCCACCCGTATTCCTTTAGTTGCCAAGGCCGCGGTGACTTTTAAACAAACCCACCATTTGTAAGTCCGGTGACAATGCAATATTATGATACCATTGAGCTGATCGATAGATGATGGCGTTGGGATGTTCCCAGTGCCGGATTAAGCCAGCGTGGGGCCTGTAGCAAATTCTACCAAGGGGCCTCTAGACCTTTGTAAAATGATAATGAATTAACACCTAAGTCTCTATGGGCACACAAGTGTAAAATTGCAGTTGGCCTTGCCAAAAACCCGATTCACGCGTTTTAAACCTCTATTATTACTATTAACCAAGGTCTTTAGACCTATGGCAAGGTTTACACACTCGGGACATGACATAGTCTGTAGTTACACGATGGCCGACTGTCAACGGGGTTTGACAGATGTTGACGTTTGACGCGCGTAAGGCCTGAGGGGAATTGATATCATAATTGACCTATTTTTCTCACAGCCCGCGTGGCTCTTAGATAGCGATGGGCCCATAGGCTGCCAACATTTTCTTCATGGATACGTCGAAACTGGTTAGATTTCATTAGTAGGTATCTTGACTTGTACCTACGCCCAAGCAGGGGCCTATACCCATTGGTGTATAAGTACATGCGGCTTTCGAAGTACCATATGCGGGGAAGTAATTTCATGCGGAGTGAAATTTTGGCGACACACAGTAGGTAATGAGCTGACCTGGGTAGGAAAAAGGTAATGATGGACTTACTTGGGAATCTTCTTGATGGAGCACGTTGATACAAGGACAGCCTGAGATGTAGCACGTGTTTGCTGATTTTCTTCTTTCACTGCGGTGCACTTCACTTGGGCTTTGTATGTCACACGTGTGTCAGCCAACACGGATATTATAAAGTTTAAGAGTTTTGGATATATAGTGTTTAGGTTAATTTACAGCAAAACGGAATCATAGCGATCAATATTAATTCAATACTGGCAAGTAGTACCCACTGGATCGATAGATGGCGTTGACATCGAATTAAAAGTCGCTATGGTTTCGTTACCGCTCTTAGTATAAGGTCTTAGATGAATATTTTAGGCGCGGCGTGCGCGCCGCGCCCACAAACCACCATGCCCAATGGGCAACCAAACGACGGGTCCGTTGTAACGGACCACGGTAAGGCCCCCGCGGTCAGAGGACTCAGTCCTGATACCGCCCGCCACGCCCCTTGCGGGGCGTAGCGACCGTCCAACGTGTCAAGTTGAGCAGTACATACACAGTTCATTGTGATTCGGTACAAGTTTTATTGATTATACGCGATTAATACCAGTCCAGTGTTTTAGTTAATTACTACCCGCTCCAAGTCGACCCTCGGGTATCGTACATATAGGGTGACTGGTAATTAGTAACCGATACTTAAACGATAACAAACAACTTTCCCAAAGAAACTTTTTTTTTTTCGTATTCACTTTTTCACAATAACAACAGTTTGAAATTCGCGCGCGCGTGAGTGCAGTGACCGCCTCGATCAGCTGTTAGCACTGAGGCTAAGAGGGAGCAATGCGGGCGGCGAGGGAGCGTGAGACGCTACTACTAGTACATTTGCCCTTTCCCGAGGTCTGATCTGACTATCAGCTGATAGATCGTGCCTACTTTTAATGTTACGGCGCGCGCGTTCTTAGATATTTTGTAGTTATGCGGACATGTTGCATCTTAAAAGTATTAGTCAAACACGCTGTCTTTGAAAGCATTTTTTTAATTTAGCAACAACCGATAAATGTAGGATGTAGGTAATTACACTGCTTAGGTACACCGACAACGGCACGTGGTGCCCGGCCGAGCGGGTTTGCGAGCCGTGCTCTGTACGATACGAGACCACGTCTAACAGCTGATTGCGGCGGTCACTGCCCTCGCGCGTGCGCGTATTTCAAACTGTTGTTATTGTGACAAATAAAAGGAATAAGTATTAAAAAAAAAGTTTCTTTGGGAAAGTTGTCTATAACCATAAGTACAATCACGTGTTTTAAGTATCGGTCACTAATTACCAGTCACCCTATATATGTATAGTAGCGGTTTGTATTATTTACTGGCGCGGCGCGGTTGCGGTGCGGTATGCGGTCTCAACAAAATAATTCTAACGGCGGCGATTTCGCCGGCCAGTCTGTGAATGCGCCTCTGATTGGCGTGTGCGGTTAGCATTTCTCTTCCCTCTGCTGTGCGGGAATAAGATAGGAGCGAAAGGGATTCATGGTTAGCTCAAACTGTGGTCAAATAAGAAATGAGATGATTTCGGAAATATGATAGTTAAAATTTATATTACTAAAACTTGCGCAAGCACCCATAGCATTTGCTACTCTTGCTACGTGGCTAATCAGCCCCCTTAGCCAAATAACTTTTATACTAGCGCTAACGCTAACGCTTCGTGCAAAATGTATGGCAAGGACATTCATTACCTGCGGAGAACTGTCACGTGACTCACGCCCAGTAATGTCGTTGCCATACATTTTACACGAAGCGTATAAATCAGCGCGTTAACAGAAAAGTATTTTGTCTAAAGGCTCCGGTAAGTACTGGATGTAGGGACTGGAACTCTCTGATGACGAATGGTAGGAAAGTTGAATTTGGGCTAGTATGTTTTGTTTGTTATCATGAGTAGGACCTATTAGACATGACGACGAGGGTCCAAAGCTTGTTTAAAAAAAAAAACTACATAGTTTATTTATAAAGCAGTAGAAATAAAACGACAAACATGATATTACATAAAACAATAATTATATTTATTTTCAATAAAACTAATAATAACATT
The DNA here is from genome assembly GCA_951329385.1 of Polia nebulosa. Classification (NCBI taxonomy): domain Eukaryota; kingdom Metazoa; phylum Arthropoda; class Insecta; order Lepidoptera; family Noctuidae; genus Polia; species Polia nebulosa. The sequence continues at coordinate 7,778,249 of OX589608.1, forward strand.
TATTATTTTGTACATGACATAATTAATAACGTTACAGGATCAATATAGGTAAAAATATCTTACAAAAATTAAAAATTCGCGCCACCCACACTTGAAATTCCTAAAATTAAGAAAATCACATTTATTTTAAACAGACAGGCTGAAACGCAAAAGGCGTGGTACCTTAACGTGAACAACACATATGTCGGTTCTGTATTTATGTAAATACCGACTGAAAAATAAAATTAGATGCACGCTTTCTTAGATAACCGTACATTTTTTTTCTTTTCATGAATTCAAATGATTTTTTTTCATAATGTTGTTTCTAAAACCAGGTGTCTTACGTTTAGCCTTAACCTTTAAGTACCGACCTGGGACCTGTGAGACCGCGGCGGGTACCTGGACTATTATTTTACTCTTTCCCCATACAGAATAGTTCCCTACTCTCCAGAAGCTGCGAGTCCTGTTGCACCCACATCATTAAAGTTTAGATTAGTGACACGGCCTCACAGGCATTAATTTTCAAAGGTTATGTAGAATAGACCATTTTTTATAATTTATTTCAATAACACCTATCAATGTTCAATTGTAAACGAAATAAAAAAAAAACATTGAAAACAAAGAATTTCTGTGAAATTCGATGTCATTCTCTGGGTCTCTTAGGCCCTACATCGGTACTTATGTTTCAATAATCAAAGTCGGTACTTAAATGTTAAACTAGTCGAGGTTTGGGATCTTGAACTCTGCTAATCTTTACAATAGGTAATTTTACGAGTAGATCTGCATTGACCCCAAGATACACTTCTATCTACGTAATTTAACGGACTGTTTATATTATTATTATTTAACCATCTGAGGGAGAGTAATTACTCTATGTAACCTTTACTCGAGCATCGTAGGGACCTATTAGATTTTGTAGATTAGATGTTACGAAGAATAAAAGGTTATCTCAAGTTTCCTCTTTCAGTGGTGGGGAACTCGTCTACAGATTCTCCAAAATGTAAAAAAGAAACAATTAAGTACATGGAAATATTTAGCGTGTCAGATATTGAAAAATTTTTCGAGCTCGTCAGATGTTCAGAGAGTATGATGTGAACCCTAAAAATGCTTCTATTCAAAAGACTGTCGATTGTGACAAAAGCTCGTAGCGAATTTTTAAAAATGCAAAAAATAATCGCCATATTGCCAGATTTTTTATACAGAAGGTTCAGCTTGATGTTCCAGCCATGGTAATATTTTGAGGGGTACTAGCTACATATTAGTAATCTGTGGAGGGGTATTATTAATCTGACACATCTGACAGCTAGATTCTTTTTTTATATTTTCGAAGTTATACTTCTTTTGGCGCGTTAGGAAAATTTATGAGAGTAAATTTTTACGATGCGCGCGCGCACACCGTCTCAAAAAACCGACATCCTGAAGTTAGCTAGAACCGACACCCTGAAGTTAGCTAGAACCGACACCCCGAAGTTAGCTATAGTCTGTGGTTCATGAAGAATGATTTTTTTTCCTTTTGTAAACTTTATGACAGTTTGGTTTTTATCTTGTTACGCCAAAGAAGTATAACTTCTTACGTGCTTATATAAGTACACACACACACTTTTTTTTTAATTAACACAAACGAGCCATACAAATAACTTTTTCTGTTAGCGTTCACGCCAAACGCAGGTAATGTCATTGTCATACATTTTGTGTTTAACGTGGTCGTATTTAGATACCGTTTCTGGCCATAGATATGTCCAACTTCCTTCAAGGAAGTCATAGACAATTCCCAAACTTATATTAAATATTGTTCTTTCGGTACCAAGCTGATGATATCTGATTAAAATTAGTCAGGTTCAATTTTTTTTCTGCATTGTTAATGACTTTCTTGGAGAAAGTTGTTCATTTATATAGAGTGTAACGAATGGTTCGGTCATATTTTAAGAACCGGTTCTGCCCATGGATTCAAGAGCTTTCTCTAGGAAAAAATAGAAAATTCCCAAAAAAAAAATGGAATTTCCATACAAAGTTATCAATACCTGATCAATATTTGTATGGGAGGTATTTTTTTTGTGTTATTCCTCAGATTGTCTTAAATAAAGTTGTTCATACCTTTCCGTTACATCCTGTAGACGTTGAAAACTTAGATAACTTATTTCTAAAGCTAAATTATCAACAATAAAAATAAATGTGACCATAGACAAGTCATCGTGGTCTATATTTATTACATTACAAATAGAGTGAACACAAAAAGTTTACTCGCAAAGATAAAACAATATGTACAACATCAAAATTATCTAAAATCGCTAAACAAGGTTGAAATAAGGCTTAGGTACGCTCATACTGTTGTGTCGAGATCTCAAATAAAATAAGTAGTCCAGTACCCTAAGCTTTACATCTCGACTTCTCGAGACAGCCTAAAAAAAAATTGAGATCGGCAAAAAGTAATGGGTACACATTTTAGTGTCTAAAACACATTCCAAAAGGTTTTATAAAAATCTGTTTAGTGGAACCGGGTGTTGTCATTTTTATGTCTTACGGCACTGAGTCAAAGTAATATAATATTAGTATTATAATATTTTAATACAGTGCTGCAAGGATCTTTTGGCTTTTAAATTACAGGGGGCTGTAGGTAAACATTTGTAAAATTGTAATTAAAAATAAAGATGGCGGCATTAGTGAAAATTTTGGCCACGCGCCAGCCAGGTGTTGACATCTTACAAACAGCGCCACACTGCTACAAGAATGTATTCGCGCTTGAATGACATTGACAGGGGGCGTTAGTGAACATTTGTAAATTGTAATGAAAAATCAAGATGGCATTACTAGTACAGATATTGGCCACGCGCCAGCCAGGTGTTGACATCTTACAAGCAGCGCCACATTGCTACAAGAATCTTTCGGCACTTCAATGACACTGACAGGGGGAGCTGTTAGTAAACATTTGTAAAATTGTAATGAAAAATGAATAGGGCAACACTAGTACAGATTTTGGCCGCGCGCCAGCAAGGTGTCGACATCTTACAATAAGCGCCATGAGCGCCACTGTGCTACAAGAATATAGCGGCGCTTGAATTACATTGACAGGGGCGCTGTTAGTAAACATTTGTAAAATTGTAATGAAAAACAAGATGGCGACCTAGTTGTAAAATTGTAATGAAAAATAAGATAGCGGTAAATTACGATTTAAAAGAATTTTGGTACCGCTCTGAAATCAGTAACATGGCATGGTGTGCTGCTGTTTTATTATGAGATTTACTATTGCGGAGTCATTTGAAACCTACTTAAGAGCGGTAAACTTACATGACTCGAATTGTACGTACATTTATACATTCACAATAATATTTTTCGAACTCTACTATACCAATCTTCTTTTACATATCATTTGGCGGTTGCCACGTCACAGCAGATATTTTCCTATTTATCTCCTGCAGAATGAGTCGACATGTCGCTAACTGTGGGGGCCTTAACTGTGGTGTGGGGTCTCTGGTTCTCTCCCCACTGTTGTTGCCAGGTGGGGGTCGTTGAGCGCGTCGCAGGGCCCGGCGGCGTCGTGCGCGAGCTGAACGGAGAATGATGGTTGAAATTGGGTCCGAAAAGAGAGGATTAAGCTACATCCAAGAGTTTTTTCAGATAGCTAAGTTAGAGTGATCTTTTTGCTTCGCGGAAATAAGTTTGGCTTTGTGAAGCATCGTTTTGGTACTTCTATAAACAGCGGGTCCAGACAAATAATTTATCTGTTAGCGTTCACGCCGAACACTAACTTAGTACAAAATGTTTGACAATGACATTACCTGCGGAGAGAATAGGGAATATGCAAGTAATTCAAAACTTTTTATTTTTCAAATATACAATATACTTGTTTGATTTTTTAATTCATCACAATATTTTACAATTCATTATTTTGTGTTGCATGTTTTTGATGAAACTAAACGTAAACTCAAAACATATCGTTCTCAATAATGCCGGTAGTGACGAAAAAATATATGTGTCAAAGTAACACTTTCGTAAAAAGTACTTTTTTCACTAAAATTTTATTATAAGATTGAAATTTCAATTTCTGCTTGACTAAAGCACAATTATTTATTTATGGACAAAAATAAGATTTAAACAAGTATGTAAGTGACGTCACAGTACAGCTTTGACAGTCACGAATGTTGGAAGTGTAGTAGAAAATTGTAAGAGTTAAATAATTTTTTTGAGCGACATGCAGTACTTTTCTTTTTAAGAAAACCTGCAGTGATTGGATTTATTTTTACAGAATTGAATTGTCCGTCCGTCGTGACTCGTGAGTTGGATTGTCTTGAATTTGTTTTTATTTTTTACAATAAATTTCTAGAGTTTAAAAGTGCTTACTGTATTTTATTGCTTTAAGTGATAAAAAAATACTTACATGCATATTCCCTATTGTCACGTGACGTCTCTGCAGGCAATGTCATTGCCATACACCCATACAGTAAGCGTTTGGCGTGAACGCTAACAGAAAAGTTATTTGTCTAGACCCGCACGTCTGTTTGACTTACTTATTCTTAAACTTGAAGGGCCTCATTTACATAAAAAAAAAACATTTGATTAGTTTAAAAACTGATTAGCAGCTTCTTAATTCAAAATTTTCTATGCTGAATTTGAATTTAGAATCCGTAAATAAGGCCGGATGAATCTTTATTTTTTTAACGCCCGTTTTAAGTTCTAAGATCATTCTAGCACACCGAATACAGTCCTACTTGGATCTACGAGGTCCCGTATGTATTAAAAAAAGTAGCAGAAATAAACAAGTAACTAATTTGAAACCTCTTTTTTCCACGTTTCTATCTGGACTTGTAAATCTTCCACCATAAACGCGTTGAGCGTGAGTTTACATGTTATTGAACGCACCCACGATAAAGGAGTAATTCCTAGAGTGGGGGCAACATTTATTTAAAAAGAAAGAGTGGCACTCCGGGAGTGCCAACAGAAGTGAAAACTTGAACAAAAATGCGCAACGCGCCTAAAGAAGGTTTCACTTCAATCTGCCCCCTTAGCCAAATAACTTTTATAATAGCGCTAACGCTTCGTGAAAAATGTATGGCAAGGACATTACCTGCGGAGAGAACTGTCGCGTGACTCACGCCCAGTAATGTCGTTGCCATACATTTTGCACGAAGCGTTAGCGTTAACGATAACAGAAATGTATTAAATTTTGGCTAAGGGGGCTGAGCCTTTAGACAAAATACATTTCTTTTAACGTTTACGCTAACGCTTCGTGCAAAATGTATGGCAACGACGTTTTGCACGAAGCATTAGACAGAGAACTGTCACGTGACTCACGCCCAGTAATGTCTTTGCCATACATTTTGCACGAAGCGTTAGCGTGAACTTTAACAGAAATGTATTTTATCTAAAGGCTCTGCTACGCGATCCACTCGTAGCGGTGTCGGTGTCGCGCAAGTACAATAGTTTTTTCCCATCTCAAAAATGCCCAACACGCCTAAAGTTTTCACTTCAAAAAATCTACGTTACTCTTTAGATTTTAGACCCATGTAGCACTGCACAGCAATCCGGTTATAGGGTGGACACATTAAAAGTGTTTGTTTAACTGAAAGGGCCCATTTCACTGTCTCCGGATAAGCAAGGAAAGAAAAGAACTGAACTGTATTAAATAAGTATGGGTACAAAATTAATAATAAATATTTAGTCCGTAAGATAGATTATCAAAAAATATTGGACACGTGTTTTTAGCTTTACCAAACCATGGGGTCTCATCTCGAACAAAGAAAATTTAGTTAAACAAACAAACAATAGATGGCGTATTAGGCATCGATTTCTTATTGAAGTTCAAGTAACATTAATATTTTGAAAAAAATATGGTAAAAACTTTTTTACAAAAAAATAGAACCGACTTCCAAAAAATACAAAAAGTGAAAAATAACTTTAATTTCGGAAGTCGGTGTTTCTGGTTTTGTTTCTTCGTTTTTTAACACCGACTTCCGAAATTAAAGTTATTTTTCACTTTTTGTATTTTTTGGAAGTCGGTTCTATTTTTTTGTAAAAAAGTTTTTATTTTTCACTTTTTAGTTGTGGTTCTCCATTAATCTGTGTTAACAATTCATAGACATACGATCGCAGCAATCGCGGTTGATTTGCTGTCAATTTTTGAAGAGTTCTGTTGTCTGTCTCCGAAACGCATCATCAGATCTATATGACATTTGAATAGGACCATTTCGAAACAATCCTCTATCGAACAAAAAAAGAATTTTGGAAATTTTGTTATGCCCGAACATACATAAAAAAAAATAAAAAAAATACAAACATCCGAATTGATAACCTCCTCCTTTTGGAAGTCGGTTAAAAAACTGTATTTTCTTATCTAATAAACTACCCTAAGCATACAATTGTGGAATAATTGGCTCCTAATTCAAAGAACATGGGCTAAATACGACCTGACCGAAATATGAAACGGACACCAATGATTTATACGTCAAAAAATAGTGACTTAAGTGTATATTAAATTACGGGGCTCAACTTATTTTATTGGAGCCGGTAAAATAATTTAGCTTTGTCATAAAAAATCTCATTTCCTTACTACTTTTTATAGGTTTTGAACGCATCGAAACCCGTACCGTTATTATCTGTGGTACACGTTTCGTCTTGGCACTACACTTTACATTTACTTTTTTTAAATACTAGATTTTATTGAAGAATTTTATTTATTTTTATAGTGTATATCAGAAACATCATTTTTAGATGGGGATATGGATTAAGTATTCCGAAATGAGTTGCAAATGATAGGTTTACAGTAATATAGAATCCATAAAACGGAACGTATTATGACATGAGAGCTGTCAAAAGGTTTACCGCCTACCGCGCAGTCCCCTCTATATTATATTACTCTTTGGCGCAGTCCTTCGTTCGTTGCTCTTGCTTTGTTGCGTACAGTGCGATTTCTTAGGTATTCATTTTGTGGATTGAAACTAAGGATAAAGTCATGGCTGTAGACTTCGGTATTACATCATAACCTCAAAAGTTACGAAATAATGTATGTTAAGATTTAAGATCCTCGGCTCATAAAAAATATATTTTCAATTTAAGATTAATGATTGTGCTTAAAGGAACGAATTAATCCATACACTATTCATGTCCGCGATATTTTATAGTCAGGTCGCACGATGTATGGGCAGTGACAGATCTCCTTTAGATGTTTATTGGAACGAATCCTTAGGCATTTAAATTTCGTGTACCAATAGATGGCGCTGTTTGAAGTTTTAGAGTTTATCCATTCGCCTCTTTAAATTTGTATAGTGAAACATTTTGAAACAGTAAGACTGTTACGAAGTGCCAAAAATACTATATAGAAGTGCCTCAATGCGTGAGAAAATATTGGTAAGACTTGATGTAAATTCATTCAACTTGCAAGCCGTTGCTGCTAAAACCACCTAGCGAGGGTTAGAGGACGGGTCCGAATGAAGAACAAAAGTTGCTTTTGCAAGTCGAAAACCCGTAGTGACGGCGGTACCGTTTCTTTGTATGGGATGAGGCATCTGTCAGTGGCGTAACTATAGCATCTAAGGCCCTTGGCAAATCCATTGCATGGGGCCCCAAGAAAAGTCGTCACATTTTAATTTAGTTTTAATAAATCACTGAGATAGTTACTCAATAGTAACATTGTGTCCATTTTAGTTAAATATCTAATTTTCAAAAGCATAGGTGTCCCAAATTTATAATAAAATAACAGTTATGTTAATAATAAAATAATAATTAATGTTAACAAGATATTTATTAATAAAATTCTTTTCTCCGAGCTTTCTGTTCAGTAAAAGTATCGATAACATCATCAAAGTTTAAAGATCGGGCCAAAGAATTTTCAATAGACAGAATAGCCAAGTTAGATAGCTTATTTTGTCGATCTCGCAGCCTCTCGGGCCAGGGGCCCCGTCAGGCCGGGGGCCCGTGGCATTTTGCCAGTCCTGCCACCCTACAGTTACGCCACTGGCATCTGTACGCTAGTATTATATTATCTGTGACCAAACCAATAAAACATGACAAACATAAAACTCATCAAAGTTTAGTAGTGGGGGCTTGTTACGGCACTTCTAGGTAAATTTTTGATGTAAGTGTGACGTTACACAAAATTTCATCAGTCCACTGTATCGTCCTCATTTTTAGGGTTCCGTACCCAAAGGGTAACCAACGGGACCCTATTACTAAGACTCCGCTATCCGTCTGTCTGTCAGCGGGCTGTATCTCTTGATCCGTAATAGGTAGACAGTTGAAATTTTCACAGAATATGTATTTTATTTTTTAACAGAACAACACATTCACTGAAAATTTCAACTGACTATCTAAATATTACGGATCATGAGATACAGCCCAAAAAAACAGTTTTTTTTGGGTTTTTTTTTCAGTTCAGTTCAGTATGGTACGGAACCTTCGTGTGCGAGTCCGACTCGCACTCGGCCGCTTTTTTGTTTACGTGACAAAAGCAAAATACGTGTCCAATATTTTTTGGTAATATAACAGCTAAAGGACCAAAAAAAATATTTTTTTTTTCAGCTACCCTCAATCTGCCTCTAGCCATTTCCCACCAATAATCTTGAGGTCGGCTTCCAGTCTAACCGGATGCAGCTAAATACCACTATTTTACATGGAGCGACTGCCTATCTAACCTCCACAACCCAGTTACTGGGTAATACAATACCCCTTGGTAAGACTGGTTGTCAGACTTTCGGGCTTCTGACGACCCGTGTCAAAGATCCACGATTGACAGCCGAGACAAACGGCTTATCGTGCTTTCCGAGGCACGGAGGAGTCTCGGTATGTAAAGATGGTCACCCATCCATGGACCAACCCCGGCAAGCGTAGATTAACCTGATGGATCGACCCGTGTGGCTGTTATTACTTTAGCCACGAGCCCTGTTGAGAACGAATTACATATTGAGCTGTGTTGTAAGTTATGGAGTCACTTTATGTAAAATACTGATATTCAGCTACTTTTGGTTAGACTGAAAGTTGACCCGGGCTGCCTGTTCATTGTCGCGGAGCGAGGGAGTAATGTGGAGCGGAGTTGCGGACTGTGCGGAGCAAGGCCGAGTTCACGCGATGAGTGTTTTGAGCGGGCTGCAATACCCCGCGGGAAGTTTTTTCCACTTTCCCGCTCTGCTTCAGGGTTTTGTATAATTTTTTAAATTAGTTCGCAAATCATGCAGTTCCATTGGTTAATATTGGCACAGCTCCGCTCGCTCCTCTCCTCTCCGCTCCAGTGGACAGTCTGCCTTAGAGCTGGTGTAACATTCCTTTTTATACCATATCTTTCTCTTTTTCATCTAATTAATACATAAGGAGCTTACGGCAATCGTCCTGCGTGGACGTGCGCGCACTCCCTCTGCCCATTCGGGCAGTGTCTGCAAGTCGACGTGTCGAAATATTAGTCGCACAGTTACATTCGCATGCGAAGCAGGGACTTGGGACCAAGCGAGGACTGACGACTTGGGACCAAGCGAGGACTGAGGACTTGGGACCAAGCGAGGACTGAGGACTTGGGATCATGTGAGGAAATTATTTATTTATTCTTGGATCGACACCACTGACTTCTAAAATACAGGCAGCTGCCTAGTTTAGAAGTCAGTAATTTTAGCCTTATTTATTACATACGCGAGGACTGTAGATTTGGGACCAAGCGAGGACTGAGGACTTGACCACTTGAAGGGAGATGAATGGAGATCCCAGAAATGTCCCGTTACAACACAAAGCAAAATTTACATCAACATAAAACACAAAAATAATTATAATCTATCTGAATCACAGCACTAAATTTGGTTTTGACAATCTCTCTCAGCGAATTTGTCAGTCTTTTCCGCCTTGATCAAGCGTGGTTGTTAAATAATGTTCGTGCGCTCACTGTATGAGAAGATCTTTGCCAATGAGTGTGACAGTAACATGCTGGTATTAAGTTTTTTCTCTGCGTGATCGAATCAGGAATGAAGATATCCGCAGGAGAACATAATTATATATTAAAGAAACTATGGATCTATGTACTGTGTGAAACATGACACGGCTAGAAAGGGACTCTGAGATGATGTTTGATGATATGACCAAGGGCGGATCCTTTTTCCCAGAGGACACGGTGGAGCGTACGGTGGAGATCTGCCCCACTTGGGCGGAGCACCGCCGTGTCCTCGTGGAGGCGATCGGCGGCAGCGACCTCTCGCGCCCGGCCCTGGTCTAGGCCATGGTACGGAGCGAGAGGGAATGGGAAGCAGTCTCCTCCTTTGCGAAGCAGTAATGCTCGCGAAGGAGGAGGCGGAACGGGTGAGGGAGATTCAACGGAGTCGCGCTCACGCCCCCAGCCGCAGCCGCCGCAGCCGCCGCAGGAGACGCCCTGGGCGTCGGGGGTCGCGAGACGGTCTCCGGCCACCGTAGACGCGAGTAATGGGTAGCTCACCGCCCGATCAGCACCAGGCTCGAGAGTCGACGGCGTGTAGTGTTCCACGCGCGCCTCAGAGATGTCAGCAACCACTGACGGGCCCCGTCATGGCCGATGCATGCATGCCAAGGTGTCACGGATAAATTCGTAACAGTTACCGCACCCCTGGGCACTCGGGCAAGAAGGAACAGGGGTGGGTTTTAGTCACTAAGTCTGACACGCACACACACCCAAAAAAAAAAGTTCCGCTTTGGATCCGCCCGTAATTTGACATGCTGTGCTGATAACAAAGAAATTGGGATAAGGGAGGATCTACATTCCAAAAGGATAGCGATAGGCCGAGTTATTTATAAAGCACATTAAGCCAGATAGAACGGTCAAGTCCACACGAACGAACAAACATAAACACACAGGCATAGACTAAGATACAAAACACACAGACGTAGACAAAGACTAGATATACCGAAGGACTTAAGACATTTATGCCAGTAGATGCAGTATTTGGTAAAACTTATAGCAATAGTAGATGTAATTATTCAGCCTGATTTATTATCACAATCCAATTTTATTTTAGGGTACCGTTCCTCAAAAATAAAAATGGAAAGCTTTATAGGATCACTTCGTCACACAGACGGACACTGTCTGTCAAGACTGTTACTCAGGAACGCGTGAAAGGTATCTATTTGAAATTAATATCAAGTACTCGGGGTCTAAAAAGGCCGCTTTTGATGAATCAAAAATAACAAAAACCCAAAAAAAATAAAAAATAGCGCACGCTATTTCATATAGCGGCAATGTCAATCAATCTGCCTAGCCTTTTCCCAACTATCTTGGGGTCGGCTTTCAGTCTAACCGGATGCCTTTACATGGAGTACCTGCCTATCTGACCTCCACAACCCAGTTACTGGGTAATACGATACCCCTAGGTAAGACTGGTGTTCAGACTTTCGGGCTTCTGACGACCCGTAATGACGGCATAGCGATATAACGGCAATATTTATACCAAATATGATTCTGATATGTATTAAGCTGAACCATACAAAACTGCCACACGCACGGGTAAATTGTGCGTAAGGAATATTATGATTCGTCTAATGCGGCCTTTTAGACCCCCAGGTCTGCGCTACAAAGTTTGGTATTTTCACAGGTCCAAGAGATTCCTTGGACCTGTGAAAGAAATAAAACTTCTAAGTCAACGGAATCAAAAGATATGGCCGTTTAGGGCGCAAATTTTAACACTCGCAAGGGAATGAAAACCTATAGGGTCTCGTTGACCTAGCATCATGAAACTGATAAGTAACAATGCTCACTGAAAAGCTGAATGCTCCTGTGTCGTATAAAGCGGGAGGAAACGCCCGGGTGTCACCACTGTGTGGATTGCCTAAAGAACAGGGTGGAGCATACGGTAGAAGTCTGTCCCGCTTGGGCGGAGCACCGCCGTGTTCTCGTGGAGGCGATCGGCGGCAGCGACCTCTCGCGCCCGGCCCTGGTCCAGGCCATTGTACGGAGCGAGAGGGAATGGGAAGCATTTACCTCCTTCTGCGAAGCAGTAATGCTCGTGAAGGAGGAGGCGGAACGTGTGAGGGAGACTGAAAGGAGACGCCTTCACGCCCTTATCAGCCGACTCAGGAGACGCCCCGGGCGTCGGGAGACGCAGGCCGACTCCCGGCCACCGCAGGCACGGGCTTGCGGACGGCGAGTAATGGATAGCTCGCCGTCCGATACGCGCGTCTCAAAGAGATGTCAGCAAAAACTGACGGGCTCCACTAGGACCGATGCCCTCTGAAGGCCTATGTCAGCAATGAACCGCAATATCATGAGACTAGCACGTCTTCGATAACTGTTCGTTCGTGTGGACCAAATTAGTAGTACTGAGCTTCACTTACGTAACTTACCGCTTTCATTCTTGTCCTTCGGTTTTGTGTCCTCGTCCATCGAGCGGGACAGGGATCTCTTCTTTGGCGACTGGAAACAGAAATGAATTGGGTTATTACAATTTTGAGCAGATATTTAGAATAGTGGTGGCATAGTGGTCACGGCCGCGACTTGTTGTAGGGCTCGAACCCCGACAGGCGCTTCCCATCGGTTCGCGAACGGCTGGATAGGATATGGCTGGAGGTGGATCACTGTGTTGCCCAATTTATCACAGGTCATGGTCACTTTAAGGGTAAATTATTTTCCTTCAAGCTTGTTGCCTCGCCTTTATGTCAATGTTCTACACCTGATTGCGAACACAAACAACCCGTACATCATATCCTATGGGAGTTTACTCTTTGGCAAACTGAACGCAATAGTATGTTGGATTCAGCCTACGTTTGGAGTTGTCTATTACACAGACCTTGTGGAAACTAGAACGAATTTCCGTGCGTTCAAGCGTTTTTGCCATACCTATTATTGGAATCAAGTGTAACAGCTCACAATTTTAGGACCCATTAATATTAGTGTTTTTAACCAGTGGTGCTTGGCAACTGGGCTTACCGCAGTTGTAAATAACCCTCGTTGTGCCTAATGGCCTAGCTTTGTTCGTTGAAATTATGTTTTTCTTACTCCTCCGCTGTATTTTCTGATTAATTTCGTTGCGGGGCCCGAGACAGTTTAATCGTTTCTCTGGGACTCGTCATTGCCTCGGCGTTTTTTCTGGTGGTCGCCTCTGTTGATTCTGACTTACAGAAGTTACAGTGGTTTGGGAATAGAGTGGCGCCTTGTCCCAAAAAAGTGTTACTTGACATCTTCCCCTTCCACAAGATATTAAAACTTGCTGAATTTCTAAACGGATTTGAAAAATTCTCTCGATTTTCGATTTTGATAAAGTAACTTTTTGATACAAATAATAACATTAAAACCTCATCTGTCACGTAGGTCATATGTGACCACGAACAATAGATTTTCTTTTGTGTCTGTTGTCTGACAGATCAGCCAATAATTGAGTCAAATACCCTATCATGTCACCAAAAAAAAAAAAAAAAAAACATGACATCCACCAACCCGCATTATGGTGGATTACGGCTCTCACAGAAAAGGCCAGTGTCCCAGCAGTGAGGACATTATAGATTGATTTTGCTTTTATTAGAATTTTCAAGGGAGATTTTTGCCTAGTTTAAAAAAACATGGCCCAAGTGCGGGTCGGACTTCGAACATTTAGAGTTCCGTACGAAATCTATTTTTGACTATTTTTACGGCTTTGGGTCAACCAGATGCTTATACTATGAAAATTTTAAGACTGTAGCTCCATCCGTTTGGCTGTAAAGCCTGTGTGACAGACGACAGACGGACACGTGAGTGACAACAATAGGGCTCCGTTTGGACCCTTCGGGTACGGAACCCTAAAAACATTGGCCAAGTGCGCGTCGGACTTCGCACAGTTAGGGTTCCAAATCAATGGAATTGCGTAAAATCTCCGCTCTGTTTCAGTGGACAGGGATTTGCGAACTAGTTGAAAATTCATTAAAAACTGGCAAGTGGGGAAGCGGAGCGTCTGCTGTCCGCAACTTTTCGCGTGTAACTGAACTGTGCCCCCCTAGCCAAATAACTTTTCTATTAGCGCTAACGCTAACGTTTCGTGCATAAAAAAAGTGAAAAATAAAAAACTTTTTTACAAAAAAATGGAACCGACTGCCAAAAAAAGTGCAAATAAATAACTTTAATTTCGGAAGTCGGTGTCAAAAAACGAACACACAAAACCAGATACACCGACTTCCGAAATAAAAATAAAAAAAAGAAACAGAGCGGAGATTTTACGCAATTCCATTGATTAAGGGTCTACTATCGGCCAAGTGGCGCCCTCATTGAATAAACAATCGTAGCATAGCATAGAAAATAAAGTACCAAAAACGGCCGTTTATGACACTTTTGCCTACTACTTTGGATACGAAACATTCTGAGACCTGTTTTAACAACATAAATATACTTTATCCTCTTTGTAACAAACGTGACGTTGGATTCTTTAATATTTATTTTCTATGCTGTGCTACGATTTTTTATTAAATGAGGGCGCCACTTGGCCGGTAGTAGGGCTTTAATATTGGCACAGCTCCGCTCCGCTCGTCTCCGCTCCGCTCCAATGGACAGACAGCTTTTTTTTTTTTGGTGTGCGTTATTTGTTCAATCACAGATGAGACGAGTACCCGGGCCTGCGAACTGCGAACAAGAGTTGTCAGCAAAACATGACGGGGCGCGTCATGGCCGATGCCTGCCCAGGGGTTGTGGATACCGGCCCATTACTCGCCGTCCGCAGACGGCGAGTAATGGGTAGCTCGCCGTCCGATCAGCACCAGGCCCAAGAGTTGACGGCGCGTAGTGTTCCACGCGCGACGAACAAGAGTTGTCAGCATACATGACGAGGCCCGTCATGGCCGATGCCTACCCAGGGGTTGTGGATACCCGGCCCTGCGGACGGTGAGTAATGGGTAGCTCGCCGTCCGATCAGCACCAGGCCCGAGAGTCGACGGCGCGTAGTGCTCCACACGCGCCGAACAAGAGTTGTCAGCAATAATGACGAGGCCCGTCATGGCCGATGCCTACCCAGGGGTTGTGGATAAATTCGAAATAGAGTTACCGCGCCCCTGGGCACTCAGGGCAAGGAAGGAACAGGGGTGGGTTTTAGTCAGTAAGAGTCTGACACACCCTCCCGCTCCACCCTAGAGCGGGAGATGTCATTGGATGACTTCCCACTCCACACAAAAAAAGGGTTGTGGATAAATTCGAAACGAGTTACCGCGCCCCTGGGCACTCAGGGCAGGGAAGGAACAGGGGTGGGTTTTAGTCAGTAAGAGTCTGACAAACCCTCCCGCTCCACCCCAGAGCGGGAGATGTCATTGGATGACTTCCCACTCCACACAAAAAAAGGGTTGTGGATAAATTCGAAACAGAGTTACCGCGCCCCATGGGCACTCAGGGCAGGCAAGGAACAGGGGTGGGTTTTAGTCAGTAAGAGTCTGACACGCCCCTCCCGCTCCACCCAGAGCGGGAGATGTCATTGGATGATTTCCCACGCCCCAAAAATTAATAAAAAGACGAGACGAGTGACGCGATGAGAATTTCAACCATTGTGATTGGTCGATTCTCCGTTCCCCTCAGCTCCACTTCCGTAGAAACGCACCCTTAAACACATAAAACTACTATTACATTAAAAAAAACTCACCCTCCTCTTGATCTGCTTCTGATAGTGCTGGGCATCATAGAATTGTGGCTGTGACCTGCGCACCCGGCCCGTCCGTCTCTTGATATCCTCGACAGCAGGTAAGCAGTCCGCACCGCGACGGGCAGCGAAGAATGTGTGCCCACACTTACAGGACTTCGAGGCTACCGCTACCTGTGAATATTTATTAGGTTACTAGCTGCGTCCCGCAATTTCACACGCGTAGATCGGGATAAAAAGTAGCCTATGTTTTAATCCAGGGTATAAGCTATCTACATACCAAATTTCAAACAAATGGGTTCAGCCGTTTGAGCGTGAAAAAGTAACAAACATTTAAACACACGCATTCACATACTTTCGCCGTATAATATTAGTATGAAGCACCAAACACCGTTTTTTGTTTCACATTATTTGAAATCGCGCCCTATTTCTTTTTTTAACCGACTTAAAAAAAGAGGAGGTTCTCAAGTCGTCTGTATGTTTTTTTTTTGTATGTTTGTTACGCGATATCTCTGCCATTTGTGAATAAATTTTGATGATTCTTTTAAATATTTCGGGGTTATCAATTCGGACATAACTTTATTTTCGGAAGTCGGTGTCAAATAACGAAGAAACAAAATATAAACACCGACTTCCGAAAATAAAGTTATTTTGTAATTTTTAGAAGTCGGTTGTTTTTTTTGTAAAAAAAAAAATATTTTCGAGTTCTGCTTATGATGCCACTATGGCCAGTTCGATTTTCAAACAAACCTCTTTACAATGCCGTAAGGGTCTTTTTTTCCACGAATTTGACGTTCCAAATTCAAATCACTTTACTCCCTAGGGAGTTTCATACAACTTTACCTCCCTTGGGAGGTAATGGTTTACTTTACGATGAGATTGCATGATGTGTAATTGGACATTGTCGAGCAGGTAGTGTGAAAAGTAATTACCTAACTTAGCAAAAAGATTAGCATAACTTACAGTGTTGTTGCTACAATAATTTTTTGTTGTGTTCAAAAACTAAAAAACACACTTATTTTTATTTTTCGTGTTTTTCTCAGCAAATCCTTTCATTTGATACCCTATGGGAATGCATACAAAATTACTATTCCGCCATCTTTGTGAGGCCGCCATTTTGGATTTAGAATGACGTCACTTAGCTAACCATGCATTGTCATCCAAACTAAACATGTTCGCAAATTTTCAGCTCAATCGGAAACCGGGAAGTGGGTCAAATTTAACTTCTAAGATTTGTTTACATAATTACAATTACAAGTGAAGCTAATATAAGTGTGTTAAAAGGGTATGGTTATTATTACACATGAGTAAGACACTTAATTGTCCTTAAAACTAGGTAAATACTGTATCATGAAGAACAGCTTTATCTCTAGATGGATTTTGTGAACACTGTATCATCCCCAATTGTAGGGTTCCGTACCCGAAGGGTCCAAACCAAACGAAGCCCTATTGCTGTCACTCACGTGTCCGTCTTCCCGTCTGTATGTCTGTCCGTCGTCTATAACACAGGTTTTACAGCCAAACGGTTGGAGCTACAGTCTTCAAATTTTCACAGTATGAGCATCTTGACCAAAGCCATAAAAAATAGTCAAAAATACATTTGATACGGAACCCTAAATGTGCGAAGTTCGACACGCTCTTGACCTTGTTCATGTGACAAAAGAAAAATTTATTTAAACTTCATAATTATATACAATAGTGATAGGTACTTAAGCAGACTTAATCTTTTTTAGACAAAAAAGGTCCCAAGTTACGAAAACTTTGAACGGCGAGTATCTCGCATGCTAGAGGATGTGGAAACAGAAGATGAAGACTGTGATATGTCAGACAAAGATGACAACCCAGTTCAATTGAGCTCCTTAGTGGTTTTTAAGTTGAGCTATTCGACTATTGACAAATGCTTGCACTGACTGGACAGGTCCACTCAAATATGTTTGGTTCTTTCTTCAAAAGACCACTACAGACACTAAGCTGCATGGTCCTCATATAGAATAATGTGAATGCGAGAACTATGTATGTCGTTATATTCATGTAGATTTTATGATTGTCTGGCAGTTTGAGTATTTTTGCGGCTTACTCAAATGTCCTTACTTTGGTATTGTTCGTCGGTTCGTTGAGCTCCTCAAAGTTCTGAGTTGAGCTTCGCGATGACTGACAAATGCTTGCACTGTCTGGACAGGTCCACTCGAATTTGTGTATTGCTTTCTTCAAAAAGCTCATCCCAGACATAAACGTACATGGTTCTCATATGATTTAACCAGTACACATTGTATTAATTTGAACACTTTAAGAGAGACTTTGACCTCTGAGTTTGTTTCGGTGTTTCTTCTCAGGGTAGTCAGCTAGGAAACACCGGCCTCATCTAGCTTAAACTGACAATAAACCTTGACGTGTAAAAGTGTTCCTTGTAACCTATTTACTGAATAAACATCATTTATCATTTATCAATACTAGGCAGCACAGAAAGAGTGCATTCCATTGGACTTTTGTTTTGAATTAATGCGTAGAATTTCATGACAGAAACAAAAAAAAAAGTGGTTTTGGGGTTCCCATAATATGGTGCTATTGATGATAAGGTTGATTAATCTCTATGAGAATTATACTTAGTCTATTAATTATTAAAACTAGAAAAGAAAATTTATTTTTGTAATGTAGTGTTGATTTATAATTTATAACATTGTTTTGTCATAAGACTAAAAATATGAGTTTTCATATACTGTTTAACTATTAAGTACAAATTAAAAAAACTCCTTTTCATTGTGTGCTATACAATGTCAGGCAATAATAAATCATCTTCTCTAACTAGACACGTAAAGTTGCAGAATCACAGACCGCGCGACTGCTAATGTTCAGACAACCACTGGAAGGTTAATACTGTATGTGAAAATAAGCAAACACTTTAGCTATTTACAAAATTCTTTCTCAAGAAGCTACAGGATTTTGTCACACTAAACGGTTGACATATTTTACCTTTGGTATAAAATATGTTCAACTATGGAAACTACATTTTGTTCATTGATTTCATTTGTTTTTAGAAATTTATACAAAAAAACCAGCCGAGTGCATGTCGGACTTCACACATTTAGGGTTCCGTACCAAATGTATTTTTGACTATTTGTATGGCTTTGGGTCAACAAGATGCTTATAAATACTGTGAAAATTTGAAGACTGCAGCTCCAACCATTTGGCTATAAAAACTGTGTTACAGAGAACGGACAGACGGACACGTGTGTGACAGCAATAGGGCTCTGTTTGGAGCCTTTGGATACAGAACCCTAAAAAACAACCCACTGACCAAATCTTGCTAGCAGATTGTGCATTAATTGACCATTGACAATAAGAATAAACGTAAAAACACTCAAAATATTTAAAAATTGGCGAAATTGAATTGCTATGAACAAAAACTGTATATATGGCATCCTATAACAATAATAATAACAGCATTTAACTTTACGGCAAGTTTGTGATAATAACACTAACAATAAAATCAATAAAAATAAATCACTTCAGTATTTTTTTTGTACTGACCTGTAGTTCGCATTTTGGGCAGCTTTTCGCAATCATCTTGTGTTTTCCCATTTTTCTCATTTCGTAAGATTCACAGTCTCATACTATCAAACAATTAACTATTTAAATCTCTTGTCTTTAATTAATTAAACAAACAAATGAAAGTAACTTTTACTCTTTCTTTTCCTTTCTTTGACATTGACAGTAAACTTGACACTGACAGCTCATCCCTAGTGTAGTGAGCTATCAGCATTGACATATAAATTATATGGACTGGGCATACCTACAAGAAAAACGTGCCATACCTACACTTCACTGAGAGGATAAAATGGCGGATAATAGAGTAGCCCATATCGATATCTCTTTATTAAAAACATCGATAAAAGATTGTGAGAATGTTTTCATATTGTTACGGTACAATATCAACGGGTATTTTTACCAGTGGCATTGAGGTAATATGTTACAACGTAATAGAGAGGCTATCATAAAAGCAAAGGAAATGCTACATTTTGACAAGAGTAACTAATGTTCGCGCTGAAACAATAATTAGTCTTCTTAACAAAACAGTATAGACACGCAGCGCTAGAACGCTACTAAGGTTTAGTTTTCTCGCGACCAGAAGGTCAGAAGTGCCATGATTTTCCAGAACCCCGCAATACGTAGTTTCCTTTTTACCCGACTGCGCGACGCAAGGGAGGGTAATGTGTTTATCAGCCTATGTATGTATTTATGATTAAATGTATGTATATTTGTTCCATTGAGGTGTTTTAGAGACCGGAAGCGTGGGCCGATTTTGATAATTCTTACGTCAATCGATTTATTTCAATCTTGCGAGTGCTACTAATGACATGACAGTAATCAAAATAAAATATGGCGACCACCAGACGCCATATAATGAGAAAAAAAGAAAAAAATGAAAGTCGCCTAACTATATTAAGTATCAAAATAAAGGGTTCGAGGAGGCTATCCCAAAAATCTAACTTACTGAAGTGTATAAAATAAAAATAAAAAATATTTTCAAAAACCCGACTTAAAAAATCAATTGAAAAGTTCCATACAAGTCACTTTTCAAGCAGTATGATGTAGTTGGTTGCATGAAATCAATAATTGAACTAAAATAACTCACCAACTTGTTTTACAGCCAGGTTTTTTAATTTTTTATTATTTGAAGTAAATTTTGTTTTAGTGTCTTGGAATATACGCTTTTAGCTATTACAAGAAACGAAATGCAGTAAGTAGGTACATCGAATATTTTGCGTCAATTAAAATGAAATGTAAAAGTAACAGTGTTACTGTTATTCTAGAGCCTTGCGTTAAGTAGACCTTCGAGACGGAGGCAACAAGTTCAAAGAAAACAAATGACGCTGAATCCGCAGTGGGCTCCCAGGCACGGACATCTCCAACATATATCTTTTCTAACATGCAGATGATTTTTGGGTTTTAATTAAAAGTCAACAATAATTATAATCGTCTTTATATTAAACAAATCAATCTCATTCATTTCTGAACAATACAATTTTGTTCTGGTAATTTCTGTGTGATATTCTTTCAGTAGAGTAGAAGTAGTTCTTCCCACAGTATTTGTAGGTATCTCAAATTCATGTATACGTCTATTACACTTTTAATTAATAAACAAAGCTTGGGGTTTTGAATTTAATAAATTTCTTTCCTTTTTAAATCTATCAAAGATTTAAAAGGGATAGAAATTATTACTAAAGATTTTTTTATTCGTTTGTTTTCTAACTTTTTCATTAAGTCTCTTTTTAGACTTTTCTTCTTGGGCTGTTTTTGACATTTGTCCTTTAATTTCTTAATCATTTTAAATGTGTACCTGAAATCAAATAAAATAAAAGTAAGCTTTAATAGATATTGAAGACAAGCTGTAAAGAAAATATTTCTTCCACCGGCTAGCGTCAGAGATATTTTTGGCATGAGACCCTGTTACCTATCTTCGGGTATTTTCGCATGAGGTGTGTACGTAGTAAATAAGAGTCCTTAGATTTGGTCTTCACATATATCACGTTTATTGCTAACACTTCATCACACAAGAGAGTACTCAGTACACAGAGAATTGTATGTTAAACTTACAATTCATGATAAAACATTTTTACCCTATCCTTCGAAGATCGAAGATTAAGGATCCAATGATGAGTTGAGACCCACAAACAGTATCCAAGCAGTGGTTATTTAACCTTAGTCATCTTTGGGACACGTGGACGCTTGTGCTCCGAACCTTTTGCCTTGTTCTTCCAAAATGTAGGGAAATCTATGATCCGACCATTTTATATTGTTCCTTCCTATATAATTAAATCTAACGTAAGGAACCCTGCCAACAAATAGAAAGATTTTGGTAAGACTCCTGAATGCCACGCGCTTATGACTTAGCATCAGCACAAAAAAACCCAAAAAAGATACTCACAGCGTCCTACATCCGAATGCTTAATACATTTGAACTTCACTCTGGTTCCAGCTGCCCTTCGAGGCATCATTAAATGTTTTTAATAACTTTTTCCAATAAATAAAGTTTAAAGTGGCAGACTCGCTCCAGATCAACTTGGAAAAAGAAACGTCAAACGACAATCTGTCATCTGTCAATTCGCAAAACAACGCTTCATTCCACGAATCTAAATTTATTCTATTTTTAGGTGTTACAAAGCGAGAGATGTCTCCCACACATTCTTAATTCAGTCGATTACATATTATCATTGAGATCGAATTCGCAAATAATGATGGCAAGAAAAACTGAAGCTAGTCATACAGATAAATCTGGCGCAGCAGAGGTGCTAGCGGCTAAACCTAGTGCAGTGGAGGTGCTAACAGCCAAATCTGGTGCAGCGGAGACGTTAGCGGCTAAACCTGGCGCAGCGGACGTGCTGGAGACTAAATACCATATTCAGAGCACCATATCCAGATGTTGAGAGTTCGTCTTTATTTTGATCACTTTCAATTAAAATGCCAGACATATTTGATGGAATTGCAGGCTGTAAACAAGCAATAAAATTATTAATATGCTTGATGTTTCTCAATTTTATTATTAAGATTGTTACTTATTATTTTAAATGGCCTCATTTAATTTGCAATTTGTAGGTTGAGAAGAGTTCTCGTTCGGTCGTTGAGTGCACTTCTCACTCACTCGCTCAATAGCTCACTAGTTCAGTAGCTCTCGAGTGGATAATGAGCTAAATAATCGTACATAAGCTCACTTAATGTTCACCTCACCCAAGTTTTCACAGGGAGATTTTTACAGAATAACACTGCGAATATACTTAAAAGTCCATTGACACAAAAAGCAGACTACTGGTGACATTAAAAAACTCCTTTAAAAGGAGTATGTACGTATGTACTTAGGGCAACCAAATAAACAAGTTTGTCTTATTTTGGCAGTTAATCTTAGGACTACACTCAAACACACTCTTTGTGCTCGTTAGGCAAGTGTTGCACTTGAAGTCATCACCATCATTTATCACCCACTACGCAATCATTTTATAAGAAATAATGTTACTTACCATTATGGTTCGTGAACGTAAAGCATCGTCACGCAGTGTTACTTTATTCAGTGTCCGGTTGAAACATGATTCTCTTCAAAGTGAAGGGAACAGAATATTAAGAATTGTTTTTGTTGACAGCTTTTTTACAACACTGATTGTTTCCAGCAAAAATTTCTTTTTTCGTTTATTAGCAGGCAGCCTTGAAAGTAAAACGTACAACCAATAAAGAACCATAATAATATAGCATTATCGATAAACAAAAATGTCATGCATGCACTACTCTATCCCTACAAAACAAGAAAATGATTTCATGAAATACAACTGTTAAAAAGAAAGGCAAACAAACGGAAAATTATGAATGCTTTTTACATAAACTCTTCAACGAATACAGAATCTTTTGTTTAATAACTGAATATAAAGATATTTTAGCTAAAATTAAGTATACGTACTGGTGCAAAGTTATGTTCGGGTGATTTCCGCTTCTTTTGATGCCAAATCCGATTATATTGTAATTAGGCATCTTGCTATTGACGACTTCCACTAAACAACCGAGTTCAAATGCAATAACACAGCAAAATTACTCTAAAATTCACAAAATATATCCATTGTTTACGACCATTTGACAGTTGACGTACCCAACTTTGGTACCAAACACCAGAGGATAAAATGGCGAACTGCACGCGTAGCATGACCACCGTAGAAACGAGTTTTGTCGATGGAAGAATAGACAAAATTACAGATTGTAGAAAGATTTCTACCGTCCTAAGCATGGCGATGTTAAAACTGACGAGAAGAAATGTTTCTATTCTTCAGTCGACAAAAGTCAACAATGCAAAGCATGACCACCAATTTTTCTCTACTTTTAACACTTTTGTTTTTAAGTGTTAGAATCATTTCTTCTCAACAAGTGTCAAATAGTCTACATCATCGGACAGACGGATAGACAGACAGACAGATGGACAGACGGACAGACAGACGACCGACATACAGACAGACGGGCAGACGGACAGACGCACAGACAAACAGAAAGACAGACGGGCAGACGGACAGACGTACAGACAAACAGAAAGACAGACGGACAGATGGACAGACAGACAGATGGACAGACGGACAGACGGACAGACTTACAGACGTACCTACAGACGGACATACCCACAGACGGACAGACGGACAGATGGACAGACAGACAGATGGACAGACGGACAGACGTACAGATATACAGACGGACATACTGACAGACGGATAGACAGACAGACAGATGGACAGACGGACAGACGGACGACCGACATACAGACAGACGGGCAGACGGACAGACGCACAGACAAACAGAAAGACAGACAGACAGACGGGCAGATGGACAGACGCACAGACAAACAGAAAGACAGACAGACAGACGGACAAATGGACGAAGGACAGACGCACAAACGGACAAAGTCGCACAAAATTTTGTGACAGACGATAGACAGACGAAATTGAAAGAATGAATATGTCTTTGTCTTCATAGAAACGCGAGTCTACGGGTCGCCCCGTGCTCGGGCAGAAGAAAACTCGAACTCGACATAGTTGAATAGAAAGAACTTGTATCCAACTATCTAGTCTATCCTTACTCTTACCATTTCTATCTCTATTCTACATAGAGACAGAAATGGTCATGCTACGCCGTGTTGGGGGTAGAAACATTTCTTCTCAACAGGGACAAATAGTCTACATCACATTAGACGTAGACAAGTTCTCTACTGATTTAAAAAAAACTCAATTTTGTGTCTCATTACATACTTGAAAATTGTGGTGAATCTTCCACAATTTTCCATTAAGCCATTAAATTAAGAGTTGAAGTCACCATCTTCATCATTTTTTTTTTTTCTTTTTTTTTTTTGAACTTCGTTTTTAAACATGTTAGGTTTTTTAGAAAAGTTTTAATGTAGCCAACATTATACCTTTTCAAAAAATTGTAATTTGTCATGCAAGGCTGCAAAGTTGTTTGTTGGCGCGAGTACTTATATTGAAGCCTGAGCTAGCGAAGAATTCTAGGATTGAACCATGAGCGAACCGAGTGGTTCTAATGTAGAAACCTGAGCGTAGCGTCTCGAGGGTTTCAAAGGTACGAGACGCAGAATAACTTTGACGGACAGACGGACAGATGGAAAGACGGACAGACAGACAGACGAACAGACGCACAGACGGACAGACGGACAGCAGATGACGGACAGATGGATAGATGGACAGACAGACAGACGGACACACGGACGACGGACAGACGGACGAAGGACAACCAGACAGACGGACAGCTGGACAGATAACAGACGGACAGATGGACAGATGGACGACGGACAGACGGACAGTCTCCCAGACTGACAGACGGACAGTCTCACAGACTGACAGACGGACAGAGGGACAATGGACAGATGGACAGACAGACAGACGGACACACGGACGACGGACAGACGGACAGATGGACGCCGGACAGACAGACAGACGGACAGACGGAAGATGGACAGATCAGACTGACAGACGGACAGTCTCACTGACTGACAGACGGACAGTCTCACAGACTGATAGATGGACAGTCTCACAGACTGACAGACGGACAGTCACACAGACTGACAGACGGACAGTCTCACAGACTGACAGACGGACAGATGGACAGACAACAGGCGGACACACGGACGACGGACAGACGGACGCCGGACAAAGAGACAGACGGACAGATGGACAGATGGACGGCGGACAGACAGACGGACAGACGGAAGACGGACAGATCAGACTGACAGACGGACACACGGACACACGGACGACGGACAGACGGACAGACAGACAGACGGACAGATGGACGGTGGACAGACAGACAGACTGACAGACGGACAGACGGAAGACGGACAGATCAGACTGACAGACGGACAGTCTCACTGACTGACAGACGGACAGTCTCACAGACTGATAGATGGACAGTCTCACAGACTGACAGACGGACAGTCACACAGACTGACAGACGGACAGTCTCACAGACTGACAGACGGACAGATGGACAGACAACAGGCGGACACACGGACGACGGACAGACGGACGCCGGACAAAGAGACAGACGGACAGATGGACAGATGGACGGCGGACAGACAGACGGACAGACGGAAGACGGACAGATCAGACTGACAGACGGACACACGGACACACGGACGACGGACAGACGGACAGACAGACAGACGGACAGATGGACGGCGGACAGACAGACAGACTGACAGACGGACAGACGGAAGACGGACAGATCAGACTGACAGACGGACAGACGGACGACGGACAGATGGACAGAGAGACAGAAGGACAGCCGAAAAGATGTACAGATGGACAGACGGACGACAGACAAACGGCCAGACGTACAGACAGGCTTCGATTAGACGCAATAATTTTTTTTTCAGACGACGGACAGACAGACAGATGGACAGACGGACAGACGATAAATAGTAATATATTTTAATAATTATTGAAAGAATGAATACATGTCTTTGTCTTCATAGAAACACCAGTCTACGGGTCGCCCGGCGCCCCATGCTCGGGCAGAAGACAAATCGAACTCGACAAAATTGGATAGAAAGAACTTTGTCTTTTCTTGGTAGAATAGAGATAGAAATGGTCATGCTACGGGGGGGCCGCAAATAGGTATTTCAATGACGATAGGAATGAAGGGTTGACATTATAGTAACTGTCAAAAATACTACTAGCCTTTTTCACTTATGCAAAATTAAGAAAGTTAAAAAGAGATAGCAGTATTTTTATGATTTTGGCGTCGATATGCCACATATTTGTATAACTGTTTTTTCTATAGTCAAACATGTCTAGTCCATATAATCTAAATGTCAATGGCTATCAGTGTGTGACAATGCAAACGGCAATCCACGACAAACGATACAAAATCGGAACATTAAGTACAAAACATATATTTTTCCACGCACTGCAGTTGAGCTTACGTACAGCAGCAAAAAGAAACGATTTCCTATTAGAAATAAGTTAGCAATGTAAATAGATTGAAATTACTTGTGGTGACATCTATGGCGCCTCATACGAACTAAAAACACTCGAATCCTACATCGCGCAAACAGTTCTCCCCATGACTTGAAAATATAAAACAGTCCGAAATCAACCATCGGTCAGTTGCCCGGACCAGACACAACACCCGTCTGGTCGGAGGATCCTCCCATTTCAATAGAGGTTGGCGAGACTTTAGACCCTGTTCCGCATGCTTCCAAACTTATGATCCTCAACTATGAACGTGAGTGCAGCCTTCGTCATGAAGTCATGACCTCCAAACTGGTGACCCTCGAGCATGAACGTCAGCGCAGCCTTCGTGAAGCTACAGCGTGACGTTATCATCATCACTTCCTTCAAGCTTTTGAGCTACGAGTCTTTCAGCCA
The DNA here is from genome assembly GCA_951329385.1 of Polia nebulosa. NCBI lineage: Eukaryota > Metazoa > Arthropoda > Insecta > Lepidoptera > Noctuidae > Polia > Polia nebulosa. The sequence goes on from OX589608.1 coordinate 7,805,148, forward strand.
GCCAATACCAACGGTTTCTAAGGGTATCCTGACCACCAGCATGCAGCGGACGTGCATTCCTAGTCAGCATCCTCAGCCTCTTTCATCACCCTCAACCTTATCAGTGATCTTGGCGGCGATCTTGGCGCAGCAAACAGCACCTTTGGCTGGTCAAAGAACCTCTCCTGGTGGACGCCAGCAGTCAAGCCACTAAGTCGCAAAACACCGTTCCGATCCACTGGAGTCCGCAGCACTACTCCGACTCACTGGAGCCTGCAGCATCATCCCGACTCACTGGGACATTATCACCCTGACGCACTGGGGCATCATCCTGACTCACTGGGACATCATCACCACGACTCACTGGGGCATCATCCCGAGTCTCTGGAACATCACCACCCCGACTCACTGGGGCATCATCCCGACTCACTGGGGCATCACCGCAGACAGTGTTCTACTCACCGAGAACTATGCGGCGCAGCTCTTCCGATTCCGCCTCACTGGAACCAACCTTCAACTGGCTCGGAAAGCATCACAAGATTTATGGACGACTCATCCAGAACTATCGATCTCCGATTTCCGGCGGGAAGTGATTTGGTGACATCGTATGACTCCTCATACGAACTGAAATTATATTCTCTTTGTACGAACTAAAAATACACGAATCCGCCATCGCGCAAGCTGAGTTCTCCGCGCGATTTGAACATATACAATAGTCCGAAATCAACCGTCGGGCAGTTGCCTGGACCAGACATAACACCCGTCTGGTCGGAGGATCCTCTGTTTTCAATAGAGGTTTGCGAGACTTTACACCCTGTTGCGATGCCTCCAAAACTTATATGATCGAGTGCATTGTTGCCGCGTAAAAAAAAAACGTAAACTGTTCAAGTCAAATATTTTACGGGCTGTACACAGCAAAGAGTATATTTATATTAGATTACTCTTTGGTTTATAATTTGGTACACAGTAATAAAAAACCATACCAACCCTACTAGTGATCCATTTTATTTATTTAGGGATTTCCCATTCCAATTTTCCGGTTTTGTTTTCCTATGGTGGCGACCTAACACAAGTTGACTTGACAGACACATTGAAATTATATTCTCTTTGGACACATTCACAGAATACCAGAATACCTAAAGTCGACACATTATTTTGTAAAATGTAAACATTAAAATATAAAAACAGGTAATATTTTGTTTCAATAAAATGGAGATAACAAAGGGGATCTTTACTTATAAATCGCCACATCGCTGATGAGACTCGTGCTATACAAAATATAAAATCAAGATGAAAGTGATTAAAAAAAAATTAAAAAGGTAAGCAAAATAATCTGTAAAAAAACAACAATAATGTGATTTTTTACACAATTAATGCATTCTAATTTAGAAACAAATGAAATCCGCTGGTATAGTGGAATATATTTTAGTTATTGTTTGTTTACTTAAGAGTTGATTATCCTGCCACCTTTGTTTTTATACAGCTAGTGATTGAAAGTTGTGTCTATGATTAATTGATTGGTCATAATTTATTTAAGTATTTATTTATAATATTTAATGCATATTAACACTGTAAAAAAATATCATTTTATTCATGTTTGAAATCACAAAACTTCAATAAAAAAATCTGCATTTTCTTTCCAGTAAAAGCAAACACGTCTGCGTTGCTTGCAAACAGTCTTTTCCGTACAACTGTTTACTTACGTATCATATAAGAAGACATCACTTTAACCTAATTGGTTTCGTACCTCATTCGGAAACCCAAAATGTAAACCAGGTATGGTTTGAAAAAGTAGCGGATACAAACATCTTAGTAGAAATGAGAAAGATCAGTGCAAATGTGCTTCTAATTCAGAAACTGAAGGATGATACTACAATACTACCGACCGAGATAAATCATGAAGTCATAGACTTACGGGAACAGTATCAATGTAATTCTGGAGGAACTAAGACAATATTAGAGTGTAGAGTATGCCAAATGAGTTTTGGCAAAAGAGAACTAACTAAGCACTTTGCAGCAAGTCACGCAGCCCTTGTAAAGAAAGCGTGTGATGACTGCGGTAGCTCGTTTAAGCAACTGATAAATTGTGTGACACATATTTGTCCGAATGCTGGCATTAAGTAAGTGTGTTGATCATTTCCGTTTTTTTAAGTGAAAACTTCTTAAGGCACATATGACAATTTTGGGATGGGTAAAAAGCACTGAACTTGCATAACCATCACGCAAAGTCGCACTGTCGTATGAAGCTAAGAAATTTTCACTTCTGATGTGCAGTCTTACGACTGACAGTTTTTTTTTATGTGTGTTGTTTTGTAGTTAGACAGTAGCCAACCATTATTACCAGTATATGTTACACAGTAACGGGGATCTGTCAGATAGGCAGTCACTGAATGAAAAATATTAGTGTTCTGCTGCATTCAGTTAGACTGGAAGCAGACCCTAACATAGTTGGGAACGGCTCGGCAGATTGATAATTTATTTTTACTCAGTATAGATATATCTTATTTATAACCTAAATCAGAAGACTTATGGCTTGTTTCACTACTTCAAACAAGTGTGGATACCTTAGAAAGTAATTAAATCACCTATTTACCCTGAAGAGTTGAGGCAGAGGCAATGGGCGCCAGCAGAATTATGCTCGGAGACCTCGCGTAGGATAGGTTTTTTGGTCCTTGTGTACAGAGTTTTTTTTTTTTTTTTTTCTCTTTATTTATTAGGGACTTGCAACCATTAATAGGTCATGTCAGCCCCATCATATCCTTAACTAGTTACTTACAAAATTTTCTTAAGACTATTAAATATAAATTTATAAATAAGCTTAGCTTTGTGTACAGAGATGGAATGAGCTTTGTGAAAAAAATTTAAAAGAATGCAATAGCTTAGGTATGCTCAGCTCTGTAATATTATATAAAACTTTTTATGACATTTGTAGGGTTCCATTATTTAAGAAAATAGATGAAAAATAACCAAAGAAAGTAGTTCTTTACTTATAGATTACAGGACAACCTATAAGGTGGAGGCAGTTTAAAAAAAACCTCAAAAAAATATGATTTGTTCAGAACCTTTTATGCGTGAGTCCACCTCGCTCTTGGCCGGATTTTTTGTATATTTGATTGAAAGCCAGTGTGGAGCAAACACCTCCCTTGCACCCCACACCCGGCACCCGGGGCAGATTCATACACATAGTAATATTTTTTATATACAAGGTTTAGTAACGGAAATGGGTTATCATATTTTAGATACTTACTGTTAATGCCCATGGAAATCAACAGCTTTTTGCAATGGAATCAATAGTAAAATTTTACCCTGTATATCCCCTCTCCGGTACGGAAATCACAGCGGTGTGGTTCCGGTACCACACAATAGAAAATCTTTTGTTCAAATTTTAAACAATAACTTTTCTATTGTGTCGGTTTCTCCGGTATCTGACACCATACAGTGTAAAACTTTACTATAGCTTCCATTCATCAGCAGACCTATACAGTATAGGTCTGTTGATTAGTTTTTAATAGTCTATCTCTATCTGTGGGGCCTGTGAAATAACACCTTATCATACCACACACGCCACATCATACCACACCACACCACTTCTACACACACACTCCACACTTTTCCTACCTCACATGTCAACACATAATTATAGCATAACATAAATAAACCAAAATGTAAGTAATTAAGAGAGAGCGGCGTCTTCTAACACAAGCATTATCTGCTTAAAAGGAGGCGCCATTACAAACAAAATGTATCGATTTATGGTTATGAAATAAATTATTATTATTATTACCTTAGTATTTATAACTCTTAAAATTACTCAAATTTTTCTCTATGTGTTTTTTGTTATTGATACAAAAGTAATGATTTGAAAAGTGGTAGCTGCATGTTTTTGTTTGTATTTTATTTATTTTAAGATTAGTTTGTAATACTTTAAAATTTTCCAAACCTAAAGTTTGCTTATTTGTAGAAAGTAGTCTCATTGTTAAGTTATTATTTATTCATACTTATAATTATTATTTCAAATGGCTTTAGGTACAAGAAAATCGATTTATACATTCTGACAATTCTTTTTTTATTTTTATTATTGTTTACCAACAGCTTATATACCTAAAAAGCGTTTGTAAAAATAGTAATGTACGCGATTTAATAATGGCATTTACGACGCCAAAATCATGAATTTTATAAATACCCTAATTTTAAAACTTGTGCTATGTTAGCTATTGAAATAAAATTCCTAGGCCCAGCCATAATTTTACCTTATAATAATTTTATATGACGTAATACCAATTAATTATGCGATCGAATAAAATCTATAACCCGGCTAAAGCGAACTTTTTTGCGAATTGTACTTCTAGTTATTGCCAAGCGATTTTATATATAAAAAAAATATAATATATAAATCGACGTCTTTAATTTTAGGCAGCCTTGTGGCTGAAGACGCACTGGCAGACTTGCTTAGTACTTAGAGCCTTGCAAGGCTAACTATATTTATCAGCCTATGCTGTTCACACTGCTGGGAGTTAGGCCTCCTCTACATGAGAAGGAGTGCTTTACTCCACACACCACGCGGACACAGTGCGGGTTGGTGTATATTCTATATACAGCGTGGAGAAGACAATACGACAATAAATGAAAACACGGACAATACTAGTTTATAAGAATAAGTTTAAGCTATCAAAAATATCCTAACATCGAAAATAAAAAAATAAAAATTTCAAACAAACTAAATGGCATAAAACTAGAAACGAAATAGAACACCATTTATAAATATGAGTTCACTAACCTGTCGTAAGAGCGGCAACAACGCGCGGTCCTGTAGCGACTTGATTTTTTGGCTTTTAATTATGGATTAATGCTCAGTAAAATTACACTAAATCACAGATTATTTAGCACAGAATCACAGCTATGAATGCCAGCCCAAACATTGGCAGCAAATCTGTACTGGTGCGAAGTCTCCCGTCCTAGACGCGGATTCACGCGGCTCCAGTAACGAAGATTCTGTCTGTTCCATAAACCGTTCCTTGTAAATGTACTTTCATCAGTCCACATCACATTGTACAAGAAATCCGGATTCTCGAAATGTTTATTTTCAATCTAGCGACAGAAGTTTTCCCTAACTGGTTTGTCTCTAGGTAACAATGCATGCAATTTCTTGTGTTTATACGGCTTCCGTTTGTCGCGTTTTAAAATTTAAGAATAGTTGTATGGTCAACACCTGACCTACCCTTCGTGAACTACACGTTGGGTTGCGTTAAAAAAAACACGAAAACAATAAAAACTAAGCGTCTAATTTCGCACAATTCACTCACTGTTTAACTAAATACCTATTAAAACGTTACGTGTCCTGTCACCAAAATAAAGCGTCCAATTTCGCACTAATACCGTCGTAAATGAATTTACAAAAAACACGAGTGGCGGGGAAGTACCTAGACATCAAAGGCGGGCGATGCGGCGCGAACGAAAGTTAGCGGCACCTGCGGCACTGTACCTGAGGACGCGTGACTCGTCACAGGACCGCGGCGACACACTAACATAAATTTGTTGTAGCAAATTTCTTCAAGAAAGCGAACTAACAAACGAAACTAGATTTATCTCTTTCGCACACACTAAATTTTCTATTAATATTATGAGTGCATTGCAATTTCCGCATTCGTTACTTTCTTATCCAACTCTGATGACACGCTTTATGACTCTTATTACTCAGAGTTAAGGTATAATTTTCACCAAATCAGATGAAAATACTAATTTGGCGAAAGTGTTTAAGTAGCGAGTTGGCAACGTGACTTTAATGTTTTGATGTTTATACCGATGTGGGTCGTTAACCTGACAGTGTTTCCCTATTATCAGATACATCATGTAGCAAATGTTAAAAATGAAAAATAATTTCCTGTGACTAAACTACTGGATATATTCAAATGATTTTTTGTATGTAGACAGAACGTCTTGAGGTATGCGAGGTTTAATTTAATGTCGTATTATCATCACCACTCTGTATATATATATCTTGGATATTTTTTTTGAACACATCTCGGTTCCACAGGTTTTCTTTCATTGCTTAAAGCATGGCCTTTGAAGATCATAGATCGAAAGATACGGCAATTTTAGCTTTGCATTTATGTTGCCTTTATTTTTAAGATCTAAGCATATCAATCCGTGCAATAAATTAGATCTGTAAATCGGTAAAGAATTTAGGCTCCATACAATGAGCAAAAACACATAAATTAGGAGTGAGGCGTATTTATCGTAACAGGTACAAATCACAGGTATTCGTAGATACTAAATAACAGTTGTTCCTGTGATATCATATATCTGTTAAAAAATATCATTCATAACACACAATACTAAATCACAATTACTACATTCTTCAGTCTCAGTAGGTACTCAATAACAAGTAACAACTATTCGTGATATCTGTTATTTCTTCTTCGTATACCTGTCTCGCTCACACCCGCTTGATTGAATCTTGCTAAAACGAAAAGCACCTAGTATTATTATCCGAAAATTCAAATTGTAGTCTTACAAGAAGATAATCATCCTTGAAAAGTGACAACTATTTCTAGTCGTATTATCTTATCTGTTCCTAACTTTCAGTTCGGAAACACTGCAAGAATAATGCTAACATTACTACGTTTACTGAACGTGATTTATTTACCGACAGACCGTGCTTAGAAAAATAACAGGCTGTTATTTAATAACAGGTATTGACATCTGTTAATATTGCGTAACAATAACAGGAACAACAGGTATTTTGTTTGACCTGTTATAACCCAAGTCTCACACAATGCCTTTCATTTTGTCTATTCAACATAGTGATGGGCGTTTCGACGACGAACCGTTTTCAAAGTCCGTTTTATGTTCTGCAACGGTGAAACCGTTTTTACGTCGTGGATCCAAACAGTCTTCGTTGCACAAACCAGTCTTGAATTACCTACTTGAAGCGGTTTTTTATTTTATGTCATTAGACGGCGAATGGTAGAACAGTTGAATTAGGGCTAGCATTTTTTGTTATAATGAGTACCTACCTTTTTTTTTTAATACTTTTGTGTTTTGTGAGTTTAATAGAATTTTTGTTTTGTTTTTGTAGAATTTATGTGACCTTTTAAGCAGCTTTTTTTTCGCTTTATGCCAAAAAGTTGGCATGCAATGCCGCTGAATGTTCAAGATGCCTTTATGGTCAGTTTTTAATGTAGTTATTCATGTTTTGTTTAAAATTTTGACAATTTAAAGATTTGATGAAACAATAATAAGTAATGCGTTTTGTACATTTCAGCAAAAAACCAAAGAAACAAAATGATGAATTGGTTATTGTAGATTCAAAAGAAGCTCAACCCTCCACCACATCAGAACCCCATCCTTCCACCTCATCGGAACCCGATCCCCCCACCCCATCGGAACTCCATTCCCCCACCACAACGGAACCACGTACCCCCACTCCATCGGAACTTCATCCCCCCCCATCGGAACCACATACCCCCACTCAATCGGAACCTCATGCCCCCCCATCGGAACCCCATCCCCCCACCCCATTGGAACCACATACCCCCACCCCATTGGAACCACATACCCCCACCCCATTGGAACCACATACCCCCACCCCATTGGAACCACATACCCCCACTCCATCGGAATCGCATCCCCCCACCCCATCGGAACTCCTTTGAAAAATATACACCCCGATATATTTTAAACCCCAGATAGCCTGCAGCTACGGATTTGTGCATTTAGATCTAAAGCCTACGGAGCTTTCGAGACTTTTCAGTGTACTAAAATCTCTTCGGTCTCTGTTTGACCGACATAAAGGAAAAACATAAAATGTAAGTCATAATAATATTAAGGGTACCAAGGGTCAAAAATGCAGTCACAATTGAATCGCGGAATGCGATAAGGCCGCCCATTGTATTTGTTTAGTTTTAAGTTTCTTTATTTAATGTATCATGGTGTACAATAAAGCATATAATAAAAATAAATAATAAATTGATTTAATATCTAAGTATTAAATCCAAAGTATAGATTAAACTAGTCGTGTATCATCGACCAGCTTTTACAAAGAAATCTAAGGCTCTGCATAGACGGACTGCTTAGAGCAGTCTGCACGAGAGCAGTCGTGTTGACTTCAACCCGACTGCTCTAAGCAGTCTTTGTGCAGTTGTTGTACAGTTGTTTGTCCGCAACACGACCGCTCTAATGCCGCTGCTCATTCAGTTGGTGGCTGGGCAGAACGGGGCGCGGAGAGAGGAAGCGGCGACTGCTCCTAGCGCGGTCCGTGTACAAGCCGAGGTATCGCAGGTCGAGCATCTCTTTGCTGCCGGCAGCACGGCGAAACTCGACCGTAAGCCGACTGCATTTTTTATACTGAAACTGCAGATCGCCTAACAGCGACCTCTTGAAGCTGTCGCCACTCACTGCTACAAGCAGTCCGTCTATGGAGGCCCTACTTAGTGACTGCACTATTGACCCTCACCGTACAATCAATCAAACGGTCTACTTTTGAAAAGTGGCCTATGACAAGTGTAAAATATACTTTAATGTAGTTTTTCGGCGAAAGTAGCAGTAGAATTAGCAGCTTTAATGAGTCCAAACTAAGGCTGATTTTACAATAAAATCTCGGGACAAAGTCTTCTGCACACGTTTATTTATTTATAATGTAGGTACACTAATAACAGCACATACATAGCAATTAGCAAGAAACATTGTGTAATTTAAGTACTGGTATGTTTGCTACAGTTTAAAGCAAAATATTAAAACATACAAAGATTGATACACTACTACTAGATAGATACTAAGATTGGTGTGATCATTAACCCGTAGGGTGCAACATAACTGAGATATTTTGCCAAATGAATGTCGAAGCGCAGTAAAGATAAGTTTCCCTTCCAAAGAAACATCAACTTTGCGATTCTCAAAATAAAATCGAAAACCTTAACGCGTTTTCCTGTCCTTGTTGCTCTTTCGAACTTGACTTGATATTTATTATCAACTGTATTTCAATCAGCACAGGAAGGTTGATATTTACTGCGTTGTCCAGATATGAAAGACTGTGCAGTGAGCAGCATTACTGATTGACTGACTTTACAATTTTGGAGGGTAGTTATATAATTCTACTAAAAGTAGAAGATGTTTGTAAACCTGTAAAGTTAACTTTTTCAAACCGTTCTTTACGAATTGGTGTTTGGTCAAAAGTTTAGTCTCATACCCAAAGCTAAAGCGCCAAATAATTACTTTGTAGAATAATTTGACCCGCAACTGATTAAAAAGAAATACTTAACTTCAGACCTTGATAATAAACACTACTTAAAGGCTATGTTAGTAACAGAGTAGTGCATGCACCCAAGAATGGTATTGAAGCCATCAGTATGTGCTTCGGCAAACATTCCTGATGCGCTGCAGTAACGTGGAAGCCCCAACAAAACCCTTTTTTTTTGAGGGTTGGAAACCATCAAACAACTTCTCCCACTCTGGATGGAGCGGGAGGGCGTGCCAGACTCGTACTGACTAAAACCCACTCGTGTTCCTTGAGTTACCTAAGTGCCCAGGTGTGCGGTAACTCTGTTCCGAATTTATCCGCGACCCAGCCCAACCAACACCCTGGAGGCATTATTATATTGAACTCTGAGGGCGTTGTATCCACAGTACAGAATCTAAAGTATACCTAGATTAAACTAGTAATGGACTGCTTTGATGATGACTGCACTTTTGGCCCTAAACAATACAGTCTACAAAAAATAAAACCTGTGAAGTATTCGGAAGCTAAGAACCGGTAAACAGACCAGGAAATTATTTGTGTATCACCGTAAGGTTGAACATCGCTTGCACGTGACGTGACGTGCTACTTTAAATCACACTTGAAACAGACATTACACTTTACACTACATTACATTTTTAAGATACATTACATTACATTAAGATAGAATTTAAGTACAATGTTTTAGGTGTTATTTAAGTATACTTTTTATATTATTAACAGTAATAATTGTTTGCTATTATAATGAATTTGATATTAACTATTTAATTGTTGAGAATGTGTTACTAAGTTATTCCAAGTTATCTCTTTCTGCAAAATGTGTTCAAAAAAATAATATCAGTATTTTTAGGGTAGACCTTGAACTAATAACAAGATTCCTGAGCACAAAATAATAAAAAAATTAGTAATTTAGTCCGCAAGCTAGATTATCAAAAAATATGGGACACGTATTTTTTGCATTACCAACCCAATAAAAATGAAAGATAAAACGCATCAAAGTTCAGGAGTGGGGGCTTGTGTCACGCAAAATTTCAACGCGCTGTGTCGGTTTTTTTTTTGTTGACGTTACAAGAGGAAAAATACGAGTCCAATATTTTTTGGAAATCTAATTGACGGACCAATACAAACAGATTTGGCTGTCATTCGAAGATATTTGGCGGTTGTTACGGGTAGTTAGAAACCCGACAGACTGAAACCAGTCTAACCAAGGGTTATCACGCTACCCAGTAACTTAGTTGTGGAGTTCAGATGCAGTTGCTTAAGGCCCATATAGCCGCCAAGTGGCGCCCTCATTAATTAAAAAAACGTAGCAAAGCATAGAAAATAAAGTTTGAAGAATCCTATGTTGCGTTTGTTACAAAAAGGATAAGGTACATTTACGTTGTTAAAACAGGACTCAAAATGTTACAAAAACGGCCGTTTTTGACACTTTTGCTATATGATACGATTTTTTATTCAATGAGGGCGCCACTAAAGCGGAGGTAGGCCCTTAATGTAAAATAAGTACTAGTATTCAGATCAGGACTGTTGCGAATACAGATTTTTTAACATCGCGAATGCAGATCTTATGAAAATTTGTATGGGTGCAGAAATATCTGTAATATTTAAAAAAAGTCAATATTTTATAATTTAAAGTTAAAAATTCTTGCATTGTAATGTTAATCGTATAGATAAACGCAACCTGTGGCGCAACTTAACACGTTTTGGCTGATTTATGAGAAGCAATTAAGACAACTAATAAAAAAAGTCGTCGTATCTTGCAACAAAAATCTTCGCTCCTATTAGTCAGTCAGCACATGCTTCTCGTCAGACCTGCCCCATGTTTTTCTTTTCGCGACCTGCACAACATCTGCATCCGCATCAATATCCACATTGATTATTGCGGATGCAATGTCCAAATAACTCGGAAACTCCGCAATTGCGGATGCGGATTCGACTGTTCGCAACAACCCTGATTCAAATGCGCTTATATTCAGCTGCATCTGACTGGAAGCCGACCTCAACATAGTTGGTAAAAGGCTGAGCAAGTGATAATGATGTTTAGATATAAAAGAATTTGTGAAAAAAAGGTGCCAAACCCATAGTGGTTTGTTAGTGGTGGCCCGGGGGTGGAGGATAAATTCGAAAGAGTTACCTCGCCCCTGGGCACTCGAGGCAGGGAGGAACAGGGGTGGGTTTTAGTCAGTAAGAGTCTGACACTAATTATTCACACAGAGTGTAAGAGAAAAACGTGCTCATATTTAGAATACTGCGTCTACCCATGGAGTTGAACAACATTCTAGAAGCAGTTTATAAAATAGTACCCCGCATTTCCGTTACACCCATTTTTTTTTGTGGGTGGAATATCATCCTGTGACTTCTCCCGCTTTGTTCATTCCTTGCCTGAGTGCTCAGGGGAGCGGTAACTCTGTTACGAATTTTTCCGTTACACCCTGCATGGCACTATAAATTTAAGATTGTACTAAGTTTGAGATGTAAAACAGCATAGCTTAGCTTCGAAAGTTATGTTTGTGTGTGAGCTGTTTTCATCAATCGCATCCGGCTATTTGGTACGCAGACAGCTAACGCAAAAGCTTTGAAACGATTTTATTAAGTATTCAGTAGTCAATTGTATTATTGCATACCGTTTGACACGAGACACGTTTATTCCACGATTAGAACTCTTATTCCATAGCAACACGAGTTTGCCTAGATTTCGTAAAAAAATGGTGGAATGGTGGTTAAGGTACCTATTTAGGGATCTATGCAACCCGAAATAAATGGTTATTATTTAATTATAAATATGGTGATATAACAGAGAAAACAAAACACAAGGAAACATATAAATAACTAATTTTCAACAGGTATATCATGCCTTAAATATAAAGTTTATTGACCTGATATCTCTAAGTCAATCAGAAGTTATCACGGTTCAAAATTAACCGTTTCAAAAACGGGTAATGACCTAATATTATATATCCTTATTACGGACACAAAAACGAAAAAATATTGGCACTGTTGGCAGTGAAATGACAAATTAATTCTTGCTTATTTCTTATTCTGACACTCGAATTTGCAAGAATAGCAAAAAAATACCGATCGTAGTGTCTTGCAAATTTTGAACTTGAATCGCTGTCAGTGCTGCCATCTATAGTTCCTGCACGCTAGTTATATATTTGTGTTTTAAGCACTTTTTATTATAATACTTGATAATAATTTCATATTTATAAATAATTTGATTCCTATATTTATGTTGTTTAAGTTGAGCTAACTACTGTTTGTAAGGTATAAAATAATTTATTTTACTCGTTCGTCCCCCTACTATGACATTCAATTGTGAAAAAAGGATAGCGCTATTCGTCTTGTAAATATAGCTCCGACTCTCTCTTTCTCACAACAGTATTGACGCTCGACGTAATTTTATATAGCTTGGTAAGACATTACTGTATTTTTAGATGTTCTATGTGTCTATATACTCGTACCTTAGCAAATGCTACAGGGGCCCCATTTCTGGGCATGGTATAAATATTTTCATGCTTATTTGTCAAATATTTTTTTTTTAATAGATGAATTTACTGGTTCTTTATATAATTTATATCTTTATTTTTTTATTACCCTAGCCTGATATGTTTTTTATTTTTAGATTTATAAAAACTAATATTTTATATTTGGTGTTATGGTCGGTTTTTTTTAAAAAAACTTACAGAAAATCTAAAAGATGGCAAAGTTTTAAGCGTTTTAAATTCTATGATAAACAGATACAGCACTAAATGCGTCTGACGTCACACGATAGTAACTAAAATGTTTTACGATACCTTCTATGTAGATAAATTATTTTAGTTTGTCACCAAGAATTATAATCCTTTCACTATGTTCTTTTATAAACCAGACATTTATCATAAATTCATAATCACATAAATCAGTTTCAATATATTAAAATTAATTTAGGAAATGATTATATCAAGTAGAATTCAACCTAAGGGAACTAATTTCAACTATTTTAATTTAAAACTTATAAGTAAAAAGCTGTAAAAATTTAATAATAAAAAATAAAAAACTGTAATTGGAATTCCTGATAACATTTGTGATTAATTACTTCTATGCAAAAAGCGATATCCCCATGTTTACGTCTATCTCGTATTAAACTAAAGAAAGAGGGAAGTTTTTGTTTACTTTATCATTGATGTCATAGCACCGATGTTCTTTACACCATCATTGCTGGCCACGATTTTTGACAGTTCACAAAAACTTATTTTTAAATTATAATTTTGTTGTTTTTTTTCTAAAAAAAATATCAATCGATTTAATTACGGTATAATAGGACAATAAATTATAATTTAAGACCTATTTAAAAAAAGGTTAGATAGACACACAGCCTTATTTATAAAACCTTCCAATCATGGCTTATTTTTTTTCTAAATTTTTAATAAACCCTTAAAGACAATATAAAAATCAAAATATTTTCTTAAATCTGAAGTTTTCATATGAAGTTTTCTTACTATTAAAAACCTTTAAAACTAAGAAATAATGTTAATAAATCAATCACATCTTAACTTATATAAAAATGCGAAAGTAAGTGAAGTTGACTGGTAGAGAATGTCCGCCTATGTACCACTATTGTACATGAAGTTATAATAAATACTATACTATCGAACAAGAGCAGCGAAGTCGTAAAATTATTAGGATTCAATTTTAATGATAGAACGTAAAATTACTCATAAGGATCTATTAACATTGAGCAGCAAAATGATCAAGCTACTGAGCTCACTTAACGCGTTGTACGTCCACCCAGTAATAGGTTTCGCCCATTAAGGAGCGCTGTCCGAAATTAGACGCATTATTAATTTATTATACATAAAACACGTATACTAAAATATAAATAATTAAAATTATCTTTAAAATGGTTTCTTATAAATATGCTTTGCGTGATTCTCAGTTTTTATCCGCATTAGATATAACTTTACAAATTAATCATACGATGTTATAAAAATATAATTTCAAATATTCACATATCAAATTACGAAGAAAATTGTCTAGAATAACATAATTTTTTTTAAAGAAATATGAATAGCCATTTAGAAGTGATGTTCAATTAAAAATCATTAGAAGTCGTATAACTGCGCCTTAAGGCGTCCAACACACTGTAGGTTTTGATGTCAGTTGAATTACAGTCTGACTGACTGACGTAACGTAACCTATCGTCTAAAACAGTGATTGATAATTCACAAAAAAAAAGTGTGTGTACTTTTGTACGCACGTTAGAAGTTATACTTCTTTATTATTATTATTATTATATTTTAAAAAATAATATTAATTAAATATCTTGACTTGGCACACGAGGTTGTCGATATGTGGAATGTGGACTCGGCTATCATTGTGCCGATAGTCGTTACCGCCAATGGCCTGATGGCTAAAAGCTTCGACGACCACCTGTCGAAGCTGTCGTTGCGCGGTTGGATCAAGGGCCTGATTCAGAAGGCAGTACTCCTTGATACGGCTCGCATTGTGAGGAAGTTCCTGTCTCTGGAGCCCTAACCACCGGTAGCTTGGACCCTGCTCCCGATACCGGTGGACTACTATTTTTATATTTTTAAATGCTTTTTTTTATATGTTTTCTTTTAAAAATATTTAAAAATGTAAATAGTATGTGTAAAAATAAATATACGAAATAATAATAATCAAAATCATAATCGTAATCATAATCATAATAATATTATACTATTATTACATTCTTTTTTTTCCCCATTCGCTCTCGCTCTGTCTCTTTCTATTCCCCCTCCCCAGGAGCGTTAAACGTTTAACGCATCCTTGTTGCAAGTCGCATATGAAGTATAACTTCAAAAACATGAAAAAATCATGGATCCTCTGACTTTTGCATCATGCAACCATCAGTCATAATTTTTGGAATTCAGTGACTCTTGCATGAACATGTAATGAAGGCCTAAAAATCTTTTCCTTTGAACATTTGCTGCTCGTAATGCACAATTTCCTAACGTTTTTATTTATGATATTAAATGTTGAATAACGTATTAACTACTTAATATAGAATTCATGGGCTACTCAAGTTACCCCTCTCATTGTGACGATTATTTAAGTTAATTGATATTTATTTATTTTTTGTGTGACTATTTTATTGTGAAGTCAAGCGTAACGTTTGCGTAGTAATTAAATAGTATTATGTGAGTATGCTGAATAAAGTTAGCCAAATATGTGAGTCTATGTATTATTTTAAGACCTTACTGTACCATATTTCAGGTAAATAAATACATTATATTCTATTCATTAAAACCATCTCGTTTTACATTTAATATGATTAAATGTGTTTATAGTTAACTCATGGTACATTTAATATAATTAACATCATTGCTTACAATTAAGTCGTGGTACATTTAATATGGTTAAGGCTGTCGTCACCGTTGCTGTAGAAATTCAATTTAATATCTATGTTGTTTACATTAATGAAATTGTTGATCCATATTTTTATATGCCTCATTCGAAGCACTTAAAATCGTGGCTAGCCAGTAGACTACGGGCTGATTTTTCAATAGTCACTTAAATATTACACGTTTTCATTAGCTTCGACTGTAATTTAACATAACAAATCATAGAAGTTAAATTTGACCTACTTCCCGGTTTCCGATTGAGCTGACAATTTGAACGCATATCAAATGAAAGTGTTTACTGAGAAGTATATGAAAAATAAAATAAAGTCATTAAAACTAGTTTTTTTTTTAACTACATAATTATTTATTTTTTATCGGAAGATAAAACATGACGGTTATATTCCTCAAATAAAAGTAATCTGATTATTGAAAAATCGGCTCTTATGTAATCTTACAAGCTAATTATTTTGTTCGCTTGATACTCATTGATGTTTAATAGGTACCTACTTAGGTGTTGTGCTTATGGTTGAACCATGGAATTAATATGTTAAACTGATATTGCTAAGGATATCATATTATGTAAAATAAGTATAGTTACCTATTGACCAATTACGAGTCTTGTTCTTATAGTACTACTGTAACATACCATATTTATAATCTGACAAATAATTCCGAATTTATAGTAATAAACGATTGCAAGTCTCTGTTTAGTTTTATTTATGACCAATCGATCAATTGGTTCGTTAACACCTACCTAAGTGGGTACAGACCGGTGTTACGGGGCGTATGCATTACCATCTTTTGGCTGCGGTTCCACTGAAGCGGAGCTGGGCGGAGCGGAGCGGAGACGTGCATGAATCGATCAATCACAATGGTCGCGTCACTCGTCTCGTCTGTGATTGGACGATTCCTGCACGTCTCCGCTCCGCTCCGCCCAGCTCCGCTTCAGTGGAACCGCAGCCTTTAGGCCGGGACTCCACCAGAGCGGAGATGTGTGCAGTGTTCTGTGTGCTGTGCGAGAAGAGATGTTTTTCAGCTCGGGGGACTCCACCAAAGCGGAGATGTGTGCGGTGTGCTGTGTGCTGTGCGAGAAGAGATGTTTTTCAGCTCGGGTGCGAGGTGTTGAGTGCTCAGTACGCATTCTGACACGAAAGGTAGACGATATACATATAGCGGGCGAGAGGGGGGAGGGTGACATCGCTCACTGCACGCCGCTCACATCTCATGTCTCCACTGCGCGTCGTCCGCGCACAGCTCACATCTCCGCTTCATCGCGCCATACAAATATTACACATCTCCGCACAGCGATCTCCACTGAAGCTGAGCGGAGAGGAGATGTGTTAATAACACAATTCTATTGGTGGTTTAAAAAAACATCTCCTCTCCGCTCGTCTCGTCTCCGCTTTGGTGGAGTCCTGGCCCAATACCATGTTTTTAGCAAATAAATAAAATAATAATGTATCGTGTTACACAGCCAGCGTTCGTGCAGTCAATACGTTGCGACTGTTGCGAGCGCTTTGTTTCCCCGTACTGACTGCACGAACGCTCGCTGACGCTGTGTAACACGTTAGGCTAGCCGCTGACTCGTGATTTTTGTCACTGTCACCCACGATGCGCCCACTTGAAAAGTCACTGGGCAACAATACGCGCTCGTTCTTGAAATGGATTTCGTACAGATTGCTGTAATAAGTGCTCTTGAAATAAGAAGAAGAAAAATGAAACGGAAAAAACACTACAGGGTGCATCCCCTATACACTGAAAGATTGTTTCAAGAAAAATTTTACACTCTACCTATATTCTAAACTACGACAGTATCCTTTAAAATTCAGTCACCTTTTAACTATTTGTCACCGTATATTGTCACGTCACCATGATCAGCGCACCCCCATGTATCTTCATAGCACTCGACTGGGTAACAAAAGTCACGGTGACAAAAATCACAAGTCAGCAGCTAGCCTTACATTACGCCCCGTAACGCCGGTCAGTACCCGCGTTTCAAAGGACACATCCTACATTGGGCGGCCTTATCGCATTCTCGATCTCTTCCAGGCAACCTAGAATGGACTGTAATTGCCTGGTCATGAAAGGGGGCTGTATGTGTGTGGGCTTACTATGTTTTACCGCCTCCAATCAGTCTCAAATTATTCGTGCTAGACAGCACGAAGAATTTATGAATTGTACTGAACGAACGAAACTTTCAAAATTAAACCCTCGTACCGTCTGTACAGGAATAAAATACAAGAAAAATCAAATTGAAATTCAAATCTGCGTCTCAGCGCTCCTGCCAGGCTCGTGGCGGGAGTGATCGAAGGAGTCTCCGTGGCCCTGGCACAGGAAACTGAAGGGACATTTTAGTCAGTAAGAGTCTGACACGCCACTTCACCCAGAGCGAGAGAAGTTATTTGATGATTTCTCACCCAATAAAAAAAAACGTCTTAGCACTCGGCCGCTCGCTCACCTATAACAATAACGATCCCCAATACAATAACGTTCGTATACGTATGGCCTAATAGTAAAAGTTGCTAGAAAAAAGTTGGAAGCGCCAGGGTAGCCCGCGAAATTAAATTTTTCTTATGTATTGATGATTTTAATGATTACACTTCTGTAAATACTTACTTGCTACGGCCGCGAATCATACTTTGACCAACATACATCCTGATACTGACCTGCAAATTGCAAAAAACGTAAGAAAATTTGAATTTCAAGGACTACTCTGGCTCAGGTAAGGATCCCTCCTTACCTGAGCCAGAGTAGTCGTAGTAGTAGTAGAATCAAGATGTCGAGATATCAATTTTGGGTCTCTTAAATATTTCTCAGATTCATGAGACGAAGTTGTTGCGTAATTACCTTTTACCATGGTACCACCGCACTAATTACCGCCAAACGCAGTATCCTCCTCGCTATTTGGCCTGTCCTGTGCCACATAGTCATTAATTCAAAGAAATGTACTCTGTGTGTATAGTAATTAATTTGATGTTTATGGCCCAAATTAATATAAACAAATAGTCGTTTTGCTTCGAACATTAAACAAACGAAATAGCTGTACCTTAGCTAGCTTTTTCTGTGGATATGAGAAAATAATCGACTAAAATGGACATCTCTAGTAAAAACCGTACTCATCTGTCAAAGTATTATAAACAAAGTTCACATCGACGCTTTGTTTTGATTCTAATTTAATAAATTATTAATTAAAATGACTGAAAACACCAGCTTCAGTGTTTCGAATATGAAGAATAGATGTCGAGCTTGCCTTCAGGAAGAGGAAAAAGTATATCCAATGACCATTGTGGAAATAAACGCCTATCAAAATCTTACCGAAAAGGTTAGAAATTTGAGTTATTGTTTTATTAGTTACTTACTCCGTCGAGGAATCACATCATCAACAGTCCGACTTTGCACACTGTTGAGCATAGGCCTCTCCTTTCTCTTGCCAATCCCCACGCTCCTGTCCAGTCTTATCCATGTTTTCACACAAATCATCAGTCTCTAGCCTTATCAATTTTTTTTTGGAGTTTGCATTATGTTTTTTTCAATATTATTTATGAATCACCTCAATATCTCTGGGATAAGGGCAGGAGAGTGATGAATAACCTCAATTGTCATCTTCAAACTGGAACACAGCATTGTCATCAGAAATACTACTTACTAGTGTAAGTAGTAAAAATAAAAAACTTTTTACAAAAAAAAATACAACCGACTTCCATAAATAAAACTAAAAAATGCAAAATAACTTTAATTTCGGAAGTCGGTGTTTCTAGTTTGGTTTCTTCGTTATTTGACATTTTGCATTTTTTAGTTTTATTTATGGAAGTCGGTTGTATTTTTTTTGTAAAAAGTTTTTTATTTTTCACTTTTTAGTTGTTGTACCCCATTCTAAAACTAAATTGATAGTAAAGTTATGCCCGAATTGATAGCCCCAAAAATAGGGAATTTGAACATAGTTGGTGAAATTAGGGTGTATCAGGGTGAACTGTACAAATCTGTATACCCCTTCAGAGCGTATCAGCGTGATGTAATGTTGTGAAGTGGTGAAAACTATATATAGACATGCGATTGCAGCAATTCTGGAAGATTTGCTATCATTTATTGAAGAGTTCCATTGTGTATCTCCGAAGTTCTTCATCATATCTTTACCAAATTAAAATGGGACCACATGTGAAGCAACAGCTTTCAAACAAAAAAAAAATCTTCAAAATCGGTTCACGTAGTGAAAAGTTATGAGGTAACACACATAAAAAAAAAAAAAAAAAAATACATTCGAATTGAGAACCTCCTCCTTTTTTTGAAGTCGGTTAAAAAAATAACCCCCCCTAACAATAGTTAGATAAGGGTTTAGTTTAAGCAAAATCATATACAGTTCTGCTATGTTTGTATGTCGTTTTGTGGCAAGTAAATACTTTATCTTTCTCTCTTTCAAATAAAAAGACAGACAAGTACTGTAGAGTCTCATTAATCTGGCAATATTAAAAATCAAGGCAGATTGTTGGTGATGAATGGATTTCTGTATTGTATAGAAAAAATCAAGATAATTAAAATAAAGCATTTTAGAATGTCCTAATTTACTAAGGTATCATGTAGGAAACGGTGGAGAGGCCCTGACGGAGGGTGCCGGACTAATGGGTGTGTATTAAAGTGCAGATTAGTGAGACTATTGTAATTTAATTCAAACATCTACTTTTGCCTCTTATGGTGTAGTGGTCACAAGCACTACTGCTGAGCTTGAGGTCACAAGTTCGATTCCTGGCTTATGCAAAGTTTTTTTTTTCACTCCCATTAGGCTAGTTTATTATAAAAATCTAATTAGTCCGTCTGTTAAATTACCAAAAAATCTGATTAGTCCGTCTGTTAAATTACCAAAAAATCTAATTAGTCCTTCTGTTAAATTACCAAAAAATCTAATTAGTCCTTCTGTTAAATTACCAAAAAATCTAATTAGTCCTTCTGTTAAATTACCAAAAAATCTAATTAGTCCTTCTGTTAAATTACCTAAAAATCTAATTAGTCCTTCTGTTAAATTACCAAAAAATCTAATTAGTCCTTCTGTTAAATTACCAAAAATCTAATTAGTCCTTCTGTTAAATTACCAAAAAATCTAATTAGTCCGTCAGTTAAATTACCAAAAAATCTAATTAGTCCTTCTGTTAAATTACCAAAAAATCTAATTAGTCCGTCAGTTAAATTACCAAAAAATCTAATTAGTCCGTCAGTTAAATTACCAAAAAATGTAATTAGTCCATCAGTTAAATTACCAAAAAATATTGGACACTTATTTTTTCTTTTGTCACATAAACCAGAAATGAGGATGATACAGTGCGTTAAAATTTCGCGTGAAGTCACACCTCGATACACTTTGTACCATTTAGTGATGTGACCAGAACCCCCACTCCTGAACTTTGAAACGTTTTATCTATGTAACTTTTATTGGTTTAGTATTGTCCAATATTTTTTAATAATCTAACATCTTACAGACTGTATAGAATTATAATTTTTATACCCAGAAAACATCCCCATTGGGGAATTTTTATTGGCAAAATGTGTGCTCCTCTGTCTAACTCTTTGAGAAATATAGAAGCAACATTATTTAAGTTATATTTTTATTGGGCCACCAACATGTGTCATAGATTGTGGGTTTAAACCCAGGCTGGTAATATTTTTATTAAAATTGGAAAACAATTTAGTTTATTTTGTTATATTCTAATTTTACAGGTCACCAGTGAGGATAACAACATGAATCTCTGTTCACTCTGTAGATGGACATTAAACAAATGTATGAAGTTCTCAAAACAATGTCTGAGAGCTAATGAGGTGTTAAATAAATCTCTGGAAGGGGTATGTATTGTTTTCTTTCAACTTTTAAATAATAATAATAATAAGCTTTATTTTTCTCGCCCCAATACACAATAAATAACTATAATAATATTTATTTGCAAAAGTACACAATTACAGGTGACACTTAATTTGGGGTATAGTAGACAAGCGTGCAGAATACATGATCAGTGACCCCCATGCTAGGAGAACCTGTGTTACGGGGGTCATCCATCCATTCAATAGTTGACTGACAAAATTTAATAAATTAATTAGTAATGTGGACTTTAAGAAACCAGTAAAAATAAACAAGACTAGTACAATTTGGGGATTGGGAGGGGGAAAGGAAAAAACTAAATTGGAATTAAGAAGCAAGGGAAAGATTTACAAATTTTAGAAAATGAACTCAATTCCATCGGACTTCATTTCAACTTTTCTAAATGCGAATTATTCTAATCTGACAGTACTAACAGACAACGGTTAAGGCTTAGAATCGAATATGGGGGTCGGGTGGTGGGATAGAGTCGCTCCCCACCTTTTTTCAGTGTGGTTTTGTATCAAGTCGCCGTTGGTAATTGGGGGAGGTGGGAGGGGACGGGAGTGCTAGGGATGGGTAGAGTCGTCCCCCACCTTTCCGCACAGCCAGAGGTGGTCGACGGCCTGTCGATCGGCTTCTAATTCTGGAAGGGTTTAAAAAAAACCACGAACAGGGTCTGTTCGCTCGCTTCGCTGGCTCACTGCCATCCCCTGCTATCCTAACCTGCCCGAGTCGGAGTGCCCGGGTGGGTTTCAAACACTCCCGCAACCCTGGGCAATAGCCATCTAGAAATTAAAATTATTGAAAAAAGCTCTCGTCATCTCCTTGAGTCTCCAATTACTTATTGAGGATTCCTTTCCCAGTTTTGTTGATCAAATAATATAAAATTCCAATGATACATACACTGAATTGTTTATGTTAGCCAAGGGTGCCGATGCTGTTATGCACAAACTAAACTTGATTTAGGCTATTGCTATCTTTTTCTCTCCAATAAAACAAGAAAAAGACGGACGTGAATTAGAGCAGTCAAATTTAGTTGAACTAATATTTCCATACAAATTAAGGGTACACGTAAAAACATGTCGACTAAAAACACGGTAAAGCGCAAGGCGTAAACTGGTTTGACATCTCTAACTTAGTTTACAGCTATAACCGTCCTTTTCTCGCACTGCCTTTTAGTAAAAGATAGCGATTCTCTAACAAGAGAATCGTCGCCTATATCTCCAACTTATAATTTCTCCTAAAAAAGAAAAATATTGGTTAAATTATTTTTTTAGGTTCTGTACCCGAAGGGTTACCAACGGCACCCTATTACTAAGCCTCCGCTGTCCGTCCGTGCGTACGCCTGTCTGTCAGCGGGCTGTATCTCATGATCCGTAATAGGGGAACAATTAAAATTTTCACAGAATGTGTATTTCTGTTGGTGCTATAACAAAAAATAATAAAAATAAATAAAGGGGACTTCCCTACTACAAACGTGTTTTTTTTTGGCTTTTTTTGCTCGATCTTAATAAAGGCAAGTAGACACGTATTTAATAATCTTGTACGAAACCCTTTTTGCGCGAGTCTGACTCGCATTTGGCCGGTGTTTTCTTAAAATCATTATGCGACAGCATGCCGGCGTCGGGGGGAGGGGGGGAGGGGCTCCAAGGCATTGAATCACTTCTAATTTCTCCTCTGATTCCTTCTAATATGGCTTTTTTGACGACACGGTTGGCGTTCGATTCTGGTTCTGGCTGTTCCGGGTCTGGGTGTCTTGTGTACATGTTAGTTTAGATATTTGTGAACGCACCCACGATACAGGAATAATTCCTAGAGTGGGGCAACGTTTTTTTAACCGACATTTTGTAACCGACTTCGAAAAAGGAGTAGGTTATCAATCGGATGTTTGTATTTTTTTTTTTTATGTATGTTCGGGCATAACTCCGTCATATATTGATGGATTTGCAAAATTCTTTTTTTGTTCGAAAGGGGTTTATTCCGAAATGGTCCCATTTAAATTTCAAAAAGATCTGATGATGGGTTTCGGAGACAGACAACGGAACTCTTCAAAAATTGATAGCAAATCAACCGCGATTGCTGCTATCGTATGTCTATGAATTGTTAACACAGTTTAATGGGGAACCACAACTAAAAAGTGAAAAATAAAAAACTTAAATAGAACCGACTTCCAAAAAAAGTGCAAAATAACGTTAATTTCGGAAGTCGGTGTCAAAAAACGAAGACACGAAACAGGAACACCGACTTCCGAAATTAAAGTTATTTTGCACTTTTTTTGGAAGTCGGTTCTATTTTTTTGTAAAAAAGTATTTTATTTTAAATAAAAAAATAAAATTTCATGTCTCTAGGACCAGCGGTTTAGGCTGTGCGTTGATATATACAGATTTACCAAATAAAACATTATTTTCAGGACACTAAACCCAGCATTTTCCTTCAACAAACCTCTATGTATGACTTAAAATCATGCAGTCTAGTTGTTCACTACCTAGGACCGACGAACATGGCGGATCTAAACAGTGCTGAAAATGTTGAAAAGGAGGAATTCGTGCCCCTAGGTGGTGGAGCTGATGATGATGATGACGATGAAATACCCCTAGTGATGTTACAGGATGATAATAAGTGTAAAAGGCGGGCGTCTGGTAGTTATGAGGTAATAATAATATTATTGTTAAATAATTTTCAAGTTCAAAAAGAAATATAGAACTTTATGAAAAAAAAAAAACATTTTATCGTGAAAATACGTGGAGTGCTTTTTTTAAGATATTTTTTAATATAATGTCTCTACTTTTACCAATATCTGTCAATAAAATATTTACAACAATTGACATCTGAGCTTCCCACTCTTTTTAAGAAATTTATTTTCTACTTTTTAGTTCTAATCGGAAAAGCTTATTAAATTATTGCATTGTCATTGGTCCTTGATAAGTGTGCGAAGTTTTAATTCAATCCGACTTTTTGAAGTGGTTGTAAATTACGTTCAAAGATTGCGTTACATAGATACTCGTACATACCAAGCTGATAAAAGTGTGTTAAAAAACACACTTTTTTGTATTCTACTCAGCAAGAGTCTTTCATTTGATACCCTTATTATGGGAATGCATAAAAAATAACTAGTCCGCCATCTTCGGGAGTCAACCATATTGGATTTAGAATGACGTCACTTAGCTAACCATGCATTGTCATCCAAACTAAACATTTATGCGATCAACTCAATCGAAAACCGGAAAATGGATAAAATTTAACTTCTAAGATTCGTTAGTTACAGGAGAAGCTAAAAAAACACGAGCGAGCCTTACAGTAGTCGCATATGATGCACATATGTTTACATTTGACATCTCACTTTGGTAATAAGCAACATTAACATTCTAACCTGATTTTGCTATTGTCTTGGTGAGATTAAGCACGCGATTCTTAACCTCACAGTTTATTTTGATAACATAATCTGTTTTTAGTGTTGTGGCTATTGTTTTGTGTTGTCTGGTTTGTGTATAAAGGTATAAGGTTAGTATTTTAAGCTTTTTGGCACTCATTTCCTAAGGAAATGAGTGCCGAAGAACCCCCTGATGGGGGTGGAGGGACGTCTTCAGATATGGACGTTGTGGAGTGTTCCCAAAACACTGGTCGCGTAAGATCGGATATTAGAAAACGCCCCGGAGTACCGGAGAGTTTTGTTGACGCGAAAAGAAATAAGCCGCCGTCTGACTCAATTCAGTCTGTATTTACGAGACCGGGTTTTGAGAGCGACTCCAAAATGCTTTATAGCGATAGTGACAGAGCTCCCTTCACTGTATTTGTCTCTAGGTTGGAAACAGACCCTAAGCAAGGCCTAACCTTGAATGCTCTTAAGTTTGCCCAATTTATTTTCACTAAAGGATTTAAAGGTGTTGTCCAAGGCAGTGTTAAGTCTATGGGCCGTTGCAGGATGTCTATTGATTTCGTGACATTCAAAGATGCCAACAACTTTGTCAGCAATCCCATTCTTGTTGAAAACAAATACTCGGCAGCTATCCCACGTTTTCATGTAAGTCGCATGGGAGTTGTTAGGGATATTCCTACTGACTGGACACTAGAGGAGCTAGTCCTCGGTATAGAAACCCCTCGTAATTGTGGGGAAGTCATTAGGGCTAGACGGCTTAATTTTAAAAACAAAAAAGAGGACTCTGTAACTTGGTCCCCATCATCAACTGTAGTGCTTACTTTCGCTGGTCAAGTTCTCCCAGAGAAAGTCTTCTGCTACAATGCTTCTCTTCCTGTCTCTATCTATCACCTCCCCACTATCCAATGCCGCAACTGCTTACGATTTGGCCATATAAGCACTCAGTGCAGGTCTAAGCCTCGCTGTTACCGTTGCGCTCAACCACACCCTGGAGATAGCTGTAATGTTCCGGATATACAGGTCTCATGTCTTTTGTGTGACGGTGGAAGACATAAAGCCACTGATAATAAGTGCCCTGAACACTCAAGACAGAAATCAATTAAAATGGTAATGTCTCAAGAAAACTTAAGTTACCGTGAGGCTTCAGTAAGGTTTCCCCGTCCCCGTAAATTGCCATACTCTAATGTTACAGCAGGTCCCTCCCAATCTAAACTATCTCAAGATTATCCTTCTGAACCCCTTCTTGCCTCGTCCCCTCTTAACACTCCTTCTTCTTCTCCATATGCATCCCCTGTTAAAACCTCTTATACCAAGACAGTTTATCGTTCCCCAAGACCTCGGCCAGAATTGGGCAAGTCATATGATACCCAAGCGTTTAAGTCCATGGTCTATACTCCTAACTCTTCTCAGCCTAATGGATGTGCTTTGAATTCCCCTTATGTTGAAACCACTCCCCTTCCCACTCCTAATGACAACTTGATAGAGCTCCTCGCTTGCTCCCTTATAAATATGCTGTCTAAATTTAGTGACGCAATACCGGACAATGTCGTTATATTAGTTCAACAACTCCTCGAATCCTGGACTCGCCAAAATGGAAAAAATACTTCAGTGGAATTGTAGATCCATTCGCAGGAAAAAACATGATATTTTTTATCTTATAAATAGATATAATCCCGTTGTCTTTGCTGTGTCGGAGACATGGCTCAGGCCTGGATCTCTCTTTAGGGTTCCCGGATATTCGTGTCTTCGGGACGATAGAGACGACGGACGGGCGGGTTGCGCCCTATTGGTTAGCAGGTCTATCACTTATTCCCAGATTCCTCTTCCCAATCATGATACTGGTCTTCAAGTAGTGGCCATTAGAGCTATGGGCATATCCTATGTATCTGTCTACATTCCTCATCCTAATGCTGATATTTTAACAGAATTTAACTCTATCCTTTCTTCTATTCCTGACCCCCTGATTGTGTTGGGTGATTTTAATTGTCGTAACACCCTTTGGGGCTCTCACTGTAATGACCCCTCCTCCAGCTTTTTGCTAGACCTTTTAGATGATCGTAACCTTTGCATTCTTAATGATGGATCTGCTACCCGTAGAGTCTCCCCTACCCAAAATATTAGTATTCCTGACCTTACTTTCTCTTCACCTTCACTAGTGGCAACACTTTCCTGGTCTGTTCTCCCTAATTCATATGGGAGTGATCATCTTCCTATACTAATTTCACTCCCTAGTACTACCCCACGTTCTCCTCCCATTCAACCTCTACAAAAGTATCGCCTGCCCCAAGCTGACTGGTCTAAGTTCATGTCCCATTTGGATGCAGAACTTCAAAATTTTCCTCAAATAAATTCATCCAACTCCCTAAACCTATACAGTGATTTTGTTGATTGTCTGTTGAGAGCGGCCAATTCTTCAATCCCCCTTAAAAACTCTGCCCGACACCTAATGCCTTCTCCTCCTTGGTGGGATGCTGAATGCACTGAAAGCGTCCGCAAACGTAAAGAAGCTGAAAACTCCTTGTCTTCTAGTTTAAATATGTCAGACTATTTAAATTTTAAAAAGACTTCTGCAACTACATGTAGGTTATTGGCAAAGAAGAAAAGATGCGGCTGGCTCAAGTTTTGCGAGTCTCTGTCTCCACGTTCTCCAGTTTCCCTTGTGTGGAAAAAAATTAAAATCTACCGTAGAGCTTGTGACAGTCAGCATCCCGATATTTCTTCCAATGACCACGTCACCTGGTTGGAAGACTTTATATCCACATTAGCCCCCCCCTTTGTTCCTAATTTTGAATGCCTTCCCACTATAGATTCTTCTGCTACTTCCTCTGATAGATTTGATGACCCTTTCTCTTATTCAGAACTTATTTGTGCCTTGGATCATCTTAGGGATTCTGCTCCGGGTGCTGATGGAATACCCTACTCTTTTATCTCCAAATCTTCTCCTAATTGTAAATCTATATTTCTGAACTTAATAAATTCTTTTTTCGTAACTGGTCAAGTTCCAGACTCTTGGAAATTCCAAATAATAATTCCAATTTTGAAACCTGGGAAAGACCCAAAAGATTCTACTTCCTATCGTCCTATCGCCCTCTCTTCTGTCTTGGCTAAAATTATGGAGAATCTCATCAAGAACCGGCTTGAATGGATCTTAGAAACGAAAGGTATCCTTCCCAGTTCTCAGTTCGGTTTTCGAAGAGGTATGGGAACTCTAGATAGCCTTAGTGTTTTTATGTCTGACGCCCGCATTGCCTTCTCCAATAATGAAAGTGTTCTTGGTGTTTTTCTAGACATTGCTTCAGCCTATGATAATGTCCAACTTCCAATACTCAGGCAAAAGCTGCTACAGCTGAGTATCCCTGTGAGGATGGTCAACATCATTTGTAATCTCCTTATGTCCCGTTCTATTTCTGTTCGTCATCAAAACTCCCTCTCCCCATCCCGTCTAGTGTGGAAGGGCCTACCCCAGGGGTCGGTCTTAAGCCCCATTCTTTATAATATATACACATACGATTTGGAGTCTTCAGTGAGTTGTTTCTGCAAAATCCTTCAATATGCTGACGACATTGCTCTTTACTTTACTTCAGCTTCCCTTTCGGATGCCTCATCTCGCCTAAATTCTGCCCTTTATTATTTAAACCAGTGGCTTATTGATCACGGCTTAAGTTTGTCAGTCTCCAAATGCAATGCAGTTGTCTTTTCTCGCAAGCGTATTATTCCACCTATTAACCTTAATGTTGAAAATGAACCCATTCTGATCCGAGACAAAGTAAAATTTCTTGGCCTCATTCTTGACTCAAAATTGTCTGGTCTCTATCATCTGGATTACATTTTAAAAAAATGCGAAAGAGGCGTTAATGTGTTACGTGCCCTTTCTGGAGTTCGCTGGGGAGCTCATCCAACTTCCCAGAAAATCTTATATAACGCCATAGTCCGTAGTCACTTTGACTATGGATGCTTTCTGTTGGAACCATGCAATAAAATAGCCCTTGCCAAACTGGAAAGGATTCAATCCAAATGCTTGCGTATTATCACGGGTGCTATGAAATGCTCACCTATTAATGCCCTTCAGGTAGAATGTTTAGAGCCCCCCCTACACTTACGTAGACAATATCTCTGTGATCGATTTTTTTATAAAGTCATCCAAACTAAATGTCATCCTCTTCTCCCTCTTCTTCGTACACTTTATCAGCTAATCCCAACATCTGGCTATTGGTCTCATAAAAATCCTCCACTCCTTGTTAACAGCTTCAGTAAATTGAGTAATATGCATACTTCCTTATTTCAGTTAAATAGAAATCCCATATTTGAAGTAAATTTTGATTCCTTGCTTTTCCAACCAAAAATAATTTTTAACTTTGGTATATCCAAACATGACCCTGCAGCTAATGTCAAATTCAATAGGATTCTGGCAGAGGACTGGCATGACTGGCTGACGTTATTTACCGATGCTTCCAAGTTGTCAGATAACAGTAATGTCGGTTCAGCTGTGTGGATCCCAAAATATAAAATCATTCTTAATTTTCGTAGCTCTGCATTTGGCTCCATATTCACAGGGGAAGCAATAGCTCTTTTGGAAGCAGTCTCCTACATTGAATCGCATGGTCTCAACAAAAGCCTTATTCTCTCGGATTCTCTGAGCTGCCTACAGGATTTAATGAAATCACCTTTTCGCTCTCGACACAATTTCCACGTTATCCTACAGATAAAACAACTCCTGTATAGATGCCACTGCTTAGGCATAGAAATTGCATTGGCTTGGATCCCCAGCCATTCAGGAATTGCCGGC
Organism: Polia nebulosa; assembly: GCA_951329385.1. NCBI lineage: Eukaryota > Metazoa > Arthropoda > Insecta > Lepidoptera > Noctuidae > Polia > Polia nebulosa. The sequence goes on from OX589608.1 coordinate 7,834,728, forward strand.
AATGAGAATGCGGATACGATCGCCAAGCTGGCTACTCGGAATGGAATCGAATCTTATTCGTCCTGTTATCCCCGTGATCTGCGCTCTCTTGCGAAACCCGAGATGATGAAGAGTTGGAATGAGCACTGGCAAAAAACTCGGATATCGAAGGGAAAATTTTATGGCTCTATCCAACCATTCATTCCACCTAAATGTTGGTTCAGCAAACTAAAATTTTCGAGTAAGTTAGCGACCTCTGTCATTATTAGACTCCGACTTGGGTTTGTTTGCACTCCAGTTTTTTTGGCCAAAATCCATGTGAGGGACTCCTCTTTGTGTGAATGCGGTTTGGAGGAGGGTACTCTGGAACACTTGTTTTTTTCTTGTCCTCGTTTAACCACTCCCCTTTACGACTTACTCACTTCTGATATTCCCCGCCCAATTAACATTCCTTTTCTATTATCCTTAGTCCATACCCCTGCTGTTAAGATCCTATATAAATTTATTAACATTAATAAAATCCAGCTGTAGCTCTATTTATTTATCATACGAGTACGCTTGATGTTGTAACATTTTTTTTTTGTGACGTCTTACATGTGTACTAACCAAAATTGTTTTGTCCCTTTTTTTTAGCATGGGGATCTATGGATGCCAACGCTAAAAACACTGATCAATGGTGTAATATTTTACGACAAGTCAATCTCTCATACCTTGACATTGGCAAAATCATCGAATGTCTTCGATGGAGCCATAACCTCAAAAATTGAATTGAATTGAACATTCTAACCTGAAAAATAAAATTAAAACTTTTAGTTTCGATTTCGACCGCGCGCAAACTTGTCGTGCGCGCGCTATATCATCTGACGGCCAATAGTGATGGGTAGCTATTCTAATAACTAGCCAAATAGCGGCTATTAACAAAATAGCCACGGCTATGATATCCGTCAACACAAAAGCCAGCGATTGGCTACTAGCTAGCTAGAATAACCGACAAGTTACGGCACAGCGGGTAGCCGCCACAGAATATAATATAACTACTACGTTTTGCAGCCGTCCCGGACTCCCGCTAGCGGCGGTAGCCGACTAGCCGTCGTAGCCGGTAGTTGTGTGCGCACTCACGCTCACTGCGCTGAGTAGCGCGTACTTCATTCGCAATTTCGCATCGCACATTCTTTCTCACAATTGTCACAAAATAGATTAGAGAAAGAGAGGACACTATACTTAGTAATTTCCTTTAGTATACGAATTTACGAAATACAATAGACGGGTTAGTTAGTTAGTTTATAAAGGCAAGTAAAGTCTGAGTCGATGTAGATGTTCTGGAAAAGATTTTAGTTCATACCCATATATATAGATGACGCTATTGTAGATTTTCGTTTTTTTCTTTAATAATAATACGTACGACATTATTGAAGTCATTTCTTTTTAAAAGAGTATAAAATAAAAAGTAAATAAAAAACGAAATCATGACATTAACTTATTATAACATCTAGACTTGTTGCGAACGAACTCGGATCGCAGGGCAGTTGAGTGTTTGTTTTTCAAGTCCTACCTAGCTACGCCGCCGCGCCTCTAGCGCAAGGCAGTCGCTACTGCTAGTCGCTATTGTTCAATAGCCAAGTAGCCAAAATAGCTGGCTAGCTAGCTGGCTATTTCGCTAGAAATAGTCGGCTAGCTAAGCTACTGAAATTTCGGCTAGTTACCCATCTCTAACGGCCAACTCTACTACCGCGCGCGCTCATTGGTCGAATCAAATAGCGCGCGCTTCCCCGGCTTCCTGTTACACACTTCCGTCCCATTTCACGCAATCACTCCCACAGATTGCAGGAAAGTGAGTGGAAAGATGTTACACATCAAAAGTAGGTATTAGCACGGGGTCTCATCCCGAACAAAGAAAATTTAGTTCAAACAAACAAACAATAGATGGCGTAATATGCATCGATTTATTAATGAAGTCTACGTAACATTAATATTTAAAAAAAAATGGTAAAAACTGTATTTTCTTATTTAATAAACTACCCTAAGCATAGAATTGTGGAATCCTGGGCTCCTAATTCAAATTTAGATGTTTATTGGAACGAATCCTCAGGCATTTATATTTCTTGTACCAATAGATGGCGCTGTTTGAAGTTTTAGAGTTTATCCATTCACTCTTCAAAATTTGTATAGTGAAACATTTTGAAACTGTAAAATTGTTATGAAGTGCCAAAAATACTTAATAGTAATTCCTCAATGTGTGAGAAAGTATTGGTAAGACTTTATGTAAATTCATTGAACTTGCAAGCCGTCGCTGCTAACACCATCTAGCGAGTTGTAGAGGACGGGCCCGAATGAAGAACAAATTTGCTTTTGCAAGTCGAAAACCCGTAATTACGGCGGTACCGTTTCTTTGTATGGGATGAGGCATCGGTACGCTAGTATTATATTATCTGTGGTAGTAGCAACAATACAAGAATTTATAAGTACACCCTAAAATATCTTGTATTGGTTATTTTTTCACAGGACAAATCCAAAACTAAGTCGCGTAGACACGGCAATATCGTCGCATTTCCTCACCGTCTACATTGCGTATTATTTTGACCAACGCCTAGACAAAGCGTCTTCATCTATTAGAGTATGAATTAATAAGAACTTTCTTTCTATTTTTAGCAAAAACTGGAGATAGAAATCAAAGAAGAAATGGACATAAAAGTAGAATTCAAAGAAGAGTTCTGTCCTAAAGTCAGAAGTAAAAAGAAGAAAACAGAAGTGAAAGAAGGCTTCTCTTCTAGAATGGTGCAGGAGACTGAAGAATATGTTGTCATCAAACTTACTAAGAAACAGGTAAGATGAATTAAGTCACCTTTCAAACAAACAAAAAATGGAGTGGCATTCCAAGAGTGCCGACAGAAGTGAAAACTTGAACAAAAATGTCCAACGCGCCTAAAGAAGTTTTCACTTCAAAAACGAAATTAAAATCGGTTCATCCTTTTAGGAGTTACGATGCCACACATAGACACACAGACCCACAGATACACACGTCAAACTTGTAACACCCCTCTTTTTTGGGCATGAGTTAAAAATAAGGCCCTTCCAATCCGGTTTTCGCGCAGGTCACAGTACGGTTACTGCGCTTTTAAAAGTGACTGACGATATCCGCTGGGCTATGGAGAATAAGTCCCTTACTGTCCTTGTGTTACTTGACTTTAGCAGTGCCTTCAACTCAGTAGATTTCGACATCTTACTAGGAATCCTTAAAGCTATTAATTTCTCTTCTTCTGCGTTAGACTGGTTCAATTCGTATCTTCGGGGACGCTCTCAGTGTGTCCGCCTTGAAGAATCCTTCTCTGATTGGTGTAGCCTCACTGAGGGTGTTCCTCAGGGTAGCGTTCTCTCTCCTCTTCTATTTTCCATTTTTATTAACTTTGTTACAAGAGTCATCTCTTCCAGTTTCCATCTTTACGCAGATGACTTGCAGCTTTATCGACATTTTACTGTAGCCGATGCGGATGCTGCTATCGCCGCTGTGAATCATGACCTGGCTTGTATCAGCGCCTGGGCCAAGTCATTTGGCTTACAGATCAACCCTAATAAATCTCAGGCCATGATCATAGGCAGCAGGTTTGTGCGTACTGCGGCTGTTGTCTCGTCCCTGTCACCTTTATATCTCGATGGTGTTCTTATTGAATATTCCGATACTGCCAAAGATCTGGGTGTTATTATTGACTCCAATCTGTCGTGGCGTGCGCAGGTCAATGAGGTCAGTCGAAAGGTAAACTATTCTTTCCATTCGCTTAAATGCCTTCAGGGTCTATTGCCTTTAAAAACAAAAATCTCTTTAGCCCAAACTCTTATTCAGCCGATTATAGACTATGCCGATGCCTGCTACCTGGATGCTACTGAGGAGCTACTAAGCAAGCTTGAGCGTCTGCAAAACTTAGGTATCCGGTTTATTTTTGGTCTGCGTAAGTATGACCATGTCTCTCACCTTCGCAAGGAGCTCAAGTGGCTCCCAATCCGACTTCGCAGGAACACTCGGATTCTTTGTCTCCTTTTCAACATTATACACAACCCGTCTTATCCCTCCTATCTGCGTGAGCGAATTTCTTACGCTCGCCCTGGTGACGCGCCGTGCAGATCTCACCTTAGATCCCTCCTCAAAACCCATCCTCATAAATCCAGTTACTATTCCTACTCTTTCTCTGTCCATGCAGTAAGATTGTGGAACTCGCTTCCGCCTAGCATTCGAGACTTGAAGTCAATTTCTCTCTTCAAAAATCGTGTTAAAGAGCACTACCTTTCCTCTCTATTATAATATTTTTTTATATATTTGTATGTCATGTATCTATTTACAGTATTAGGTATATATTTATGTAAGTATATATATTTTTACAATATATGTGTAGGTTTATTTGATACCTTAGTATAGGACATCTTGTATTCTTTTTTCTGTTTCTTACACACTTTTGTCTACATTTCTTTCTCACTTCTCCTATCGCAGGTCTGCTGGTAGAAATTTCTTAAGAAATAAGCAGTTCCTTTGTACTATATTTATAATTATGTTTATTGTTACTGTGTTCTGTGTGTACATAAATGGTTAAATAAATAAGGCAGTCATGATGACTGCCGACTGAAGTGAAAACTTGAAACTTAGGAATAACTATTTTCATTTTAATTTTTTTTTACTGTTGTTAGGCATGCGTTTGACCACCATCTCACCTGATGGTAAGCGATGATGTGGTCGAAGATGGAGCACGCTTGCCTAGAAGTAATCTTAAGATTTAAATTATAAGTTGAAATGTAAAATTAGGTTAGGTTACGATGGGGCTGACATGCCTTAAAAGGATAAAAGTCCCTAAAAAATAAAGATTAAAAAAAAAAAAAACCTATTCACTCTTGACTTAAAGACTCCCAGGTTGTAGCTATTAGGAAATAAATATTGTGGTATGAATAATCAAAATTTAATAATTATGTAAATTCAAATTATTAACATTAGTCTGGTTTTCACATCTATTAGCACTCCGAGCAATAATTATATACATTTTCATATAGTTGCGCGTCGCCAATCTGGCGCAACACGTCACTGGCATGTTCACGCTCAACGCGACTAAAGAAGTTTTCACTTCAAGAACACTGGAGCCCAGGGGGCTTAGACAAAGTAACAATTTAAAAACGATAACGAAGTTAGAAAAGACTAAAATGTATGAGATTGACATAAACCGCGCTAAGTCACGTGGTCAGTCGACATCGTTATCGCAAGTTGGTAGACAATGTTATAATTCATAACGAAACCATAAAGAAACGAATTGCTATCGTGTTTATCCCATAAAAATGCGTAGACAAGCAGCGCTTTTAGAGTTCGCCTTCGCCTCGATCGTGATCGCCAAAATAGATAACGAAGGAACTCTAACGCTAGGAAATGTTTATCGATATCTCAGAGACGATGACGAATTTAGATATCGTTTCGCTACGAAGCGATGTTACTTTGTCTACAGGCCCTGACCGGTAGTTCGAAACCTGTTTCTTATACTGGTGAGCTATATTGGGTAGGAAACCATCAAATAACTTCTCCCGCTCTGGATGGAGCGGGAGGGCGTGTCAGACTCTTATTACTGACTAAAACATACCCGTGTTCCCTCAGTTGCGTGTGCTAAAAAAAAAGGGCAAGGCGACTTTTATATCACACCCTCGTGGGTGGCAGGCCTCGACTCTAGCGGGCCCCGTCACTAGTTGCTGACCGTTACCTGCGGAGAGAACTGTCACGTGACTCACGCCAGTAATGTCGTTGCCATACATTTTGCACGAAGCGTTAGCGTTAGCGCTATTATAAAAGTTGTTTGGCTGGTGGGGCTGGCCTGTTCTTTATCCGACGGCGAGCTACCCATTGTGAGCCGTCGGCAAGCCCGCGCCTATGGTGACCGGGAATCAGCTTGCGACTCCCGACGCCATACATGTTAGCATGGGCCGATGGCCAATTATTGTTTAGTTTTAGGGCCTGTGCTCACCACGTTTTATAAACGCGCCGTTGACGCGCGTTTTAGAAACGTGCGTCGACGGCGCTCTTTTATCCTACAGAGTAGGAGCTTTTATCCTGACTCGCGTGCGTATCGCATCTGTATCGCTACAAACGCGCGTCAACGGCGCGTTTAAAAAACGTGGTGTGCACAGGCCCTTAGATCATTTTTGAAAAACCAAAGAGGATGTTCTTAAAAATTGGAAGTGAGGCTACTAGGGCATGTGGGGTATCATTTTATGATAGAGCGCTGTTTGCACATTCTCAAACATTTTTTCTTTTTTTTTTTAGGCCGCTTAATTTTCAACTTTCGATGATAAATGTAAAAAAAATACCCTCCTTATCTCCGAAGTTTGCACAGAGAAAAATCTGAAATTATTCTTTGTGATAGAAGTTTATCTAAAGATTAAAGGAAAAATAAAACGTTGTCTCTAAGTAGCACACTTTTTCAGAAATCATCAATTAATATTACATTAGTTCCACTATCGGTCAAGAGATGACGCTGACCTAAAACTGCAATATTCTACACCACAGATTAAAATTCTCTGACGAATTAGTAACACATTATCTATATTTAAAGATCTTAAATGGTCGCAGTAATAGACTATTTGTTACAGGTATTAGCTGAGCTAGCCGACAAGGCTAAAACGGAGTCCTACATAAGATCTCCTTACAAATGTGACAAGTGCGTTAAGGGATTCAATTTCGAAGATGTTTTGGCTGCTCATATGGTGAAACATACTCGGGTGAGTGTTCATCATTCATCGTCATCATTTCAGCCTGCAGACGTCCACTGCTGGACATAAGCCTCCCCCAAATGTCGCCACAACGATCGGTCCTATGCGTCTCGCATCCATCGGCTACTTGCGACCCTCACCAGGTCTCGGTCCACCTTGTGGGAGCTCCAACGCTGCGTCTTCCGGTAATCGGTTGCCACTCCAGAAATTTTCGGCAACATCGACTATCTGTTCTGCGAAGAATGTGTTCCTTGCCTGAGTGCCCAGGGAAGCCGTAACTCTGTTACGAATTTATCCGCTACCCCTTAGCAAGCAGGCATCGGCCATGATGGGCCCCGTCAGTAGTGGCTGACATTGGAGGCGCGCGTGGAACACTACGCGCCGTCGACTCTCGGGCCTGGTGCTGATCGGACGGCGAGCTACCCATTACTCGCCGTCCGCAGGCCCGCGTCTACGGTGGCCGGAGATCGTCCTGTGACCCCCGACGCCCAGGGCGAGGGCATGGGCGAGGGTCACTCCGTTGAGCCTCCCTCACCCATTCCGCCTCCGCCTTCGCGAGCATTACTGCTTCGCAGAAGGAGGAGACTGCTTCCCATTCCCTCTCGCTCCGTACCATGGCCTGGATCAGGGCCGGGCGCGAGAGGTTGCTGCCGCCGATCGCATCCATGAGGACACGGCGGTGCTCCGCCCGCGCGGGGCAGACCTCCACCGTATGCCCCACCGTGTCCTCTGGGTGATCCGCACAATGATGACACCCGGGCATTTCCTTCCGCCTTATCCAGGAACCTCCCGAAACAACCGTGTCCGGTGAGGACCTGCGTCAGGCGGAAGGTGAGGACGCCGTGGCGCCTCTCCAGCCACTCCTCAAAGAGAGGCACTACCGCCGCAATGGTGGCGTGCCCAGCGCTGGGTTGCGACAGTCGCTGTCTCCATTTTTTTTTTTATGGTTGATAGGCACGTGTTTGACCACTATCTCACTTGATGGTAAGCGATGATGTGGTCGAAGATGGAGCACGCTTGCCTAGAAGTAACCTATTCACTCTTGACTTAAAGACTCCCAGGTTGTAGCTAACAGGAAACACAGACTCTGGTAGGGAATTCCACTCCCTAGCTGTACGTGCAATGAATGTTTTCTCAAAACGCTTTGTGCGTATGGATGGGATGTACACCATGAACCGGTGGTACTTCGCCGTACGTCTTGTGGTCCTTTGATGAAACGGGTTTGTCGCACACTCCCCAAAATGTAATCGATAAAAAACCGACAGGCTAGCAACTCTGCGTCTATGTTCAAGACTTTGGAGTTTCGACTTAACGAGCCGCCCGAACAATGTGCCCTGCCCACTGCCACTTTGTCGATTCTTCGGGTTATGTCGGTAACCTTGGTTCTCTTGCGGATATCATCATTACTAATTCGATCACTCAAAGAAACTCCGAGCATAGCCCTCTCCATTGCTCTCTAGGTGACTTTAAGCCTTCTGATGAGACACATTGTGAGCAATCACGTTTCAGTGCCATATGTCATCCTCATCACGTTCATAGAGTGAGTGAAAACAATATTATTTTTACCCGACTGCCCTCAGAAAGAGGATAATGTTTTTCGAGAGTTTGTATGTGTGTTTGTATGTCTATTTCTTTGGCACGCCCTGAAACCTAGACGGCTGAATGGATTTTAATAAATGAGCTATGATTAGATTGGTGTTGACAGCCTCAGCATTTGAAGAAATAAAAATGGCTGCCGCCATGAGGTACCTAAACGTAGTCGTATTATTTTGTGACATGATCAGGTGGGGGGTATCATGCTCGAGCTCAAGGTGACGATTTCAAGAATGTAACTCACTAAAAAGTAGAGTAGTGATGACAAAAAAGAAATTAAAAGTTCCAAACAAGTCACTTTTCGAGCAGTTATTTTAGTTAAATCACATATTCTTCATCACAGTTTTTGAAGTGAAAACTTCTTTAGGAGCGTTGGGCATTTTTGAGATGGGAAAAAAACTATTGAACTCGCGCGACACCGACCCGCTACGAGTGCTACGACGCGTAGCGCATCGCGTAGCAGATTGAAGTGAAAATTTCTTTAGGCGTATTTTTGTTCAAGTTTTCACTTCTGTCGGCACTCCCGGAGTGCCACTCTTATCTTTTTCTGGTGGTAGTTTTAACGACACCCTATCCAATTTCAGGAGCACGGCACATATCAATGCGAGATGTGCACGCAGTACTGTCCCAACCCCGTATCCTTGAGAGGGCACATCAAATCACATACTACTAGGTTAGTGTTAATGTTTTGCTGTGAATTACCTAACGGTCTTTTTAACACTCTTTTATCAACTTAAACTGTAACTATGTAAAAAAATCTTACAAGTTAAATTTGACCCAATTCCCGGTTTCTGATTGAGGTGAATTTTTGAATACATATTTGCTTTGGATGACAATGCATGGTAAGCTAAGTGACGTCATTCTAAATCTAATATGGCGGACTGCCAAAGGTACTCTAGACTAGTTATATTTTATGAATTCTCATGTTTATGGGTGTCAAATGTAAGGGTATGTTGAGAAGTACACGAAAAATAAAGCGTTTTTAGTTTTTTAGGGTTCCGTACGAAGGGTCCAAACCCTATTGTTTCGTGTCCGTTTGTCTGTCCGTCCGTCGTCTGTCACAAATTTTTGTTACGAAGATTTTTTTAATTTCTCGTTGACCTATGAACTTGGGTGATAATGTTTATTATAATGTATACTTTACTAACAAATACCAATGTTTGGTACGAAACCCTTAATGTGCGTAATCCGAAACGCACTTGGCCAGTTATTTTAAACTATAGAAGATTATTAACACTCTTTTGTCAGCTTCACATATAACTATTTAAAAAAATCGTAGAAGTTTTATTCAACCCACTTCCCGGTTTCCGATTGAGCTGAAATTTTGCTCAACTGTAATATTTTCTTTCAGTTCCTGGCCTAAATTTTAGTTGTAACATTTTAGATATAAATGCAAGCTATGCGACCACGTCCGCCTCTCCCGCCAGCACCTACTCGAACATCACGCTATCACCCACACTCAGGCAGCCACGACTTATACCTGTGATAAGTGCCAGTTTACTACCAAGTGAGTGATATACAGGGTGTAAGGGAAACGCTTCCGAAAAAGGAGACAGGTGATAAGGCTAGTGATTCTCGATATCAAAAATGTGGAAAAAAGAATTACAATTTTACCAATTTTTTTTAGTTATGCTGTGAGAACAGTTAAATGAAACCGTTTTTTGGGATTGAAGACACTTTTTTTCTTTACAACTTTAGCATGCAATGTATTTGTAAAATATCAGCTGACACTCGCGCATTACCTCGAGTTCAAAGAGCGCGCGCACTCGTCGACAGCTGCGTGGCCAAAAAGACCCCACGTCCACGCGACGCCGACGTAAAGCGAAAAGTTAATGGTATCCGTTTGCATTTAGGTTGTTTAAAGTATATGTTCTGGCTTTGGAAGCGTTCCCCTTACACCCTGTATAGTTTTACCTGACTGCCCCTGAAGGAGGGTATTGTTTTTTGAGTATTTATTATTTGTATTTTAAAAAAAAAAACGTGAACGTGAGTGTATGCATGTATGTCTATTTCTTGGGCACGCCCTGCGCCCTGCAGTTTAAGTTTGACTACCGAAGAGAAAGACTCTAAGACAAAAAAAAACAAAATGGCGGCCACCATTAGGTAAGTGTGGTCGCTTTTTTATCAAAATCATATCAAAATAAAGGGTTCGAGGAGGCAATTCAGAAAATAAAAAAAACATTTGGGAATTAAAAAAAAAGTTGCTTATTTTTGACAGTTCTTTTTTATTGATTTGCAGTAAGCGGACAACGATCCAACGTCACGTGAAAACACACGCGTTCAGTGCCCGCCACGCGTGCCACCGATGTGGCAAACTGTTCAACACTATCGAGTCGCTCCGAGTGCACACCACGTATGTGTAACTTTATATAAAAGTTTTATGTAACATGCAGTATGTAACAAAAACCCTGTCCGATCCAATAAAGGCGTATTCCTGGTTTAACATACGTACTAGAAAAAATAGTAAAAAAAATGTAACTTAAAACCAAAAGTTATAGATTTTTTATTTTTATAAAATATGCGAAATATAACACTAAATATGGCAAATTTTCATAAATTGACATCACTCCAGCGGCCGGCGAAATGTTTTCATTTCTACCTATTTTTATTTCAAACGATACCGCCCTGCACTAGCCGCGCTGTAGGCACTCTTTAACAAAGTATCAAGACCGTCTCGCTCAGGCGGCTTCTTTGACACAAAACTTTAGGTGAACTTTGTCGAGCGCTCAGTGTTTTTTAAATTAATTATTTATATTTTCATTGGGGAAAAATAATAATCTCGTATCCATTAAATGATTACGTATATGTGTACGCAGTACGATACTAAATAAAACCCTTCAGGGTCGGACAGGGTTTTTGTTACATGCTGTATAATTATGTAACAATATAACGCGTGCCACCGATGTGGCAAACTTTTCAACACTATCGAGTCGCTCCGAGTGCGCACCACGTAAGTGTATCAATATAATGTTAACAATATGTAACAATTTAAAACAAACTACATAACATTAATGTGACAGCACAACGGCACGTGAAAGGGGTTTTGTTACGTCACTTCTAGGAAAAAGTGGTACATTTTTACGTAGGTAGGCGTATCGTCACATGAAATTTCAACGCACTGTGTCGTCTTCATTTTTAATCTAATTTTACTGACGACCAAATATATTTTTTAGCCATCTAGGGTAGATGATTTAGGGATGAAGACTAAAATAAGCTGTTTAGTACATTTTGTCGAGTTATGCTATGTACGGTATGTATGTAACAGTTGTTTTTGAAGTGGAAACTTGTTTAGGCGCGTTGGGCATTTTTGAGATGGGAAAAAACTATTGATCTTGCGCGATACCGACACCGCTACGAGTGCTACCACGCGTAGCGTCGTAGCACTCGTAGCGGATTGAAGTGAAAACTTCTTTAGGCGCGTTGGGCATTTTTGAGATGGGAAAAAACTATTGAACTCGCGCTACACCGACACCGCTGCTAGTGGTACCACGCGTAGCGTCGTAGCACTCGTAGCGGATTGAAGTGAAAACTTCTTTAGGCGCGTTGGGCATTTTTGTTCAAGTTTTCACTTCTGTCGGCACTCCCGGATTGCCACTCTTTTTTTTCGCGATTTCAGGCTTGATCCCATAGTGAACATTGTTCATAATTATGAGTATTGTTAGTGTTTTAATTTATTGTTGTAATTTCTTTATTTTTGGTAAAATCCCGCCACACTATTCCCAAACCACTGTAACTTCTGTAAGCCAGAATCAACAGTGGCGACCACCAGAAAAATCGCCGAGGCAATGAAGCTCGACGAGTCCCAGCAGAGAAGCGATTAAACTGTCATGGGTCCCGCAACGAAATTAATCAGAAAAGACAGCGGAGTAGTAAGAAAAACATAATTTGCACTTCCCTCCTAATCAAGCGGGAGACAGAACAAAGCTAGACTATTAGGCACAAAGGTGGTATTTACAACTGGGGTAAGCCCAGTTGCCAAGCACCACTGGTTAAAAACACTAATATTAATGGGTCCTAAAATTGTGAGCTGTTACATTTGATTCCAATAATAGGTATGGCAAAAACGCTTGAACGCACGGAAATTCGTTCGTATTGTTGTATTGTCGTCTTCGCACTGTATTGGGACATGATACCCACATACTTGAAGATGTGATCTCTTGCAGGCGTCACGACAAGTCGAAGCGTTTCCAGTGTTCCCACTGCGACAAGCACTTCATATACCCTTCCCTACTGCACAAGCATGTGTTGGCGGTGCACGAGAGAGAGGAGTACTATTGTGTCGAGTGTGACGTCAAGTTTAAGTCTTCGGTGAGTTGGTATTTATTATAAGTTTTAAAAATCAACTGTCATTTATTTAATCTAAGCTAAGAGCCAGCACTTTTTGCCCCCCACTTTAGTCCCCCAATAACGCCCGCCCGTCATCACTTCCACAGATAATATAATACTAGCGTACAGATGCCTCATCCCATACAAAGAAATGGTACCGCCGTAACTACGGGTTTTCGTCTGGCACAAGTAACTTTTTTTCTTCATTCGAGCCCGTCCTCTACACCTCGCTAGATGGTGTTAGCAGCGACGGCTTGCAAGCTGAATGAATTTACATAAAGCCTTACCAATATTTTCTCACACACTGAGGAATTATTATATAGTATTTTCGGCACTTCATAGCAGTTTTACTGTATCAAAATGTGTCACTATTCAAATTTTAAAGAGGCGAATGGATAAATACTAAAACTTCAAACGGCGCCACCTATTGGTACGAGAAATATAGATGTCTAAGGATTCGTCCCAATAATCGTCTAAATTTGAATTACAAGCCAATTATTCCACAATTATATGCTTAGGGCATTTTTTTATTTATTTAATAAACAAATAAAAAAATACAGTGTGTTACCATATTTATTTTCAAAAAATTAATATTGCTTTTAAACTTCATTAAGAAATCAATGCATATTGCGCCATCTATTGCGCTGCGAGACGATCTCCGGCCACCGTAGACCCGGGCCTGCGGACGGCGAGTAGTGGGTAGCTCGCCGTCCGATCAGCACCAGGCTCAAGAGTCTACGGCGCGTAGTGTTCCACGCGCGCCTCAAAGAGAATTTGTCAGCCACCACTGACGGGGCCCATCGTGGCCGGTGCCTGCATGCCTAGGGGTAGCGGATAAATTCGTAACAGAGTTACCGCTCCCCTGGGCACTCAGGCAGGGAAGGAACAGGGGTGGGTTTTAGTCAGTAAGAGTCTGACACGCCCTCCCGCTCCACCCGGAGCGGGAGAAATCATTGGATGATTTCCCATCCCACAAAAAAAAAAACATGTTATTTTCGGTTTCGGTCGAAACTGGAAGGGGAGCCGAACATTCGGTAACGATTTCGTAATCATGTTTCGGTCGGATGCTACTTCCCTTATTAGTTAGTATGAATGGGTCATATCTTGCAACAGAATTTTAAAACAGTTATGTTAAAGACCTTACTAAAGGTTATTAAATGAAAGTAAAGTGGACTGTAAAACACTTATAATGTGGTTCTATAAAGAGCGTACAATGTTGGGAACTTGGACAAGAAATATGAGCGCGCGTCGTCGCTCGTGTTTAGTATTGGAGTCAATGGCGGGCGGCGGTTTCCTCCCGCACTGCACCCTCCGCGCGTCCCCTGGCGCGGACTATGATTCACGCCTTTTCAGCATGACCAGTTATCCGGTTATCCCCAACCGATAGAGCTGAAACATTGCAAACACAATGCTCGTTTAGCTAAGTGACATCCTTGTAAATCCAATATGTAGGGCTTCAAATATGGCGGATCAATTACGGTTGTCCATTTCTATTCATAATATTTTGAATACATAGTCGGAAATAAAATTTTATCTAAGTGCTTCAAATTTTAATTCCTTGACTGCACTATTTATCTTCAAAAGTGACGTTTGAGTTCAAATTTAATTAATTTCTTTAATTTTCAGGAGAGCTTAAGACTGCACTTCAAAAGAGCTAAGAAACACCGAGATTCTTCCTCTTACAAGTGAGTGTGATTTTAACACAAAAAGGCTTAGGAAGCATAATATGCTCTGCCCAGGGGTTGAGGATAAATTCGAGACAGACCTCGCCCCTGGCCCTGTAGACAAAGTAACATCGCTTCGTAGCGAAACGATATCTAAATTCGTCATCGTCTCTGAGATATCGATAAACATTTCCTAGCGTTAGCGTTCCTTCGTTATCTTTTTTGGCGATCACGATCGAGGCGAAGGCGAACTCTGAAAGCGCTGCTTCTCTACGCATTTGTATGGGATAAACACGATAGCAATTCGTTTCTTTATGGTTTCGTTATGAATTATAAACATTGTCTACCAACTTGCGATAACGATGTCGACAGTCGACTGACCACGTGACTTAGCGCGGTTTATGTCAATCTCATACATTTTAGTCTTTTCTAACTTCGTTATCGTTTTTAAATTGTTACTTTGTCTAAGCCCCCTGGACACTCAGGACAGGGAAGGAACAGGGGTGGGTCTTAGTCAGTAAGAGTCTGACACGCCCTCCCGCTCCACCCTAGAGCGGGAGATGTCATTGGATGATTACCAACCCCACAAAAAAAAAAGCATTATATGCTTAATTGTAATCAGTCTTTTAATGTCTGCTTCAAAAACATTGGTAGGTTGGGAAGACTATTTTTCCGTTGATCCTTTTGCGAAATAACTTTAACTTTGAAGTACTATTTTTTGTTAGAGTCAAATGTGCCTCCCCCTTCTACAAGCTAAACTGTTGGCTTGTAAAATCTAAACAAAATCGTGTTGGTGGTATATATAACGAATTTAAGGAAAACTATTACGGCTAAGTTAGCTCTGTTAATTTAAGAGTAATAATAATAATTTCATTTATTTCAGGCTTTACGCCCATAAAATTCAAATACATAATGCATACATTCAAAACTTTAAATTACATTCGTCAATAAAAATAAATAACAGATGCCAAACAAATTCAGAGATGTCAACAAATTAAATTAAAAATGTCAATAAACTAAATTAAAGATGATAGTAGGTTTTGTTCGTTTCAGTCGCTGAAACGCCTCCAGAAGTTCCTGCCTTTTCCGACCAAAATTACTCTTGCTCAGTCTCTCCTTCTACCTCTTCTGGACTATGCTGATGTCTGCTTCCTTGATGCGACGGAGGAACTCCTTGATAAGCTCGAACGTCTGCAGAATTTGTGCATACGCTTCATCTTTGGCCTCCGGAAGTACGACCATGTGTCGGAATTTCGGAAGCGATTGAGGTGGCTGCCTATTCGGCTGCGTCGGGATACTCACACTCTTTCTTTACTCTTTTCAGTTCTTCACAATCCCAACTCGCCCTTGTATCTTCGGGAACGCTTTGAGTATCTTTTTCCAAGAGGAAAACCTTGCCGCTCATCATCTGCCCTTCTCCTTCGGTTCCCTCCCCACTCCTCTAGTTGTTACAGTGGATCCTTTACTGTTCGTGCTGTACGCCTTTGGAACTCTCTTCCACACACTCTTAGGGCTAGCCCTTCGTTGGAGGTGTTTAGGAGAGGAATTAGGGAACACTTCCTGTCGGCATGACCCGTAATATGTTTTGTAAAAGGATTTCTTTGTTAGCCATACCCATAGTATTTAGTATGTTTATGTATCACATATTTGTTTAGTTTATTTAAGTAACAGATTTATTTTAAGTTATTGTTGTGCACTTAAGATGTACCTACCTACTTATGCAATTGTATTTTTCACCCTGAGGTTTGCTGTAAGAAAACCCAAATGCTGGGTTAAGCTCGCCTTTGTAACTAATTGTTAATTTGTGTTTTATTTATATGTTATATGTGTACAATAAAGAATAATAATAATGATAGTAAAATAGTAATAGTCGCCCAATTAATAAAATGTACTTACTTGGAAAAACTCGTAAGTATAATATACAAAATCCTTGGAAAAAATTACTTAACTGAAGTTGTTACTTGTTTGAAACGGATAAAAAGAAATATATCAAATAAACAAGATAAAATAAAAAAAAGGGATATTAAACGTGTAAAATTATGGAAAAATAAAATTATAACATATATTATGAATAACTCTATATTAATACACAATTATCAATTTATTTAAACGCAGATGTAGGTATTTTAAAGTTCACACTTTAACTATTATTGAGCATATTAATCAAACTATTACGTTAAGTTTCAGCAAATATTTATAGTAAACAAAACCCTTTTAGAAAAACGAATTAGGGGTACAACTAATTAGTTTAGTCAGCCGTCAGATCAAATAAATACTAATAATCTGTTCCCAATAATGAAGCTAAAGACGAGTGTTCCGTTGTACGGTCCAAACCAAAAGAGCTGCGGTGGTCAAATGTTGACGTCACAACTAGCTAGGCGGCGCTTGTATTTCCGGTCGCCAATAACGGATGGCGCTCGCTCCACGAAGTTGCCAACACATACATACAAAACATTACAACCTTAACCCAAACGGGATGGTCAGAGACGACCCAAAAATATTAAGCGCTTGGGTGTTCCTAACATTGCTAGCTTTAGTGCAATGAAGTTAGATTTTATAACTCCTTTAGTTACCATCGGCCTATGTGGACCCGTTTTTAAACGTTATTGTCCGTTTAACTGTGAACTTAATTAATATGTTCATAGTGATAAACATAAAGCCCTCTTCAGAGTCCGCATGTTATAACGGGTGACTACGGAATCCTACACTGCGCGTGGACCACGCACTTTTTCTTTTTGATGTACGAAACACTAAACATGTCCAAATTTGCACTGGCGCCATCTTGGATTTTAATATAATTATATTCCTTGTGAAAAAAGCCTGAGATTATACACCAATTTATTTTTCTTGCAGATACGAATGCCCCCAATGTCCTCAACGCTTCATCAGTCCCTCAACGCTATCAGTCCACCTGACCTGCACCCACGGCGCTCCCAAGCAGCACTCCTGTGACATCTGCCACAGACAGTACAGCAACAGAGAGGCGCTCAGAGCTCACTCGTGGAGGGTGCATCATGGAGACTCAGCGTCTGTAATGCTGGAGGGGAAGAGTTGACACTGTGAGTCGTTAGTATATGTATAGCCTGCCTGTAACTATGTAGTAGTACAGCAACAGAGAGGCGCTCAGAGCTCACTCGTGGAGGGTGCATCACGGAGACTCAGCGTCTGTGATGCTGGAGGGGAAGAGCTGACACTAGAGAGTCTAGCCTTTTCTCTAGTAAGTTGAAGCAAACATCCCTTTTCAATTGTGTTGTAGCAATGCATGGTTAGATAAGCGACGTCATTTTAAATCCAAAATGGCGGACTAGTTATTTTGTATGTATTCTCATGATATGGATATTAACTCGTTCAAACCGGCGTGTACCACCGGTGGAGCACCGTGCTCCACCGGTGGTACACGCCGGTTTGAACGAGTTAAATGAAAGGGTTTGCTGGAAGAATATGAAAAATAAGCGTGTTTTTTTAGTTTTTTCTAAACTATAATATTTTTTTTATTTACAGCGAGAAGGTCTGATGACAGCTGACGTCGTTCAACGGATCATGCATTATTATTGGACATTCCATTAGAAATATTTCAGTAGCAGCCCGGAGTCGGGATTTGCGCCCAATAGGGAATATGCATGATATTTTTTCATTTGTTCAATTGAAGTCTTATTAACTATAGTCACAGATAATATAATACTAGCGTACAGATGCCTCTTCCCATACAAAGAAACGGTACCGCCATAACTACGGGTTTTCGTCTGGCACAAGTAACTTTTGTTCTACGTTCGGGCCCGTCCTCTACACCTCGCTAGATGGTGTTAGCAGCGACGGCTTGCAAGTCGAATGAATTTACTTAGTCTTACCAATATTTTCTCATACATTGAGGAATTATTTTATAGTATTTTTGGCACTTCATAGCAGTTTTACTGTATCAAAATTTGTCACTATTAAAATTTTAAAGAGGTGAATGGATAAACTAAAACTTCAAACAGCGCCATCTATTGGTACAAGAAATATAGATGTCTAAGGATTCGTTCCAATAATCGTCTAAATTTGAATTACAAGCCAATTATTCCACAATTTTATGCATCGGGCAGTATAATAAATAAGAAAATACATTTTTTACCATATTTATTTTCAAAATATTAATATTACTTAAACTTCAATACGAAATCGATGCTTAACACGCCATCTATTGACATTTATTTGAACAAAGTTTTCTTTGTTCGAGATGAGACCTCGTGCTATAGTGAACAAATATGAAGGCATTTTCAAAATATCATCATCAGCGACGAAGTTATAAAGCTTTAAAGTTGATAATTAGAAAGAGAAGTCCGACATGATCTTTGACGTCAAAGGACATGACACCCATATAGCTGCCATAGAAAACAGCGTTTTCAAGATAGAGATAGATAATTTGTTTAAAATTGTTATATCTCGTTTAATTTTCGATGAATTTTGATTCAGCTTTCACTGTTCGTATTCTATTTTAGTATATACATCGATAAACCGGTTAGTTAACAAATATTTTTTTCATGCATATTCCTTATTGATGGCAATCTGTTATCTTCCTGTTGCCTTTAGCCAAACACAAGTGAAATACAAGCGCCATGCTAAAAAATGGAAAATATTTTAGTAAATAAAAGATTTTTTCAATAATTTTTTTTTATTAATAAAAAATATACTTTAACAAGATTCAAATATCTTAACATTATTATAATTACAAGAGAATTAATAACAACAGGTGCATTTTATGACATCACTTCTTAATCTTATACAGGGTGTAACGAAAATGCGTGGTCATATTTACGCGACTGCCCCAGAAGGAGGGTATTGTTTTTTAAATACAGCTTTCTTCAAGAAAGCAGTTCATTCCAAAAAAAAAAGTGTGTGTATACTTTTGTACGCACGTAAGAAGTTGTACTTCTTTGGCGTAACAAGATAAAAAGCCAAACTGTCACAAAGTTTACAAAAGGAAAAAAATCATTCTTCATGAACCACAGACTATAGCTAACTTCAGGGTGTCGGTTTTTTGTGACGGTGTGCGCGCGCATCGTAAAAATTTACTCTCATCATTTTTCCCTAACGCGCCAAAAGAAGTATAACTTTAAAAAAAAAGTTGGTCGCCTGGCAGATGTGAAACATCTATTTTAAGGGCCTACCTCCGCAGAAGTGGCGCCCTCATTGAATAAAAAATCGTATCTTATGATAGAAAATAACGATTAAAGAATCCTATGTTGCGTTTGTTACAGGAGGATAAGGTATTTTTACGTTGTTAAAACAGTACTCAAAATGTTTCGTATCCAAAGTGTCATAAGAGTGATTCCGCCGTTTCGTCCAAATCGTCTTTCCAGAAGTAAAGTCATGATAAATATTTAAATTAATCAAAATATGATAATCAACTAGGTTAACATTTAGTTAGATCTCAAAGGCGCATAGTTTATAATAGGTCTAGTAACCATAATAAAAAAAATCTTAGAACAAAAACATGCCTACATTTCATTCCACTCCCTATCCACATGGTCACCCAGAATGTTTCTAGATACATTATTGCGCTTTCCTATATAAAAGTACAAGTTATTTGTGCCTATTTTCTAAGTTATTTAATGTCGATTATTAATTTATGACAAAGATTTTTTTAAACAGTGCCTATCATAGAAAGAATCAGCGTTAAAAAATTGTCAAACGAAAAACTTCATTCCATTCCATAAAAATTGCAATCGAAATTATTTTGAAGTACAAGCATACCGGTGCATTAAATCCTACTGCCTACGTGTCCCGGACCCCAGTCTACCAAAAAAGTTCATCACGGGCACACCCGTGCGCCCCTAACGGCAAATATTTACGAAAATAGTTTTATAAACCACGTTTGTCACAGGTAAGTACTCATTACATTCCATTCATTTAATAAGTAGGTGTATGATAAAAAAATATGGTTTTGATGTAAAATTATAGTGTTTAGTTAGGTTATGTCACATTATATTTTAGTACAGCTAATTTCCTATTTTATTCTAAATAAATTAAGAAAATCTGTTCAAATTTCATTACCCTCCATTTCATTACATTCCGTTTCCTCTAATTTTCTATACAGAATATATAACTATAAGAAATGAAGCGTTATGGAAGGTAATGAAATATTATGGGAAATTAAATAGTAAATCAATTTTGAGGCAAACCTTATTTGTTGTTCATACAAAATTAAGACTTATTACAACTGACGAAGGTTGTTATTATTTCCGCCTAATTGTGACACGCGCCGGATAGCTGCATGGGCACCACAGGTGGGCACTTCCACTTGTGTTTTCTATTCCGGGACTCAATGTGACATTAACATGATTACGTAACATTTCGATAGCTTACGTCAACCCCATACATTTTATTTTTTTTTGGTTTTTCTACTAGCGTCATCGCTTATCGAATGTTACTTTGTCTAGGTCCTCATGTTAGAACTTAAATGACTGATGAATGAATGATTACATTTAAGTTCGAGTGATAAAATAAATTGACTTGAGGATCAACAAATCGATTTGCTATTTCCTCAAATTTTATTTTGTAATAATTGCCTATGAACCTTCTTGCTAAACAGAATGACATACCTATCCAACTATTTTAGCGTTTTCAAAGTTTTTTTTTACTAGATACTCAGAGGATATGACTATGGCTAAGCAAAAGCAAAAAAACATCCACACAAGAAAAGTTAGCGAAAGACAGACTGCTTATGAAAGAAAAATATGCAGAAATCTCAGAATCAATCAAATTAGATCCTGAAAAATACAGAATTAAAAAAGAGAAAAAAAAGAAAAAAAAACATTTTGTAAGAAAGGAAAAAAGTTCTTAGTATAACAGAAATGACCAACAGACAAAAAAGGGAACATTGGAGAAGATGGCGAAAAAACTCGAGACAATATTTCAATAAGATACAAGAATAAAGGAAAGTGCAAAGTATTTTACTGGAGAATTTGCCACCCACTAGCGAAACTGCAGAAATCCTAAACATCACAGATAGATTCTGAAGTATGCCACCCTTTGATGGAAATAGAAGAACCACCAGAATCTACACCAAAGATAATAAAAAGCCATCAGACAGACGAAGTGTTCTACAAGGGCTTTGAGGCAGTTACGATATATATATTTTTTAATTATTAATAGGCTCGCGTTTGACCACTACCTCACCTGATGGTAAACGATAATGTGGTAGAAGATAGAGCACGCTTGCCTAGAAACAACCTATTCACTCTCGACTTAAAGAATCCCAGGTTGTAGCTATATAAACACAGACTCTGACAGGGAATTTTATTATTTTGCTGTACGCACGATGAATGTGTTCCCAAAACATTTTGTGCGTATGGGTGGGGGGTCCATCATGTAACAGTGGCCCATCGCCGTACGTCTTGGGGTCCGATGATGGAACGGGCTTGGCGAAATTAAACTATGCAATTCCGACGCACAATCTCCAAAATGTAATCGATAGGCTAGCAACTCGGGGTCGATGCTCAAGAATTTGGAGCTTGGACTCGACGAGCTTATCATTGCCAATGATCCTCGTGGCTCGTTTCTTAATTGACTTAAGCCCATCAAGCTGGTATCTGGCAGATCCGTCCCAAAAATGAAAGCAGTACTCCATAGGTACACGATCGAACTAGCGCTTGATAAAGTTTGAGCAGTTGTTTCGGCGTGCAGTACCATCTCACTTTTGCTAGGATTCCCAACTTTTTAGCAGCCATTTGAGCCTTTGATATATGGCCCAAAATTGATAGTGGATGGTAAGGTGACACCAAGAAGATCAAGAATGATCGGTTATGGGCACGGTTACACTTCGGAAAGATGGAGCCGGGTGGAGTTGGTTCCTTTTAGCAGAGAAAAGACCACGCCTGGGTTTTAGCATTGAACTTGACCAAATTGGTATCACTCCATTCAGAGACTGCCTTCAAGGACAAGTTAAAGCGTTCAACCATAGCCTCTCGGAGAAACCGTCAGCCATCAGCAGCAGTGCTGTCGTCTGCATACCCAAAGGTACTGGCTTAAGGAGATCATTTATATGCAGCAAAAATAGTGTTGCCGGGAGCACCGGCCACTAAGCGATCCCGGCATTGATATTCAGCTGATTGGACGAGCAGCTCAATTACAACTCGAATGGACCGATCCCTCAGGAAGTCTGAAATCCAATCGTACAGAACAGTGGGTAGACCGAAGGAAGGAAGCATAGCAATAAGGCTTTCGTGCCAGATGCTGTCGAACACTTTCGGCGTTTGGCTTATAGATCAACGAAAGTGATTTCTAATTTGCAAGAAGTAGATAAACCTAAGAAAGAGAAGGATATGCTAAAAAATACATAAATATCGAATGTTACAGAAAGTAAGAAAGTCTATAGAAGATACCATCGAAAAAAAAGTAGATCAAGTAGGTAATTAATTATATAAAAGCTGATAAAATAGAGGAAGTTAAGAAAAAGGTACTGTTCAATGAAACGCTCAATCACGGAGTGTCTAGCAAATACAAAAGTCTTCCTAAAAAGAGAAGAAATATTTTGTTTAAGGTATCGTTGACGATTCGTGGTGATTCAAAAAGTATGGAGTGCTGTCAAAAGTCAATATTGATATAAAAAGAAAGTATTAGAAAAAAAGTGCGAGAAAAGAAAATAGTGGAGAAACAACGTGTGGAAAATTTTCTTCAAGAAGACTTTAACAGTCAGGTAGCTCCTGGGAAACATGAATAGGTATTTCAATACCGTGGTGGTGTACAAAAACAAAAGCAGTATTTTATTTATCGTTTTAAAAAAAAATAGATATACGTTTTGAGAAACTGGGTTCAAAAGTGATACTCATTAGGTGTATTTTATATCTCAACTACATGAATGTTCCATTTTGGTATGCTGTTTATTTTAATAATAAATATTTTTTAAATTTCTCTAAGAGTTATTTTATTTCACCCATAAACTTTTCATTACCTTCCATACTAAATCATTACACTCTCGTCATATTTCATTACCCTCCAAACTTCATCATTACACTCTCTCCGTATTTCATTACCTTCCGCATCCTCATTACACTCCATCGATTTTTTTGAAAAGGAAATCATTTTCATGAACGCCTTTAACGATAACCCACATCTAGAAGGTATACGAATAATTTAATTTATTCATTTTGCGAAACCCTGAATTAAAAATACATTCCACAAAATTACTCCGTTATGGACGAAATGGCGGAATCACTCATAAACGGCCGTTTTCGGTACTTTTGTTTACTACTTAGGATACGAAACATTTTGAGTCCTGTTTTAACAACGTAAAAATACCTTATCCTCTTTGTAACAAACGCAACACAGGATTCTTTATTTAATCTTTATTTTCTACGCTTTGCTACGATTTTTTATTCAATGAGGGCGCCACTTGGCGGATATATACGCCTTAATATTAGAATTCAAAATCGTTAGTTGTTATTGGTGTTGTGTAGTTGTTGTTGTTGGTGGTGGTGGTGTTGTTGTTGGTTGTTGTTGTAGTTTCTGATGGTTGTTGTGTTACTTTTCTCGCATAGATGTTTCTAGGGAGAAGGGAGTCGAGAGCGGCGCCTTATGGTGGCCATACACGCTACGAGAAATGGTTACGATCAAACTGTACAGTTTGAACGGTGCAGTTTATCGTAGCTGGCATACAAGCTATACACGCTACGAGAAATCGTTACGATCAGACGGTACAATATGGTGCCGACGCACACGTGTCAGTGATGGCTTCGACGGACGACGTTTTAGCAATTGTTGGATTAATATTCGCCCTGAAGGAAAAAAAGGTGAAGCGGAAAAATCGTAGCATCTGGTGTAAAGAATGGCTAATGAAAAGAAGAGTTCATTCTCATGTCAATTTGTTGGCGGAATTAAAGGTTTTTCCAAAAGACTGGCATAATTTTCTAAGAATGGATCATGATACGTACTTACATCTACTGAATTTGGTAGCACCAATTATCGAGAAGCAAGACACTATTATGAGAAATGCTATTCCACCCCATGACAGGCTTGTAGCTACTTTGAGGTTTTTATCAACAGGAAGAAATTATGAAGATTTGAAATTCTCTAGTATCATTTCATCTCAAGCTTTGGGTCGCATAATACCGGACACCTGTGAAGCAATATATAAGGTTCTCCGCAAAGACTATTTGAAGGTAAGAAATAAAAAACTACTAATTACTTAGAATGTAATGTTTATTAATTTGTACTTATAATGATGGGTTAACATTAAGTAAAATTAGACAAATAAGTAGCCGCTGAATTTTGCATTTGTTGGAACTCTTCTTGTTGAGAAGTTTGCATTATTGGGGTTTGGAGAATTGACTGGGAGCCTGGTTGTGTTTGGAAATCATAATTTGAATTCTGATAAGGTACTGGACTAGGATTGTTTCCAACAGGGCTGGGAGTACTTGAAACGGGGCTGGGAACGTTGTAACCATAATTAGTAAAACGCACACTGGTTGAATCCATCACTTGGTGTGATATAGTCAAATTTTCCATCTCTGCCAGAAATAATGTTTCGTTAATTATTTTTTCGGCCAAAATACGTTGATGTTTTGTGAGGTCTCTCAGCTTAGCTGCGACGTTTGCTCCATAAATATCAAATCGATCATTAGTAATTGCTGGCCTTTTGAAATGGTTTTGAACAGACTGTAAAACTTCAGTAGTTAGGTTTTCATTTGCATTCCTTTTTGGCCGACTCCTATTAAACAACGTGTTTGTAGTTGAACGAGTATCGGGAGTTGACTGTGAAGTTGATTGTGTGGCTGGAGGTGACTGTGGAGTTGACTGTGTGGCTGGAGGTGACTGTGGAGTTGACTGGGCGGCCGGAGATGCTTCACTTTCAATTTCCTGAAACAATTATTTTTTTTACAGTTCCCACGCTCGAAAGAAGAATGGAAGGATGTGGCCAAAGTGTTTGAAAAGAGATGGAATTTTCCGCATTGTCTAGGCGCGATGGATGGAAAGCATATATCAATTTTTCTTCCTAATGGATGTGGCTCAGAATATTTCAACTATAAAAACCATCATAGCATGGTGTTATTGGCAATCGTTGACGGAAATTATCGATTTCTTTTATGTGATTTTGGAACAAATGGAAGAATTTCAGATGGTGGAGTACTCACAAACACTAAGTTTTTTGAAAAACTTGATAATAATCAGTTGTGTATTCCAACCGAAACAGCTGTCGCAAATAGCACTAGAAAGTTGCCTTATGTGTTTGTGGCTGACGATGCGTTTCCACTTAGAACAGATTTAATTAAGCCATTTAGACAAGCAGACTTGACCACAAATAAAACCAGAATTCTAAATTACCGCGTATCACGAGCAAGGCGCATTGTCGAAAATGCGTTTGGGATCTTGGCATCTCGATTTAGAATTTTTCACACAAAAATTAGTATTAATCCGAAGAGAACAGAGTCAGTCGTGATGGCCAGTTGTGCTTTACATAATTATTTAATGAAGACTTCAGAAAGTTCTTACTGTCAACAAGAATGCTTCGACGTAGAAAATGTTGATGAAGGGTCAATAACCCAAGGATATGATACAACGGATTCAGCCATATTTAATTTGCAAAGAAGAAATCTTGGTAATACTTCGATTGCCGCAAAAAAAGTCAGAGAAGAGTACATGGAATATTTTGCAAGCGAAGGCAGCGTTCCGTGGCAAAATAATTTTATATGTTAACTCTTTGAGAATAAAACATTTAATAAAAAAGTTATTTAGTTTTATTTAAATACCTACATGTTAATTCACTCAGGCTAGATTTCACCAACCTCCTAATAAGTTATTAGGGACTTATTCGGCAAATAAACTCCAACTTTCCAAACACAGATTAGGTATATAAAAAGTGGTTTATCACCAGATATAGTTTCCAATAACTTTATTAGGAGGTTGGTAAAATCCCGCCTTAGTATTAATATGTACGTATTTTTTCGAGTCTGCTTCAATGTGAAAGAAGGAAGGATTCATGTAATAATATAAATAACTATGGAGCATTCTCAATATGGCCGGATTTACTTATTATATTCACATAACCATATTAGTGCTAGTCTACTCTGCTGGCACCACAGGGCTAAAAACCATACAAGAAATAAAAAAAATCGTAAGAAAAGCCGACCTTACTGTACTCTGTATAATAACCAGTGATCGGAGTAGGTAGATTGAATTGGGGTCATTCTGCTGGAATTTCCCAATTGGTTGAAAAAAAAAAAATCTACCTACTCCGATCACTGATAATAACACGCAAACAACTTACCTCGTTGTCTGTTGATTCGTCGTCCATATTAGAACGTGAACGTCTTGGTTCTTCTTGGTCATCCAAAAACAGCAACATAGAGTAATACCATAGTTTTGGTTTATACACTTCTTGGGTTCCTGCTCCTGATTTCTTCGAATCAGCGATCTTCTTACGCTCTTTTTTGTAAGTAGAGCGAATGTTGTTTATTTTTTTTACAACAGCATCTTTGTCAGCACTAGGGTCTACTGTTTTAAATTTTTCAACCAGCTTAGTATATGCTGCACGTTTTAACTCACGATTGTGATACTCTTTGCCTTTAATATTCCAAAGACAAGGTTCACTGCGATATAAATCAATAAATTCTTCAAGCCATTCGCGATTAGTTTGAGACGCCATGACGCGTGCGCATGTCCACCCGAATTTCGACCGACTACAAAACTGAACACGAAAGCGGAACGAGCGCATACACGTTACGATCAGTCGGCACAGTTCGTCCGATTCCGATAAATCAATTGAAATTTTCGTATTGTTCCGTTCGACTGTACAGTCTCAAAAAATCGTGCGAAACTGCACAGTTTCATAACATACATGTAGCGATTTATCGGTACCGTTCGAACTGTACAGTCTGATCGTAACGATTTCTCGTAGCGTGTATGGCCACCATTAGTGGCATCGTGGCACGACGGCGTCATGCAGTTTTTCGTCACGGCAATCGAGTCGATTTTACTGCCAAGCCGCGCCAATAGATGTTTCACATCAAAAAATTGGACCTCTCATTCCAATTTTGATGATAACTTTGTATGGAAATTATTTTTTTTTTTTGAGAATTTACTATCATTGCCTTGAAAATGCTGTTCATTCCTATGGGCTAAATCAGTGTATAAAATATGACCACGCATTTCCGTTCCATTATAAATTATAGCCTATGTGCTCCAGACTATAATCTATCTCTGTGCCAAATTTCATACAGATGTGTTCAGCCGTTCTGGCGTGATTGGGTAACAAACATCTATCCATCCAAACTTTCGCATCTATATAAAAACCAGCCAAGTGCGTGTCGGACTTCGCACATTCAGGGTTCCGTACCAAATGAGGGAATTATCAAAGAAAAAATCTGATTCATCAATATATTGGTATTTGTTAATAAAATATACGTAATAATAAACATTATCACCTTTCAAGTTCATAGGTCAATGGGAAGTTAAAAAATACTTCGGAACAAAATTTTGTGACAGACAGACGGACATGTGAGTGACAGCAATTGGGCTCCGTTTGGACCCTTCGGGTACGGAAGCCTAATAAAAATGAATGGCTTAATATTTTGCTAAGTTCAAAACTCGAGAACGGCTGGACCAATTTGGATGAACGTTTTTTAAACAATTGTTTGAAGTCTCAGGAAGGTTCTTATGAAGAAAAAACTATACGCGGGTGAATCCACGGGGCACCGCTAGTTTATAATATTAATAGGATGGAGATTTGAAAACGACTATCCTCACAGGTATAAAAGAAACTCTTACTTTACAACTTGAGCCCTATTAACAGCAGGATAGTCTAATGGAATAAAACATGACACTCAACATTTAAATTTGTTAGCTAGCACCTTTATCAAAACATCGCTATTAGCACCGCTAAGACTTCCACGTTGAATCCACTAGGAATACTTATGTTACTCGATGGCAGACAAGTCGACTGCTCATCTGATGGTAAGTATTTATATACAGGATGTAAAAAAACACATCACAAAGCCGTCAACTACGCATACTGTACATGTAACAAAGTAGCTTTGCGCAAAAAGTATTGTTAAGAAACACTTTTATATTTAGGTATGAAAAAAAAAAGTATTTTTTATTGCGCGCAATGTAACGCAAACCCAGGCAACCAGAGTTAAGCGCCCCTTCGCTCTAAGCCGCGTAGGTGCATAATATGTCAAGAAAATTCGAAAATTCAGGTAAGGTTTGTTTGGAAAAGAGTTGAGTAAAACAACTTGGAATTTATTTTTTAAAAAAAGTATGGCGACTTTGAACTTCAATATTTCCAGAACCAGTGGATGCCCAGGTATGGTCTAGTGGAAAAAAATGATCCAAAAAATGGGTAGAAATGTGGCTTTCGGCTTCGGAAACTGTCTTTTTACCCCCGTTATACAGCATGTAACAAAAACCCTGTTCGATCCTGAAGGGTATTATTAAGTATCGTACTGCGTACACATTTAGGTGATTATTTAAAGATACGAGATTATTATTTCTCCCCAACAAAAATAATTCATTAAAAAAAAAACTTATCAAAGGCAACACTGAGCGCTCAACAAAGTTCACCTACAGTTTTGTGTCAAAGAAGCCATCCCACGCTGATCCTTTGTTAAAGAGTGCCTACAGCGCAGCTAGTACAGGGCGGTATCGTTTGAAATAAAAATAGGTAAAAATCGAAACATTTCGCCGGCCGGTGGAGTGTTGTCAGCTCATGAAAATTTGCCATATTAGTGTTAAATTTCGCATATTTTATAAAAATAAAAAATCTATAACTTTTGGTTTTGATGAGTTAACATTTTTTTGACTATTTTTTCTAGTACGTAAGTTAAACCAGGAATACGCATTTATTGGATCGGACAGGGCTTTTGTTACATGCTGTATTACTGTGTTTTCACATTGCAAATATGTAGAAAAACTATTTCAAGATTCAAGGCTAACGTCGCCTGGCGAGTAGCAAATTAGAGACTAAGTTCTGAAATGTTCGTGAGCATCAGCTACTCGCTTGGTGTGAGGCAGTTAGGGAGCGTCCATTAATTACGTGAGGCGCTTAGAGGGGGGGGGGGGGGGGGGGTTATCTCACTGGAGGGAGGAGGGGTCAAAAAAATCGTCAAAATAACCTCACGTAATTAATGGCTGCCCTCTTTTTTTTTTTGGGGTGGGAAATCATCCAATGACTTCTCCCGCTCTGGGTGGAGCGGGAGGGCGTGTCAGACTCTTACTGACTAAAACCCACCCCTGTTCCTCCCTGCCCTGAATGCCCAGGGGCGAGGTAACTCTTTCGAATATATCCTCAACCCCCGGGCAGGCATCGGCCATGACGGACCCCGTCCTTTTTGCTGACAACTCTTTGAGGCGCGCGTGGAACACTACGCGCCGTCGACCCTCGGGCCTGGTGCTGTCCGCAGGCCCGGGTGATGGCTGCCCCCTAAACAGGCCGTCTGCGAGCGCGTTATCGGCCTTATAAAGTATTTAGTGAATTCAATGCATAACAAAACTTATTTTAACTAGAACAAGATATCAATTGCTAGTCTGCCGCACATCGATGCTAACAACGGCTTTATCTCGTAGCTATAAGAGCGGTTTTCGCACTTCAACTGTGAATACTAACGATAAGTGCTTATTTTTTATAGTGGCTGTAAATAAATCTATTGGGTAAAATCTAAACTAGACAAAATATAATGTTATCTCTTTCTCGCTTCATGTAAATGAGTTTTTCTGTCTTGAAATTTAATAATTTCATAATATTACCTACTTATTTACTTTACAATTTTATGTTACATTACATTAAAATATTTTTATATTCTGAATAAAGATATAGGTACACTTGATGAATGAAAAGGTAAAATACAGGGTGGGCCAGAAAGACGTACGATTTTAAAAATGAAATTGTTTAATCGTAAGATAGACGGGAGCGCTGGAGGTGGGCTTGTGTAGCTTGGTTTACGGAAATTTAATGGCGTTTCACGGGCGCGCAATTTGCGATAAAAATTATAAACATTTACAGTCGGTTTTTTTTTAAATATTTTTTTTTTCTACATTTTAGTAAGTTATATTTTTAGAGTTGCCTCCTCAAAGCCTATAATTTGATACCACACTTAATATAGTTCGTCGACTTTAATATTTTTTTCACAATGTGGCGTGTGGTTGTCGCCATATTGTATTTTGATTACTGTCATGTCTTTAGTAGCACTCGCAAGATTAAGACGAATAAATTGACGTAAGAATTATCAAAATCGGCCCACGCGTTTGGTCTCTAAAGCGCCACAAAGGAACAAAAATACATACATAGGCCGATAAACACGCCCGTGAGTCGACGGCACGTAGAGTTCCACGCGCGCCTCAAAGAGATGATTGTCAGCCACCACTGACGGGGCCCATCATGGCCGGTGCCTGCATGCCTAGGGGTAGCGGATAAATTCTTAACAGAGTTACCGCACCCCTGGGCACTCAGGTAGGGAAGGAACGGGGGTGGGTTTTAGTCAGTAAGAGTCTGACACGCCCTCTCGCTCCACCCAGAGCGGGCGATGTCATTGGATGATTTCCCACACCGACAAAAAAAAAAAAAGGCCGAAAAACACATTACCCTTCCTTGCGTCGCGCAGTCGGATAAAAATATTAATTCAGTGTCGTTTGGCAGATTACACGATTTAAATATCTCCTCATCATTACATTATATCTAACATTCTCCCTGGCCCACCCTGTAAATTTTGATGTCCTTCATTTGATAATAATGATTTATATCTCTAAAAGATGCCATTACCTTTTCATGCATTCATTTAAACATAACAATACATATAAATTAGTGACTTCCTATTGGAATGTGATAGATTGAAATCGTTTGATACTGCACACAGACAGACAGACACAGATAATGCTCAGTCCCTCTTCTCTAAGCCTAAGCTTACAGATATATTGTCGTCTCCTACACACAAAATGCTTGAGCAATTTTGATAAATTGATCATGAACTGAATCACAGTTGAAATGCAGTAACAATCTGCCGAGGCTTTTCCCTCCAGGGTCGCGGGTGAGTGTTTGAAAAAATCGCCTTGGCTCGAATCGATCGATTGTTTGTCGACCGGTATCCGACGATCACCCTTATTATTACACGGATACCGGTCGATCGAAGAACGATCGATTGGTGTAATAACACCCGAAGGAATATGGGTGGGTTTTAGTCAGTAAGAGTCTGACACGCCTCCTCCCACTCCATCTAGAGCAGGAGAAGTCAACTACCCTGTTACCAGTGTATTCGCGTACGGCCCCAACATAATTGGGAAAAGGCTCAACAGAAGTCATCACTCATCACCAGAGGTCGGAATTAGGTAGAGTTATTTATGTACTTGCATCGTAATGTTGATATTAATATGGATCTTCCCGGGATTTCTAATGGACAATCCCGTGTGGCCAACAATATTACAAATAAATAATAATAAAAACCTCTATTGTTTTCTTTTGGAACGAAGTTCCTTATCGCGCGTTGTGAAAGGGGGCTAGACGGAAAAAATTCTTACGAAAAGTTGTCACGACATCAAAGAGGCTGTCCATCCAAAAAGATTGTGTTGGAAAAACAATCTAATAAAAAAAATTCTTACGAAAAGTTGTCACGACACTAATGAGGCTGTCCATCCAAAAAGATTGTGTTGGAAAAAAAATCTAATAAAAACTTCTTGTATTTTTGGTGGGTAGGTGCAAGCTACTTCGTTCCATCCGGGTGTCCCTTGACACCTCTCAAGTTTTTTTTGTTCTCACAAGCTATGTTGTGTGAACTACAAATGTGGCAACATCGCGCGTGTGCGCATTGGAATTTTGCAACTTCGGACATCCGATGTCGTTGATGTAAATTTGGCAACGTCGCGCGTGCAGTGGTTTAAATTATGTAAAAGTAAATAGCTTTTTTATTTCATAGATCACGGGATTTTTCTGCTCTTTAAAATTAATCTCGGGATTTGAGGCATATCCACTTTATTCTTTCGCTGTATGAAATCGTGTAAGTACATAAATAACTCTACCTAATTTCGACCTCTGCTCATCACACACGCTATTTCCAACTGTATTCCAAACGCGATAAAGTTCATAATCAATCAAAACCAACTCACCCCCATGAAGACTTATGTCATTCTTTCCTCATACATTTCCTCCTCTCCAGCACTATCATGTTCTTCAAAGCACTGGCTACCGTATACCTCAGTTCATGGAACTTGTCATAGGAGAGTCTATATGTGTGTGTCTGTCCGTCTGTGAGGTTTAATATTAAGATTATGTAGGTGTCTCGGTGCATGAGTGATCTAGTACGTTCTGGAGATGGGCGCTCAGATGCTATTGAGGATTGGCTGTGGACAAGAGAGGTTTTATAACATATGGTCAAACAAACAACAGATGTGATTCAGCTGGGTAAAAAATAATAATTCTATTTAGTCCGTAGGTTAGATTATCAAAAAATATTGAAATGTCCATCAGTCCGTCGTCTGTCACACAGGTTTTACAGCCAAACGGTTGGAGCTACAGTCTTCAAATTTTCACTGTATAAGCATCTTGTTGACCCAAAGCCATACAAATAGTCAAAAATATATTTGGTACGAAACCCTAAATGTGTGAAGGCCGACACGCACTTGACCGGTTTTTGGTTTACGTGACAAAAGAAAAACACGTCCAATAGATTTTGGTGATCTAACTGATGTCGGACCAAATAGATTTTTTAAGGTGTTACTACACCAATCGATCGATCGTCGATCGAACATCGATCGATTGTTTTAGGGTGTTATCACACCCAATCGATCGATCGTCGATCGAACATCGATCGATTGTTTTTAGTGTGTTACTACAACAATCGATCGATCGTCGATCGCACATCGATCGATTGTTTTTAGGGTGTTACTACACCAATCGATCGATCGTCGATCGAACATCGATCGATTGTTTTTAGGGTGTTATTACACCAATCGATCGATTGTTTTAGGGTGTTATTAAACCAATCGATCGACCGTCGATCGGCCATCGATCGATAGTTTTTAGGGTAAGTATTATTAAACCAATCGATCGATCGACTGTTTTTAGGGTGTGATTACACCAATCGATCGATCGTCGATATTAGTCTGAACTGCCTGTCTTGGACTGCCTCGTTGACTCGTGGTCGGAGAAATTGTTATAGTTTTTCATTTAAGAATTAATCTGGAGCAGCCGCGGCGTTTTGGAAGTTGGTGGAGAGACACCTCCATATCTCAGTAAGCATGTAAAGCCTGATCTCTCCCCGTTTGTGTCGAATTGCCGTCTCATCGGATTGCGTGGGTGAAGGAACAGAGAGTGCATCTCCTGCATACTTGGCTGAAAAAAACTAACCTCAAAGAAATGTCAATCTTCCACTGCAAGCTGACGAGCCCTGGTTTCACTTTCAAGTGTGCGGGAACGTTTTCATACATTTTGTCTGTACATAATAATGTTGTGAATTCTGTGACGCAGTCTGCAGAAAACCTGGAATAAAACGAGGATACCATTTTTTAACAATAAAGTCTGGCAAATGTAAGTTGGGCAAAGTGCATTGACATCTTGAACTTATAACAATAGGCATGTCTCTTATGCCCAGGGGTCGCGGATAAATTCGAAACAGTTACCGCGCCCCTGAGCACTCAGGCAAGGAAGGGACAGGGGTGGTTTTAGTCAGTAAAAGTCTGAAACGCCCTGCCGCTCCACCCAGAGCGAGAGAAGCCATTGGATGGTTTCCCACCCCCAAAAAAAAAAAGACAGAAAAAAGGGTCGCGGATAAATTCGAAACAGAGTTACCGCGCTCCTGGACACTCAGGCTAGGAAGGAACAGGGGTGGGTTTTAGTCTGTAAAAGTCTGACACGCCCTCCCGCTCCACCCAGAGCGAGAGACGCCATTGGATGATTTCCCACCCCCACAAAAAAAAGAAAGAAAAAAGGGTCGCGGATAAATTCGAAACAGTTACCGCACCCCTGGACACTCAGGCTAGGAAGGAACAGGGGTGGGTTTTAGTCAGTAAAAGTTTGACACGCCCTGCCGCTCCACCCAGAGCGAGAGACGCCATTGGACGCCTAGGTACATAAATAATAAATAAACTATCTTTATTTCAGACCTTACAGTCCATAAGTTGTTAGTGGTTAGTAACAGATTGTGCTTACATGCTATGTTAGTGTTATTAGTACTTACATCAATTAAGCTATGCCTAAACTTATCCCCACCCAGTGTCTTTGGATGGGGCAGTCCACTCTGCCAGCAATCATTTTCAGGATGCTGTTCCGAGTGCTACGCAAGCGTTGCAGTAACGATGCCGCTTTCTTACGCATTATGGCGTGAAAGCCATCCGTACGAGCCTCAGCAAACATTCCCGACATACTGTAACGTCGCGGCAATCGCAACAGCATCCTGAAAGCGTTGTTGTATTGTACGCGCAGGGCGTTGTAGGCTCGGCTCGTATATGACACTCACAGACCGCTCGTGTAGAAGGACTGACAGAACGCCTTAAATAAACTCACTTTGACGTCTGCCGTGCAGCGAGCAAACCTACGGGCGAGCATATTACTCCTCACCGCCAACGCCCTGCGCTCGCGCTCTATGTCGCCATCATCACGAAGATCACTGGTGACAACATGACCCAGGTATTTAAAACTATTCACCACATTTAGTACTACGCCGTTGAGATATACTGGAGGTACACGACGGGGCTGTTGTTTAGGTGCCGTAAACACTAACACCTCGCTTTTTTTTGAGTTGTATTTAAGGCCGTGCACCTCCGCATAGGCCTCGCAGATCGTGAGTAGCTTTCTCAGTCCGCTCATCGATGGACTGAGCAACACCATGTCGTCCGCGTAACTTATGTTATTGACACATATACCGTCTATATGACAGCCGACATGTGTGCTGCTCAGCCGCTCGATAAGCTGATTAATATATAAATTAAACAACAGGGGCGAGCTTAACCCCCCCTGCCTTACACCACATTCCATCCGATACTCATCTGACAGAGTACCGACCCACCTCACCCGATTCGTCTGGTGAGCATACCAAGCGTCAAGTAAGCAGATCATATCCTCCAGGTCTCGTAAGGTTCTTCCTTGCCGCTTTCGCGTCATCCCACCGCTTGCTCAATGATTCAAAGAGTAACGACTTCGCTGATTGAATGTCCGCCGTACTAAAAGCACTCTCACATATTTGCACGAGGCTTTGCTCGTCCATAACATCCAGTTTATTTTGAATAAAAGCCAACACCTCACATATCACAATGTTACAACTCGCACATTTAAGCCTCATAGATACGTTATCCATTTTTGCAATCGAGATGCGCGACCTAGCTTGCGCTCGCGTTCACGGTCAAGACCGGACTGATAATACTTTATATATAATCCTTATAATTATATAATTATAATCATAAGTTAGATTATCAAAAATTATTGGATACAAATTATTTATATTTCCAAATCAATAAAAATTACAAAGAATAGTATGCAACAAAGTTTAGGGTGTGGACTTCTGCATGCCTAGGGGTAGCGGATAAATTCTTAACATGAGTTACCGCACCCCTGGGCACTCAGGCAGGGAAGGAACAGGGTGGGGTTTTAGTCAGTAAGAGTCTGACACGCCCCGCATCTTCCGCTCCATCCAGAGCAAGAGGTCATTGGACGATTTCCCACCCCAAAAAAAAAAAAGGGTGTGGACTTGTTACGTAACTTGTGGTACATTTTTACGTAGGTGTGACGACACGCGAAATTTCAACGCACAGTGCGTTGAAATTTCGCGTGTTGTATCGTCCTCATTTTTAGGCTCGAAAGGTCCAAACGGAGCCCTATTGCCGTCACTCACGTGTGCGTCTGTAGTACTATTCTGTAAAATCTCACCGTGAACACTTAGGTGAAGTGAACCTGAAGTGGGCTGTCAATCCATACAATCAAGGTAAAATGACAGTTCACTTCACGCTCACTCCACCCAAGTTTTCACGGTGAGCTGTGAACAGAATCGACCGGCTGTTTGTCTATCCGTCGTCTGTCACACAGGTTTTACAGCCAAACGGTTGGAGTAGGGCTTCCAATCTCGGTATACCGAAATCCTGCATGATTTCATCAATCCCGCTCACTGCGGGATTTATTGGCCACGAATTTTTTACATTTCCAAATCAATAAAAAATTACAAAGATATCAACAAACATCAGGAGTCGGCCTGTTACGTCACTTGCAGGTAAAAAGTGGTAAATTTTTTGGGTTTTGTAACCGAAGTGTTCAAATAGAGCCCTATTGCTGTCACTCATGTGTCCGTCTGTCTATCATTTGTCACACAGGTTTTACAGCCAAAGGGTTGGAGCTACAGTCTTCAAATTTTCACAGTATAAGCATCTTGTTGACCCAAAGCCATAAAAATAGTCAAAAATGCATTTTGTACGGAACCCTACATGTGTGATACAGGTGTGTAACTCTTTACGGAGCCGACTCACTAATCCGGATCTTTGAAGTGATTCAAAAGATTGGTTCAGTAACTACGTTTCAAACGCATCATTTGGATCTGAATCATTACCTACTTTCCGTGCTCTTTCCGCGCGACGACGCGGCAGTGAAAAGTGAGCGAGAGAGGGAGACTGAGACACACTGAGTTACTTTACTACTGGACCGCGACTCGCGAGTGAGCAGATGACATAATATAATTTATACAAGTCAGAAAGAGATACCAAATGACATGTGTATCACTCTATGGCGACGGCGGGGCCTGACGACAGTGTTGATTACAACGACTTCCGAAATTAAAATTATTTTGAAATTTTTAGAAGTTGTTTTTATTTTTGTAAACAGTTTTTCGTTGTCGTTATCCATGTACGTAAAAATGACCATTATGACGCTTACTATAAGATTGTTATTTGCATAATTTTAATGTTTGCACTAACAAGCATTAGTGATTTAGCCAGCTGGCCATAAATTATCGAATAGCCGCCAGTCCTAAGCCTGGATAAAGTATGAAGGAAGATCGATTTTATTTATAATCTTAATTCTTACATAATACATTTTGTACACTTTAAAATAAAAAAATACAATATAACATTTGGCATTGTTTACATATAATTACTAGTAAACGCCCGTGACGCAACATAAATGTATACCTATGTAACATTCTGTATTTTATATCATTTGAGCCGATGATCCAAATGAAACATATCAGTATTTCGGATCATTTCTGTGATCCAGATGCAAATGTTCCAATCACAAAAATGTTAAGACTTTGCCCATGCCTAATGTGTGAAGTCCTACGTTATTTGTGAATCTCCTATGCTATAAATTTTTTAAATCCACTCGGACAAATTCTCAGGCGAAGTGCTACTTATAGATAATAATATAGATTGTTGTTGTTTTAAAGCTCTTTCTTCTTTTTTCCTTCTTTGGCTTCTGAGTCGATGTCCACTGTTCTGCCAGCGTCATGTGGTGACGGCAGTGCAGTGAGGTGTGCCATCAAACTTTGCTCTTTGTGGTTGATTACACTGTTTGTTGCTGTAACACTAAAACCTTGGTTGGCTTACAGCTAACAACATAAAAGATAGTATTAAGTTAGATCATGAACATTTTTATCTACCTTAATCCTTCTAAAAACAACCTAACATCTTCCTGCCCCCATGGTTCCTTGGTAGCGGACCGCAGTCTCGCAAAGTGTCTCACCACCT
Organism: Polia nebulosa; assembly: GCA_951329385.1. Lineage (NCBI taxonomy): Eukaryota > Metazoa > Arthropoda > Insecta > Lepidoptera > Noctuidae > Polia > Polia nebulosa. The sequence goes on from OX589608.1 coordinate 7,872,644, forward strand.
CCCTCACGGCAGAGAACTTGTCCGTGTTCATCAGATTGGAAGTCCTGCTGTCCGGGTTGCCTTCTAACTCTTTGAGTGCCACTGGGGAAGAGATAAACTGAGAATTAACTGATACAAAATATCATGGTTGAGAGGGCGAGCTTAAGACTATAAAAGTGGGCGAGTAAGTTACTATATTTCGACAAGCGTTTAGTAGGAAGCCCCTAGAAAGGCGTAGCTGCAGTTTGTTATGTTGCATTAATTATGGCACCACAAGATTTGAATAAAATTGATAATTTGGTAACCAAAATACTTACGAATAACAAATGGTTTTATTTCCTTCTTTTGTATTTCTGGTGATAACAACGATACAGTAGTCCATTGCGATGGACTCTCTGTTAGTAATTCCAATTGTTCAGACATTTTATTGCCGTTAGAATTAAATAAAAACTTAACAGAAAAATCAAAACAATACGAACTTTTCTTCTAATATAATTGACTTATTGACGTTGAGTTGTTATCATGACATTAGATTCTGTCATTTATTTTTAGAGTATGGTCTCCTCTGGTAGAGTCTGTAGGTTGCTGTTTCGGTTTTCAAAATCGCCTAATAGCTCAATTACACCTTCTGATTTCAAGAGACCAAATTTAGGAACAAACTAACTAGGAAGTAGGAAGCAAGCGATTACACTATCCTAAATTGAACTCCTAAATCGGGCTCCTAAGTCGGCAGTGTTGCCAACTCTTACAAATTCGAGTCCCTAGACAGAACATCAAAAGTTGCTCTAAAGTCTCTTAAAAACTGATTCTACCAGGAGCGGGTTAAAAAAATAAAAAGAGCAGACTAAGATTCTTTTTCTGGGAAAGGGACTTTGGGAAATTTAATTTAATTTTAAACACCTATAAAAATACCAATAGCCCATTTATGGCGACAAAGTCGCTAAATTGGCAATACTTAGCTCTAAATCGGAGTGATGCGATTACACTATTCTAATTCGTACACAATTTAGGAAGTCAAATCGGGACCTTTCAATATCACTAAATCGGACACTAACTGCTCTAACTGCTATTACGCCTTCCTGTTTCCTAAATTGGGTCCCTTGAAATCGGAAGGTGTAATTGTGTACCTAGATGAAAAACCGTAACTGAGTTTCACGTCATCCTCGTATCGTAACGTCACTACAAATTGCAATGGCCGCCGCTTGTTTGGCGTTATCGCGATAACTTCAGTGATATTTGACAAAAAATATCTAAATTACCACTAAAATTCGTCTTAAAACCACTTAAAAGTTGTTGTTTTAGTTTATTTAGATTGAAATGGCTGCTGTAGCTCCTGGTAACAAAAATTGGCCGGCAAGACCCGGTATGCAACATCAGAATAGCCAGGGTCCTCCATCCAGTATGACGCTTAATAGGACGATAAACCTATATCCGCTCACAAACTACACGTTCGGAACCAAGGAGCCTTTATTTGAGAAGGATGCGTCAGTTCCCGCCAGGTTTCAGAGGATGCGAGAGGAGTTTTCCAAAATCGGCATGAGGAGGTTAGTTTTTGACACGATCTATAGAGTTCAGTGATTCAAGCTATCGAAAGGTTGCAAGTTGGCAGTTTATCAAAGAATATTGGGTTCTATTCTGGGTTGGTTATTATTGGATTAACTTTAAAACATACCCAAAATTGTAAGCATTTACCTGATGTTTTCAAATTATCTTTCCAACATGTGACTCTACATGATCAGGCCCTTATTCCTTCACTAAAATTGTTGCTTAATTCTAAGACATCTATGCGGAACATGCATTACTAAAAAGATATTTTATTTAACATGGCCCTAGAATCACTGCCTGTTAGGGAAATACGCTAATAAATAAAATATCTCTTTGTAGGAACCTATACAATAATCTTTGTGTCTTACTATTAAGGATCACTCTAAAATTTGATTCAATACATCTCCATTTAACTAAAATATAGGGTACACATGGTGGGTGAGACACAACACGTTAGGCCCATGGCGTTACCATAAGGTAACACAACAATAGGTTTTTAATTGTGTCTGCTAATGAGGGACTTGACGCGTTAGAATTTATTGTGACTGCTAATTGATGGTGACCACACCACATTATATCGCACCTTCGGTGCAACAAAGTCACAAATAACCAAAACTGCAAAATCGAGCTAAGTATGCCAAATTGTTGCTGAACCATGCCTATGCTTGGGGCAACAAAGACATTCGTGAAAGTATCTCGAAATTATACTAGATGGCGCTTTTGTGGTTATTGGCGGTTATTCCATGCGTTTTGGGCTGACAACGTTTCATTGGTCAGTAGTGCCCCCGCGCCCGCCGAGTGTTTGACGTATGTTGGACCTACAACCACAAAAAAGTATTTATGACCATTGTTATTCTCACTTGTTGGAGCAACAAAAACGTATCTGTTTTTAACAATAACGTATCTGGTGCAACAAAGTCACAATTCAAGACACTTTTTTATGTTATATCTTTTATTAGGATTTTTTTGGTAATGAAATACAAGATTTTTACATATTATAACTAAAGCCAACTAAATAAACAATTAATTATGTAAAGATTTCAAACCCACTATAAATAGTTATCCAGAAATGAGGAATAACATGCGAAAAAAAAATTAAGTCTTCTCCTGTAAAATTTAAAAATGAGCTGTTGTGACTTTGTTGCACCGAAGGTGCGATATATAGTAGCTGACCCAGCAAGCATCCTTCCTTCCCTTACCACCGGGCCCGATCAAGAGCAAAAGTTAAACAGAAATGAAAAAAGTTGGCTGGTCTGGGATGCCCTCAGTTGTGATGATTGATCACAGCACAGTTGATAGTAGAATTATTTATGAAAACCAATAAAGATTTATATGGATTGCAACAAAGAGAAGCAACAAAATGTAGTATGCACGCAAGGGAGGATGGCCAATCTCTACTGGGATTAGCCAAGTAGCTAGACAATAGATAAAATAATGCACAATTGTGTATGCAAACACAAGTGCACTATTCCTTTAGAGCGGTTGCGAACTACGTCCGATACTTATCTGACACTTATCCATGATAAGACGGTCCGGTGTGGTCGTAGAACAATTTGTATGGTAGGTTATGCACTAACGATCCAAGTTTGGTCCGAGTTTTCTATAGATCTGTATTTTGACTGATAAGTATCGGACGTTGTGCGCAACCGCTCTTACTGTCATAGTCCGATGGGATGGCAACCTGACACGACCGGGAAGAGATCACCGCAGGACCAACGGATTTACGTGTTGCACATGAGGTGTCATACCACCAATTCCCAAGCTCCGGGATACTATTGAATAATCTATACTATATATATAATATTATAAAGCTGAAGAGTTTGTTTGTTATGTTGAACGTACTAATCTCAGTAACTACTGGATCGAATTGAAAAAATTCTTTTTGTGTTGAATAATCCATTTATCGAGGAAGGCTATATAACATCGACCGCTACGACCAATAGGAGTGGAGCAATGAAAAATGTGGCAAAGACTGGAAAAAATATTCTCACACAACGGAAGCTGTCAAAAGGAATATTTCGCAAACGAGTAAAGTTAGACAAAAGCAAAAATTTACACAAAATAAGTATTTAATCTTGAACAAAATTGTCCTTGACATCATTTGATTTCAACGAATATCTTAGGCGATATCATAGTTCTATCAAGTACCACGCGCACGTTCATGATGTGCAAGGTGGGTGATCATGAGGTATGTGGGGGTGCGTATGCGCTGGCCGGCCGCCGCTTACTTATTGAGGAAGGTTATAGACTTTATAACACTACGCTACGACACAGTAACCATAAACGCGGTTGTAACCACGGGCACAGCTAGTTCCTAATATAAAACCCAATAGCCCGGGAATCGAACCTAGAACCTCAAGCTCAGCAATCGGTTTTGCGCCCACGAGACCAATGAGGCATGATGGCATAACTGAGCATCATACTGTTTGCCATCATGGCATGCGAGTTGGTTTTACTGACACATCAAAAAATTTATTTAAAAAAAAACTTTAATTTCGGAAGTCTGGTTTTGTTTCCTCGTTTTTTGACACTGACTTCCGAAAATAAAGTTATTTTGCACTTTTTTTTGTTTTTTTATGGAAGTCTGTTCTATTTTTTGTAAAAAAGTTTTTATTTTTGTCTTTTTAGTTATGGTTCCCCATTAAATTGTGTTAACAATACATAGACAAATGATCGCAGTAGTCGCAAGTCATTTTCTGTTAGTTATTGAAGAGTTCCACTGTCTACCTTCAAAGATCTTCATCATATCCGATAATGTATTATACTAAAACTTTCCTTGAAAAATATGCATTTGGATAACGAAAACCACATCCAAATCGGATCAGTAGTTTTCGAGAAAATCGCGGACGAATACCTCCTTTTTTGAGGCCGGTTAAAAAAGATACCTTCCCATCAAACTCACACAACCCAATCTCTGTCTTTTCTAGGTCAGTAGAAGGCGTCCTCCTAGTACATGAGCACGGTCTCCCACATGTGTTACTACTGCAGCTCGGGACCGCGTTCTTCAAGCTGCCTGGTGGAGAGTTGAACCCTGGCGAGGTAAGAAATTTTGTTAAATCTTCATCGTTCTTAAGGGCCTACTTCCCCATAAGTGGCGCCCTCATTGAAAAAATTCCTGTCTTAGCCTAGAAAATAAAGATTAAAGAATCCTATGTTGCGTTTGTTACAAATAGGATAAGGTATTTTTACGTTGTTAAAACAGGACTTAAAGTGTTTCGTAACCAAAGTATACTAATGAGGGCGCTACGTGAGGGCTATATACGCCTTAAGGTTATTTTAGAACCTTCTAACTGAACCGACAGAAGTATTCCTATCCAAATTTTTGAGCTTGTACCGACATCTCATTCACAAATCCTGCATTGCGCAAGCAGAGTTTTCAGCGCGATATGAACATATACAACAGTCTGAAATCAACCATTGGGCAGTTGCCCGGACCATCAAAACACCCGTCTGCCCCCCTAGCCAAATAACTTTTATAACAGCGCTAACGCTAACGCTTTGTGCAAAATGTATGGCAACGACGTTACCTCGGAGAGAACTATCACGTGACTCACTCCCAGTAATGTCGATGCCATACATTTTGCACGAAGCGTTAGCGTTAACGTTAACAAAAAAGTATTTTGTCTAACCCCTCTGGTCGAGGGATGCTCCCGCATCAATGGAGGTTTGCGGGACTTTACACTCTGGACCGCATGCCTCTAAAAGCTTATGCCAAAAAACCAGACTAGTTAGTCTGGTTTTTTGGGTAAAAGTTTTTAACTGTACATATTTTAAATTTCTCCTTGCAACTTAGATTTTGTTCAAAATCAATCAAAATCAAAAGTCATTTATTCAAACTAGGCTGAGAGCCAGCACTTTTTGAACGTCAAAGTTCTACATAAGGACAGTCCCCCAAAACGCCCGCCCGTCACCACTTCCTAGTGTTTTAGCTGTGAAGAAGAAGTGGCCAACAAATCCCCAGCAACACATCTGTCTGTGAAGTTTGAAGAACTTGAATCTGTATAATTATGTGCGACAATCTTAACATATGTGTATGTAACGAATGTAAAACAAAACTCTTACTCTTAGTAGGTACCACCGGTGGTCATACACGCACGCCGGTTGTGAGTAAAAGAAAGAAAGAAAATATATTTATTTAGCGTGACTGTCATTGTAAAAAAAAAAGACGTGTGCGGGTGCGGTTGCGCCAAAAAGGTTCATTTCAAAGCTGCAAAGCTGATCTTCCAAAAAATGTTGAGTGATGAGTGACCGAGCAAACGGTTTCAAACATGATACTATATTCAATAAACAAATATAAATATTTTTAATAAAATAAATAAATGTGTAATTTGTAAAACTACACATTTCAGTTCAGATAAAAAAAATGTACATAAACGGGTGTAAAAAGACAGTTTCCGAAAGCAACATATTCTTCCCATTATTTGAATATATACAGGGTGGAGAAGACAATACGACAATAAATGAAAACACGGACAATACTAGTTTATAAGAATAAGTTTAAGCTATCAAAAATATCCTAACATCGAAAATAAAAAAATAAAAATTTCAAACAAACTAAATGGCATAAAACTAGAAACGAAATAGAACACCACTTATAAATATGAGTTCACTAACCTGTCGTAAGAGCGGCAACAACGCGCGGTCCTGTAGTGACTTGATTTTTTGGCTTTTAATTATGGATTAATGCTCAGTAAAATTACACTAAATCACAGATTATTTAGCACAGAATCACAGCTGCAAACCAATGCCAGCCCAAACATTGGCAGCAAATCTGTACTGGTGCGAAGTCTCCCGTCCTAGACGCGGATTCACGCGGCTCCAGTAACGAATATTCTGTCTGTTCCATAAACCGTTCCTTGTAAATGTACTTTCATCAGTCCACATCACATTGTACAAGAAATCCGGATTCTCGAAATGTTTATTTTCAATCCAGCGACAGAAGTTTTACCTAACTGGTTTGTCTCTAGGTAACAATGCATGCAATTTCTTGTATTTATACGGCTTCCGTTTGTCGCGTTTTAAAATTTAAGAATAGTTGTATGGTCAACACCTGAACTACACGTTGGGTTGCGTTAAAAAAAAACACGAAAACAATAAAAACTAAGCGTCTAATTTCGCACAATTCACTCACTGTTTAACTAAATACCTATTAAAACGTTACGTGTCCTGTCACCAAAATAAAGCGTCCAATTTCGCACTAATACCGTCGTAAATGAATTTACAAAAAACACGAGCGGCGGGGAAGTCCCTCAACAAGGCGGGCGCGCGGCGCGAACGAAAGTTAGCGGCATCTGAGGACGCGTGACTCGTCACAGGATCGCGGCGGCCGGCGACACACTAACATAAATTTGTTGTAGCAAATTTCTTCAAGAAAGCGAAGTAACAAACGAAACTAGATTTATCTCTTTCGCACACACTAAATTTTTTATTAATATTATGAGTGCATTGCAATTTCCGCATTCGTTACTTTCTTATCCAACTCTGATGACACGCTTTATGACTCTTATTACTCAGAGTTAAGGTATAATTTTCACTAAATCAGATGAAAATACTAATTTGGCGAAAGTGTTAAAGTAGCGAGTTGGCAACGTGGCTTTAATGTTTTGATGTTTATACCGATGTGGGTCGTTAACCTGACAGTGTTTCCCTATTATCAGATACATCATGTAGCAAATGTTAAAAATCGAAAATAATTTCCTGTTACTAAACTACTGGATATATTCAAATGATTTTTTGTATGTAGACTGAGAACGTCTTGAGGTATGCGAGGTTTAATTTAATGTCGTATTGTCATCACCACTCTGTATATATTTTTTTAAGGTTTTCAATTTTTTTTTTTAATACTTTTTTACGTAAATTAATTCCAAGTGTTACTTTTTTACGAAAATTAATTCAAAGTGTTATTACTAAACTTTTTTCCAAACAAACATTACCTAAATTTTCGATTTTTTTTTCTAATTTTCGAAATTACGAATTGCAAATGCTTAATTTCAAAGTTACGTTTTGATATTCGTTACGTTACAAAAACGTAATGAGTATCAAACGTATCCGATAAGTACCTACGTGACTTAGAGTGAAGGGGAGGGGTTTAACTCCACTTGCCTGAGTTCGCGTAACATTGCGCGCAATAAAAAATTGTTAATTTTTTCATACCTAAAAATAAAAGTCGTTTTCCAGGAAAAAAATTTGCGCAAAGCTACTTTGTTAGATGTACAGTATGCGTTGTTGACGGTTATGTAGTGTGTCTTTACACCCGGTATACATATAGGGTGACTGGATACATATAAGGTGGCGTAGTATTATAATGAAATTATTATTTAGTACTAGCTTATGCCAGCGGCTTCGTCCGCATGGTATTAGTAATTCACCCCATTATAAATTATAGCCTATAAAGCGTTATTCTGATGTATAAGCATTATCACTGTAAAGTTTCATCAAAATTCATTCAGTAGTTTTTTCGTGAAAGAGTAACAAACATACGTCCTCACTTTGCCCTGTGTCAAAGCATAATCAACTACTGCATCACGGTATGGGGTGGGACTCACAAGACAACCCTACTGCCTCTCGAACGAGCACAGAGAGCTGTCCTCAAGGTTATGACATCGAAGCCTTTTAGATATCCCACCTCGGCTCTCTACACCGAATGTCAGGTCCTCACTGTGAGACAGCTCTTTGTTCTTAGCATTATTCTGCGCAAACATCCCTCTGTGGTATACAAGCCGAATGCTGCTAAAAAGCGTAGATACTTCGAAGTATGCTCAACTCGCGGATGTAGAACGGCTCGTGCTCAGCGTCATTATGATGTCCTGTCTAGCCATATATATAATAAAATAAATAAAATAGGCACCATTGATCCCATGTGCCTGAATGAATGTAAGACCAAGAGGTCACAAAGTGGCTATTGCCACTGAGTTACGATAAGACTGAAGATTTACTACGTGTATCGATCGCTTAACCTAATGTAGCTAATAAATTCATATATTTATAATTATATTTAAACAGACATACATGTTTTCATACAAGTTTTATTAATATTATTATTGTTATTTATCTCTCACTCAACACACACACATACCCTCACATAGGTACTTTAATAGGTCACATCATATTTGCGTTTACTATTACTTAATAATTTGTCTTAATAGTAGTATACTGTGCTCGTCTTGCAACTATTGACATATTTTGTTCAAATTATAGGCGAGGACGCTGGCGCCCTAAACACAAGTTAAATCTTACATGGGGTGCCAGAGTTTATCGAAAACACTGTTTCTTCTATTAGTTGTAACGCTGCATAGTGTTTAGATAAGTGTTTATTGTTTAGATAAGTGTTTTTGTACAACTGAAGGTAATACAAAATTATTATAATTTTTTTTTTTTTTTTTCACTGACATTCACTTTTATGATATTAGTAGGATTTGTAGTACTATTGTTTTAGTACTAAATATTAAAAGCTTCATTTTATGTATTTGTCCATAGGATGAGATTGAAGGTCTGAAGAGGCTACTGACTGAGACCCTCGGCAGACAAGATGGAGTCAAACAGGAGTGGCTCATTGAAGACACTATTGGTAACTATTGCCTATGCAGAATAGATAAAAGAATCTAATTAGTCCATCAGTTTTTTTTTTTCCCGGCGGTAGTGCCCCTTTGAGGAGTGGCTGGAGAGGCGTCACGGCGTCCTCACCTTCCGCCTGACTCAGGTCCTCACTGGACACGGTTGTTTCGGGAGGTTCCTGTGTCGGATAAGGCGGGAGGAAACGCCCGGGTGTTACCACTGCGCGGATCGCCCAGAGGACACGGTGGAGCATACGGTGGAGGTCTGCCCCGCGCGGGCGGAGCACCGCCGTGTCCTCGTGGACGCGATAGGTGGCGGCGACCTCTCGCGCCCGGTCCTGGTTCAGGCCATGGTACTGAGCGAGAGGGAATGGGAAGCAATCTCCGCCTTCGTCGGAGGCGGGACGCGTGAGGGAAGCTCAACGGAGTGGCCCTCACGGCCCCGGCCGCTACCACCGCAGGAGAGGTACTGGGCGTAGGACGTCGCGGGACGATCTCCGGCCACCGTAGACCCGGGCCTGCGGACGACGAGCAGTGGGTAGCTCGCCGTCCGATCAGCACCAGGCCCGTGAGTCGATGGCGCGTAGTGTTCCACGGGCGCCTCAAAGAGATGAGTGTCAGCCACCACTGACGGGGCCCATCGTGGCCGGTGCCTGCATGCCTAGGGGTAGCGGATAAATTTTGAAAATGAGTTACCGCACCCCTGGGCACTCAGGCAGGGAAGGAACAGGGGTGGGTTTTCGTCAGTAAGAGTCTGACACGCAAGTCATTGGATGATTTCCCACCCCGCCAAAACAAAAACAAAAAGTTGGTACTCATTATTTACCATATCTGAAATCAGATAATTATACTTTATTTCTTTTTAAAAAAGTTATCAACCTTAGTTAGTAACTAGGAGTGCTAACTTTTCGCCTGAATACCAGTATTTTACATGGAGCGACTGCCTATCTGACCTCCACAACCCAGTTATTGGGTAATACGATACCCCTTGGTAAGACTGGTTATCAGACTTTCGGGCATCTAACGACCCGTAACGACTGTCAAAGATCTACGATTGACAGCTGGGACCAACAGCTTAACGTGCTTTCCGAGGCACGGAAGAGTCTCGGTATGTAAAGATTGTCACCCATTCATGGACCAACCGCGGCAAGTGTAGCTTAACCTGATGGACACGTGCGGCTGTTATTACTTTAGTCGATATGATGGATAAAAAAATAATAAAAGCAAAAGACCCTATTTGGTGTTTGCGTATACTTCAACGGCTCTTCTGTGCTCCCCTTCTAGATTAAAATCATTATTGATATTCACATTTTCCTTTCAGGTAACTGGTGGCGTCCCAACTTCGAGCCTCCCCAATACCCGTACATTCCTCCCCACATCACCAAACCAAAAGAGCACAAGCGCCTCTTTCTGGTTCAGCTCCAAGACAGAGCTTTATTCGCTGTGCCCAAGAACTATAAGCTAGTGGCTGCCCCCCTATTTGAGTTGTATGACAATGCTCAGGGCTATGGACCGATCATCTCCTCGCTTTCACAGAGCCTGTGCAGGTTCAATTTTGTTTACATGTGAGGTGTTGTTAATAAATGTCTTGCAATAATAGTGGTAAATATTTTAAGGTCTACTAGTTACTAAATACATTTAGCAATAAACAAATAATTAAATACATAAAAGAAGTACTAAATTAAATGTTTAGGGCTTTATTTAATAAAAAAAAATGCTTAACGCGTCTAAAGAAGTTTTCACTTCAATCCGCTATGAGTGGCACTCGTAGCAAGGCGTAAACTAGTTTGACATCTCTAACTTAGTTCATAGCTATAGCCGTGCTTTTCTCGCACTGCCTTTTAGTAAAAGATAGCGATTCTGTAATTTTAGTTTAGTTATTGAATAAGAGAATCGGCACCAATAATTATATTAACTGGTAAATGCATTTAGCGATTAGTTAAAAGTAGGCAAGGTTGACCGTGCACATTCATTTGAATAACTTTTAAATAAAAAATGACAAAGATAAAACGTATCAAAGTTCAGGAGTGTGTGTAAAAAGTGCAACATTCTTACGAAGGTGTGACGTCACGCGAAATTTCAACGCACTGTATCGTCCTCATTTTTTCTCTACGTGTTAAAAGAATAAATACGTCTCCATAGTTATTCGTAGTCTAAATGACGGACCAAATATAGTTTTTAACACACTTTTATAACTATGTTAAAAAATCTAAGTTAAGTTGGATCCACTTCCCGCTTCTCGGTTTCCGATTGAGCTGAAATTTTGCATACATATTTAATTTAGATGACAATGCATGGTTAGCTCAGTGACGTTATGCTAAATCCAATATGGCGGACTTGTTATTTTATATGCATTCCTATGAAATGGTTATCAAATGAAAAGGTTTGCTGCGTTTAACAATTTTAGTAAAAAAAAATTAAGTGACGTCACTCAAAAGCGTGTTTTTAAGGTGGAAGCGCCAGGGTAGCCCGCGAAATTCACATTTTCTTACGTTTTTTGCAATTTGAAGGTCAGTATCAGGTTGTATGTTGGTCAAAATACGATTCGCGGCCGTAGCAAGTACGTATTTACAGAACTGTAATCATTAAAATCATCAATACAACTGTCTCAGTTAGAATTGATGGCAAATGTCATATGATTTCATGAAATACTACATTTGACATCAATTCTAACTGAAGGAGTTGTATTAAGGATTTTAATAATGATTATAATTCTATAAATACATACTTGTTACTGCCTCGAATCATATTTTGACCAAGATACAACTGGCACTGACCTGCAAATTGCAAAAAACGTAAGAAAATGTGAATTTCGCGGGCTACCCTGACGCTTCCACCTTAAGTTAGTCATCTAGCTACCCTATTCCATCGTAAAAGTTGTTCATGTTATAAGTACTATCATCTGATAAAATTATTACCATTATTATTGTTAAGCCTTTTAAGTGAATGGTGTTTGTTTAATATTTTAAACGGACACTAAATGTGTATGTGAAATAGATTATTGTAAGTGAGTAAGGATGTGTGACATAGATTAATATACGGGATGTAACGGAAATGCGTCATCATATTTTAAATACTGCAAAGTCACAGACAATAGTGATGGTTCCAGATTTAAATAAAAAACTTTTTGTCCGTAAGATATAACAAAAAATACTGGATACGTATTGTTTGCTTTATTAAATCAATGAAAATTGACAAAGATAAAACGCATCACAGTTCAGAAGTGGGGGCTTGTTACGTCACTTTTGAGTAAAAAGTGGTACAATTTTGACTCAGGTGTGACGTCATGCGAAATTTCAACGCACTGTATCGTCTTCATTTGTTTTTTCTTCAAAAGAAAAAATACGTGTCCAAACTTTTTGGTAATATAACTGACATAGTAATTAGATTTTTTTTCATCTACCCACTTCGGAAAAAAAATTGAACCTCTCATACTAATTTTGATAAACTGATGACGACCGTATGGAATGTACAATTTTATTTAACCGACTTCAAGAAAGGAGGTTCTGTTTAAGGCTGAAGCAGTATTATCATCAGCCTGTATGTTCCCACTGCTGGGGCACAGGCCTCCTCTTTGTGAGAGGGTGTGGGCCGTAACCTACCACGCGGGCCCAAAGCGGCTTGGTGAATGTCACATGTCTTTGAATTTTTGGTTCTAGGACATGCCGGTTTCCTCACGTTTTGAGAGCAGTGGTGATGGAATAATTTACATAAAGTAAAATTTTATCACGCGTTTTCGTTATACACCCTGCTCAGTCAACTTCTATTTTTCTCTAGAATTCTAGAAAATTGCTTCCGAATCCATTCTTTTAAATATTCTAATAGCCCAAAGAAGAAAATATTGATTTATTTTTTCCAAAATTTCCTCTAAAATCTGTGTTTATTATGTTTATAAAGTACACCTGTATGTTTGTTTCATTCAAATGCTAAGGATTATAATGTAATGTTAGTTTTTAAGAGGAGTTTACAAAAAAACGACTTAAAATTAATTTCAGATGCGTTTTATTTATTTTGTACCTCAAGAAAGAAGACTGTTACTAGTGTTAAGTGTAATTTTAGCTATTAACTAACATTTGAAATCTTTAAAAGGTATCCTCCTTTCTGTGAGTGCAATAAATACTCATCCTTCTAAAGTTTATAACTAAATTTTTATTGTAAGCTTTGGAAATTAGTCGAGACTGACATAATCTGTGATATTCTTATTATTTATTGTACACACATTAAAATAATGTTATTTTAATGCTAGTCAAGTCATCACCACAGCATTTTTTCCCAATTTTATTGGTGTCAGCTTATTTTCTATAGAGTTTGTATTCTAGTCAGTAAAAACAATCATAAAATCACAACATACACTATATACAACTTAAGGCTATATATCCGCCAAGTGGCGCCCTCATTGAATAAAAAATCGTAGCAAAGCGTAGAAAATAAAGATTAAAGAATCCTGTGTTGCGTTTGTAACAAAGAGGATAAGGTATTTTCACGTTGTTAAAACAGTACTCAAAATGTTTCGTATCCAAAGTAGTAAGCAAAAGTGTCATAAACGGCCGTTTTTGGTACTCTTACCTGTTTTAACCACGTAAAAATACCGTATCCTCTTTGTAACAAACGCAACATAGGATTCTTTATTTTCTATGCTAAGATACGATTTTTTATTCAATGAGGGCGCCACTTCTGCGGATGTAGGCCCTTAATTACAAGAATAACTTAAAGGGAAAGGGCCTTATTTATAAAAAAAACTTAACTATGTGATTAGTAAGTTCACTGATAAGCAAGTTCTTATTTCAACATTTTTTCTACCCGGAAGAATGCCGGCAAGATAGATGTCAAATGTCTTCTAATTTTTACAAGGTTTTATTTAAGGTGGAAGCGCCCTAACCCGCGATATTCAATTTTTCTTACGTTTTTTTGCAATTTACAGGTCAGTGTCAGGTTGTATATTGGTCAAAATTTGATTCGCGGCCGTAGCAAGTATGTATTTACAGAACTGTAATAATTAAAATCATCAATACAGCTCTCTCAGTTAGAATTGATATTAATTATAATTCTATAAATACTTGCTACGGCCGCGAATCATATATTGACCAAGATACAACCTGACACTGACCTACAAATTGCAAAAACGTAAGAAAATTTGAATTTCGCGGGCTACCCTGGCGCTTCCACCTTGCACTGTTTGTAAGTTGTCTTTCAAAATTTGCTAACCATTTTCGACCATTTGTTGGTATCCGATTGAGCTGAAATCTTGCATACACCTTTGTTCTGGTGACAATGGATTTTTATGAAAAGTATGACCTGAATTGACATTCAAGATTTGCTCTAGATGAAGGAACTCTTCAATATGCTCAACAGCACGGACACTAAAAATTGGTTTAAAAAATTTTTTTTTTTAACTATGCACTATTATTTGTTACAAGTTTTTAATTATCTTGCAATGTTCATTATGTAAGTTAGTTGTCTACTTCAACAAACACCTGTTGGTTTTCAATAGAGCTGAAATTAGGCATACTTATGTAAGTCCAGTGAAAATGCAATATTGTGATACCATCGAGCTGATCTGATGATGGTGCCGGGATGTAGGGACTGGAACTCCCTGATGGCAAATGGTAGGACAGGTGAATTTTATGTTTTGTTATCATGAGTACCTACTTTCCGTTACATTAAGGTGAAAGCTCCAGGGTAGCCCGCGAAATTCAAATTTTCTTACGTTTTTGCAACTTGCAGGTCAGTGTCAGGTTGTATCTTGGTCAAAATTTGATTCTCTCAGTTAGAATTGATGCCAAATGTCATGATTTCAATGAAATACTTACATTTGATTAATTCTAACTGAAAGAGTTGTATTGATGATTTTAATGATTATAATTCTATAAATACATACTTGCTACGGCCGCGAATCAAATTTTGACCAAGATACAACCTGAAACTGACCTGAAAATTGCAAAAACGCAAGAAAATTTGAATTTCGCGGGCTACCCTGGCGGAAACAAGAAAAGCTTGTTAAAAAAATTAATTTATTCGTTTTGATAGCAGTAGTGATGAGATACAAACCTGCCTAGGATCAATAAAAATACTCATTTAAATTTTACATATCCTTAGTACCTTTTCACACGTGCCGGTTGGCGGGTAGCCGGTGCCGGTTGGCGGGTAGCCGGTGCCGGGTACCCGGCGGCAAAGTGTATAGCCATGTACGTTAGAATTCACACTTACCGGCGCTATTTACTTTTATTTTTTACCGGACAGTCGACACTGGCTAGCCGGCAACCGGGGCGTGTGAAAAGGCACTTAAAGTTTCTATCGAAATTTTTATTGTAAGGTTTGGAAACTAGTCGAGACTGACATAATCTGTGATATTCTTATTTATTGTACACACATAAAAATAAGGTATTTTTTTATGCTAGTCGATCATCACCATTTGACGACACTGTTGGCACACTGCTTGAGCTTTCGACTGCTGCGCTGCGTGTCGCGGGTTCGATTCCCGCACGGAAAAAATATTTGTGGCCTATAGATAGTTCCGGGTCTGGGTGTCTTGTGTATGTGAGTTAACATGTTTGTGAACGCATCCTTGATACAGTAGTGATTCCTACAACGGGGAAAATTTAAAAAAATACCACTGCCTTTTTTCCCAACAATTTTGTTGTCGACTTATATTCCATCACGAGTTTGTATTCTAGTCAGTATAAAAAAAAAAACCATTAAATCTCAACTTTTTATGTACTCTAAAGACAACCGGCGGCGAAGTGTATCTATAGCCATGTACGTTAGATTTCACACATACCGGCGTAATTTATTTTTAATTTTGACCGGACAGTCAGCACCGGTTACCCGGCAACCGGGGCGTGTGAAAAGGCACTTAAAGTTTCTATAGAATTTTTTATTGTAAGGTTTGGAAACAAGTCGATGCTGACATAATCTGTGATATTCTTATTATTTATTGTACACACATTGAAATCATGTTATTTTTATGTTAGTCAATCATCACCAGCCGATGAGCTTTCGGCTGCTGCGCTGCGTGTCGCGGGTTCGATTCCCGCACGGAACAAGTATTGTTTGTACAGATAGTTGTTCCAGGTCTGGGTGTCTTGTCTATGTGTGTTTACATGTTTGTGAACGCATCCTCGATACAGTAGTTATTCCTACGGGGAAAATTAAAAAAAAATACCACTGCCTTTTTTCCTAACATTTTTGATGTCGACTTCTATTCCATCATGAGTTTGTATTCTAGTCAGTATAAAAAAATATTAAATCTCAACTTTATATGTACCTACTCTAAAGACAACTTAATAATTAGAATAACAAAAAAAGAAAAGAAAAAAATATTGTCTATGCTGCTTACCATTTAAAAGATACAAGAGTGATAATATGTTGACTAATCAGAGTGATAATATGTTGACTAATCAAATATGACTATACTCTGTGATATTTTGTGTGATATTATCTCTTCAAGCAATTGTTCTAGGTAATTTTAACTTAAAGAAATACTAAGATCTAATCTGAAGTGTAAAAGTATTCATTTCTAAACGACTAGATGGATACAATACTCTATTATGTAAACCATATAAATTATAAAAAAATTGATTGTAAAAACCATTTCATTGGGTGGCAAAATGGGCGATCAGTGGGCCTAGTGTGAGGTTTTTAACGCGCTCGAACGCGTTTGCGTAAACGTTCGCTTATGTCAAATCGTATAGAAAAAAAGAGGTTACCCGCTATTGCCACCACGCGGCGCTTATACAGTTTTAGTACAAATTGACGTTTACGCAAACGCGTTCGAGTGCGATAAAAAACTCACACTAGGCCCTCTGACCACTAAAAGCTATCTTTTATAGAGAGGTAGCGTTTTACAAACTTTAATTGAACGGGTGAATGGTCAATTTTTCGTTTATTTTCTTAAAATAACTAAAGCGATTCATTTTCAAATAATGGGAAAAAAAATATTTGAGACCCTCAAAATGCGCCCTTTTATTTGTTATGTCGCACGGTACAGTTTAAAAAACTTTAATTATACGTTTTCCTCCAAAAGGTGACCACCATATTCCAAATATATTAATTTACGTTACTCGTCCGTGTTTGGGTCATAGAAATACATCTGTGTAGCAAATTTCAACTTAATGTCACGTAAATGTCAATGTCAAGTATTTCTACAGTACAAGTTGCGAATTTCACTCAATAGATGGCAGTCTACGTTACGCGTGCTGCATGTGTGCATGATGCGTGTGTGTATACATATGTGACACGGAAATGTCAATGACAAGTTTTTATAGGGTAAAAGTTACGAAATTTACTCCACTAGATGGGACAGACTACGCCGTGCACGTTCCTTATCGGGCCAGTAGATTCGGAGTAAATTGACTGTGACAGACGGACAGACAGATGCACCAGTGATCCTTTTAAGGTTCCGTTTTTACATTTGGATGTTCGACACCCTAAAAACGGTCAAGTGCGGGTCAGACTCGCGCGCAAAAAATATATAATTCCCTAAGGTTCCAAACGAATTATACATATATTCAACGGATCATAATTCCATATTCTGTATTTTTTATTTTTATTTTAGACTACTTTTCACAAATTCACTTTAAGGTGACTTACATTGAATGATACATAATTTTGACAAATTGCAGAGCCTTTTATAGTATGTAGATCTATTATTTATCTTACCCAACTGCCTCTATTTCATAGGAGACAAAGTTCAAATTCCATTGCAACCCATATTTTTTTAAAGGTTTTTTAGGGTGTGACTGTTTTGGTGTAGGTACAATCAACATTTATGCTATTCTATCTCGAAAAATGAATTCAAGTATAATTCAATATTTTCCAAACTATGGGATGCGAGTGAATATTGTATGGGTCATTATAGGCGATCCTAAAGCTGTAATGACAAAAAATTTGAAACAAATGCATCCTTGCTATAGAAATTGCACTCCTTTTGCATGTAAAGGGCCGGTTTCTACATTGAGTTTTTGGAGTTAGTAACAGAGCTACTGCCTATCTGACCTCCACAATGCAGAAAAACAGCTTTATGAGGAAAGATATCCCGATCGAAGACATCAAGGACATCGGGTTTTTGAGGAGTGCATGTCGCAAAAAGAGTCGAGGATCAAACAATGTCCGGTCGGGACTCGCGCGGGCGCTCCAGATTTTGGCTAAAGCGAGCTACTGCCTATCTGACCTCCACAATGCAGTTACTAAGAAAAACAGCTTTATGAGGAAAGATATCCCGATCGAAGACATCAAGGACATCGGGTTTTTGAGGAGTGCATGTCGCAAAAATAAAAAACTTTTTACAAAAAAAATACAACCGACTTCCATAAATAATACTAAAAAATGTAAAATAACTTTAATTTCGGAAGTCGGTGTTTCTAGTTTGGTTTCTTCGTTATTTGACACCGACTTCCGAAATTAAAGTTATTTTACATTTTTTAGTATTATTTATGGAAGTCGGTTGTATTTTTTTTGTAAAAAGTTTTTTATTTTTCACTTTTTAGTTGTTTTACCCCATTCTAAAACTAAATTAATAGAGTAAAGTTATGCCCGAATTGATAGCCCCAAAAATAGGGAATTTGAACGTAGTTGGTGAAATTAGGGTGTATCAGGGTGAACTGTACAAATCTGTATACCCCTTCAGAGCGCATCAGCGTGATGTAATGTTGTGGGGTGGTGAAAACAATATACAGACATGCGATTGCAGCAATTCTGGAAGGTTTGCTATCATTTATTGAAGAGTTCCATTGTGTATCTCCGAAGTCCTTCATCAGATCTTCACCAAATTAAAATGGGACCAAATGTGAAGCAACAGCTTTCAAATAAAAAAAAAATCTTCAAAATCGGTTCACGTCGTTAGAAGTTATGAGGCCTGGAATCGTCGGTGAGTGACCCCGAGCATTCAGTTAAGGAACAGCCATACGTCACCGTCTCATTTGTGGGCAGGACGGCGAAGGCCAACACCGCGAAGCGTGCTCAGAGTAAAGCGGTCGCAGCCGACGAGGTCGCCGAAATTACTCGTCCGCGGAGGTCTGCCCTGTGCCCAGGCCGCTGCAGGGCAAAGAAGCCTTAACGGCAGAGGGTCTCAACCGCCAGGGGTTGGACTGCGTGAATGTTGTCCTGAAGGTTGCGACCAAGTATACCTTGAACCTGAAGGGCTCGTTCACAAGCACCCTTAAAGAGGCGTCAGAAGTGATCAAGGAGGCGGTGATTTTCTTTCATCGCACGACCGCGGAGGAGACAGCTAAGTCGTGGGAGGAAAACAGCCGTCTCCGATCTGTGCTGGAGGATCTCACAGTCACTACTGACAGCGGCAGACAGCTTCTGCGGCCACCGGCCCCCCTCTTGCCACGCTTTCGTCGGCCCCTGCACCTGCTCCACCACTATACAAAGGGTGGCTAGAATATGCATGCTACAATGTGGGGACATGATGACTGCCCGTCTGGAGGCCATGGAGACGCGACTTCCCCGACCGAAATGCTCCGCCTGCCGCTTACGGCAGATAAGCGGAGGAAGGAGAAGTCCGCCAAGACAAAGCCCGTGCAGGTGCCTAAAAACCTGAAACCCATGAAGCCTGGGGCGGGTACGACCGCGCTCCCGGCGAACCGTGGTAAAAAGGGGCCGTAAGAAGAATGTGGCTCTGCTGGCACCCCTCAAGAGCCCGGCTCCAAAAGAGGGCACGAGGCAACGTAAGGACCGAACCCCACTCTCCGAGGCTCTAGACTTCACACTGCAGCCTCAAACCGGGGAGTGAATTTTAAGTTGGTTCAGGCGTAGGCAAAAGAGAACCTACACTTCAGCGAATTTGTCACCTCGGCTGGCTTTGTCTTTTTATAGATGTTTGAGGTGTCGGGTATTGCAAGGCAGGAAACGGCGGACGTTCTGACCGCTAAACTTCGAGAAGTCTGATTCGGCGCACAATGCCACATTAGCAAAATGTAATTTTCGCAAAATGCCATTTTCGCATAAGTAATGTCAAATTAATATGTCATAAGTAATGTCGTACACAAAGTTGCTGGTTGGTGTCAGCAAGAGTAAAATTCTTGCCACCCAGGGTCATACAATGCTACCGCTGCCTGGAAAAGGGGCATGTCTGGGCACAATGCACTGCAGAAACAACGCAGCGACCTCTGCTATCGCTACAGTCAATCCGGTCACAAGGCAGCACATAGCTCAGCCGCGGCACCAAGCTGCAGTCTTTGCGAAGTTGCAGAAAACCTACAGAGTACAGACTTAGCGGGAAAGTTGGCAGGAGGACTAAAGCTGTCGGAGGACCTGTGTCCCTCCCACTGATCAGCAACCAAGCAGCTGACTCTCGACCCAGGGAAGGAGGAGATGCCGAGGAAATATAATGCCAGTGATGGTACAATTCTATTTCCTCCAGGGGAATATCAACCACTCTCCCAAAGCTCAGGATCCGCCATTCTCCAGAGCATGGCGGTGTGGTCGATCCACGTGGCTGTGTTCGCTGAGCCGTTTTTTTGTGTGTCGTCCTAGGGCCTAGGTCCGAGAGTAAGCGACGAACGAGTGCGGTGACGTCGAAGAGAAGGCGTAGTGGTTCCGCGGGGTGATTAGACGCCAGTAAAATCTGTACTGGAGCCGTCGTCGCGTTCCGGAAGAAGCCACGCTGTATGAGATGTACCTACCGCGCAGCGATGGAGGCGCTGTTGCTATCCGTCAGCGAGTCTAATAACGGCACTTTAGCTTAAGACTACAGAACGAAGCAAATGGATAGATACTCCATTCGTTCTACTAGTATGTATGAAAATGTAGGCGTGATCGTCCACTGTTCGCCAATGCCACGTTACTACGGATACGTGGTTAGCTAACGAATGAACCGCCGCCGCGCGCGTTTGCTTCTCCGTACCCACCATACGTAGCGCCTTAATACGATGAACATGCTCATTAATATGCATCAATCTACTACGGTACTGCCTATAATTGACTATGCGGATGTTTTTTTACTCTGATCTATCCAGAGAACTTCTTAACAAGTTGTATCGACTTCTCAAAACTGCATTCGTTTTATTTTTGGCCTTCGCAATAAGATCACATTTCTTCCTTCCGTTCTCAGCTTAAATGGCTTTAATGGCCGGCACAGGAGATCTCTCCCTCTGCATGCTCTTCACTATTTTGAACTATCCTTGTGCTCCTGGTTATTTAAAACAGCATTTTAAAGTTCTCAGCTTCCAAATCTTACATCTTCTTAATCCTTCTCACCGCACTGGGTTCATGTCTAACTCATACGCTGTTTCAACAATAAAACTCTGGAATGTGCTTTCCTTTGACATCAAAAAAGCTGAGAACAAATCCTTTAAGCGTAAAATCCGGATCCACTACTTGAAGTCCTGTAACACATAATCTGGTTCTCGTCGTAATTAACGTATTTTGAGTTTTCGTTATTGTAATGTGTAGTATTTGTTGTGTTAATATTTATTATTTTAGCGTTTATCCACGCTTAATTTTTAATGGTTATTGTATTTTTATTAATATATATATTTTTCTCGAATAAGTAATCATTTTTTTTTTTTTTTTTGTTGTACACCTACCACAAAGTAGTCTCGCCATGGTAGCCCGCGAAAATCAATTCTTTTTAATTCTATACTTAAATACATACTTGCTACATTCGCGAATCAAATTTTGACCAAGATACAACCTGACACTGACCTGCAAAATGCAAAAAACGTAAGAAAATTTGAATTTCGCGGGCTAGGATGGAGCTTTCACCTTAACCCAAAGATTGACTGATAGAGAATGCCTTGGGGCCATAAGTCCGCCTATATACCACTACTATACATGAAGTTTAAATAGATTGTTTCCACTGCTGGGACACAGGCCTCTTATCTGTGAGAGGGAGTGGGCTATACCTGATCCACCACGCGGAGTCAGTGCTTGGGGTGAAGGAAAAAAATCGAAGACATGATATCTACCAAAATACCTAATGTCTTCGATTTTTTCCTTCACCGTTTCGAGAGCAGTGGTGATTAAAATTTTCTCAGTAAAGCGCCTGGCTGGGCTCGAACCCACTGAGCAACAACAAAACCATTTTATATACTACCTAACAAGTAGAAATATAACAAAAAGTTGCCTTTTATGAGGTACTTCAATTTGAAATTTAATTTTCAATATGGTACACAGAACCAATAAAATTATAACATAAAATGCAGTGGCGAAAGCTATAAGATTTGAACAATAAACATTTTATTTAAAACCAGAAAAAATGCGTTTATTTTTCTGTGCTATTGTCCTTTATCTACGTTATGGAGAAGCTAAACTATGGAGCAGAGGCATTGTTCATTATGCCATCAATAAGAAAGATTTTGGTAAGTGTTCGTAGATGATAAATAAAAAACTTTTTACTAAAAAACAAAAACATCCGACTTCCAAAAAAGAAAATACACTAAAAATTTAAAAATAACTTTAATTTCGGAAGTTGGTGTTTGTATTTTATTCCTTATTTGACACCGACTGCCGAAATTAAAGTTATTTTTAAATTTTTAGTGTATTTTCTTTTTTGGAAGTCTGTTGTTTTTTATTTTTCTCTTTTTAGTTGTTTATACCCCAGAACTAAAAACCCTACTATTATGGAACGTGGAATTTAAAAATTTAAACATACTCGTAATTAGAGAAAACCAAAACGTACGTCCTACGTCTACCAAAGTACTTTTTGTTTTTGTTCAGTTTTTCTAAAAGCGTATATACTTTCGATAAAAAAAGAATTTTGAAAATCGGTCCACAACTGACAGAGAAATAGGTGGAAATACATTTAAAAAAATACAGTTAAACATAGACCTTTGGGATCACCTCGGGAGTAGGTATATTCTTTCGGATAAAAAAAGAATTTTGAAAATCGGTCCACAACTGACAGAGAAATCGGTGGACATACATTAAAAAAATATACACAGTCGAACATAGACCTTTTTCGAAGTCGGTTAAAAAGGAAACATTTCTCAACACACCCAGTCGAAAAATACCTGTTATTGCACCGTTTTCAGATTCTTTAACATAACCGCAGTCATGTGGTAAGTATTCTTTCGGGAAATAAAATCAAGGGAACCTAAGGCGTCCCCACACGGACAGGTTATAGGTTCGAAGGGAATGAAGGGGCCTTCATCCTGTGCCAGGGTCGCGGGTGTGTTTCAAAGATTCAACGCGGCCCCTGGCATAGGCAACTAAAGGAACATCGGTAGGTTTTAGTCAGTAAGAGTGATACGCCCTCCCGCTCCACCCAAAGCGGGAGAAGTTATTTGATGATTCTCACTCAAACGAAAAGACAATTTCATAAATGTTTCCCAACAACGGCCCCTAAAAAGGTTAGAATGTATTGTTGCAAAAGTCGTCTATATAAAGTATGAATCACTTTTTACCACTTTTATGTGAAAATTTAGAGTAAAAAAATATTTAACTTAGTCAAATTAAAAAAAAAATTGGCAAAGAATTGCTTTTGATTTTGGCTATTTAGAACTCACTTTCATAAAATTAAAACAGCAAAAAATAAACTTCAGTTCACCATCAATCCATTTCTTGAGAAAAAAATGTAAAAAAGCAAAAGTTTGGCAATTAGAAATCTTTTAAAACAACCCAAATCTCGACTTTATAATACGCAACGCAAGCTTCGAATCTAGCTTATTCATTCGATCATTATTGAAATGATCTTTCATGTTGCGCATTAAAACTTATAGAAATGCATTATTTTAACTGTAAAATAACATCTGTAAAATCACGTAACTCAGGGAATTCGGCCAAAATTTCATGTAAAATCGTGTACCTACGGTCTCTTAAACATTATCACCAAATACGAGTTCATAAATTCATGGGAAGTTAAAACATTCTTCGGGAAAAAAAAAAGTGACAGACGGACATGTGAGTGATATGATAACAATAGGGCTCCGTTTGGACCCTTTGGTACAGAACCCTATAAAGGATGCACACTTAAGTATGACGTCACCGCCATTACGTTACACGCGTACAAAAGAGATAGCGAGATGTCCCCACCACGCTCCCACTCTTCCATATGCCAGTATTTGAAATGATAATTGCTGCTTCATTTAATAACCAATTTTTGATGCTGTTTTTAACCGACTTTGAAAAAGGAGGAGGTTCTATGTTCGACTGTATTTAGGTTTATTTTTATTTTATGTATGTCCATCGATTTCTCTGTCATTTATGGACCGATTTTCAAAATTCTTTTTTTATCCGAAAGAATATACTCCCGAGGTGGTCCCATATAAATTTTATCGAATTTGCTTCAGCGCATTTTGAAAAACTGAACAAAAACGTAAAATATGTACCTATACATAGATGACCGTTTTGGTTTCCTCCAGTTAGGAGTATGTTTAAATTCCACGTTCCATGTTATTGGGGTTTTGAGTTCTGGGGTCGGGGGTAGCATATAATATATATTTATATTAAAAGTAACACATTCTTTTATTAAATATATACTATATTATTATTATTAAAAAATAAACAATTCACTTCCAAAAAGAAAATACCTACATTAAAAATTTAAAAATAACTTTAATTTTGGAAGTCGGTGTCAAATAATGAAGAAATACAATACAAACACCTAAACCTACCAAATAAGTGTATTTTCTTTTTTGGAAGTCGGTTGTTTTTTTTTTTTTCTAAATAAGTTTTTAGAAAGTTTTATTTGCTGTTTCATATACTTACTCACATAAAGTATTGTTCAAAAATAAACAAAAGAGAATACCCATTTTTTTCTAGATCCCCACTCCCAAGAAATCATCCTATCAACATTTGGGAAGTTGGAGAAAGAGATTTGCGTGAAATTCTTCAACACGCCGTTCAATCACACCGTGGCTGATAACGAGAGGATCCTCTATATTTCTAACCCTGACAAACGGAAGGACTGCCCGCAACAAGACTATGATTTTGATAAGGCCGTTGTGGTAAGTGATCACCATGATTGCAGCTGAAAGACATCACACCCACACGCACAAAACGTTTTGGGGACACATTCATTGTGCGTACAGCTAATGGCTCAATTACACCTTCCGATTTCAAGGGACCCAATTTAGGAACAAACTAACTAGCAAGTAGGAAGCGAGCGATTACATTATCCTAAATTGGACTCCTAAATCGGGCTCCTAAGTCGGCAGTGTTGCCAACTCTTACAAATTCGAGTCCATAAACAGAATATCAAAAGTCGCTATAAAGTCTCTTAAAACTGATTCTACAAGGAGCAGACCAAAAAAAAAATAAAACGGTCTCAGTTTTTTTTTTCTGGAAAGGGGACCTTGGGAAATTAAATAATAATTTAAGCACATACAAAAATACTATTAGACCATTTGTAGCGACAAAGTCGCTAAATTGGCAACACTTAGCTCTAAATCGTGGTGATGCGATTACACTATCCTAAATCGTACACAATTTATGAAGTCAAATCGGGACCTCCCAATCTCAATAAATCGGACACTAACTGCTATTACACCTTCCTGTTTCCTAAATTGGGTCCCTTGAAATCGGAAGGTGTAATTGAGCCTTAAGGAGTGGAATTCTCTGCCGGAGTCTGTTTCCTGGCGGCTACAACCTGGGGATCTTTAAGTCAAGTGAATAGGTTACTTCTAGGCAAGCGTGCTCCATCGTCGACCACATAATATTGTAGGACCCCAAGGCACCTGTACGGCCTGCAGGGATCCTGGGACGTTCTTCGAAGCCCCGGGGGTTGTCACGTAGCTTGGCGACACGCTGGCTTGGCGCGAGAGGACTATTCGAAGAGGGACTCGCTACGGGAGGATAAGGGAAACAAGCTGAGGGCGTTATATACTCTATATTGTTAGGAGAATAATCACAACATTTGTGTGCCAACTTCCAAGGGCTAAATTGGGGCTAAACTTCTATCTCTGACACAAACGTCATTCCTACACCTTCTTAATTCAAACGGCTCTCCAAAATCTCTCGAACATTCTCATCAACCAGTTAAGGCCGGTACACAACCGCTAATATTAGGCTGTGTCTACAATCGTAACAATATCATCGCTTACCATCAGCTGCCCTACCATGACGTCTTAAAACCATCATCTTTTCGGTGAGAGAGAGAGAGACGTTGTTATAACAGGACGAATAGCACTATCCCTTTCTCTCACCGAAAAGATGATGGTTTTAAGACGTCATGGTAGGGCTGCAGGTCAGATAGTGGCCAAACGCGGGCCTAAAAAAGTCGTTCACTGCTGCAGATGTATTCGCTAACTCAGTTGAAATCAATTTGATAGGCATTAAGCAGTAAATCCAAGAGCCAGATGGGCAGACGAAATTGTAGCGTGCGCGGGCGGAAGTTGGCTAGACAGAGCTAACGACAGAGAAGGATGGCATTCCTTGGGGGAGGCTTTTACCCGAACGGGGTCCATGCATTAAATAAATAGATAAATAAAGCAAATAATAATTAAAATAATTACAAAATAGAATTTATAATTAAAATCAAATTCATGTAAGTGTATTGAATGTAATTGATTATTTTAGGTTAAAAAATTACCAATTGTTGTCGTGTAATATGTACTATGCATGGAATTAAATAAAGCTTTATTATTATTACTAAGCAGTAAATACATTGCTGCTTTGACGTATAGGGAAACAAAAAATGTAGGTATGTAGTCGATGTACTGCATAGTGCCTATCAAATTGATGTCAACTGAGTTAGCAAATACACCTGCTGGATATAGGCTTCACCCTAGTGTCGCCACAACGACGGTGCTGTGCATATCGTATTCCCGCGACCCTCGTCAGGGTCATCGGTCTACCTTATGAGTGGCCTTCCAACGTTGCGTCTTTCGGTACCTACGCATCCATAAGTGGTAGTTTTGTATGCCGACAATCCTCCCGACAGAATTTTGATGTTCATGGAGATGCCAAGTACCGATGCAGGATATACAGGGTGGAAAAAATCAATGGGCCCTGAAGAAAAACGTTAGAGTAAAAAGAACGTGTCTTTTACTCGTTGAAAGTGAACAGTTCTAGTCTAGGTAATGTTGATTAAAACCCTTGTGTACCTACTAAACATTGGATTTCATGTATTATTTCATATAGTGGAGCCTGATACAATAAATATAATAAATAGTAGCAGGGGCTGGACGCCGCACGTTTTCACAATAGTGTGAAATACATTTCATAGCGACCCTTACGGTAGGGATAGGAGTGGGTTTTCGAGTAAATGTGTTATATAGGGTGACTGGTTATTAGTGACCGATACTTGAATACGTGATTGTACTCACGATTACAAACAACTTTCCCAAAGAAACTTTTTTTTTTATATACGTACCTATTCACTTTTTTCACAGTAGCTACAGTTTGAAATTCGCGCGCGCGTTAGAGCAGTGACCGCCGCGATCAACTGCTAACACTGAGGCAAAGAGAGCGGTGCGGGGGAGCGTGAGACGCTACTACTAGTACTCGTACATTTGCCCTTTCCCGAGGTCAGACTATCAGCTGATAGATCGTGCCTACTATTTTTTTTTTTCTTTTTTACTTTAATTTCGGAAGTCGGTGTTAAATAACGAAGAAACCAAACTAGAAACACCGACTTCCGAAATTAAAGTTATTTTGCATTTTTTAGTATTATTTATGGAAGTCGGTTGTATTTTTTTTGTAAAGTTTTTTATTTATCACTTTTTAGCTGTGTGGTTCCCCATTAAACTGTGTTAACAATTCATAGACATACGATCGCAGAAATCGCGGTTGATTTGCTGTTAGTTTTTGAAGGGTTCTATTGTCTGTCTCCGAAACTCATCATCAGATCTATAAGAAATTTAAATGGGACTATTTCGGAACAAACCCCTTTCGAACAAAAAAGGATTTTGCAAATCCGTCAATATTTGACGGAGTTATGCCCGAACATAAATAAAAAAAATACAAACATCCGAATTGATAACCTCCTTCTTTTTGAAGTCGGTTAAAAAATGGGCGTGGTCGCCTCTACTGGACTTGGACTACGAAGACTGGTTTCTGCCAGCGGTTTCGCCCGCATCGCAGGGTAAAAAGTAGCCTATGTTTCAATCCAGGTCAGAATCTATCTGTGTGCAAAATTTCATTAAAATTCCTTCAGCCATTTTTGCGTGATTGAAACACAAACATACAAAGTTTCGCATTTTATAATATTAGTAGAATGGCGACTAGTTCATGTATTAGATGAATCAACGACATCGTGCAGTTATGAAGGTCCGTGTGTCACGAGTTCGAAACCCCGCAACTGTTATTCTTTTTGCATTTTTACAACTTTCTGATTTATAGCAAGACAATATAAACGTAAAGCTAACTATGTGTATTGTTTAAAACTAAAAAATAAACATAACTAAATTCTAATTAGATTTTGAGCAGTATGAGACATTTGGCGTTAAATACGAAGAGTCCTACATCGCGCAATTAAAGTTTTCGCACTACTTTGTATAGATACCGTGAGCCTTCTGTGATACTTCGGGGTCCATTGTCTCAAGGGAAGTCAGTTGTCACCAAGCTGGTCGAACTTGGTGTCCAATTAGATATACCTAACCCTATAAGGGCGGTAAACTGTGAGTGTGCTTTAAATATGGGGCGAAGAGCTCGATCGCCAAGGAAGGCATATTATAAGCACACTGCACAGAAAAGTGGTGGAGGGCTACCTATGAGCAATTAGTACAAAGTACATTTCACGACCCCCCCACCTTTTTTAACCGACTTCGAAAAAGGAGGAGGTTATCAATTCGGATGTTTGTATTTTTTTTTTTTTTTTTATGTATTTTCGGGCATAACTCCGTCATATGTTGACGGCTTTGCAAAATTCTTTTTTTGTTCGAAAGGGGTTTATTCCGAAATGGTCCCATTTAAATTTCAAAAAGATCTGATGATGGGTTTCGGAGACAGACAACGGAACTCTTCAAAAATTGACAGCATATCAACCGCGATTGCTGCTATCGTATGTCTATGAATTGTTAACACAGTTTAATGGGGAACCACAACTAAAAAGTGAAAAATAAAAAACATTTTTACAAAAAAATAGAACCGACTTCCAAAAAAAGTGCAAAATAACTTTAATTTCGGAAGTCGGTGTCAAAAAACAAAGACACAAAACAGGAACACCGACTTCCGAAATTAAAGTTATTTTGCACTTTTTTTGGAAGTCGGTTCTATTTTTTTGTAAAAATGTTTTTTATTTTTAATTTTTAAAATATTTTTTTTTTGTGATCTTTATTTTTTGCACGATTTTGTTTATTTTGATTCACACGAGCGTTTACTCCACACGGTATGTCATACAAACTAGCAAGTAGTTTTGGAAATGAGATGAAGATTCTTGGAAATGAGATAAGCGATTCTCATCTCTACTTAAATAAATAATATTATGATCGTGAATGTAAGTTTGTTTGTTACGCTTTCACGCGAAAACTACTTAACCGATCATCATGAAACTTTGTACACATATTCTTGGAGGTCTTAGAAATAACTTAAGGTACTTTTTATAATTTCTATAGGTGGAAAGTACTAACTCCACGCGGGTGGAACCGCGGGCGGCAGCTAGTAGTCTATATTTTCGCGATTTAAGTAGGTAGTGGTGCGGATTCTGTTTTGCACTCTCTAATAAAACAAGAAAGGAACAGACGTAAATTACAGCTGTCAAATTTAGTTGAACTAATATTCCCATACAAATTTAGGGTACACGTAAAAACATGTCGATTAAAAACACGGTAAAGCGCAAGGCATAAACTAGTTTGACATCTCTAACTTAGTTCATAGCTATAGCCGTCCTTTTCTCGCTGCCTTTTAGTAAAAGACAACGATTCTCTAATTTTAGTTTAGTAATTGAATAAGAGAATCGACACCATTGCCTATATGTACCTGGATGACCGAGCTTTGCTCGATTTTTACACGGATAAAACGACTTTTCTAAAAATGAAACCTAGCTAGATCGATTTATCGGCCCTGATTCCCCGAAACCCCCCGCATACAAAATTACATGAAAATCGTTGGAGCCGTTTCCGAGATTCAGATTATGTTTAATTTTATATACGTAACGGAATTATTATTTTGTAACGGAAAGGTGTGGTCATATTTTAAGAATTGCATCTGGCCATCGATATGAACACCTTTATTCAAGAAAATCTGAGGAAATTCTCAATTATTTTTTTTACCTCCCATTCAAATATTGATCAGCTGATGATAACTTTATATGGAAAGTCCTAATTTTTTTTTGGGATTTTTCAGATTTTTCTTAGAGAAAGTTGTTCATATCCATGGGCAGAACCGGTTCCTAAAATATTTATGACCACACCTTTCCATTACACCCTGTATATATATACAAGAATTGCTCGTTTAAAGGCATTAGATAGATGTATTAGGTAGATATATAATTATAACAATGTACCTACAAATAAAAATAACCTAAATATTATCTACTATCTAACTATTTATAACCTAACTACATACAATACAATAATTTATACAAAAAATTGAATACTTTCAAAAAACCCGACTGTAAAAAACAACTAAAAAGTTCCAAACAAGATGCAAACAAGTCACTTTTCAAACAGCAGTTGGTGGCAGTTATTTTAGTTCAGTTATTGATTTCATGCCACCAACTGTGCATCAGACTGCTTGAAAAGTGACTTGTTTGGAACTTTTTAGTTGCTTTTTGTAGTTGGATTTTAATGAAAATATTTATTATTTTTGTTTTCTACATCTAAGTGAGTTAAATTTTTGGAATCGCCTCCTCGAACCTTTTATTTTGATGCCCCACTAATTTATTTCGTTGACTTTATTTTTTTTTATTTTTCACACTAAGGTTTCTGGTTATCGCCATATTGTATTTTGATTACTAGCATGTCTTTAGTAGCACTCGCAAGATTAAGACGAATCAATTGGCGCAAGAATTATCAAAATCGGCCCACGCGTTTGGTCTGTAGAGTGCCACAAAGGAACATACATACATAGGCTGATAAACACATTACCCTCCCTTGCATCGCGCAGTCGGGTAAAACAGAATATACTGCGTCGAAGTATTCCAACTACTTATGTACTTAGTTCTAAAAAGTTAGTTAGGTACTGCAGAACATTTCCGACAAAGAATTTAGATTTTAGAGAGACATTTATACCCTGTACCTACCTATTCACACAATAGTGTTCTCGACTTCACGTTGATTGTTTTTAAACCGACTACAAAAAGAAGGAGGCTATCAATTCGGATGATTGTATTTTTTTTTTGTGTATGTTCGGCCATAACTCCGTCATTTCTGTTACCGCTATAAAAACAAATAATAAAAATAAATTGTATAATCTTGTATGATGGTACAGAACCCTGAATGCGTGAGTCCGACTCGCACTTGTCCGGTTTTTCCTATTTAAGGTGGAAGCGCCAGGGTAGCCCGCGAAATACAAATTTTCTACAAGTTTTTTATAATTTGTAGGTCAATGTCAGCTTGTATCCTGGTCAAAATAAATATGATTCGCGGCCATAGCAAATATGTATAATTACGAGTATAAAGAATAAAAAAAAACTTGAGAGGTGTCAAGGGACACCCGGATTGAACGAAGTTCATTTCGATTAATTAGTGAAGGAATTGTAATATAATTTTATTTTTTTTAATTTATAATATTTTTTTTTATTATTAACTACGCACACACGCACGCACGTAAGAAGTTATACTTCATCATCTCATCTCATCTCATCTCATCTCATTGCAGCTCAGCTCAGCTCAGCTCAGCTCAACTCAACTCAACTCTTTAGCAATAACAACAACTATAACAAAAGTAATTGTAATAAAATTTTTTTTTTTACTATAGCAAAAAGTGTCGTGACAACTTTTCGTAAGAATTTTTTCCGTCTAGCCCCCTTTCACAACGCGCGATAAGGAACTTCGTTCCAATAATCATTAAAACCATCAATATAATTCTTTCAGTTAGAATTGATGCCAAATGTAAGAATTTAATGAAATCATGACATTTGGCATCAATTCTAACTGAAAGAAATATGAAATAGTAAAGGAGTCGGAGAAAATGAGATTGTCTGTCGCGTCACCTCCAACCACGTTACAAAAGGACCTGACCTGCCTACCCACCCCAACTGACGACCAGAGGACTCCGATGCCGACATCTGTGATGTTCCGACAGAGCTCATGAAGCAACTCATGCGGAACCTCCAGCAGCACAACCAGGCGTTGGAGGAGTGCCAGCAGCATACGCGGGCTCTGTCGGAACGTCTAAAGCAGACCCCGCGCTTTGTCGCAGAAACGAGCGAGCCGACCAACTCGCGAAGGAAGCCGCCCTGGGGTCGAAGAAGAGGCCGGACTACGATCTTTGCCCTATTTCATTCGTCAAGCGACAGATCCGTATGGAGTCGCTTCACGAGTGGAACGGGGCAATAGCCTCCTGCACCAAGTTATTTTTCCCTGACGCAGTTGCGGCATACAGTGTGGTACGAAAATTTGAGCCGACTGGATTGACTACCCAAATCCTCACGGGGCACGGTGGGTTCTCAGCATACTCGTACCTGAAACGCTTCAGGTGTAAGGAGAACGCATCGTGCGCCTGTGAGCCCGGAATAGACGAGACAGTATTGCACGTCTTGCTGGAGTGCCCGATCACCACCAGGGTGCGGTATGAAGCGGAACAAATCCTTGAAGAAAAGCTAGTAGCCGGAAACTTATCCAATTTAATTAATAAGAAAAAGAAAATATTTTTAGAATACTGTGTAGATATAGCAAAAAGAGTAATAAGCAGAAAAATTATATTGTTGATTTCTGTAAATACGTACTTGCTACGGCCGCTGTGTGTTATTCTACCTACTTTTGCATTATTCGTCATCTCTTAAAATAGAACTGTATCATGCCACATAGATACAATATAACACTACGCCTGTGTTCCCCGAGGGGTTAGGCAGGGATGCACCTGGTACAACCACATTTCGCCAGTTATGTGACTAATGTTGTAGTTTTTGTTTGGTTTTTTAGGGTTCCGTAATCCTAACAAAGAACCCTTATAGTTTCGTTCTGTCCGTCTGTCTGTACGCGGCTTACCTAAGAGACTGTAGTAGAAAGCTATAGTTTTTTCATGGGTAAGTATATGTCACGGCCAAAACCCGACGTGCGACTGCACCTAATTGTGAGGAATGTGGAGTTGTCGAGGACCTACAACATTTATTGACGGAATGAATGAGGTCGCTGAATTTGAACTGAACTGATGTAGGCTATGTTCCATACAATTCTATCCCAACCAAATGGCGACGATGCGAAGGATTTGTTCAAATTCATGGCCCACGTCTTGTGATAGTCAAATTGTTTAGGATACGATGGGACTGACATACGCTATGCGTAAAAGCCCTCTAAATAAATTAAGAAAAAACAAAAACTAGGTGTGTCTGGTACGAGTAGCAGTTGATTAAACTTAGGTAAGTACTTAGAGCCTATTCATTCACTGCTAGAACCAGGCTATAAAAAGTCGGTTTTTTTTTTTTGTAAAAAAGTTTTTTGTAGTTATGCGGGCATACGTTGCATCTTAAAAGTATTAGTCAAACACGCTGTCTTTGAAAATATTTTTTTTTAATTTAGCAACAACCGAAACATGTAGGTACCTACACTGCTTAGGTACACCGAAAATGGCACTTGGTGCCCGGCCGATCGGGCTTGTGAGCCGTGCTCTGTACGATACGAGACCGCGTCTAACAGCTGATTGCGGCGGTCACTGCCCCCGCGCGCGCGTGTATTTCAAACTGTTGTTATTGTGATAAAAGTGAATAAGTATAGAAAAAAATGGTTTCTTTGGGAAAGTTGCTTATAATCATGAGTACAATCACGTGTTTAAGTATCGGTCACTAATTACCAGTCACCCTATATACAGCATGTAACAAAAACCCTGTCCGATCCTGAAGGGTATTACTTGGTATCATACTGCGTACAAATATACGTAATCATTTAATGGATACGAATAATTATTTTTCCCTAATGAAAATAATTCATTTATAAAAAAAAGAAAAACTTATTAAAGGCAACACTGAGCGCTCGGCAAAGTTCACCTACTGTTTCGTTTAAAAGACGCCGCCTGAGCGAGACAGAGTGCCTACAGCAGGGCTAGTCCATGGCGGTATCGTTTGAAATAAAAACAGGTAAAATTGAAAAGATTTCGCGGGCCGGTGGAGTGTTGTCAACTTATGAAAATCTGCCATATTTAGTGTTAAAATTTGCATATTTTATAAAAATAAAAAATCTTACTCTTGGAGAAAACCAAAAGAAGGAAGAGAGACAGAACGGAGGGGCGAGGGGGGGCTCACCTCTCTCTCCGTTCTGTCTCTCTTCCTTCTTTTGGTTTTTATGAGTTACATTTTTTCTACAACTTTTTTTTTTTCGTGTGTTAAACCAGGAATACGTCTTTATTGGATCGAACAGGGTTTTTGTTACATGCTGTACATACTTTTGAATATTTTGCAGGACATGCAGCTTGGATATAAATGTCTGAATGACGATGACATCTCCAGACAAGTCCTTGACATGTTGCGAGCAAGCGTTGGAGATACAGGTCAGTTATTTTATGTTACTGGTTGGGAATATTATACTGGCCTTTTAATTACCCACTATTTTACCCGACTGCGCCGAAAGAAGGGTAATATTTTTCGAGTGTCATCATCATCATCATCATCAGCCTTTTAATGTCCCCACTGCTGGGGCACAGGCCTCCTCTCTGTGAGAGGGTGTCGGCCGTAATTCACCACGCGGGCCCAATGCGGGTTGGTGGATGTCACATGTCTTCGAATTTTTGGTTCTAGGACATGCCGGTTTCCTCACGACGTTATCCTTCAACGTTTTGAGAGCAGTGGTGATAAAATAATTTACACAAAGTAAAGCGCCTGCCTGGGTTTGAACTCACGACCTACAACTTGTAAGTCGCAGCCAATACCACTGGGCCACCACTGCTCAGCTGCTCGTGTCGATCCATCAGGTTAAGCTACGCTTGCCGGGGTTGGTCCGTGGATGCTGGGGAGTTTGTTGGCCACTTCTTCTTCACAGCTAAAACACTAGGAAGTGGTGACGGGCGGGCGTTTTTGGGGGACTGTCTTAATGTAGAACTTTGACGTTCAAAAAGTGCTGGCTCTCAGCCTAGTTTGAATAAATGACTTTTGATTTTGATGAGTGGCCATCTTTACATACCGAGACTCGTCCGTGCCTCGGAAAGCACGTTAAGCCGTTGGTCCCGGCTGTCAATCGTGGATCTTTGACAGTCGTTACGGGTCGTCAGAAGCTCGAAAGTCTGACAAACAGTCAACCAAGCCAAGGGGTATCTTATTATCCAGTAATTGGGTTGTGGAGGTCAGATATCCAGTCGCTCCATGTAAAATACTGGTATTCAGCTGCATCCGGTTAGACTGGAAGCCGACCCCAAGATAGTTGGGAAAAGGCGCGGGCAGATGATGAGCCATATCATGGGAATGCGTAAAAATATAACTAGTTTGCCATCTTTGGAAGTCCACAATATTGGATTTAGAATGAAGTCAAGCTAATCATGCATTGTCATCCAAACTAAACATATATGCAGAATTTCAGCACAATCGGAAGCCGGGAAGTGGGTCAAAATTAACTTCTAAGATTTTTTTACATAGTGACAGCTGAAGCTAATAGAAGCGAGTAAAAAAAAACAAATTATTTTTTTTTTAAAACCCAACAGGAAAAGCAATTAAAAAGTTCCAAGTTTCCAATCAAGTTACTTTTTAGGGTTCCGTACCCGAAGGGTCCAAACGGAGCCCTATTGTTGTCACTCACGTGTCCGTCTGTCTGTCCGTCCGTCATCTGTCACAAAATTTTGTTACGACGTTTTTTTTAACTTCCCATTGATGTATGAATTTGTTTGGTGATAATGTTTATTATTACGTATATTTTACTAAAAAAATATCAATCAGATGTTTTCTTTGATAATTCCCTCAGGTACGGAACCCTAAATGTGCGAAGTCCGACACGCACTTGGCCGGTTTTTATTAAGTAGTTATTTTAATTTAATCATAGATTTCATGCCACCAGTATATATGCATGGAAAAAATATTTGTTCTCTAACCGGATTATCGATGAATATACTAAAATACTCGTAGAGTACGAACAGTGAAAGCAGAATCAAAATTGATCGAAAATTAAACGAGATATAACAAACAAATATATCTGTCCCTCTCCCGAAAACGCTGTTTTCTATGGCAGTTGTATGGGCGTCATGTCCTTTGACGTCAGAGAACACGTCGGACTTCTCTTTCTAATTATCAACTTTAAAGCTTTATAACTTCGTCGCTGATGATATTTTGAAAATTCCGTCATATTTGTTCAATATAGTTAATAAGTCTTCAATTGAACAAATAAAAAATATCATGCATATCGTTTTTAACCGACTACAAAAAAGAGGAGGTTTAAATTCGTCTGTGTGTTCTATTTTTTTTATGTGTGTTACGCGATATCTCCGCCATTTGTGAATCGATTTTGATCATTCTTTTTTTGTTTGATAGGTCATACCTCAGAGGTGGTCCCACATAAATTTTATTGAAATCGATTCAACACTTTTAAAAAAAATCAACATAAACAAAAAATATGTACACACAGATGACGTTTTGGTTGTCTACAAATGTTCAAATTCCATG
The DNA here is from genome assembly GCA_951329385.1 of Polia nebulosa. Taxonomy (NCBI): domain Eukaryota; kingdom Metazoa; phylum Arthropoda; class Insecta; order Lepidoptera; family Noctuidae; genus Polia; species Polia nebulosa. The sequence continues at coordinate 7,909,286 of OX589608.1, forward strand.
TTATCCATTCGGGCATAACTTAAATATTTGCTTTTACTTCTGGTGTACAGCAACAAATAAAAAAAAATACTAAAGAGTGAAAAATAAAAAACTTTTTTCAAAAAATACAACCGACTTCTATAAATTGCAAAATAACTTTAATTTCGGAAGTCGGTATCAAATAACGAAAAAACAAAAAAATATATACACTGACTTCCGAAATTAAAGCTATGTATTTTTTTGCTTTGTTCACAGATAAACCGAACAGCAACGATTTGTACAAAACTTTCCAGCAGGTCCAGGTACTTTGTGACAACGAGTTCGAAGTTTTGCCAAGATTGCAAGCGCCGCAGCCGAGTACGGCTAATGGCTCAATTACACCTTCCGATTTCAAGGGACCCAATTTAGGGACAAACTAACTAGGAAGTAGGAAGCGAGCGATTACACTAGGTATCCTAAATTGGACTCCTAAGTCAGGCTCCTAAGTCGGCAGTGTTGCCAACTCTTACAAATTCGAGTCCGTAGACAGAATAAATAAAAAAATAGAACCGACTTCCAAAAAAAGCGCAAAATAACTTTAATTTCGGAAGTCGGTGTCAAAAAACGAAGACACAAAACGGGAACACCGACTTCCGAAATTAAAGTTATTTTGCGCTTTTTTTGGAAGTCGGTTCTATTTTTTTGTAAAAAAGTTTTTTTTCATCTATTTTCTTAATATAATTTCATAACTCTTAATTTCAAAATTATAAAAAAATAAGATCCTTACGTAAGCATTTGATATGTGTACTGTCTTTATTTATTTTAGTTCATCCCCAAACAGAGACTCCACATTGACAATGTATTTATTTACACTACACCATGTTTGGGTTATAAAAAATTATGTGTGTACCAAATGTGAACGAAAAATCCTAAATGGTTTCTGTTTTAACATTCAGATGTACGGAACCCTAAAAAACTTCATTTTCAATACTTGATACACAGCCATCCCATTGCATATATAATTAGTTCTTTCAGCCCTCAAGTCCCCGTTTCTCTGTGCAACTGTAGCCCCAAAGTGATTACTCTGGAAGCACTTGCAGTTGGATTTAATGACAGCCGATAGCCAAGTCAGACACTGGCCACTTACCGCTAGCTCAGCTTTCTGCGAACTATTTTAAAACTTTTTCCATTTTGAAATGATTTTTACATTTTTCTTCGGCCAGAGATGGGTTGGCGGTTGGCCAATAGTTTATGGAATGTTTTAGTGAATTACATAGCGAGTCCTTGTTAAAAGTTTGTGTGGGAAATAACTGGCCATTTCTGCTTAAGATTACGTCAGTAACATAGCATCCATCTGAGACTTCTCAATTTTGTCACAAACACGAGGCGACACTTAAATAAGCTCGTAGATAAAAGCGCATTGTATTTTCTATGTTCGGCTTACCGCTAAAAGATTAAGCCCAACAATAATATTTCATTATTTACTAGTGGTAGGTTGGATGATTAGTGTAAATATTTATGTGCGGTGTTTGGTATATTTTACGGGATCACGTCATGTTAAATTGCGTAACGCGGGTTAACAAGCACTTTCGCCATTAAAGAAAGGATAAAGGGTCTAACCTGAGATGCTTCTCTATGATGTCCTATGATGTCTAGCCAGCCGGCCACTTAGGATCCTTTTTTTTTTTGTGGGGTGGGAACTCATGCAATGACTTCTCCCGCTCTGGGTGGAGCGGGAGGGCGTGTCAGACTCTTACTGACTAAAACCCACCTCTGTTCCTTCCCTGCCTGAGTGCCCAGGGGTGCGGTAACTCATTTTCAGAATTTATCCGCTACCCCTAGGCATGCAGGCACCGGCCACGATGGGCCCCGTCAGTGGTGGCTGACTACATCTCTTTGAGGCGCGCGTGGAACACTACGCGCCGTCGACTCACGGGCCTGGTGCTGATCGGACGGCGAGCTACCCACTGCTCGCCGTCCGCAGGCCCGGGTCTACGGTGGCCGGAAATCGTCTCGCGACGTCCTACGCCTGATACGCCCAGTACCTCTCATGCGGTGGTAGCGACCGGGGCCCGAGGTCCACTCCATTGAGCTTCCCTCACGCGTCCCGCCTCCGCCTTCACGAGCATTATTGTTTCGCAGAAAGGCGGAGACTGCCTCCCATTCCCTCTCGCTCCGTATCATGGCCTGAACCAGGGCCGGGCGCGAGAGGTCGCCGCCACCTATCACATCCACGAGGACACGGCGGTGTTCCGCTCAAGCGGGGCAGACCTCCACCGTATGCTTCACCGTGTCCTCTGGGCGATCCGCGCAGTGGTAACACCCGGGCGTTGTCTCCCGCCCGATCTGATGCAGGAACCTCCCGAAACAACCGTGTCCGGTGAGGACCTGCGTCAGGCGGAAGGTGAGGACGCCGTCACGCCTCTCCAGCCACTCCTCAAAGAGGGGCACTACCGCCGCAATGGTGGCGTACCCAGTGCTGGGTTGCGACAGTCGCTGTCTCCATGTCGCCATGAGATCCTGCCGGAGCTCCGTCCGCCGAGCCGCGAGGTGTCGCGGCAGCAGAGTTCACTTAGGATCCTTGGAAGCTGTTTCTTGGCACGATACTACTGCACTTTCACTCGCTATTGTTCATTCTTGATATCATATCGTAGCACCAATTATCACGAAAAAGCTTCCAGGACGTTGTTGTACGTCCATGTAATTACAAAGCGTGGTTTGAGCGGTATTCCGAGAGATTATGAATTTTTCAGCAAAATATTTCATAGATAAAATATATCATATATAAAATATATCATCACCGGCGGGAGCGGAGAGGATATAGGGGACGGTCGAATGCTCCCGCGATGACTTACACCTTTAAAGATTAATGGCTTTGGGAATTAGCCTTTTGGACAATGACAGTCAAATTATGTTATGTTTCATTTTTGGCATCAACAACGACTAGTGTTAATGAAAGCAAGTAATCTGAACTTTGATGATATCACTTCTACTGTTGCATTCAACTCATGGCGTGCCCCAGGCAATTTTGATTCGCATCGTAGAACTTAAACTTTGAATCTTTTTAAGACATGTAAGCGTATGTTTGACATTCTGATCTTTACCATAAACAGTTACAAAACCTCCATTTTCTCCCCTACTAGATTATACTACCTTTTGTTTTCAATAAAATACCATCATATTGCTGGAAACAGGTCTTCCTCATACTCATGGTGTCTTGTCCACAGTGAGAGGAGTTATGGATGATGAATAAAACTTGGCTTCTGAATTTTTGTTTTTACACATTGATACATAGTTACATCTGTGTTGTGTGTGTATCGAGCTAATGAAGGGAAGATCTCAGTAGGTCACTACTTAGCGCTGACGGTGTGCCGGTGTTGCCGGCACGTGGAACGAATTTATGTCGCTCTTGATACTGACGCTGTAATGCTGTTGATGGCGGGTGTATCTCTTGCCTGTTCACGGTTTAACATTCTGGCGCCTCTCAGGACCTGGACCTGATTGGTATAACTCAATAGATTTGTGTTGATGTGGTAGTTGGTTGGCTTAAGGAAATGAAGACGATCTGAGGAAGACCTTTGTTGTCTTTCTGGAATAAATTTAGCTACCTTTCGAATATCGCCTGGATGTAAGAATTACCAAGTTTTTTTTTAAGAATTGGTAGGCGGCAGGAAGATGATGATGTTAGGCTCGTGTTTGTCCACTATCTCACCCGATGGTAAACTATGATTTATTCGACGATGGAGCCCGTTTACCTAGAAGTAACCTATTCACTCTTGACTTAAAGACCCCCAGGTTGTAGCTATCAGGAAACACAGACTCCGGCACGAAATATACGTACAATGAAACACTTTCATTGTGCGTAAAGTGTTCGCAAAACGTTTTGTGCGTATGGGTGGGATTTCCACCATGGCATACTGGTGGCGCATCGCCGTACGTCTAGTGGTCCAATGATGGATCGGGCTTGGCGGAATTAAATTGTGCAATTCCAACGCACACTCCTCGAAATGTAACCGATAGAAAACCGACAGGCTGACAACTCGGCGTCGATGCTCTAGATATCGATGATCCTCTGGGCTCGTTTCTCTATTGACTACAGTTATATTGTATTGTATTAATAAAGTACTTACTGCTTTTTCAACACTTCAAAAAAAAGCATGCCCGCCATTTATTCGCAAAGAAAAATGTACTGTGCGGGGTATAATGTGTATTATACTAAGTTTGCCTATCGAATGCGCTCACCTTTTCCTTCTAATTATTTGTGCTAACTCACACCTCTGAAACTAAGCCTCTTATGGGGCAATAGAACTAGAGTTACTAGATGTGCTTCAAAATAAGTGTTACTTTTCTTCGGCAATTAGTGGAAGAGCTATAGCGAAACTTATTAGGGTTACATTTACGGCCAGTTTCAGTACCTTATTTTTAGGTGGAGTTAACTTTTCTGGCATAAAGCAAAGCATGGCATAATCAGCCCAACTTCTTGGACATAGCCATTCTTGGAGATAGCCATATTTCGCTATGTGGACCCAGTGCGGGTTGTTGGAAGTCACGTCTTCAAATTTTTGGTTCTAAAACAAACTGTTTTCCTCGAGATGCTTTCCTTCACTATTAAGTATTAAATAGTTGGTAACTAAGTCACTTAAAATCATATAAGTATTTAATTAAAATATTAAAGCCGCGTTTCCATTATGCAAGTGCTTGCATGCAAGCATGAATTCACACTTGCGTAGAAGTTACTTGAATTGGAAACATATCTATAGAACTTGCACCTCGAATGCAAGGTTTTATTAGCATGCAAGTGTATGAGCCAGGGCTTGTATCAGTGTTGTATCAGTGCAACGACTCGTTGAAAACTCGCGACTGATATTTGCGCGCGCAACTTGCATGACACACACACAAGCGTCAGTTGCGCATTTTTAACCGACTTCCAAAAGGAGGAGGTTATCAATTCGATGATTGTATTTTTTTTAAACGTTTTATTTATGTTCGGGCATAACTCTATCATATATTGACGGATTTGTAAAATTCTTTTTTTGTTCGAAAGGAGTTTGTTCCGAAATGATCCCATTTAAATTTCATATAGATCTGATGATGGGTTTCGGAGAAGACAGACGACGGAACTTTTCAAAAATTGACAGCAAATCAACCGCAATTGCTGCGACCGTACGTCTATGAATTGTTGACAAAATCTAATGGAGAACCACAACTAAAAAGTGAAAAAAAAACTTTTTTACAAAGAAATAGAACCGACTTCCAAAAAAAGTGCAAAATAACAATAATTTCGGAAGTCGATGTCAAAAAACGAAGACACAAAACCAGAAAGAAGTCGGTTCTATATTTTTTTATGTATACAAATTTAAAACTATTCGCATGCAACTTCATGTTTAAGTTTCTATTACTCAGGCTACATGAAAATTGCACCTTGGATGCAGGCTACTTGCATAATGCAAACGCGGCTTAATGTAAAGAAATTCAATTTAAAAAAAATGTTTCCCCACACTAGGAACTACTCCTGTATCGTGGGTGCGTTCACAAACATAAAAACCCACATACAAAATACACCCAGACCCGGAACAACTATCTGTCGGTCATACAAATATATGTTCCGTGCAGAAATCTAACCAGCGACATGAAGCGCAGCAATCGCTCAACTATTGCGCCAACTGTTCGAGGCGTAGTGTAGACTGTATTGGCAGATGGAAGAAAGTTTCTCATAAACTGCAATAAATTTGTTAGTGGTTTTGTAAAACTTTCTTCCAGCACCCAACCGTGGTCATTTCCAGTATCTTCCCGATCCACTCCTTAGCTCCAACAATCTGCGTTAACAATAGAAGCTTAAAGCAAATCTCATCTGACTTATCCGCTTCTCAGAACTGGATATAAACGTTATTATACTAAAATTAGGGGTATACTGTCACTATGCTCTATAACTAAGCAATCGATTTTCATGGCACATTAATATCGGCTTCACGAGGATTATAGAGCTATTCGAAATTATTTAAAATAATTGAGGAAAACTTGATAATGGGAACAGAAAAATCTAAAAGCTGAATGATGATGAAGGCCACCGGAGCCTGTAGAATACGAAAAGGTTAGGACCGGTCGGTGTGGCAACACTTGGGAACCCTATTTCCAGTAGTTATTTTTTAGGGTTTCGTATCCGAAGGGTTCTAACGGAGTGCTATTGCTGTCAGTCTCGTGTCGTATGTCCGTCTGTCCGTCTGTCCGTTTGTCCATCTGTTCGTCTGTCCGTCTGTTTTCTGTCCGTCTGTCCGTCTGCCCGTCTGCCCGTCTGCCCGTCTGTCCGTCTGTCCGTCTGTCCGTCTTGCCGTCTGTTCGTCTGTCCGTCTGTCCATCTATCCATCTGTCCGTCTGTCCGTCTGTCCGTCTGTCCGTCTGTCTGTCTGTCTGCCTGTCCATCATCTGTCACAAAATTTTGATCCGAAGAATTTTTTAACTTTCCATTGAAATCATCACTTGGTACGGAACCCTAAATGTGAGAAGTCCTACACGCACTTAACCGGGTTTTATCTTTGATTGACTCGTGTTTGACGGCGGTCAAAAACAATATCATCAAATAACATAATTACTTACGAGTACCATCAGGTGAGATAATGCTCACCTGATGGTAATCAATGATGTGATGGAGCACGCTTGCCTTGAAGTTACCTATTCACTCTAATCAATTAGCCCCCAGGTTAAGTCTATATAACCTTTCAAAAAAGTAAAAAAAAAAATATCTAGTAGATAATACAACGAATTTTTCAGCCCTCCGGTGTGGTAAATAGCAAGCTATTTAGTAGCACCTCTCACAATCCAACACTCGTTAACATTTAGCTTAATAAACTTGTTTACGTCATATTTATAAATAAAAACCGCGATCCTCATTAAAAACGCGGCGCATATTCTCATCACGACTTACGCGGCCATCCTTTTGCTTACCCCTATTTGCCATCACGAGAGGCCACACACATGAAAATAAGGCCCTCAGGGAAGTGGGTTAAGGTTTGATTTTCAATGGTGCTGTCAGGTCTTAAGGTTGGCCTGAAGGAAAATGTAAGTTTGTCAAACCTTGGAAGCCGGAGGCTGCACAAAATTTCCATTTTCCACACGATTTCCCACAAATTAATGCTTCGAATTCGTCCACGCCTCGCCAATTTATAGTGGGGATTTGCATCTAACCAACTTATAGTTAAGTTTTTCTCGGTCGAACGGTGATTGCGATTTATAAAAAGAGTAATAGGTCCGTCCGTGTGTTTCTATCTTTATTTTTCTCGATGAACTAGCTTGAAAGATCTAATATTCGAAGAGAAAATTGTTTCCTGTCACGTTGCTGGTGTTTATCAATTTCAAATGCAGACTCTTTGCATTTTTTACTTTTTCTATTTGATTGAAACGTCAAATTCCTTCTTACTCTTAAATAAACATATAAGATTAGCCTATCAACCCATCCAATCGTCTCATTACCTACAAACGGCGTAAATAGTAATATCTCGCGGATAAATTCGAAATAGAGTTACCGTGGGCTGGTGGCAAATAAAGGAACAAGAGTGGGTTTTTATCAATAAAAGTCTTACATGGCCGGGAGCTCCACTCTGAGCGGGAGAAGTCATTGGATGACACTCCAAAAAAAAAAAAAAAAAGGTGTGTGTGCGATTCACACACGATAGAAGTGAAACTTCATTTGGGCAAAGATGGTCAAAAGGTGGCCAAAGGTGAGCAAAAAGGTGGCCAAAGATGAGCAAAAGTTGGTCAAATTGTTTGCAATTGGTGGTCAAAGGTGAGCAATAGGTGGTCAAAGGTGAGCGAAAGGTGAGCAATCGGTCGTCAAAGGTGGGCAAAGGTGGGCAAAGATGGGCAAATGTGGGCAAAGATGAGCAAAGATGGTCAAAAGGTGGCCAAAGGTGAGCAAAAGTTGGTCAAAGGTTTGCAATTAGTGGTCAAAGGTGGGCACTAGGTGAGCAATCGGTGGTCAAAGGTGGTCAAAGGTGGGAAAAGATTGTCAAAAGGTGGCCAAAGGTGAGCAATAGTTGTCTAAAGTTGATGATCGGCAGCGAAGTGACGGGACCCCAGGCCCCGCGTCGCGCGCGCCCTCTCCTCTCGCCGTCATCTGCTCTCTCGCTCTTTTGTATTTGTGTCTCTTACCTGTCGTTTTTTCCGTTGTATCCGGTTTGAAATCACAACGATTCTAAAGAAGTTTCACTTCAAAAACAGGGGCACTCTGGGTGTGCCGAAGTGAAAACTTGAACAAAAATGCCCAACACGCCTCGCGATCCGCTGCGAGTGCTAGTAACACTCTCGTAGCGAATCGCGTACCGATCGATTCAAGATATAAAATCATAAATACGAGTATCTCGAAATTGATATGTTCAATGGCAAAAATAACCAAAATTTGGGCTCTCTTTATAATATATAATATAATTAATATATAAATTTTAAACCCCCTAGAAAAATCCATAAGATCTAAACGGTCGGACGATCGGTGACAGTGACGCGCTACGACAGTCGGTTATGGTGTCGCTCGAGTTCAATTGTTTTTTCCCATCTCAAAAATGCCCACCGCGCCTAAAAAAGCTTTCACATAAAATAAGGAGTCAAGTGAAACAAAACTTCGATTAGGATTTTCACTTTCATACCGTAATATTGGTGTCTAGCAAAAGATCGATAAAAAAAATCATTACAATTCTTGAATAACGTAAAGTGCTTAAATGCTGCAAACAATTTCTAAATAATGTGTACAACTTCAAAGTTTTGTTTTCACATTGTTTCATTCACACCTGTCTTCTTATTCACCTCATTTGATGGTACCTACTTATAAATTTAAATCAAAGGTACTAAAATATTTATATCCGTTAACTTCACGTATAATTTCTCCATCGCGAAATTATAGTACCAAAACTTTCACAAAAAAAAAAAAATCCCCGTATGAATCAGACATCACCAACCTAACGAACTCTAAAACTAAACAACCCTTATAAAACACCGGAAAATTCCAACAATACGGTAGGTAGTCCAGACTATTATAAAACACGTCCGTTCTAATTCAGAAGCTTATTATCATTTTATCCGTGTCCACAATCAAAATTCACGTCTCACTGCGTCTGAGTGACTTGCGGCTAACGACCACCGGTCGCGACAGTTGGGGTCAGGACACGCTGTTAGCGGAGAGCGGGGTTAGCCGACCCTTTGATCAAGAAAAACTGAAAAATTTACCGTACAACACTCTCGAGGATTTTCAGTTGTTCTTTCTTTGACCAGGAGTCCTGGGTTTAACTGTCGGTTGAGCTAGACAGCAAAGCATTGCCACGCAAGCAAGCAAGCAAGCATAAACAAGCAAGCATTACTAATGTATATTGTATCAAAACGAGCTATATGTGTAAAGATCATGCGAAGACGCACGCTCGTACATTGCGCGTGCGTACGTGGTCACTACGTAAAAATGCGCGGAGAGACAACGCTTGCAATCTATTGCAAAATATGAAGCATTTTATCAATTTATTCAAAAATAAGTTAAGTTAATAAAAATCAAAAACCACCAAGTTTTGCATTAAGATTCGATTCATTGTTTGTACTTAATTAATTTTTCCCATGTAGGTTTGTTAGTAAAACGGCTTTTGTTTTAAAAGGTCAAAGTTATGTTAGACGAGAATTTCTATCGAGAATTTTTTTTTTAAAACGTGTTTCGGAAACCGCTAAATTTTCAGAAATATAGACAAAATTAACATATATTTACATGTTATGTATTTTTCCGCGGCTTCAAACTGAATAGATTTGACTACAAAAATGTAGAAAACCAGAAATTTATGAGTTTTTTTTTTAAATAGCATTAGAGCTAATCACCACTCATGTACTATCTGTCTTGTAATGAGAACCTCTGAGAGATTCCTTGGGTCTTGGCTAACTGGCATTAAAGTGATTATATAAGGAATTGCCGTAAAGTATCCATGGGCATTGTATAGGAATCAGCCCTAATAAGAAAATAATTGAATTTACTACCTAATAAAAATTAGTCATTTATTACAGATCCAACCGCAAACACACGTACATAAAACGGCTTGAATTAGCTTGTTATTAACTTCTGTACTTTATCGCTAAAATCAATAATATTAATACTAATTACGTAATCTATATATTATAGATATAAAAAAGATAATATATTATAGATTATTTTTAGTTTTAATTAGGTATTTTTTTGTGTATACAGGGTGTAACGGAAAGGTGTGGTCATATTTTAAAGACTACATCTGCCCATCGATATGAACAACTTTCTTCAAGAAAATCTGAGGAAATTTTCAAAAAAAATTTTACCTCTCATACAAATATTGATCAGCTGATGACAACTTTGTATCGAAAGTACAAATATTTTTTTGGGAATTTTCTATTTTTTCTTAGAGAAAGTTGTTGATTTCCATGGACAGAACCGGTTCTTAAAATATGACCACACCTTTCCGTTACGTCCTGTATATAGTTAAGTTAGATAGGTATATTTTTGTTTTATGTACATTAATTAATTACGAAAATAAAAATTAAAAAAAATGGAAGAGTTACGTTAATGCTGAACAATAGTACGATACCTATACGGGTTGTAACGAAATGGTGTGGTCATATTTTAAGAATTGCATCTGCACATCTATATGAACAACTTTCTTCAAGAAAATCCGAGAAAATAAAAAAAAAATTACTTCCCATACAAATATTGATCAGCTGATGATGATAACTTTCTATGGAAAGTCCAATTTTTTTTTTGGGAATTTTCTATTTTTTCTTAGAAAAAGTTGTTCATTCCCATGGACAGAACCGGCTCTTAACATATGACCACACCTTTCCGTTACAGCCTGTATATTTCGTTTTCATAAAAAAAAAAACAAAAATCTGTTGAAGTTGTTACTGACTACGTACCTACCAAGTCATATTGAATAGTCTCGTCGAGAAATAAAAAAAACATGACATTAAAAAAAAAAACAATACATTTCGATACTTCCATTTAAAGTTCTCAAAAAAGTAATATCCCTTTGAAAGTGAGTCACACCACAACCTAACTGCGTTCGGTCACGCGTTCGGTTCCCGGTTGAATCACTGTTTAATCGGTGTGGCCGACTGGATTAATGGGAATTCCGCTGGCAATTTTATTATACGCTCCTGTAAGTGACTTATAATTATTATATCGGCTTTTTGATACTCTTATATCACTGCGTGTGACATTTTATTGTGGGTTATTATGGCGAATTGGATACGTGTAAAAGAGTTTTTTTTTAATGTATTTTTATTGTTGATATAGGCTTGCGCTTGACTACAATATCACCTGATGGTATGCTATGATGATCGAGGAGCTCGTGGCTAAAGTAATAACAGCCGCACGGGTCGATTCATCAGGTTAAGCTACGCTTGCCGCGGTTGCCATCTTTACATACCGACTCCTTCGTGCCTCGGAAAGCACGTTAAGCCGTTGGTCCCGGCTGTCAATAGTAGATCTTTGACAGTCGTTACTGGTCGTCAGAAGCCCGAAAGTCTGACATCCAATCTTACCAAGGGGTATCGTATTACCAAGTAACTGGGTTGTGGAGGTCAGAAAGGTAGTCGCTCCATGTAAAATACTGGTATTTAGCTGCATCCGCTTAGACTGGAAGCCGACCCCAAGATAGTTGGGAAAAGGCTAGGCAGTTTGATATTGGTAAGCTATGATGTGGTCGACGATGGAACACGTAACCTATTCACCCACATTAATCGCTTCAACCTGGGGCTATCAGGATTAACGTGTGTTATTAACGGACAGTAACATAACATCAACATAATCAGCCATTTATAATGTTCCCACTGCTGGAACTTCGGCTCTAAGAGACGGAATGGGTCGTAATCCACTACGCGGGCTCAGTGCGGGTTTGTGGTCCAGTGCGGGTTTGTGGCTCAGTACGGGTTGGTGATCCACGTGGGTTGGTGGTCTAGTGCGGGTTGGTGGCCCAGTGCGGGTTGGTGGCCCAATGCGGGTTAGTGGCCCAGTGAGTGTTGGAGGCCCAGTCCGGACGATAACGGATAGTAACTTTGGCTAAATTAATTATTTAGAGCTGAAAAAGATGTACGGTGTATTGTGATCGGAAAAACTGTTTGGCATGTCATAGGTATGAGATAATATTGGGTATAAAAAGACAGTTTCCGAAACCAAAAGCCACATATTCTACCCATTATTTGGATATTTTTTTTCCACTAGACCATACCTGGGAATCCATTGGTTCTGGAGATATTGAAGGTCAAAGTCGCATTTTTTTTACTTTTTTTACGAAAATTAATTCCAGGTGTTATTACTAAACTTTTTTCCTAAAAAACATTACCTGAATTTTCGATTTTTTTTTTCAAAATTTCGAAATTGTGCATTTGCAGTTACAAAAACGCAATGAATATCAAACGTATCTGATAAGTACCTACGTGGCTTAGAGCGAACGGGCTGGGATTAACTCCATTTGCCTGAATTTGCGTAACGTTGCGCGCATATTATTCTTCGTTTACTTTTATTTATCTGTTACATGGCACCAAACCGGACATTGACACAAACGAAATGATTATTTTACGATCTTTCTTCATTCTTTCTTTTCAGGGTTCCGTACCCGAAGGGTCTAAACGGAGCCCTATTGCTGTCACTCACGTGTCCGACTGTCCGTTTGTCCGTATGTCTGTCTGTTTGTCGTCTGACACAAAATTTTGTTCCGAAGAATTTTTTAACTACCCATTGACTTATGAACTTGAAATTTGGTGAAAATGATTTTATTACTACGTATATTTTACTAACAAATACCAGTATTTGGTACGGAACCTGTACAAAATACGACACGCACTTGGCCGGTTTATTTTCTTTCTTTCTTTAACACTTGTTCCCTAAACAATGGTACTCATCGTTCTTCTGCCCTTATCCCAATTTATTTGGGGTCGTCGCAACATGTCTTTTTCTTCCATACTTCTCTATTAGTCGTCATCTCTGTATGTGTGTGTGTCACCCCCTTTTTACCCATATCCTCTTTCACACATTCTATCCACCGTTTCTTTGGCCTTCCCCTACTCTTACATCCATGCACAAGACTTGCCACACAACTTTTCACTCAGCGGTGCCACTTTCAGACTCTCTCTTAATACTCATTCCAAATTCTATTCATGCGCGTAACACCACACATCGCTCTTAGCATTCTCATCTCAGCTGCATGCAATTGCTTTTCATTCATCCCCTTTGTGGCCCAACATTCTGAACCATACAAGACAGCAGGTCTCACCATTGTTTTTAAATATTCCCGTTAAGTTTAAGGGGAATGCGGGAGTTGCAGATAGTCCCGGTGACCTGCCGCTAAAAACACACACTCAAAACAATTGTACTAAATTGAAGAAATCAGTTCCATCCATATCAATCACACTTCGTAACTATATCAGATTATGGAACAGAATTAATAGCGTATTATGAAGACGAATGGCCTTAATAGCTTCTCAAGATATGAATAGTCATAGTTTAGTGGGTCAACTATTAAACGTTGAATCATACATAGGCTTTTATAAGTTGAAAGAATAGAACTTTATTTTAAGGGGAGACTTGAACTTGTTTTAGACAAAATATCGGCTATTCGGACCTGTTTGAATGTATCCTGGTTAGGTGTTTTTTTTTAGGATTCCGTACCCGAAGGGTCAATAACTTTATTTTTCGTGTTCTATTGTTATCTAGGTATTTCTGTAGAAACAATATTTTTTACGCATCTGTAAAAACTAAAAGGCTTTTTTTATTTTATTTTATTTACCCAAAGGATCCAGACGAAGCCCTATTGCTGTCTCTCACGTGTCCGTCTGTCCGTCTCTCTGTCTGTTTATTCCGAAGAAATTTTTAAACTTCCCATTGACTTGCAATTCAAATTTGGTGATAATGTTTAATATTACATATATTTTACTAACAAATACCAATATATTAATAAATCAGATTTTTTTATTTTGATAATTCCCTCATTTGATACGGAACTCTAGTATCTCTCTAATATCTCTGTATGGATCAGAATGTTGGGCTGTGAAAAAGACGGATGAAAAAAAAACTTTTTACAAAAAACATACAACCGACTTCCATAAATAAAACTAAAAAATGCAAAATAACTTTAATTTCGGAAGTCGGTGTTTCTAGTTTGGTTTCTTCGTTATTTGACACCGACTTCCGAAATTAAAGTTATTTTGCATTTTTTAGTTTTATTTATGGAAGTCGGTTGTATTTTTTTTGTAAAAAGTTTTTTATTTTTCACTTTTTAGTTGTTGTACCCCATTCTAAAACTAAATTGATGGTAAAGTTATGCCCGAATTGATAGCCCCAAAAATAGGGAATTTGAACATAGTTGGTGAAATTAAGGTGTATCAGGGTGAACTGTACAAATCTGTATACCCCTTCAGAGCGTGTCAGCATAATGTAATGTTGTGAAGTGGTAAAAACAATATACAGACATGCGATTGCAGCAATTCTGGAAGGTTTGCTATCATTTATTGAAGAGTTCCATTGTGTATCTCCGAAGATCTTCATCAAATCTTCACCAAATTAAAATGGGACCACATGTGAAGCAACAGCTTTCAAATAAAAAAAAAATCTTCAAAATCGGTTCACGTTGTCAAAAGTTATGAGGTAACACACATAAAAAAAAAAAAAAAAAAAAAAAAAAAAAAAAAAAAAAAAAAAAAAAAAAAAAAAAAAAAAAAAAAAAAAAAATACAGTCGAATTGAGAACCTCCTCCTTTTTTTGAAGTCGGTTAAAAAGTCGCTATAAAGTCTCTTAAAACTGATTCTACCAGGAGCGGAACAAAAGAAAAGAGCGGACTTAGATTTCTTTTTCTGGGAAAGGGACCTTGGGAAATTAAATATTAATTTAAACACACACACATACAAAAATACTATTAGCCCATTTGTAGCGACGAAGTCGTTAAATTGGCAACACTTAGCTCTAAAACGTGGTGATGCGATTACACTATCCTAAATCATACACAATTTAGGAAGCCAAATCGGGACCTTTCAATCTCACTAAATCGGACACTAACTGCTCTAACTGCTATTACACCTTCCTGTTTCCTAAATTACACCTTCTGATTTCAAGGGACCCATCCCTTGAAATCAGAAGGTGTAATTGAGCCTTTAGCTAAGCTCGCTATCTCTTTTGTACGCGCGTAACCAAATGGCGGAGTCAGTGTGTGCATCCTTTTTAGGGTTCCGTACTCGAAGGGTAACTAACGGGACCCTATTACTAAGCCTCCGTCCGTCTGTCTGTCAGCGGGCTGTATCTCAATGATCCGTAATAGTTAGACAGTTGAAATGTTTACAGAATGTGTATTTCGCCAATTAATTATAGACAGTTTCCGAGGCCGAAAGCCTATTCAAAAACCTAAAAAAACATATTCTACCCATTATTACCTGGTTCTGGAATTAAAATTAGATGGAGATATTGAAAGTCAAAGTCGCAATTTATTTTTTACTTTTTTTACGAAAATCAATTCTAAGTGTTATTACTAAACTTTTTTCCAAACAAACATTACCTGAATTTTCGTTTTTTTTTTTCGAAATAACGAATTTGCAGTTACAAAAACGCAATGAATACTCGTATCAAACGTATCCGAAAAGTACCAACGTGGCTTAAAGCGAAGGGGTGGAGTTTAACTCCGCTTGCCTGTGTTCGCGTTACATTGCGCGGAATAAAATATATGTTTATTTTTCATATCTGATAATAAAAGTCGTTTCCCAGCAAACATTTTTGCGTAAAACTACTTTGTTAGATGTACAGTATGCGTAGTTAACCGCTCTGTGATGTGTCTTTTTACAGCCTGTATAGGGACGGCGATTCTCTCTGAAAAATATCGATTTTTAAATCGATTCGAATCGAAGTGTGGTGAATCGATTCTCAAATAAATCAAGATCTTTTAAGGTCTTTTTAGGGTTCCGTACCCGAAGGGTCCAAACGTAGCCCTATTGTTGTCACTCACGTGTCCGTCTGTCTGTCTGTCCGTCCGTCGTCTGTCACAAAATTTTGTTACGGACATTTTTTTCACTTCCCATTGACCTATGAACTTGAAGTTTGGTGATAATGTTTATTATTACGTATACTTTACTAACAAATACCAATATATGGTACGGAACCCTTAATATGCGAAATCCGACACGCACTTGGCCAGTTTTTGTTTGTTTTGCTTTTCTAGCTGAGAAATTATTGCACACAAATATGTAACGTACCGTCGTGGCACCTGGTTGGTGCACAACTAAATGGGATGTGGTCAGTTACCTTAATTTAATATTATGTTTTGATTTCTGAGCGCGAGCAATACATCTACAGGGTGTAACGGAAAGGTGTGGTCATTTTGTAAGCACCGGTTCTGCCCATGGAAATGAAACACTTTCTCTAAGAAAAAATAGAAAATTCCCAAAAAAAAATTTGAACTTTCCTTACAAAGTTATCATCAGCTGATCAATATTTGTATGGGAGGTAAATTTTTTTTTCAGAATTTCCTCAGGTTTTCTTGAAGAAAGTTGTTCATATCGACGGGCAGGTGCAGTTCTTAAAATATGACCACATCTTTCCGTGACACCCTGTATAGTTTATATACCTATCATTACATTTTTCCCTTTTCTCTTCAGAAAATAGACTCGAACACGGAGACGCTGCTATTACCCTCAGACCGTGACTTCATCAACACATACTATTTAGAAGAGTGTGGACAGTCCATCCAGAAGCCTGTGAGTGCGAGGCGCTGGTACGCAGGGAAGACGATGGAGCTTACTAGCGAAAACGAACAGTTTTATAAGGATAAGCTGTGGCCGTTCGGCATTGTCATGTATGGCGTTGATAGCAGTGAGTATCAAAACATACGTGTTGACGAGACCCTCCTCCTTTTTAACCGACTTTCGAAAAAGGAGGAGGTTCTATGTTCGACTGTATGTATGTATGTATGTCCGCCGATTTCTCCGTCAGTTGTGGACCGATTTTCAAAATTCTTTTTTTATACAAAAGAATATACTCCCGAGGGGGTCCCATATAAATTTTATCGAAATTACTTCAGCACTTTTTGAGAAATTGAACCTCGATGACGTTTTGGTGTTCTCCAAATTTTTAAATTCCACGTTCCATGTTATTGGAGTTTTTAGTTGTGGGGTGTAGGTATAACAACTAAAAAGTGAAAAATAAAAAAGTTTTTTTACAAAAAAAAACAACCGACTTTAAAAAAAAAAAAACGAAGTGTAAAATAACGAAGAAGTAAAATACAAACACCGACTTCCGAAATTAAAGTTATTTTTTAATTTTTTGTGTATTTTTTTTTTGGAAGTCGGTTTTTTTTTTTTTGCAAAAAAGTTTTTTTCTTGAAACAAGTTGGCGCTTTGTCAAGTGAAATTAAACGTACACATTGCATCCAGTCATACGAATCACTTAATAATCTAGTCTCTATTTAATCATCAATTACATGAAGTAAGTAGACCAAATATCTCGGACGCCTGATTTCTAAGAAGATAGAGAGGAGGCCTTAAGCTGATGTTGACTGGATGTAAACACAGGTGCGTCTCTTTTTGAACACGCCACAATTGCGGTGGTAAGGCCTCTCTTTGAGGAGTGGCTAAAGATGCACCACGGCGTTCTCACCTTCTGCCTGACGCAGGTCCTCACCGGACACGGCTGTTTCGGGAGGTTCCTGTGTCGGATAAGGTAGGAGGAAACGCCCGGGTGTCACCACAGTGCGGATCGCACAGAGGACACGGTGGAGTTCTGCCTGCTTGGGCGGAGCACCGCCGTGTCCTCGTGGAGGCGATCGGCGGCAGCGACCTCTATCACCCAGCCATGGTACGGAGTGAGAGAAAATGGGAAGCAGTCACCTCTTTCTGCGAAGTAGTAATGCTCGCGAAGGAGGTGGAATGCGTGAGGGAGACTCAACAGAGACGCTCCCAGCAGCCGCCGCAGGAGACGCCCTGAGCGTCGGGGGTCACAAACCAATCTCAGGCCACCGTAGGTGCGAGCTTGCGGACGGCGAGTAGTGGGTAGCTCGCCGTCCGATCAGGACCACGCCCGAGAATCGACGCCGCGTAGTGTTCCACGTGCGCCTCAATGAGATTGTCAGCAGTACCTGACGGGGCCCGGTACTAGGGCCAATGCCTGCCTAGGGGTTGAGGACAAATTCGAAAGAGTTACCTCGCCCCTGGGCACTCGGCAGGGAAGGAACAAGGGTGGGTTTTAGTCAGTAAGAGTCTGACACGCCCTCCCGCTCCACCCAGAGCGGGAGAAGTCATTGGATGATTGCCCACATCCCCAAAAAAAAAAGCGAAGGTACCTACCTAAGTACCTTCTATGTTTGACCTGCAGATAACGACCCCAGGTCGCGGACAAATTTGAAATACAGTTACCGCGGCGTTGCCCTTGGCACAGGCAACTGAAGGAATAGGGGTGGGTTTTAATCAGTAAGATTCTTAAGTCAGTAAGTCATAGGATGATTTCCCACCCTCCCAAAAAACAAAACAAGGTGCGTCTCTGTTCCTTTACTGTCATAGTCTGATGGGAAGGCAATCCGTCACGACCGGAAGAGATCAGTGGGGTTAGACAAAATACTTTTCTGTTATCGTTCACGCTAACGCTTCGTTCATAATGTATGGCAACGAAGACGAAATTACATGCGGAGAGAACTGTCACGTGACTCACGCCCTTAATGTCGTTGCCATACATCATGAATGAAGCATTAGCGTGAACGTCAACAGAAAAGTATTTTGTCTGACTTCCAAACTCCGTCCTGATACTGAGAAATTCGTGATGGAAAAACCTAATCACACTAAAAGTAGGCTTCCCACAGATATGACATCACAGCTCAAGACGCTCGAACACGCCATGAAGGTGATAGAACTGGCCAGCTGCATCGTCTTCCAGCAAATCCCCGAGGACGAACCGCTGCAGCCCAAGAACCTGGTGTACTTCGGACGGAAGGGAGAGGAGATACCTCATCTCGGCTTTTTGGAGGGGAACCAGGTCAGACACCATTGTTCGTACAGTTAAGGTGTGGAATTCCCTGCTGAGTTCTACTATGTTTTATAAACTTTTTTAACCGACTTCAACAGAGGAGGTTCTGTATTCGACCCGTATGTATGTATTGTATGCTTACCCGCGATTTTCTCAAAAACTACTGATCTTATTTGGATGGGGATTTTGTTATTCAAATGCATATTTTTCAAGGAAGGTTTTAGTATACAGGGTGTAACGGAAAGGTGTGGTCATATTTTGAGAACCGGCTCAGCCCATGGGAATGAATAACATTCTCTAAGAAAAAACAGAAAATTCCCAAAAAAAAATTGGACTTTTCGTACAAAGTTATCATAAGCTGATCAAAATTTGTATGGGCGGTAAAATTTTTTTTTGAGAATTTCCTTATGTTTTCTTGAAGAAAGTTGTTCATATCGATGGGCAGATGCTGTTTTTAAAATATGACCACACCTTTCCGTTACACCCTGTATAATACATTAGAATGTGACGAAGATCTTCGGAGATAGACAGTGGAACTCTTCAATATCTAACAGTAAATGACTCACGATTACAGCGATCGTATGTAATACCTATTGTATGTATTATAAATAACACATTTTTTTTTAAACGTTGTCCCAGTCTAGGAATTACTCCTGTAACGTGGGTGCATTCACAAATATGTATACTCACTGACACCCAGACCCAGAACAACTATCTGCAGGTCATACAAATATTTGTTCCGTGCGGGAATCGAACCCGCGACACGCAGCACAGCAGCCGAACGCTCAACCACTGCGCCAACTGTGTCGTCAATTTAATGGAGAACCAAAACTAAAAAGTGAAAAATAAAATACTTTTTTACAAAAAATAGAACAGCGATTTCCAAAACAAACCAAAGAAAGTGCAAAATAACTTTTATTTTGGAAGTTGCGGTGTCAAAAAACGAAGAAACAAAACCAGAAACACCAACGTCTACCACCGTCCTTTTGACTTGACTTTTTTTTTTGAAACTTGCAAAGTTCGTATATAAGTTGTCCGATTCAAAATTTGCAAACCATTTACAATTTGTAAGTCGCGGGCCTAGTACCACGGGGTTACCACAGTTCTGCCACAGGGCAACCTATGCTTTCTATAGAATAAATGACAGGACGATAATATTGGGTCGCAGGATTGTTCTAAAGAGTCATCGCGCCTTGGAACGCAAAAGGCAAGACAGAGTCCCACGCCACCCAGAGTGGGAGAAGACATCTGATAAATTCCCAACCTGAAAAAAAGGACGTAAGGAATGTGCACGGCGTAGTCTGTGCCATCTAGTGGAGTAAATTTGAAACTTTTACCCTTTAAAAACTTGTCATTGACATTTCCGTGCCATATATGTATATAACACACACGCATCATGCACACATGCAGCACGTATATCGTAGACTGGCATCTAGTGAGTGGAATCCGCAACTTTTACTGTTTAGAAAATACTTTACATTGACATTTATGTGCCGCCATCTATAGTTCCTGCACGCTCCTTAAAAGATCACCATGAGACACTTGCTCGTGGAGGCGGGTCCTTACATATCAGCTTGTTTGCCACCTGTAACATAAATGATTTTATTTTTTCATAGAACTATAACTTCTTACAGAGTGTAATTCTGTCATCAATGCTCAGTGGCGCCCCGGGCCACAGTGGACACACCCTTAACCTCCTGATGCGTATCCTCGGAATCCCGATGATGTCGAACCGTTACGACAGGAGTAACTATATTCAGGTCAATTGGAACAAGATTGCCAAGAGTGAGTTATTTTTTAGAGAGTTTGTATGTATGTTTATGTCTATTTCTTTGGCACGCAATGTTGCCTAAACGGCTGGATAGATTTTAACAAATGAGGTACCTATCATTAGATTGAGTTTGACTGCCAAAGTGACATAGGCTACATGAATTAAAAAAAAAAGATGCAGTTTGTGACATCAAATCTGTGACTGAACTAAAATAACTGTCACTAACTGCATCAGATTGCTTATTAGTAATTTAGTATTGATGAGTTACATCACATCTCACAACTGAATTTAACAACAATTAATCCCAACCGCATGGTTTTCTAAATGACATCATTCTTAATCCAATATGGCGCACTCTCAAAGATGGCTGATCAATTATTTATTACATATGCAGCCCCAAGATACATAATGAGTATTAGACGAAAGGGTTCAAATGATAAATGATGTTTATTGAGTAAATAGTTTTTTTTTTTTTTGTGTGGTGGTAATTCATCCAATGACATCTCCCCCTCTAGGGTGGAGCGGGAGGGCTTGTCAAACTCTTACTGACTAAAACCCACCCCTGTTTCTTCCCGTCCTGAGTGCCCAGGGGCGAGGTAACTCTGTTTTGAATTTATTCTTAACCCCTGGGCAGGCATCGGCCTTGACGGGCCCCGTCATTATTGCTGACAACTCTTTGAGGCGCGCGTGCAACACTACGCGCCGTCGACTCTCGGTCCTGGTGCTATTCGGACGGCGAGCTACTCACTACTCGCCGTCTGCAGGCCCGGGTCTACGGTGGCCGGTGATTGTCTCGCAATCTCAAAAAAGGACGCCATGGCGCCTCTCCAGCCACTCCTCGAAGAGGGGCACTACCGCCGCACTATTGACGTGCCCAGCGCTGGGTTGCGACAGTCGCTCTCTCCATGTTGCCATGAGATCCTGCCGGAGCTCTGTCCGCCGAGTCGCGAGGTGTAGCGGCACCGGAGTTTCGCCCCCTCACGCCACTCACAAAGGTGCGCGAGGACCTTTGCCTCCAGATCCCATGGCGACAGTCCGGCAAGGAGGCTCGCCGCCTCACAGGATACCGTGCGGTATCCTCGGAGAGTAAATAGGTTACAAGGAAAACTTATACACGTCAATGTTTTTTGTAAGTAAGCTAGATGAGGCCGGTGTTTCCTTGTTGACTACCCTGAGAAGAAAAACCGAAACAAACTCAGAGGTCAAAGTCTCTTTTAAAGTGTTCTATTCCATACAATATGTACTGGTCAAATCATATGAGAACCATGTACGTTAATGTCTGAGATGAGCTTTTGCAAGAAAGAAAAGCACCACGCAGGTTTGAGTAGACCTGTTCAGATAGTGCAAGCATTTGTCAGTTATCGTGTAGCTCAACTTAGAACTTTAAGGAGCTCAACGGACCACCGAACAACTGTTTATTGAGTGGCATAAAAAAAAGCTTGTTTTTAAATTACCTAATTTTTTTCCACAGCAAAAGAGCACTACCTGGAACGCATGCCATTAGAAGCATGGGTCAAAGACATGGAGGGCGAAGGCACCGCGTACGACTTCGACAGTGTGACGCACGCGCCAGCTAACTACATGTGTGAGGACTGTTCTCGAGGCGAGCAGACCGTCACACCTCTTCAGGTAAGGTCTTAAGGTTTTTGGAGGTACGCGGAACAGGCTGTAAAGTCTCGCAAATCTCAAGCCTCCGACCAGACGGGTGTCTGGGCAACTGCCGGATGGTTAATTTCGGACTGTTATATTTTCAAATCGCGCGGAGAACTCTGCTTGCGCGCTGCAGGATTAGTGTGAACTTAGTTCTTACGTGGCGACATACTAGATGTCACTACAAGTTGATTTGCTGAATGAGAGGATCGATGCAAATTCGACTAAGCACCTCGGAAGAACGATTATTGGCGATGCAAATTTTCAAGCTCTCTTGGCGCGAAGGACCAATCTGTGCCAAAGACATGGAGGTCGAAGGCACGCCGTTGGTCGAAGGCACGCCACGCGTCTGATCTCTCCCCGGTCGTGTCGGATTGCCGTCTCTGAGGACTATGAGAGTAAAGAAAAACAGAATGCACCTCTGTTTGCGCACACGCTTGTGCACTGTGATCGACATTCGTTTGGGAAGGTTATAAGTGCCACCTTCAAGTAATTCCCTTGTTCCAGGACTACCTCTGGCAGAGGACGCTTGCTATGGGTCACAGAACAGACCTGAGCTCCGCAGACATAGAGATGGTGAACCTGCTCTACAACAGACAGTGCCAAATGCGGTTCACGGGCGATACTATGAAATAATGTCTTTAATACAGAAATAAACAATAATAAGTATAATGTGGTTTAATTTTTGAAGTGAAAACTTCTTTAGGCGCGTTGGGCATTTTTGAGATGGAAAAAAACTATTGAACTCGCGTCACACCGACACCGCTACGAGCGACACAGTCACCGCTACGAGTGCTACGACGCGCAGCACTTGTAGCGGATTGAAGTGAAAACTTCTTTAGACGCGTTGGGCATTTTTGTTCAAGTTTTCACTTCTGTCGGCACTCCCGGAGTGCCACTGTTTTTTTATCATTTAAAGGCTAGCGCTTCACCGCTATCTCACCTGATGGTAAGGGCTAATGTGGTAGACGATGGAGCACGCTTGCCTAGAAGTAACCTATTCATTCTTGACTTAAAGATTTCGGGGAGTGCGCGTCGGAATTGCATTTATTTTAATTCCGCCAAGCCCGTTCCATCACCGGACCACAAGACGTACGGCGATGCGCCACCGGTACATGGTGGACATCCCCTCCACACGCACAAACTTTTTGGAACACGTTAGGTGAACGTGCTAAGGAGTGGCATTCCCTGTCGGAGTCTGTGTTTCCTAAAAGCTAGAACCTGGGGGTCTTTAAGGCCGTCTATAGACGGACTGCTTAGAGCAGTCGAGACCAACTGCACGAGAGCAGTCGTGTTGCGGTCGGGGCCTCCATAGACGGACTGCTTAGAGCAGTCGAAACCAACTGCACGAGAGCAGTCGTGTTGCGGTCGGGGCCTCCATAGACGGACTGCTTAGAGCAGTCGAGACCAACTGCACGAGAGCAGTCGTGTTGCGGTCGGGGCCTACATATACGGACCGCTTGGAGCAGTCAATACATTTTTAGCTACGAAAACAAATGAAATACTTGAGCGGTCCTTGTATGGCGATCGTCAATTATGTATTGAAACTGCAGATAGCCCAACAGCTTGAAGCTGTCGGCACCGACTGCTCCAAGCAGTCCATCTATGGCAACACTTACTCTAAAGTGAATAAGTTACTTCTAGATGCGTGCTGCATCTTCGAACACAACATCGCTTACCATCGGGTGAGATAGTGGTCAAACGCGAGCCTATCAATAAGTAAAAAAAGAAGTTATACTTCTGTGACATAACAAGATAAAAAACCACAAAGTTTACAAAAGGAAAACAATCATTCTTCATGAACCACAGACTATAGCTAACTTCAGGGTGTCGGTTCTAGCTAACTTCAGGGTGTTGGTTTTTTGTGATGGTGTGCGCGCGCATCGTAAAAATTTACTCTCATCATTTTTTCCTAACGCGCCAAAAGAAGTATAACTTCAAAAATCTGATATATCGATATATTTGTATTTGTTAGCAAAATATACGTAATAATAAAACTGGTCAGACCTGCTGTCTTGTATGGTTCAGAATGTTGGGCCACAAAAGGGATGAATGAAAAGCAATTGCATGTAGCTGAGATGAGAATGCTAAGAGCGATGTGTGGTGTTACGCGCATGGATAGAATTAGGAATGAGTATATAAGAGGAAGTCTGAAAGTGGCACCGCTGACTGAAAAATTGTGTGGATATCGGTTGTCGTGGTATGGGCATGTGATGCGGAGGAATGAAGAAAATGTCGTGAGGAAAGTCTTGTGTATGGATGTGGATGGCTATAAGAGTAGGGGAAGACCAAAGAAACGTGGTTGGACTGTGTGAACGAGGATATGGGTAAAAAGGGGGTGACTACAGAGATGACGACTAATAGAGGAGTATGGAAGAAAAATACATGTTGCGCCGACCCCAAATAAATTGGGATAAGGGCAGGGGAATGATGAGGTCAATGGGAAGTCACGTCGACAAAAACAACAAGGTAAAAATTAAAATACAAAAAAAAAATTATAAAGCCCAACATTTAAAAACAAAAAGTGTTTGTGTACTTATGTACGCACGTAAGAAGTTATACTTCTGTGGCATAACAAGATAAAAAACCAAACTGTCACAAAGTTTACAAAACGAAAACAATCATTCGTCATGAACCACAGACTATAGCTAACTTCAGGGTGTCGGTTTTTTGTGACGGTGTGCGCGCGCATCGTAAAACTCTCATCATTTTTCCCTAACGCGCCAAAAGAAGTATAACTTTAAAAATAGGAACATCTAAAAAAAAAAACTGTTTTTTACTATACATTTTTATTAGATCAGACTACATGATACAGTTCTCATCACAACATTTTGAAATATCTTACAATACGCATAGATCTTTAAAGAGATGTAAATATACAGTTTGGAGACAAAGGCCTTATTATATAAGCCTTAAAAAAACAATATTATGTAATTAGTAATGATAGGCAAGTTCTCAATTCAACATTTTCTACCCGTAAGAAGTCTCAACTACTGATTAATAGTGGGCTTCCAAGCAAAGAGGGTCCAGTTCTCGGCAATTAGTTTCCGAGATATACGCAGGTTTGTAAATTAGGGTGACAAAATGCATTAACGATTTTAATTGATTATTAATTAACGCTCTCAATTATCTACGAGTTCATAAAGTAAATGACTTTAGATGATATTTCTAAGCACCAGATTTTCTTTTTTATGCTTTTTCTTCAATCAATCTGCCAAGCCTTTTCCCAACTGTCTTGGGGTCGGCTTCCAGTCTAGCCAGATGCAGCTGAATACCAATATTTTTACATGGAGCGACTGCCTATCTGACCTCCACAACCCTAACTGGGTTGTGGAGGTCAGATAGGCAGTCGCTGGGAAATACGATACCCTTTGGTAAGACTGGATGTCAGACTTTTGGGCTTCTGACGACCCGTAACGACTGTCAAAGATCAACGATTGACAGCCGGAACCAACGGCTTAACGTGCTTTCCGAGGCACGGAGGAGTCTCGATATGTAAATATGGTCACCCATCCAAAACCAACCCCGGCAAGAGTAGCTTAACCTGATGGATCGACCCGTGCGGCTGTTATTACTTTAGCCACGAGCTCCTCCTATGCTTTTCCTTCAATGTCTATAAAAAAACAATGTGCTAGTTTTTGAAATTTTTTTCATCCATAGTATCAATAAGGTATTTAACTCAATTATTTTTATCATTTGTATCAAAAAGTTACTTTATACCAAATCAAAAATGTAAAGAATTTTTCAAATCCGTTTAAAATTAAGCAAGTTGGAAACCCTTCAAATCTTGTGGAAGGGGAAACTGTCAAGTAACAGAAAAAGGATGCATACACATAATATGACGTCACCGCCATTAGGTTACACGCGTACCAAAGAGATAGCGAGATGTCTCCACCACGCTCCCACTTTTCCTTATGCCAGTATTTGCAATGCTGATTGCTGCTTCATTTAACATCTAGAACCCCAGCGGCTCTCATGTGTGCCGCTAGTTTGCCTTGCCAAAAACCCGATTCACGCGTTTTAAACCGCTCTTATCACTATTAGCCAAGGTCTTTAGACCTGTGACAAGGTTCGTACACCCGGAACCTGACAAAGTCTGTAGTTACACGATGGCCGCCTGTCAACGGGGACTGACAGATGCTGAAACGTAACGCGTCTCTGGTTCGAGAGGTAATTTTGAATTATGTATTTAGAAAAAGATTTCTTTTTAGTGTTATTTGCTGTTTCATAAACAATATTGAAAAAAAAAAAAAAAAAACACAGAATACCTTATTGATTATTTTAGATACCGAATCTTGTCATATCCAAAAACTGGCACATTTTTTGAAGTGAAAACTTCTCTAGCAGCGTTGAGCACTTTTCTTGGGATGGGTATAAAATGTTAAACTCGCGTCAGGACACGTTACCTGATCGAAAATTCGTAAGACGATTCCAAAATATTCAAAAACTAGCTGTGCCCGCAGTTATGGTTACTGTGTCGTAGCGTGATTATATATCACTACATAGTATAAAACAAAGTCGCTTTCTCTGTCCCTATATCCCTATGTATGCTTAAATCTTTAAAACTACGCAACGGATTTTGATGCGGTTTTTTTTATAGATAGAGTGATTGAAGAGGAAGGTTTATAAGTATAATTTGTACCCGAGCGAAGCTGGGGCGGGTCGCTAGTAAAGTATAAAACCTTCCTCAATAAATAGGCTATACAGTGCAAAATGGTACCTCGCTCTCCACATCCCTCATAATCGCCCGCCTTGCACATCATGAATGTGCGCGTGGTACTTGATTAACACTATGATATCTCCTAAGATATTCGTTGAAATCAAATGATGTCAAGGGCAATTTTGTTCAAAATTAAATACTTATGATGAATAACGTATTTATTTGGATCAGGATTAATGTTATGTTTATAAAAACACCTTCGCAAATAATGCATTATTTTAGAACGAATTTGATTATCATAAAAAAGATTATAGTGAGTTAACCTTAAAAGATGGACATAATATGCTGTTGCAGACTTTTTTTTAGAACTTTTAAAGGGGAACAATTACGTCATATATATTTTTTGCGTAACTTTAACCGTTTACGTAGCGCACGCAATGGAAGCTCTCAAAAGGAATATTTTTTCCCCCGTTTTTACCACATTTTTCATTGCTCCGCTCCTATTGGTCAGAGTGTGATGTTATATAGCTTATAGCCTATAGCCTTCCTCAATAAATGGACTATTCAACACAAAAAGAATTTTACAATTCGATTCAGTAGTTCTTGAGATTAGCGTGTTCAAACAAACTCTTCAGCTTTATAATATTAGCATAGATGCACAACGTTAATGTTCAAGTTTTCACTTCTGCCGGCACTCCCGGAGTGTACCCGTTGTTTTTTTTTTTTAATCATGCATTTGAAGTTTAAGCTCTGATAAAGCTTGATTTGAGAAAAATAGAAAATTCTGGTACTTAGAAACATCCATTTACTATAAGAACTTGTAGATAATTGAGCATCAATTAATAGTCAACTTTTTTTACCCAACTTTACAAAACTATTACTTGCCGAGATATACGGAAAGTAAATTTGACGGCACGGTTGGCGTAGTGGTTGAGCGTTCGGCTGCCGCGCTGCGTGTCGCAGGTTCGATCCCCGCACGGAACAAATATTTGTATGGCCTACAGATAGTTGTTCCGGGTCTGGGTGTCTTGTGTATGTGAATTTTTAAATTCACCCACGATACAGGAGTAATTGCTACTAGGGTGGGGCAACGTTTAAAAAAAATATAGAACCGAGAACTGCACCCTATTTGCTTGGACATATTTATGTTTACTCTAAATACTGATTAGCACTACATCAAATTCATTCTACCCTATATCCATTAACCAGGTACAAATCTAGGCTCCTGGCGGCTACTGGGAAATAGAGAATATGCAAGTTATTGATAACTTTTTTATTTTTTAAATATACATTGTATTGGACCATAAAAACAATGTGGTGCACTTGTTTGATTTTTTAATTCATCACATATTTTACAATTCATTATTTTGTGTTGCATGGTTTTTGATGAAACTAAACGTAAACTCAAAACATATCGTTCTCAATAATGCCGGTAGACGAAAAAAATAATGTGTCGTAACACTTCAATTCATAAAAAAGTATTTTAAATTTCACTAACATTTTATTATAATATTGAAATTGCAATTTCTGCTTGACTAGAGCACATACAATTTGTAAAATTATTCATTTAAAGTGAAAGCTCCAGGGTAGCCCGCGAAATTCAAATTTTCTTACTACTAAATTTTTTTGCAATTAAGTCAGGTTGTATGTTGTTCAAAATATGATTCGCGGCCGTGGCAAGTACGTATTTACAGAACCGAAATCATCAATACAACTCTCTCCGTTAAAATTAATGCCAAATGTCATGATTTCATTGACATTTGACATCAATTCTAACTGAAAGAGTTTTGTTTTTGCTGATTTTAATGATTATATATATCAGGTAAGTGACGTCACAGTACAGCTTTGACAGTCACTTAGTGTAGTAGAAAATTGTAGAAGTTAAATAATTTTTTTGAGCGACATGCAGTACTTGAATTTATTTTTAAATAATTTTCTTGAGTTCATAGTACTGAATTTTATTGCTTTAAGTGAAAAAAAAAATTACATGCATATTCCCTATTCTCGATGGAAAACCTAGTTTTTTTAACACAGTTTGCCCGCCCTAAGAATCCAGGACCCCGTGATTTTAATTTTTTTTGATACATTGCGTACTTTGATTGGGTCGATCCAACGCCGGTCGTGGGGTAGAACGAGAAAAGCGGTCGCTCTGGGCGGCAGATGGCAAGAGGTGCCAAAAACCCAAATGCAAGATTTGTATGAAAGAAATTTTGGGAAATAGAAAAAAAAACCGGCCAAAGGCGAGTCGGACTCACGCACAAAGGGTTCCGTACCATTATCTATAAAAACGGCAAAAAAATCACGTTTGTTGTATGGGAGCCCACTTAAACATTTATTTTATTCTCTTTGTTAGTATTAAATTTGTTGTTATAGCGGCAACAGAAATCCATCATATGTGAAAATTTCAACTGTCTAACTATCACGGTTCCAGAGATACAGCCAGGTAACGGACGGACAACGGATTCTTAGTAATAGGGCCCCGTTTTACCTTTTAGGTACGGAACCCTAAAAACCAGCCAAGTGCTAGTCGGACTTGCACATGAAGGGTTCCGTACCATCGTACAAGATTATACGCGTCTACTTGTTGCCATTATAAAGATCAAGCAAAAAAAAAAGCCAAAAAAAACACGTTTTTAGATTTGTTCTTATAGCGGGAACAGAAATACCTACACATTCTGTGAAAATTTCAACTGTCTACTTATTACGAATCATGAGATACAGCCCGCTGACAGACAGACGGACGGACGAACAGCGGAGGCTTAGTAATAGGGTGCCATTGGTTATCCTTCGGGTATGGAACCATAAAAATATTGCACCCGAGCAAAGTCGGAGTGGGTCGCTAATTTAACATTTAACCGAAAAAGAATTAACGTGGAATGAAATCGTCGACCAAAGAACAACGAAAGACAATCTCGCTCTACCCTGATCAAGGGCTAGGACCGGCGCTGGGTCGGTCGCAGCCGTGGGCACATTCATCACCAGCCCCCCAATGTCCCCACTGCTGGGGCACAGGCCTCCTCTCCGTGAAAGGGCGCGGGCCCAATGCCGATTGGTGGATGTCATGTCTTCGAATTTTTGGTTCTATGACATGCCGGTTTCCTCACGAAACTTTCCTTCACCGTTTTGAGTGTTAGTGATGAAATAATTTACACAAAGTAAAGAGCTTGCCTGGATTTGAACTCACGACCTACAACTTGTAAGTCGCGGCCTATATATCACTGGGCCACCACTGCTCACTGCGTGGGAACATTATGGGCTGATAATTCTATCCTACCTTACTAATAGATTATAAATTTGAAAGTCTATTTGTTTGTTAAGCCATCACATATCAACGGTTGAACATATTTTGACTTTCCATAAGGGTAGTCATAATTTGGGCTACTTTTATCCTACTAGTACGTTAAGGGCGTCCATTAATAATTACGTGAGGTGAATTTGGCGATTTTTAACCCTTCCCTCCACCCCCAGTGAGATGTCGTGAGATTTGGCTCGATTTGTCAATACGTTTTCTCGGATTTTATAGGCGATTTTTGACTCTCCCCTCCATCCCCAGTGAGATGTCGTGAGATTAGGCTCGATTTGTCAATACGTTTTCTCGGATTTTATTGGCGATTTTTGACCCTCTCCTCCACCCCAGTGAGATGTCGTGAGATTTGGCTCGATTTGTCAATACTTTTTCTCGGATTTTACACAGTTTCTTGTGGAAAAAATAATTAAGTGATACTTGTCGAGACTCCCTTCTCCGCCGCGTGAGATTCGGCTCGACCCCCTAAATACCTCACCTAATTAATGGACGCCCCCTTATCGTGGCAGGACTAACATGCGGTCGAGCGCCGCTGCCAGAAACAAGTCTACAAAAATATGGAATTAATTCATAACAATAGGCAGTGACATGCAATAATACATTCTAGTTAGGCTAAGAAAAGCTTATCTTACAATAATGTCCAATTCTAAACTAATGAGTTATGTTTTAAAGTTACGAGTAAGAGGTAATTTTCTAAGTCTGATTGAGACTCTAAGATATCCTAGCAATATCTATACAGAAAGAAACATGTTTTTTGTAAATCTCTTTCGTATCAGCAACAAAATTGCACAAGCCGCAAGGGAAAATTGATGCCTTTTCGCATTTCTCACACGAATATTACGTCGTTCAATGTTCCGTTTTTTGAACACAGTCATCGCTGTTTTTTAGTCGATTTTCGCCATTTTTTTGCTTTATCTGTGGTCTATTTGACATCTGTCAAAGGAATGGCGGGAACTGTATTCTCGATCTTTTTCAAACGCACATTACTTTTGCAATGTTTGAAGAAATCGTTGAGTTTTCCTCGGACAGTTTCTAATTTAGTCGTTTTTGTGTTTTCAGAATTACTTTCGCTTTTTAATAAATCTGGAGTTATTTTGTACACAGTTATGAATTCACTTAGGTCCTTTGATTTTTTATTAGGAACTTCGTTTTTTATATCATTTGAGTAATTTGCTGTTAGATTTTTTCCCATAACAGATTCAGAACCACTATCGAACTCTATAACAGAACTTGAATCGTCTGTATTACCTAAACTAGAATTTGTACGACTATCTAAAATAACTACATCATCCGATTTCTTTATAAAACTAATTTCATCTAGACTATCATCAGTTTTCAATTCCAAACTTGTGTTAGGAATACGGTCTTTACAAAAAACCGGACTCCTTATCAAGAACTCTTCTCTAATTTCTTTTTTAATTTCTATTGATAAAATTTCTCTATCTAAACTATCGTTTTTTGGTGCGATTTCGTTATGTCTAACAATCGCTTCTTCTTTGATATCTATATCATCTGTTTCAATGTTATCATCTTCTACTGAGTCGCTTGATTCGGTTTGAGATTGTTCTATAGGAATATCCATATCTTCAAGATTTTTCAGAATCTCTTCTTCATTGAAACTCAAATCTGAAAAGTCCCCTTCACTTTCGGATAGTTTTCTACTTGTTGGTTTATCAACGTTGTTCACTTTATTATTAGTTTCAATAGTTTTGTTCTTGATGTTCCCTAGTATGTTTTCCAATTTCTGTTTTTTCTTAACGAATTTTTCGTCTGTTTTTTTATCCTTTTCTTTTGTGTGTTCAATTGTTATTATTTCGAGTTCCGAATTCCTTGATGTGAGGGTTGTTATTTTTCTCTTCTTGTTTTTATGAGTATTCTTTGCAGGACGAGGTGCTGCCGATTTTGTGTTTATAGAGTCTGGAAAGAATAATACACATCATAGAATAAAAAGCCACATCATAGAGCTGTTAACTATGCATACTGTACGTCTAACAAAGTAGCTTTGCGCAAAAATTATTGCTGGGAAACGACTTTTAGTTTTAGGTATGAAAAATAAAACTATTTTTTATTCCGCGCAATGTAACGTGAACACAGGCAAGTGGAGTTAAATTCCGCCCCTTTGCTCTAAGCCACGTAGGTACTTGTCGGATACGTTTGATATTCATTGCGTTTTCGTAACTGCAAATTCGCAATTTCGAAATTTCGAAAAAAAAAAATGGAAAATTCAGGCAATGTTTGTTTGGAAAAAAGTTTAGTAATAAAACTTAGAATTAATTTTAGTAAAAAAGTAAAAAAAAATGCGACTTTTTTGACCTTCAATATCTCCAGAACCAGAAAGTGGAAAAAAATGATTCAAATAATGGTTCGAATATGTGGCTTTCGGCTTCGGAAACTGTCTTCTTACATCCGATATATATGGTACCAATAGGGTACCTACATCACTATTTTTTTTATTATTAGTAACATAAAGTAACTATCCTAAATCGAAAATAGAAATAATTTTTCAAATCAAAATTTTCGTTTGAAAATTTTCAAATCTTGTGGAAGGGGAAACTGTCAAGTAACAGAAAAATTATGCACACACTGACGTATGACGTCACCGCCGTTATG
The DNA here is from genome assembly GCA_951329385.1 of Polia nebulosa. Classification (NCBI taxonomy): domain Eukaryota; kingdom Metazoa; phylum Arthropoda; class Insecta; order Lepidoptera; family Noctuidae; genus Polia; species Polia nebulosa. The sequence continues at coordinate 7,942,215 of OX589608.1, forward strand.
TTACACGCGTACAAAAGAGATAGCTAGATGTCTCCAACACGCTCTCACTCTTCCTTATACCAATATTTGAAATGCTAATTGCTGCTTCATTTAATAACTAATTTTAATGCTGTTTTCAAAAAAGAATTATTTTTAGTGTTATTTGTTGTTTCATACAAAATATTGTATAAAAATAAACAGGAGAATTTTGTTGTTTCTGCTAACGTTAAGAGGGAACAGGGCCTGCGAGGAATTTACAAAATAGGTATTTGAAGAAACTATTGCCGTCGTGCTGCCTCAAGCCTGCCCCTGTAGAGTGCGATAGGGACAGCTGCAACTCAGACCGATTTTATCACAAATTTTTTGACGAGATCGACATTTGTATTCCCTTTTTTTCTCCTCGAAAACTGAGCCGATTCAATTATTTTTGGCACCAAATTTTTTAAGAAAGAGTTTGTCTAGGTCCCTATTAAATGTTTTATGTTAAAACTTTTCTAATGTGTCTGGTAGTCTTCTAAGAACGGCGGTAAAACTAGGGCCATTTTTTGTCATTTTTGGAGGGTCTTTATTTACTTATTAGATGCTGAAAAAAAAGGAAATGACAGGGACGTGTCAATAGCAGACCTTACTTTATAAAAAAAAAAAATGATTGCTTTAGAGGCATTATTCAGGAAGAAAAAAGGGGAATACATTAGTTTGCAGAATCGCAGCCCCTGTTCCCTCTTAAGCATATTTTCTTAGGCCACCAACTGCGATACACCAGGAAGAGGTTGCGGGAGGAACTCCAGGGACTAGTTTGGCGTGAATACATGTCTTATAATCACCTTCATCAACCTCATCAGGCGGATCCTCCCACCAGACAGGACTGGGGCAGGTTAGGATCTCCATAAAGTCCTCATCACTAAGACTCCTGGTCTCCTCCATCATTCGCACCATGTCTTGCATACTCAGCTCTGGGCTTCCGGAAGGTCTTGTGGATATCCTGGACCCACGCGGTGACTTCAAGTTAGATGTGGTAGTGTGTTTGGATGATGGCGATTTAATGCCTGGAAGGTGGTTCAGACTATCAATAGAATGTTTAAGAATGTTACCTTTTTAAAAATTATTTTTTAATAGACTTTATATTAATATTAGGAAAAATATTTATTTGTGCCTCACACAAGTATCTAATAATTATAACTAACAAACAATACATATTAAAATCATAATAAACTGTGCAAGGCCAAAAAGGCACCTTTTTTTTGTCGGGGTGGGAAATCATCCAATGACATCTCCCGCTCTGGGTGGAGCGGGAAGGTGTGTCAGACTCTTACTGACTAAAACCCACCCCTGTTCCTTCCCAGCCTGAGTGTCCAGGGGTGCGGTAACTCATGTTGAGAATTTATCCGCTACCCCAAGGCATGCAGGCACCGGCCACGATGGGCCCCGTCAGTGGTGGCCGACAAACATCTCTTTGAGGCGCGCGTGGAACACTACGCGCCTTCGACTCACGGGCCTGGTGCTGATCGGACGGCAAGCTACCCACTGCTCGCCGTCCGCAGGCCTACGGTGGCCGGAGATCGTCTCTCGACGTCCTACGCCCAATGCTTCTCCTGCGGCGGTAGCGGCCGCGGGGAAGTGGCCCGCGGGTGAGGCCCACTCCGTTGAGCTTCCCCCACCCTTCCTGCCTCCGCCTTCGCGTAAAATTATGCTCAGTAAAATTATGCTGCGATATTTAAAAACAATAAATAACGCAGTGCTGGTATTCTGCCAGGGCCTGCTGTGATAGCCACACTCACAGAAAATGGTATAGACTAATAATAAAACATAAAAAATAGATAAATGAAAATAAAACAGCCTAAACACAAAAAGGCGTAAATTAATATAAATGCGAAAAATATAAAAAAAATTGTGTATTATAAAAATTGTATAACATTATTTTTTCTGGGCTGTAATACAATACACTCGGGTAGAATCCGGTAAGGTTTTAAAGCAGAAGACTTCTTGGCCAAGTGAGTGTCATGTGCTGTATTTTTTCTGAAAACTCTAATTAATTCTGAAAACAATTACTTTTCTGTGGCGTTGCCAGCTTCCTTTTATTCGTAGTAGCGATAACTTTGAAGTTGTGTTTATGTTTCAACATAATTTTCTTCGCGGGCACATTGCGTTTCAACGTGTTCGGATAGTACTCTACTTGCGTCAACACATCTGGATCAATGACAACTGGAAGTTTAAGTAGAGACTCTTGCGACCGTTTTACGGTTTTTGTAACTTTAGTCGATTTTGTTTCTTGTTTAGTAAGTTCCGGTTTTTCGGTTTTCTTGCCTTCCTTGTTTTTTAGTTGTCTTCTCTGCTGTGCTGATTTTGTTCGTGTTATTATTGGCTCGGGAGCTTTGGCTCGTGGGTTTGCAGCTTTTCTTGAGGGTCTTGGTCTTGATGACATTTTTTTTCTGAAAATAATGGATGGATTAGTTTGTTGCGCTTTAAAGTATATAGTAGGGGAGACATTTTTGGGTAGATATTTAACAGGTTGCGTCTATTGCTGTTCCGTGTCTCTGATTGATGATACCTTATGCCTTGAAAAAATTTGGGTGGTGATAAATATATTAATGAAAGTTAATTTGTTAGTTACACCCCCCTCCCCCACTACCCCTTTTATTTTCAGTTGTCAGGTAGATAGGGGCCATTCATAAATTAAGTCACATGTTAAGGGGAGGGGAGTGGGTCGACGAAGTGTGACATTGTGTGACAAGGGGTGGGAGGAGTCATAAGTTTCGTGACGTCACGCGAAATATTAACTATTAACGAAACTAACTTAAATATCTTCTAATTTGTAATCATAAGCTTAAACTCTATTTGAGTACAAGCTTTGGGCTGATCATAGGGAGTGTAGGCAGGCCAAGGAGGCGCTCCCCTCCATTAATGACCGCTTCACAAAGCAAGCCCTACGACTGACCAAACTTCAGTTGCGAAAAGTCACGGCCGTTACAGTTCTCGCCAAACTTCTTGGCCGCTCTGAAGTTCGCTACAATGGCTGCGCAGTAGTAAATCTCATACTCGCGCTGCGCCTTGCGCATCGGAAATTCAACTTCAGGGCGGCCAAGATGTTTGGCGAGAACTGTACAACTGGTCATGGGTCTTTTAATAAGCATCTCTCTGTCATAGGAGTCACAGACAGTCCACTATGCAGAGCCTGCATGGAGGAGGACGAGACAGCGGCTCATCTGCTGCTAAGCTGTCCAGTAGTCGCTGCATACAGGGCAAAACATTTCGGACATCCAGGTAACCTAAGCGAGATGGTCAGTAACACCAGGGTGCTGCTGGCCTTCCTCGAGGAGCTGGGGTGGATCGAATGACAATGCAGTCCCACCTGTACGTAAAATACGCGCCTTGGGCGTGGAGTTGCGAAAACCAGCCCGACATACATACAAACTCTATTTGTGTAGTAATAAGGTTTAAATTATTTTGTTGCGAGTTAACCCTCGCTCTGCTACAGTGTCACGTGTCGGATGCTTATAAAGCCTGATGTGAATTCATTGTAATTTTATTTATTAAAAGCCGCTGTTTTTATTTTTTATTATTATTTGTTTTTATTAGCTGTAAGTTCTCCATGTACTAAATAAATTTAAATTTAAAATATGTGACGTCACACTAAGGAGCGGGGAGTCTCACAAATGCGACGAGCTGTGACAAGGACTACGGGGGATGTTTGTTTAACTGTAATGTGCTACTTATCAAATGAAAGGGCTTATTGTTAGAATTTAATTTTTTTTTCATGCAAGTTATTTGAGAAAATAGATGAAAAATTACCATTTCACCCCCCACCCTTATCTCCGAAACCACTAGGGCCATTTTTTTTTTTTTAAATGCGAAACCTATTCTTTACTTATAGATTATAGAAAAACCTATAAGAAATACTTATATACGAAGTTGTTCATATCCAAGGGCAGAATCGGTTCCTAAAATATGACCACACCTTTCCATTACACCCTGTATAGTATAAACCTGAAAAAATATGATTTGTTCGGAACCCTTTGCGCGCGAGTCCGACTGCGTGCGAAGGGTTCCGTACCATATGAGGGCAATCAACATGTTGGTAATTTGTTAGTAAAATATACGTAATAATCAGAGGTCGGAATTAGGTAGAGTTATCTATGTACTTACACTGATTTCATACAGCGAAAGTATAAAGAAGATATGCCTCAAATTCCGAGATTAACTTTAAAGAGCAGAAAAATCCCGTGATTTATGAAATAAAAAATCTATTTACTTTTACCCAATTTAAACTACTGCACGCGCGACGTTGCCAAATTTACATCAACGACATCGGATGTCCGAAGTTGCAAAATTCCAATGTGCACACGCGCGATGTTGCCACATTTGTAGTTCACACAACATAGCTTGTGAGAACAAAAGAAAGCAATAGAGGTTTTTATTATTATTTATTTGTAATATTGTTGGCCACACGGGATTGTCCATTAGAAAACCCGGGAAGATCCATATTAATATCAACATTTCGATGCAAGTACATAAATAACTGTACCTAATTCCGACCTCTGGTATTAATAAACATGATCACCCAAGTTCTTATGAAAATTAAAAAATTCTTCGGAACTAAATTTTGAGACAGCCGACGGACGGACAGACTGACAGACGGACTCTTGAGTGACAGCTCCGTTTGGACCCTTCGGGAACGGAACCCTAAAAAGGAGGTTCTTTAAATATACTTTTTTTGGAACGAAGTTCCTTATCGCGCGTTGTGAAAGGGGGCTAGACGGAAAAAATTCTTACGAAAAGTTGTCACGACACTAATGAGGCTGTCCATCCAAAAAGATTGTGTTGGAAAAACAATCTAATAAAAACTTCTTGTATTTTTGGTGGGTAGGTACAAAGTTTGCAAGCAGATCAAGCATTATTGCTATAGTAAGCTATTGTAAGCTGTGCGGCGTCGCATGTTTCTCTGTCTGTCTCTCTCTCTTATAGAAAGCAAGCCAGATATTGCTAAAGAGTTGAGTTGAGCTGAGCTGAGCTGAGCAGAGCAGAGCAGAGCAGAGCAGAGCAGAGCAAAGCAGAGCTGAGCTGAGCTGAGCTGAGCTGAGCTGAGCTGAGCTGAGCAGAGCTCAGCTCAGCCAACTCTTTAGCAATATCTTCGAAAGGAACTTCGTTCCATCCGGGTGTCCCTTGACACCTCTCAAGTTTTTTTTCATAGTGTAGTGGAAAGTACTCGAGGAGCTCGTTGCTAAAGTAATAGGTTCGATTCCCACCCAGGACAAATGTTTGTGTAATGAGCACGATCATTTGTTCTGTGTCTGGGAGTAATTTATCTATAATACGAGTATGTATGTATTTAGAAATATATAAGTATGTTTATCAGTTGTCTAGTACCCATAACACAAGCTCTGCTTAGCTTGGCACTAGATGGCGTTGTGTGATAGTTGTGGAATATTATTATTAATAACAGCCGCACGGGTCGATCCATCAGGTTAAGCTACGCTTGCCGTGGTTGGTCCATGGATGGGTGACCATCTTTACGTAACGAGACTCCTCCGTGCCTCGGAAAGCATTAGAGGTATGTAACTCTTTACGGAACCGACTCACTGATCCGAATCTTTGAAGTGATTCAAAAGATTGGTTCAGTAACTACGTTTCAAACGCATCATTTGGATCTGAATCATTACTTTGCTCCGTGCTCTTTCCGCGCGACGCGGCGCTGAAAAGTGAGCGAGAGAGGGAGATTGAGACACACTGATTTACTTTACTACTGTACCGCGACTCGCGAGTGAGCGGGTGACATAATACAATCTATACAAGTCAGAAAGAGATACCAAATGACATGTGTATCACTCATACTTTCACAGTTTTTCGTTGTTGTTATCCATGCACTTAAAAATGACCATTATGGCGCTTACATATCAAATACTGATTGTTATTTGCTTATTTTTAATGTTTGCACTAACAAGCGTATTAGCCAGCTGGCCATAAATTATCGAATAACCGCCAGTCCTAAGCCTGGTTACAGTATGAAGGAAAATTGATTTTATTTATAATCTTAATTCTTCCTTAGTACATTTTGTACACTTAAAAAAAATACAATCCAACATTCGGCATTGTTAAATTCTGACTCAGTAGTAAACGCTCTGTATTTCATATCATTTGTTTCGTTCTGTATTTTATATCATTTGAACCGATGATCCAAATGAAACATATCAGTGATTCGGATCATTTCAGTGATCCAGATGCAAATGTTCCAATCGCAAAAATGATACACTTTGCCCACGCCTAGAAAGCATGCTGTCAATCGTAGATCTTTGTCGTTACGGGTCGTCAGAAGTCCGAAAGTCTGACATCCAGTCTTACCAAGGGGTATCGTATTACCCAGTAAAAAAAACTATCACAAATTCAACCTGTCCTACCATTTGCCATCAGGGAGTTCCAGAGCCTACATCCCGCATTGTCAGTGGACTTACATAAGTATGCCAAATTTCAGCTCTATCGGAAACCAGCTAATGGTCGAAAAATGGTTTGCAAAGTTTGAAGAGGACAACTTACACACGAATATTACAAGTAAATTACAAGCTTGTTAAAATGCGGTTTCGTGGGACAGGTCTCATGGAAGCAGAGACGCGGCCAAAGTGCTAGTTAACACAGAAATTCTTGCTAACCCACATATGATGCCCTCTTTTTTGTAGGGTGGGAAATCATCCAATGACGTCTCCCGCTCTAGGGTGGAGCGGGAGGGCGTGTCAGACTCTTACTGACTAAAACCCACCCCTGTTCCTTCCCTGACCTGAGTGCCCAGGGGCGAGGTAACTCTGTTTCGAATTTATCCTCAACCCCTGGGCAGGCATCGGCAATGACGGGCCCCGTCATTATTGCTGACAACTCTTTGAGGCGCGCGTGGAACACTACGCGCCGTCGACTCTCGGGCCTGGTGCTGACCGGACGGCGAGCTACCCACTACTTGCCGTCCGCAGGCCCGGGACATAGCTAGCATTAAGTAATTTTGTGGAGATAAATAAACATTTTTATTATTATTATATGATGCCCTAGAGACAATTGAGAAGCGAGCCAAGAGGATCATCGGCAATGATAGGCTCGTCGAGTCGAAGCTCCAAAGACTTGAGCATAGACGCCGAGTTGCTAGCCTGACTGACGGTTTTCTATCGGTATCATTTTGTGTGCGACGGAATTGCATAATTTGATTCCGCCAAGCCCGTTCCATCATCAGGCAACAAGACGTACGGCGATGTGTCACCGGTACATGGTGGACATCACACGCACAAAGCGTTTTGAGAACACATTCATTGTGCGTACAGCTAGGGAGTGGAATTCCCTGCCGGAGTCTGTGTTTTCTGATAGCTACAACCCGCGAGTCTTTAAGTCAAGAGTGAATAGGTTACTTCTAGGCAAGCGTGCTCCATCCTCGAACACATCATCGCTTACCATCAGATGAGATAGTGGTCAAACGAGAGCCTATCAATTATAAAAAACCGGTCAAGTGCGAGTCGGACTCGCGCACAGTGTTCCATAACAAAAAAAATCATGTCTGTTGTATGGGAGCCCCACTTAAATGTTTTTTTATTCTTAGTATTTGTTGTTATAGCGGCTACAGAAATACATCATCTGTAAAAATTTCAACTGTCTTAACTATCACGGTTTATGCCTGGTGACAGCCGTTTTGGTTTGGGAATAGTGTGGCGGGCTTGTACAAAAAAAAAAAACTTGTGAGGTGTCATGGGACACCCGGATGGAACGAAGTTCCTTTCGTTTAATTAGTGAAGGAATTGTAATATAATTTTATTTTTTTTAATTTATAATATTTTTTTTATTATTAACTACGCACACACGCACGCACGTAAGAAGTTATACTTCATCATCTCATCTCATCGCAGCTCAGCTCAGATCAGCTAAGCTCAGCTCAGCTCAGCTCAGCTCTTTAGCAATAACAACAACTATAACAAATAATGTTAGATAATGCTTGATCTGCTTGCAAACTTTGTACCTACCCACCAAAAATACAAGAAGTTTTTATTAGATTGTTTTTCCAACACAATCTTTTTGGATGGACAGCCTCATTAGTGTCGTGACAACTTTTCGTAAGAATTTTTTTCGTCTAGCCAACTTTCACAACGCGCGATAAGGAACTTCGTTCCAAAAATTGTGTGGCGGGCTAACTATCACGGTTCATGCCTGGTGACAGCCGGACAGCGGAGTCTTAGTAATAGGGTCCCGTTTGGGTACCCAATAAATACCCAAAAAGACCTACCCGTGTTCATTCACTTGCTCTTTTCGTTCCAGTAGGCGTATTCGCTAACTCAGTTGACATAAATTTGATAGGCACTTTGCAGTACATTGCTGCTTGGACGTATAGGAAAACAAAAATGTACCACATAGTGCCTATTACAATCGATGTCCAACCGAGCAATATACTGCAAACTGCCTATCAAATTGATGTCAACTGAGTTAGCAAATACACCTGCAGGACCGCCGTGACTCTTTCAAACAATCCCGTGACGGGAGGCTACTGCTGTAGACGGCAAATTAAAATTTGTATAAATCACCAATTAATTGCATAGACCGTAAGATTGTGAAGTGTATTCCCCTTAAGAGGGAACAGGGGCTGCGATTCTCCATACAAATGTATTCCCCTTTTTTCATCCTGCATAATGCTTATAAAGCAATCTTTTTTTTTTTCATAAAGTCAAGGTCTGCTGTAGATACGTCCCTGTCATTTCCTTTTTTAACAGACTTCAAAAAAAGGAGGAGGTTCTCAATTCGACTTTATTTACCTCATAACTTTTTACGACGTGAACCGATTTTGAAGATTTTTTTATTTGAAAGCTGTTGCTTCACATGTGGTCCAATTTTAATTTGGTGCTTCATCTGATGAAGAACTTCCGAGATACACAATATAACTCTTCAATAAATGACAGCAAACCTTCCAGAATTGCTGCAATCGCATGTCTGTATATTGTTTTCACCACTTCACAACATTACATCACGCTGATACGCTCTGAAGGGGTATACAGATTTGTACAGTTCACCCTGATATCTTCAAATTCCCTATTTTTTGGGCTATCAATTCGGGCAAATCTTGTTTCTAGTTCGGTTTCTTCGTTATTTGACACCGACTTCCGAAATTAAAGTTATTTTGCATTTTTTGGTATTATTTATGGAAGTCGGTTTGTATTTTTTTGTAAAAAGTTTTTTTTTTTAGCAATACGATCCCACCCTGGGCCACTGCATTCCCCGTCGTGAGGGCTCGTACGCACGTGATGGCGTCCACCTTGGAGCGCCCCTGCGGAAGCCGTACTGGCTCTCCGGCAGATCCGGCCCCACCCGCACCAGCTACCCGACGGTCTGCAATTATTCTTTCGAAGAGCTTGCCCACCTCGTTGAGCAGCACAATGGGCCGGTAAGCGGACGGAGAGTCCGCGGGGCGCCCCGGCTTCTTGACTAGGACCAGTTTCCCCGTCTTCCAACTTAGGAGCCCTCTTAGTCGAGGCTCGACAGCCTCCTCCAAGGCCAGCACCCAGACTTTCCCATGAAAGCCATCTGTTCTGGGTTCTGGGGCGGTGTTTTTGGCATTTAGACCACGCACCGCCGCACTCAGCTCTACCTCGGTCACCTCGGGAGCATCATCGTCTTCGGGTTGGTCCGCGTCAGGCACCGCAGGAGGCGCAGCCATAGTCGGGGGAGTATGTTCCCTTCTCGAAGGGAACAGAGAGCTCACCACGAGTCCCCAGCGACTCCTCGCGGGTAAATTTTTTGGCCCGCTTGATCTTAACTCGGAGGGCGGTTTTCGCCGCTATGTACCCCTCTTATAGCTCCGTCTCGATGGCTTCCGTATCCGGCGGGCGGTTACGAAACCTGCGCACAGTGTGTTATTTTGCCTTAGTTCGGACATGCTCGTTTTATGTGTATTTGGGAAAGCCTAAAATGAAACAAACCTCCTAACAAAACTCCGCCGGCTCTAACTACTGTAGTTTAAGAGAAATATATAAAACCGAGAAAAATCCTTAAAAACCATAGAAACACAATATCTCGTTTTTTATTTTGATTTTTACACGAAATGTTTTAAGGTATGATAGAAATTCACTACCGGAACCATTTTTTTCTTGAAAACTTTAAAAATCTTGCTCAGACAAGTGAGATTTTTTTTTTTCTATGATTTAGAAAATATTATTTTTTCGGCCATTCTCTTCACGATCGCGTTTTTTGTTAAGCCTAAATATTAACCACTATAATAACTAACACCACAAAAAAAATCAGTTGCAACAGGCCCAGGATTTCGGAAATATTGAATTTTGAAATTGTCGGTTAGGGTGGTCACTCAAACCTGTGTGCGATACTTACGAGTACTTCATGCGAATATTACTCATTGTGATTCATTATTTTTGACTCAGGTAGGTATTAACAACTGTCGGTTTAAATTGTGGCGTGCATAGTTTACACAGTTTAAGTTGATATGAAAAAATTGTGCGAAAATTCAAAATCAAAATTAAATTATTTACGGTTGAATTTGATCACTACTTTTGTTTATGATCTATCTTCGATGAAAGGTATTATGTGGGATTGGGAAGGGGTCCGCCCTCGTTAGGCAAATCCTAAAACCCAATTCCTTTACATAATATCTGGAGAAGCGGGGGTGAGGTGTCATGGAGCCGTCAAAGACCCATGGCACTGTTTTGCCTCAGCAGGCACTGACCCGTCCTGCTGGGGGATGTCCGTCTGGGCCCCGACCAGAGGACTTAATGCAAGGGGGGCATGAGGGCGCCAACCTTCATTTTGGTCAGCGAGTGGCAATGATTACTGACGACCTAAGCCTGAATTCGGATCCGAAAATACTGACGAAACTGCAAATTTATAATGTTTTGGCTGAAAAGGCCCGACAATATGGGTCAAAACAAAGACTGGGTGACCTAGAAACCAATGATCGGATAATGACTGTTTTAAATGCATTGTACCCAACAGGTATTCCAGACGATCTTGACGTTAATAATAAAAACCTTAGAGACAACATTTCCAAATTTATTTTTAAGTGTGAAAAACTTTATATTAGCAGCAAAAGAAATTTTAAACGCTTCAGTAAAAAGAATGATAAATGGCTTTCTACAATTTTCGATATTAAAATACCAACCAGAATAGAAAAATGTCCTATAGAATTAAACAAAACCTTTCCTTCCAATTATCTTTTAAGACCTCAAGAACCAGAACCATCAGATATGGGTTCTGTAAGCAATATGTTGTTTACAGAACCTATACCTGGAACTTCACATGAAGCTCCATCAACTTCTAATATATGTAGTAATCGCCAAGACGAATCAATACCCGGAACATCGAATAACAATCCATCTGCTGCGAATGAAATGAACTCTCGTCAAATGCGTCGTATTCGAAAAAGTTTCGAGGAGTCTCTTCAGGATCAGCCGCAGTCAAAAATAATTAAAATGATGTCGAAAATTGTAACAGACGAAATTCACGGAGAAAAACTTATTAAAAGCTCTGCTCAAGGATTAGAATTCGTTATCAACGAGTGCCTGAAAAGTCCAACTCGTCCTAAAAAAATTGCATCATCCATTAAAGCGAAAGCCGAACCCAAACCCTACACCCCTGATGAAGCCCTTTCTTTAGTCATTGATAGGAAACTAACTGTGGAAGATTACTGTATCATACAGAAAGATTTGAAAGACAGGTTTCTTAGCTTATCCTCCATACTATAAATTAAAAATAGCAAAGCAAATGTGTTATCCTGAAGAAGACATAGTTATTACTGAAAGAGAAGCAAGTGTCTCAGTTCATAGCTTATTACTACACACATTCCGCCGAATCATAAAATTTAATACCGAAAACATTTCAGAATATTGCAAACAAAAGCAAAATAACATTTTATATTGTAGATTTGAGGGTTCTTGGGGGTTTGATGGTAGTACAGGACAGGCTTTTTATAAACAGAAGTTTTTAGATGGTGATAACGAGAATGAAAATTGTTTATTTACAACAACGTATATCCCTTTACGATTAAAAACTAATGACGGCTTTGTGTTGTGGTCTAATCCAAGCCCACAATCGTACAGGTTTTGTCGTCCATTGAAGATTCAATATCGTAATGAGACAAAAGAACTTATCATTGAAGAAAAAAATCGGATACAGGCTGAAATAGATCAGTTAGCACCACTTTATGCGGAAACCGATAAAGGTCAAACTATAATTGCAGATCCTAAATTATATTTAACTGTTGTAGATGGCAAAGTATTTAACGTCATTACGGGGACCACTTCGCAATTACGTTGTGCTTGCTGTGGAGCTACAGCAACGGAGTTTAATAAGTTGGATGTTGTCATCAACAAACCCGTAAATCTAGAAGCCTTATGTCATGGAATAAGTCCCTTACATGCTTGGATTACAATTTTTGAATTTTTACTGCATTTGGGGTACAAAAATGATCCAGCAGTCATGAAGTGGAGAGTTAGTAAAAAATCACCGGCTGCCTCAATTGTTGAGGAGCGGAAAAAAAATATACAAACTGCAATAAGAGACAAACTGTCACTTTTGGTTGATGTCGTTCGTCCAAATTCGGGGACAACCAATGATGGGAACACTGCACGAACAGCACTATCAGACCAACATCGAAAAACATTTGTAGATATCTTAGGCATAGAGACATGGTTGGTGGATGATCTGCATACTATTTTAGTAGTGCTGTCGAGTGGCTTAATAATAGATGCTGAAAAATTTGATGCCTTTTGTAAATCAGTAGCTAAAAAGTACGTGGAGAAATACAATTGGTTTTACATGTCTGTCACAATGCACAAAATATTAATTCATGGCCGTCAAATCATAGACGCTAGCCCGTTACCCATAGGTATGTTGTCTGAGCAAGCAGGCGAGTCAAGGAATAAATACTGGCGCTATGATCGACAACATCATACCCGGAAATTAGACAGGAAAACTACAATTTTAGATTTATTTCACCGTGCATTAGAGTCGTCCGATCCATATATATCCTCATTAACACTTAGTACACGTAATAAACATAAAAAACCTTTACCCCTATCGAAATCAGTGCTTCAACTCCTATGCGTAACAACTGACAATGTTCACTACAATAATTTAGAATCTCAAGGTTTTGAAGAAAATATTACGCTGACGACTGACGAAATCATAATTGAATCCGACAGCGAGGAAATGTCATAAATAAGCGTTTACAACATGTTTAGCATAAATTGATTTAATCGATTGAACTAATCAATTTAAATATTTACTTTTTTGTGACAACCCTATTTCCATAGAAATTTAATAAAAACTTAGAAACTCAATATCTCCGAGATCCCGCTAGATACATATTTAGAATTTTCTCCAGTTGAAGTTACTTTACATAAGTATATTACGAAAACAAAAAAAAACGCGACCCGCAAATAGTTAATTTTATATATATTTTTTTTCGTTAATTGAAAAAATATTTTTTCATTCCGGTTCCTGTTACGTTAGAGCCTTGTAATTTTTACAATTTATACATTTTAAACTAACAATTAAGTGGTAGTTTGCAAGCCACTGAAATTTTGCTTCATTAAAGAAATACAGACGAAAAACTTTTTCAAGAAGGTCAGTGACCTTTCACTAAAATATTTGTATCTCTTAAATGAAGTGAAATATAAAAACGGGGGTTTCTCAGAATGGTTTATTAAGGTTAAATCTATAAAGAAAAAAAATAAAACTGACATGTCCGCAACTAAGGCAAAATAACACACTGTGCTTCGGTGCCTGGTGTACCGGTGTCGCACGGCTATGCATGCTTGACGCAGGGCCGTCAGCTCCGGCGACCACCAGTACACCTGGCGCCGAGCACAAGGCTGGACCCGGGGCATTGCCACGTCGCAAATCTCGGACATGGCGTCCTGGAACCACTCTGCCTCGTCGTTTATGTCTGCAGGCCTGTCCGGTGATGTCACCCAGGCCTGCACGATCGAGGCTTCCAGGACTAGCTCCCGGTCCAGCTGCTACAGCGACCAACGCGGACCACTCGGGGTCTGTCGGACCGGCACGCTCGAGGTCTGGGCGGAGACGTCAAACCGGATATACCGGTGATCGGAATACGTCTCCACACCCTCCATGACGCGTCAGTCGACGACACGCGGTGACAGAGCGGGGCTGGCGAACGTGATGTCCACCACCGAATCACTCCGCATGCGCACACATGTGGGGACAGAACCCCGGTTTTGGACGACCAGACATGTCTCCAGAGCCCAGTCCTCCACCATCCTGCCCCGTGTGTCCGTGTACCGGGAACCCCAAGCCACGTTCTTGGCATTGAAGTCCCCGAGGACAAGCACAAGGAGGGAACGGTACCCGACGACGACGTCTCTCAACTCTGCGAGGGAGTTGTAGAATTCGGCGAGAATTCGATTCGGGGAGAACGTGCTGCCACGCAATCCTGTCCCTTCTTGATGTCTTCGAGAGACGGGGTACCGGCAGCGGCCCACGAAATGAGGGTCACTGAGCCGTCCAGGTCCTTCACCCAGTCATCCCTGGGTGGGACAAAGTACGGCTCAGCGACCACGGCGATGTTAATCGACCACTGCGCCGCGCTCTGGAACAACAGGTCCTGAGCAACGGCGCAGTGGTTGATATTCGCCTGGAGGAGGCCTAATGGGGCCGTTATTGGCATTCGATTACAACCTCCGATGCCCCTGGCGTTGCGAGACGCAAGGCGACTCCTGGTCACCGTAGGCGCGGGCTTGCGGACGGCGATTAGTGCGTAGTGTAGTGTAGGTACCTACTTTAGTAATATAACAAGTAATACTCCCCGGACGCAAATATCACAGGTAGCTCGCCGTACGATATGGACCAGGCCCGAGTTACGGCGCGTAGTGTTCCACGCGCGCCTCAAAGAGATGTCAACAATAACTGACGGGGCTCGCCAGGGCCGATGCCTGCCTAGGGGTCGTGGATAAATTCAAAAGTGAGTTACCGCGGCCCTCGCACAAGCAACTGAAGGAAGGAACACGGGTGGATTTAGTCAGTAAGAGTCCGACACGCCCTCCCGCTCCACCCTGAGCGGGAGTTGTCAATGGATGATTTCCTGCCCCCCAAAAAAAAAAAAAAAAAAGGGCTTTCTATAAATGAGACAAAGTTATTTTATCCTCAGGGTGTTGGCTGACAAGATTAACAGCCTTTTAAAAAAAAAAAATACAAAAAAAAAAACAACCGACTTCCAAAAAAGAAAATACACTAAAAATGAAAAAATTACTTTAATTTCGGAAGTCGGTGTTTGTATTTTATTTCTTCGTTATTTGACACCGACTACGAAATAAGTTTTTTATTTTTCATTTTTTAGTTGTTATACCCCATAACTAAAAACCCCAATAACATGGCACGTGGAATTTAAAACATACTCGTAATTGGAGAACACCAAAACGTCATCCAATATACGTATTTTTTGTTTTTGTTCAGTTTCTCAAAAAGCGCAGAAGCAATTTCGATAAAATTTATATGGGACCACCTCGGGAGTATATTCTTTCGGATAAAAAAAAGAATTTTTAAAATCGGTCCACAACTGAAGGAGAAATCGGCGGACATACAAAAAAAAAAAACATACATAGAGTTGGAACATAGAACCTGCTACTTTTTCGAAAGTCGGTTAAAAATATCTTTAAGAGCGGTTGCGCACTACGTCCGATACTTATCCGTCAAAATACAGATCTATAGAAAACTCGGACCGAACTCGGATCGGTAGTGCGTAACCTATCATGTATGTATGTATGTATGTCGGGCTGATTTCCGCCACTCCACGCTCAAGGCGCGTATTTTGCGTACAGGTAACCTACCATACAAATTGTTCTACGACCACGCCGGACCGTATTTTCAAGGATAAGTATCGGACGTAGTGCGCAACCGCTCTAAGTCTGTTTGAAACCCAAGTTATCAAGGTAACACTTGTTTGGGTAAGAAATCATCAGATGCCTTCTGCCACTCCGGGAGGAGCTAGGGAGTGTCAGACTCTTACTGACTAAAACCTACCCGTGTTCCTTCAGTTGGCTTTTACGTTTCAGGGTCACAGAGACTCTTTCTAACACTCCATACTATTATTTAACGATATTTTAATAAACACAAATTATTACACAACAAACAGTTTGGTTTCACAAAGGGTCGTTCAACAACTGATGCTGGTGTTGAACTTTTGGGACACATTTATAATGCATGGGAAGATAAATGCGATGCGTTGGGCATTTTTTGCGATTTGTCTAAGGCTTTCGATTGCGTTCTCCATGATACATTGATCAGGAAGCTGCACTACTACGGAGTCCGGGGCGCCTCTCTGGATCTTCTTACTTCATACTTGGGTAATAGGATTCAGAGAGTTGATGTGAACGGCAAAAGGTCTTCCGGGTCTGTAGTCAGAATGGGGGTTCCTCAAGGCTCAATTCTGGGTCCTTTTTTGTTTCTAATCTATATCAACGACTTGCCTTACCTCATAAAGGATAAACATGATATAGTGCTGTTTGCAGATGACACTTCACTTTTATTTAAACTCAAACGTCAGCAGGTGGTTGTTGATAATGTAAATAATGCTCTTTCAACTGTAGTTAACTGGTTTAATGTCAATAATCTTCTCCTTAACGAGAAAAAAACAAAATGCATAAAGTTCACATTACCCAATGTAATACAAGTGAACACTAGTGTGTCAATAAAGGGTGAAGAGTTGAAACCCGAGGATTCCACAGTGTTCTTAGGTTTAACTTTGGATGCGCAGCTTCAGTGGAGCCCCCATATAGATAAACTGTCCAAAAAACTTAGCTCTGCAGCATACGCCGTAAGGAAAATTCGTGGTTTAACTGATTTGGAGACGGCTCGTTTAGTGTACTTTAGTTATTTTCATAGTGTGATGTCGTACGGCATTCTGTTGTGGGGAAATGCCGCCGATATTCAGACAATTTTTGTTTTACAGAAAAGGGCTATTCGTGCAATTTATAAATTAAGTCCCAGACACTCCCTCAGAGACAAATTTAAAGAGATTAATATTATGACTGTTCCCTCTCAATATATTTATGAGAATCTCATGTATGCACATAAAAATATTAATCTGTTTAAAAGATACAGTGATATCCATAGCATAAATACTAGGAACAAACACAAATTTATTGTACCAAAAACCAGGCTCAAGAAAAAAATAGGTGGTTCGTTTAGATGTCAATGTATACGTTTCTATAATAAACTTCCTAGCCAAATTCAAGAACTAAGCATAAATAAATTTAAATCATTTATTAAACGTAAGCTATGCCAGAAAGCTTTTTACACAATTAATGACTTTCTTGAGGACAAAAAGGCGTGGGATTGAGCTGCTTCAATGATATACATGAGCCATTGTTTTCATATGTACTACTTACTGATGAAAAATTTTTTATATATATATTTTTTTTAATATTCGTTTTTGACATGAATACTTGTATAGTATTGCATTATATTTTTTATTTTATTTTTTTATTGACATTTTATTATTATTATTATTTTTTTTGACTTGAATACTTTGTTAAGTATTATATTTATTTTTATTTTTTGATTGACATATTATGATTACTATTTTGTTTGACACAAATATTTACTTTGTAAAGTATTATATTTTTATTTTTTTTTGATTACTTAATTATTGTAAATGTGAGGACTATGTGGGTTATTATTATTATTTTCTCCTCCTTTTTACAGTAATTTTCAACGTTGTCTGACAGTTTGAGTACTTTTGCGGCCTACCCAAATGTCTTTTCTTTGGTATTGTTCGTCATGTCATTGAGCTCCTTAGTGGTTTTTAAGTTGAGCTATTCGACTATTGACAAATGCTTGCACTGACTGGACAGGTCCACTCAAATATGTTTGGTTCTTTCTTCAAAAGACCACTACAGACACTAAGCTGCATGGTCCTCATATAGAATAATGTGAATGCGAGAACTATGTATGTCGTTATATTCATGTAGATTTTATGATTGTCTGGCAGTTTGAGTATTTTTTGCGGCCTACTCAAATGTCCTTACTTTGGTATTGTTCGTCGGTTCGTTGAGCACCTCTAGTTCTGAGTTGAGCTTCGCGATGACTGACAAATGCTTGCACTGTCTGGACAGGTCCACTCGAATTCGTGTGTTGCTTTCTTCATAAAGCTCATCCCAGACATAAACGTACATGGTTCTCATAGGATCTAACCAGTCCACATTGTATGGATTTGAACACTAAAAGAGACTTTGACCTCTGAGTTTGTTTCGGTGTTTCTTCTCAGGGTAGTCAGCTAGGAAACACCGGCCTCATCTAGCTTAAACTGACAAAAAAACATTGACGTGTAAAAGTGTTCCTTGTAACCTATTTACTGAATAAACATCATTTATCATTTATCCAGGTTACACTGCATTTGTATTTGACATAGTGAATGGTGTCTTCTTTTTAGGGAATCAATGGCAAATTTATTCAGTATGTTATACAAATGGGTGATTATGTTTTAACCCGTCAGGATTCAACGCCGCACCAGTGAGGCAGGGCGAAAAAATTATTATTATTAAAAATTATAAATATTATTATTAATTATTTTTATTTGTTTAGATTTCTCAGGACCACCTTTGAAAGGCGTACGAGAAGCCGAAACCAACTCGCAGAGGCCCCTTTAAACGCTTTTTATGAAATGAGGCACCAACAAGCGATTATCCCTGTACAGATACAAGTGCACCAAAGGACTACCCCGGGTTGGTGTGAAACTATTGCGAGATAAGGAAAACAAAGACATCAGGCTATCGTTTTAGAAGGTTAAAGTGGACTGGTTACCAACAACTATGTAGACCATGGCCCCTGTCTGTACCATGTTATTATTTAATTTATTTATTTTATTATTAAAAACGCAAAATAAATTATTTAATATTAAACGCTGCGGTACCTGACACACCTGATACTGTTCTGTCCATAGAAATGAACAACTTTCTTCAGGAAAAATACAACCAATTAAATTCAATCTAATTGGACCTCCCATACTAATTGTGGTCAGCTGATGATAACTTTGTATGTCCAATTTTTTTGTGGGAATATACTGACTTCCTTGATGAAATTTGTGAATATGTGTGTAGGTAAACAGATATGTGTATGTGGTCTTTTTAATTGTTAATGTTTTAGTTATTATTTTGTTATGTTTTATGTGTGTGTTATCCTGTTGGTCGAAATATTCGTTATTATTATTATTATTATTTCTAAAGGCAGAAGCAGTATTTATAGTATGAGCACATATTTCCGATATACCCTCTAAAACTTGACTTTTTTACTGTCATTAACAATCAAATCAAATTATTTGTTTGCTAGAATGCAGGTAGGAATTCAAATAAGGTCTTGAAGAATTAAAGTTGAGCCATATTCTGCCCAAGATCTGACCTATAATTAAATTCAATTCAGTCAAAATGCAATTAATAAAAACATAATAGCCAAAAAAATACAACTAAAATGTCAAAATCCAATTCAAATGTCAAGATACAATTCAAATGTCAAAATACTATTAATATGTCAAAATGCAATTAAAATGTCAAAATGTATTTTGACATTTTGTATTTTATTACATTTTAATTGTAATCAAAATGTCAAAATACAATCAAAAGGTCATGTTAGTTGATTTAATTATAATGGTCAAAATTCAAAATTTTTAATTAACATAATGTTCTTTCTTTTAGAAAATTGGAGTAATAACATTTCTCCACTAGAAAAGCCTTGTGTTTTTGAATAAGTTGCAATGTATATTTTTTTTATATTAACACACTTATATTAACTTCACTTATAACTGTGTAAACACATATAAGAAGTTAAATTTGACCCACTTCACGGTTTCCAATTAAGCTGAAATTTTACATACATGTAATAAGTGGGTTTTTTAGTTCTTTTAAACGATAGAAAATTATTTTCTGTTAATTTATTAAATATTATTGGACCCATACAAATGACACTATCTTAATAGTGCAGGTGAATGGCCACTGACATTTAAAAGATTTTCATATTGACTTCTTACGGGGAAACAACCAATTGGTACTCTAGCTTCTGACATTTTATAATTTCTCATGTAAGCAGTGACATAAAATACTTTGAATTTTAGCAGTTTGCTACGTTTTGTTTAATTATGGGAACAAAATTGTACAGTTCAGCTGCTATTTGTTTTCTTTTTTCAGTGTTCTAAAGTGAGTGCTGTTAAAATACACTGTGTGAGTAGTCACAAGAATCTGAAAACTTTACATGCATGGACAATTATGGTATTTTTGAATGTGTGCACATATATGGACACCTGAACTCCCTAGCTACTTTTGATGCTGACTGTACATAGCCACTGAAATACTTACTCATTCAACACAAGTTATGAATAGAGCCAGAGGATTAATCACTTATAAAAGGCAGGGAGGAGGGTGGAGGTTCTCCCCTAATTCATACATAGAACACACCTTCCTTAGCACAAACAAATCTTTTTTTTTTCACAGAACCTTCATGGTTTTCTTTCAAATCTTGCATATAGATGGCGACACTAGTATGAACGATACTTTAATACTCGGGACTTTCAAAGTATGTCTTTTGTTATCAAGAAAACATAGCTGATAATGCAATATGAGTAAGTTATTAATATCACGAGTCAACAAAATAAAACCCACGTGCAATCGGGTAACCGTGGGATCGTCAATAATATTGTTATCAATCTTCTATCTCTGTCGTCACTCCTAAGTTGGATGGAGACAGAAATATCAGCTTCTTCACATGTTATATCAGCCGGATTTGCACCTCATGGTACCTAGATTCATAGGAGACCCTGGTTTATCTAATGAACACAAGTAATATTACACAAGAACCACTTAAAAATAAACGGAACCGAGCACAAAAATTACGCAAAAGATTTCATAAACATTTTTACCTGCTATATTGAACCCAGGTGCGAAGGTGTCCTCCAAATCACTTAGCTAAATTGTTCATACGATTTTATGACTGTTTTATCACAATATTATAGTTATTTCATTTAATTAATATATACGTAGTAAGCGTTATTTTATTTCATTAAATTCGACACGGTCTACAAACGTCGGGTCGCGGATTCGGGGATTCAGTGAATAGGGTTGCGCTGTGTGAAGTGAAAGTGTAAAAATCGACTAAAAAATATGACTAATGTGGTAAGGATGTTTCGATTTTCAATTAGTTCCGTCTGTTTTTGATTATTTCTGCGTGTAATCAAAAACGTTAAAAATCTAGTCGCAACTTTATCGCAATAACAATCAACTGAAAGGAAATAGAGAGGTACAAAGAGTATAATTTCAAGAGGTTTTGACAAATTGAAACTGAGTAGAAATAGAATAGAATACGATCGTTTTTGAAATCACAGCAATTGCTCCACTGAGTTTATGCAGTATATTTGTTCTTTTCATAATTTCGTATCTAGGTACCTCGTTGCAAGTGTTATTAATGACGTGAGGAAGTGGTGGAATGAGACTTTCGGAGGCCCGAGGTGGTATAAAAATAGGGCCACGCTCAGGTACCTACTCCAAAAGCTTGAAAGCCATATAAATGCCCAGCATTTGCGGGATGTTGTTAAAGTAAAGAAAAGTAATAAGTTACGGGAATTTAAGTAGCTAGACCCAACATTTTTCCTAAACTCTTGTTTCAGCTACCCCGATAAAAACTATTCCAAGTTACACCAAACGTAACCGAGCGAGAACTTGAGAATTTAACCTTAATTATTTATTTTAATTTTTTTTTATTATTATTATTTAATGATGGGGTGGCATAACTATATGGCCTGGGGTGCCGAATATTTAAATGCACAATTAACAAAATTAAAAAAAAAATAAAAAGTATTAAAAAAAGCGATTGATCGTACTCGTCATAAAAAAAAAACTCGCCAAGTGCGTGCCGGATTTGGCACATTAAACCAGCAGGTATTTATAATGGGGGGAAGTACTAATTCCACGCGGGCGGTGCCGCTGCAGAAGCTAGTTAACAATAAAAACTGGCCAAATGTATGTCGGATTTCGCACACTAAGGGTTCCGCACCAAATCTTGGTATTTGTTAGTAAAGTATACGTTATAAAAAACATTATCAACAATTTTCAAGTTCATAGGTCAGTGGGAAGTAAAAAAATTCTTCGTAACAAAATTTTGTGATAGACTAAGGACGGACAGACAGACAGACGGACACGTGAGTGACAACAATAGGGCTCCGTTTGGACCCTTCGGGCACGGAACCCTAAAAATTTACTGTACATTACATTCCATTAAAGTCCTTCAATTTCTGAGACCTTTGCCACTGAAACAAACAGGTTGGGACTATTACATAATTTCACAAATGTAATAAATGCTAATCGAATGGGCACGCAGACTTGTACAGTTCACTAATCACCATTTTGTCATTAGCCAACCACAGTACTGAGAAATCTCCAATAAAAACGCAAAAACACTGACCGGACCAGGAATCGAACACGGAACGATTCCCATCCAGTTTGTGTATAATCGACTAACATGAAATACAAGGTGATTTTTTGATCGTTTATAACACTGAAAGAGGTGAAAGTACTCGACTAAGTAGAAGTGTTACATTTATCTGAAATTATTTCTTCAAAATAATTATGATACTATAAAGCCAATCAACTCGGCCTTGGGTACATCAGCAGGCAGTTAAATGTGTCATAAAGGAAGCGACCAAACCAACACCACTCTATTCTGTTAAGCGAATAAAATTTTGTACTAGATATTACAAGAAGATGGTACAAAAGAAAAATTTATGGTGTCAGAAGTAGTTTTTTTTTTTCATATCTCTCGAGGTATTGCTGTGCTCTAGCTAGACTGGACTACTCTATAATATTCCGTCCGTATAAAAAATATGTATGTAGGTACTTACTCCATATTTTTAAATAGAATAGTGTGTCATTCAAGTTAGATCATCTCCAACTAGAATAGTATATTTTGATGCACTGACAAATATCCACGTGTATCGGTGAATCAAACATCAATCGACGTTATTCCGTATTCTCAAAAAAATATTGTGAAAAATTGCTTATGGTTCACAGATTTTTTTGTGTTGTGCTACTCATAGCCTCATTCTACGACCGCGTTCGTTTTTTGAAAGACAAACTAGCTGCCATGGGTTTTTGTATTTAGAACACAATAATATTAATGAGGATAACTTGCTTTTGAAGTTTTTTTGGCGGGATTTTTTCGAGCGAAGTTCAGTGGCTGTTTTAATTATTCCCAAATTGATTCATGGATAATGTGACGTAAAAATTGGTGTAGTTTTGTGTCTCAAGTGTCTACGCAACTGGACAATGTGTGGAATCATTAAAACAGGCGCGATCTCGATAAAATAAAGCTGAGAATTTTTTTATTTTAGTATTGACTACCTGAGCGAAGCTTGCTGAGAAGGCTGACTCGACACATTTGCTTGCTGACACCGTTATGCACCAAACCAACCGTACGGATCCAAAATTAATTTTAAAAAAAACTCGTTTTTGTTATCTTTGATTGAGTGGTCAAATCAGATATTTTATTTTCCTTTTACATCAATGAAACACGCCATCATATAGCGCTCTGTGACGCCATCTTCGCGGTAGGCGGCACAAATTATATACAACCTACTCTTTGGGCGGCACAGAATATGAAAATACTTACAATCATAAAATATACTCGTATCGGAGGTGCAGTAGCGGTAGCAGCAGGTCAGGCTCTGTGTTGCCGCTTAATCTAGCATAGACTAAATCAACTTATCGATTATGCTAAATTCTCGACTGTAGGTAAATAATTACATTAAATTTCTTGATAAATAATTTGATGTTAATTTTTTTAGCCCCGTTTAAATATTTACAAAAGTAAGGCTTCAAATGGATTGCGCATTTCCGAGATTAAAAATAAACTCTCACCTCTGCCTGACTATAGGAATGGGAAAATAAGGAAGAAAACCTTGAATAAAGTAGGTACACTGGCTTCTGAACCTAACAGTAGGAGCGATAATAGCCAGTTTACGAGGAAGAGGAGTGAGATTGCGATGTCCATCGACAATTTCCACTAAGCTACGCTAGTACCTATTACATTATAGCCGTGACTAAGCGTTCGCTCGCTTGGTCATTAAACCGCTACAAGGTTCTATGATGGCGCGCGCGACCAAAAGCAGAACTAACGTCGCCATCTTTGATTAATAAAAAAAAAAAAAAAAAAAATTGTTATTCTTATTATTTTTCTAAAATCCATTTAAAAAAAATGAAACTTAAAATTAAATAACTTAAAAATTAAGATTAATAATGTCGTCGCAATCTTATTTTTAGGTTTTCGTACCCAAAGGGTCCAAACGGAGCCCTATTCTTGTCACTCATTTGTGTCCGTCTGTCTGTCTGTCCGTCCGTCCGTCCCAATTATTTAACTTCCCATTTTGTTACGGAACCCTTAAGAGGGAACAGGGGCTGCGATTCTCCATACAAATGTATTCCCCTTTTTCTTCCTGAATAATGCCTCTAGAGCAATCATTTTTTTTTTCATTAAGTCCAGGTCTGCTCTTGATACGTCCCTGTCATTTTCTTTTTTTCAGCAACTATTAAGTAAAGAAAATATGACCCTCCAAAAATGGCTATATTTTTACCGTCGCGTCGTTCTTAGAGGATTACCTACCAGACAAATTCGAAAAGTTTTAACATAAAACCTTTAATAGGGACCTAGACATATCTACTCTTTCTTAAAAAATTGGTGCCAAAAATAATTGAATCGACTGTTTTCGAGGAGAAAAAAGGGGAATACGAAACGTCGATATCGTCAAAATTTTTGTGATAAGTTGCAGCTGTCCCTATCGCACTCTACGGGGGCAGGCTTGAGGGAGCACGATGGCAATAGTTTCTTCAAATACCTATTTTGTAAATTCCTCGCAGGCCCTGTGCGAAATCAGACATGCACTTGGCCAGGTTTTTCAAGACTTCATGACAATTTCACAAATGTTTACCAACCAATGCGCCCCGGCCCCCAGTAATGTTATTCAAATTCAAGCGCGTGTGGTTCGTTGTGATGGCTTTGAGACTTCGATCCGGCCACATATCGTGTTGGGGTCCAAAGTCGTCAAGCTTTTGTCAATAGTTTTGTAGGCGTATAATAATATTCTTGGAAAATAAACGGCAAGTTATTTTTTAAAAAAGCAAAAATATTACAGCTAGAAACCAATTTATTAAATTAAATAATTAGCTAAAAACAAATCAAATCTACACGAAATTATGAACAAAATAAATGTCGGTCGCTACGACGACGTGTTGACGGTCCGATGGATCTCGAGCGAAAAAGGGGCGCGCTGTTGGACAGCGCTCCTCCTTTTTATACCAGTTAGTTCGTTGTATCTTGTGATTTACAACAATATAATATAATAATAGCGTTCCAGCCTCACCATTATCGGATAAAGGCTCAATTACACCTTCCGATTTCAAGGGACCCAATTTAGGAAACAGGAAGGTGTAATAGCAGTTAGAATTGCTCGCTTCATACTTCCTAGTTAGATCGTTCCTAAATTGGGTCCCTTGAAATCGGAAGGTGTAATTGAGCCTTTAGACTAGAGAACGCTTTATCGTATTATTATAATGGGTACTCATTGTGTACTTTTTTAACCGACTTCAAAAAAGGAGGCGGTTCTCAATTCGACTGTATTTTTTATTTATTTTTTAATGTGTGTTACCTCATAACTTCTTACTAGATGAACCAATTTTGATGATTTCTTTTTTAATTTGAAAGCTGGTGCTTCACATGTGGTCCTTTTGAAATTTGGTGAAGATCTGATGAAGAACTTCGAAGATACACTATGGAACTCTTCAATAAATAATAGCAAACCCTTCAGAATTGCTGCAATCGCATGTCTGTATAATATTGTTTTCACCACTTCACAACATTACATCACGCTAATACGCTCTAAAGGGATATACAGATTCGTACAGTTCACCCTAATTTCAACAAAATATGTTCAAATTCCCTATTTTTGGGGCTATCAATTCGAACATAACTTTACTCTTAATTTAGTTTTATAATGGGATACAACAACTAAAAAGTGAAAAATAAAAAACTCTTTACAAAAAAAAAATACAACCGACTTCCAATACTAAAAAATTCAAAATAACTTTAATTTCAGAAAACGGTGTCAAATAACGAAGAAACCAAACTAGAAACACTGACTTCCGAAATTAAAGTTATTTTGATTTTTTTAGTATTGGAAGTCGGTTGTATTTTGTTTTGTAAAAAGTTTTTTTTATAGTACTTAATTCTCTACAGAAAAAAAAGGTAAATAAATGAGAGGCTGTTATCAAAGTGTTAGCGATTATCGAAATGTCAAATTGTTAAAATTTTACGAATTTAACATTTTGCATTTTGATAGCCCAATGTCAGTCTTACACATTTTTGTGAGTACTTCTAGATTTCTTGTCGTTATCAAATCGAAGAAAACCTAGAAACCTTAGAAAACAAAACTTCGGACAAGCTACTCTTACTCAAAAACTGTTCAAAAAAGTTCGGAAACAGTAACTAAGTATGTAAAAAAATCTTTGAAGTTAAATTTGACCCACTGCCTGATTTCGGATTGAGCTGAAATTTTGCGTACATTTATTTAAATTCAAATTTTTATTTCTTTCCTAACATGGGTAGGGGTATAGGATGTTAACAAGTTTATGACAATGCATGGTAAGTTAAGTGACGACATTCTAATGGCGGACTAGTTATTTTTTATGCATTCCCATGATATGGGTATCATAAAAACTTTTTTACAAAAAAAAGAAACAACCGACTTCCAAAAAAAAAGTAAAAAAATTAAAAACTTTTTTACCAAAAAAACAACAGACTTCCAAAAAAAAAAAACACTAAAAATTAAAAAAAAACTTTATTTCGGAAGTCAATGTTTGTATTTTACTTCTTCGTTATTTGACACCGACTTCCGAAATTAAAGTTATTTTTAAATTTTTAGTGTTTTTTTTTTTTGGAAGTCTGTTGTTTTTTTTGTAAAAAAGTTTTTAATTTTTCACTTTTTAGTTGTTATACCCCAGAACTAAAAACGCCAATAATATGGAACGTGGTATTTAAACATTTGGAGAACACCAAAACGTCATCGAGGTATACATATATTTTTCGTTTTTCGTTCAGTTTCTCAAAAAGCGCTGAAGCAATTTCGATAAAATTTATATGGGACCACCTCGGGAGTATATTCTTTCGGATGAAAAGAATTCTGAAAATCGGTCCACAACTGACGGAGAAATCGGTGGACATACATAAAAAAAAAAAAACATACATACAGTCGAACATAGAACCTCCTCCTTTTTCGAAAGTCGGGTTTGCTGAGAAGAATCCTAAAAGCGTTTTTTTAGATTTTTAAACTATGTTGTTATTATTTCGTTAGTCGATATCGCTAATAGAAAGCTACTTTTTAGAGTTCCGTACCCAAAGGGTAACTAACGGGACCCTATTACTATGCCTCCGCTGTCCGTCCTATTACGGATCATGAGATAGGTACAGCCCAAAAAAAAACACGTTTCCAGAAATGTGGTTTTTTTTTCAGTTTGTGGTACGGAACCCTTAGTGTGCGCGTCTGACTCGCACTTGGCCGGTTTTTCTAGTGGTTTATGACTTGCAAGTCATACTCCTAGGCTCGTAGGTAAGGCCGCATTTCCACCTGAAAGCAAATTGCATGCAAGTTGCATTACATTGCGGGCTACCGAGGTATTATGTAATCAATCGGTCGTTCCTCCCCCGCAATGCAATTTGCTTACAGGTGGAAATGCGGCCTACTAGGGCTCCCACAAAAACTGTGAATTCACATCGCATTGGAAAAATCTGCGAGCTTGCAGGACGCATCGCAAAAACTTCCGATTTGATTCGCATCACGCATTCCTGCGATATTATGTCACACTTGGTGACGCCATTTAAGCCCGCTCTGAGAAAGCGTTCATTATAGTAAGTGGATGAACCCAAAATCTTCTTGTTTAGGGTTCCGTACCCGAAGAGTCCAAACGGAGCCCTATTGCTGTCACTCACGTGTCCGTCTGTCTGTCTGTCCGTCGTCTGTCACACAGGTTTTACAGCCAAACGGTTGGAGCTACAGTCTTCAAATTTTCACAGTATATGCATCTTGTTGACCCAAAGCCATACAAACTGTCAAAAATACATTTGGTACGGAACCCTAAATATGCGAAGTCAGACACGCACTTGCGTTGGCGTTTACATGTTTGTGAACGCACCTATGATACAGGAAAGTTCCTACTGTGGGGCAACGTTTTTAAAGAAGATGCAGCGTCGTATCGCATCGCATCGCAGTTTTGTGTGAGCCCTTATCGAGCAAGTCAAACTCACAAATTCAAACAAAAACACTAAAAGTCAACGACCATGATAATTCAATTAAAACTTTCTATATTCATTTTACCGCCATTACGAATCAAAATGGCGGCCGATCACGTTCCGTACATTATAATAGTTGTCACAGTTTTATTTATAAAAAAGACGGAGACTTTAAATGTAACTGACAATAGTGATAAAGTTTATAATGTGACGTCGCATTTAAACTTAGAGATCGTTCAGAAATATTGCTTACACAGAGACGACGCCTGTAAATCTAATAAGACAAATGTGTGTGCTGTCAAAATGAAGAATGAAACAAAGCTTCATAAGGACTTTCAGAATGAATGCTATTTATTTTTGAGTAATATGTGTGATTATCCTGGGGAGGGTAAGTCATCATATGTCTGTCTTTTTTATTAACCGACTTCAAAAAAAGGAGGAGGTTCTCAACTCGACGGATTTTTTTTTTATGTGTCATAACTTTTTACTAGGTGAACCTATTTTGAATATTTTTTTATTTAAAAGCTGTTGCTTCACATGTGGTCGGCGACACACAATGGAACTTTTCAATAAATGATAGCAAACCTTCCAGAATTGCTGCAATCGCATGTCTGTATATTGTTTTCACTTTTCACCACTTCACAACATTACATATTTACATCACGCAGATCAGATACGCTCTAAAGGGGTATACAGATTTGTACAGTTCACCCTGATTATGTGACCCTCGACGCCCAGGGCGTCTCCTGCAGTGGCTGCGACTGGGGGCGTTAGGGTCATGCCATTGAGCCTCTTTCACCCATTGCGCCTCCTCCTTCGCAAGCATTACTGCTTCGAAGAAGGAGGAGACTGCTTCCCATTCCCTTTCGCTCCGTAAAACCGTCCAAGTGCGAGTCGGACTCGCGCGCAAAGGGTTCCGAACGAATCACAAATATTTTTTAAATGGTTTATAAAAAAAGTAAAATCTTTTTAATAAGTTTTACTAAAAATACTAATTAAAACTTAGATACATAGGTGTTTTAATTAGTATTTGTATTATAGTTGTACGCTTATGCGTACCATTTTTTTTTTGGGTTCCGGAATCCTCCTATGACTTCTCCCGCTCTGGGTGGAGCGGGAGGGCATGTCAGATTCTTACTGACTTCAACCCACCCCTGTTCTTTCCTTGCCTGAGTGAATTTATCCGCGACCCTTTGGCATGCAGGCATCGGCCATGCTGTGCCCCGTCAGTGGTGGCTGACATACATCTCTTTGAGACACGCATGGAACACTACGCGCCGTCGACTCTCTGGCCTGGTGCTGATCGGACGGTGAGCTACCCATTACTCGCCCCGCGTCTACGGTGGCCGGAGATCGTCGTGCAACCCTCGATGCCCATGGCGTCTCCTGCGGCGGCTGCGGCTGGGGGTGTGAGGCCATTCCGTTGAGTCT
Source organism: Polia nebulosa (assembly GCA_951329385.1). NCBI lineage: Eukaryota > Metazoa > Arthropoda > Insecta > Lepidoptera > Noctuidae > Polia > Polia nebulosa. Next base: position 7,971,918 of record OX589608.1, read on the forward strand.
CCTTCACCCGTTAAGCCTCCTCCTTCGCAAGCATTACTGATTCGCAGAAGGAGGAGACTGCTTCCCATTCCCTCTCGCTCCGTACCATGGCCTGGACCAGGGCCGGACGCGAGAAGCCGCTGCCGCCTGTCGCATCTACGAGGACACGGCGGTGCTCCGCCCAAGCGGACCAGACCTCCACCGTATGCTCCACCGTGTCCTCTGGAGGCTTATGCGTGCATACTACTATAATATTTAGGCTTGTACACGAAATTTTGGCCGATTTCACTAATTTACGTGATTTTACAGTTAAAATTATGCATTTCTATGAGTTAATGCATAACATGAAAGATAATTTTAATTATGATCTAATGAATGAGCTAGATTTGAAGCTTGTGTTGCGTATTATAAGTCGAAATTTGGGTTGTTTTAATAGATTTTTTATTGCCAATTTTTTTGTATTTTTTTATTTTTTTTGAGAAATGGATTGATGGTGAACTGGAGCACAGATAATATAATACCAGCGTAACTGGAGTTTATTTTTTGCTGTTTAAATTTTAAGAACGAGAGTTCTAAATAGCCAAAATCAAAAGCAATTCTTTGCCCATTTTCTCTAAAATTTGACTAAGTTAAATATTTTTTTACTCAATTTTTTTTTATAAAATTTGTAAATAGTGATTCATACATTATATAAACGACTTTTGCAACAATAAATTCAAATTTTTTCATGCCTTTTATACGTCAAAACGATTCGTAATTATGTGATATTCTAAACCCCTTACAGCAATAATTCATAAAACCTTCGTCGGTTTGTGGTTGATTAATCGTAATTATAATAAAAATAAAAAAAAACTAGCTCATACATTAGATCATAATTGAAATAATCTTTCATGTTGTGCATTAAAACCTTTACAATTACATTATTTTAACTGTAAAATCACGTAAATCAGCGGTGAAATTTCGTATACGGCCTCTTAAAACAGTGTAAAAGACGTTCACGCCTCAAGCTTTAAAGAAATGTTAGCGTTACAACTATAACATTTTCAGTTTACGTGGTGTATTTTCGTTTATTTTCTTTAATAACTTTCAAACAGTTTATTTTAAAATCATGAAAAAAAAATATTTGAGACCCTCACAATTAGCCCTTTAATTTGATAATGTCGCAGGTACCTACAGTTTGAAAAACTTTATTAAATTTTCCGATTTTCCCCCCAAAAGTTACCCCCATATTCCAAATTAATTTATTTACGTTACTTGTCCGTGTCAGGGTCATAGAAATACACCTGTGTAGCAAATTTTAACTTAATCGGGCCAGTATATTCGGAGGAAATTGGCTGTGATAGACGGACAGACAGACAGACGCACGAGTATAAGGGTTCCGTTTTTACATTCGGATGTTCGGAACCCTAAAAATGGTGCGCGCACGATAGGAAGTAGGAATCGCAACTGCAATATTATGATCCTGTAGTCGGCCTCAACGCCACGCCGTCGCGCGCGTTGTTGCCATACCGTGCAATTATATCTAAAACCATGCTAAAGCTACTTATTTCTGTTACACATATTAACACTTATTAACAGATATAAAAGGTTACACTTTGATTCGGTAACATCATTGTTTCTGTTACATTTATAAAGGTTTCTTTTTAAAACAGTTTGAAAAAAACAGTGTTAAAAACACTTATAGCGGTTACAGTTTGAGTCCCTGCCCTGATACACCCTAATTTCACCAACTATGTTCAAATTCCCTATATTTGGGGCTATCAATTCGGGCATAACTTTACTATTAATTTAGTTTTAGAATGGGGTACAACAACTAAAAAGTAAAAAATAAAAAAACTTACAAAAAAAAATACAACCATCATCATTCTCCTGCCCTTATCCCAATTTATTTGGGGTCGGCGCAACATGTCTTTTTCTTCCATACTCATCTATTAGTCGTCATCTCTGTAGTCACCCCCTGTTTACCCATATCCTCTTTCACACAGTCCAACCATCGTTTTTTTGGCCTTCCCCTACTCTTATTGGCTGATCTGTCAGACAACAGACACAAAAGAAAATCTATTGTTCGTGGTCACATATGACCTACGTGACAGATGAGGTTTTAAAGCCATCCACATCCATACACAAGCCTTTCCTCACGACATTTTCTTCATTCCTCCGCATCACATGCCCATACCACGACAACCGATTTCCACACAACATTTCAGTCAGCGCGGCAGCGGTGCCACTTTCAGACTTCCTCTTATATACTCATTCCTAATTCTATCCATGCGCGTAACACCACACATCGCTCTTAGCAATCTCATGTCAGCTACATGCAATTGCTTTTCATTCATCCCTTTTGTGGCCCAACATTCTGAACCATACAAGTCAGCAGATCTGACCATTGTTTTATAAATCTTTCCCTTAAGTTTTAGGGGAATGCGGGAGTCACAGATAGTCCCGGTGACCTACCGCCATTTCATCCATCCAGTGTTAATTCTTTGCTTAACAGTCCGATCTATTTCGCCATCGCTTTGCACGAGTGAACCGAGATACCGAAAATCGGAGCAGACTGGGAGAAGCGCGCCATCTAGCACTACAGCTTCAGAACTGGAGAGACCGCCGAAATCGCAGAACATGTATTCAGTTTTGGTTTTGCTGATTTTCAAGCCAACTTTCTCCAGCTTCTGTTGCCATTTCTCCAATCTGCTCTGGATCTCAGGTTCATCTTCACCGACCAGAACAATGTCGTCGGCAAACAGCATGCACCAGGGTGCCTCTTCCTGTATTTCCGACGTAAGAGCGTCCATAATCAACAGGAAGAGGTAAGAACTTAAAGCCCACCCTTGATGTAAGCCTACAGCCACACTGAACTCATCGGTGTTGCCAGCAGCCGACCGGACGTAGGTACTAGATTGTCTGTACATAGCACGAATCAACTCAACATACTTCCCAGGCAAACCTTTCTCTTTCAAGGCCCACCACAACACATCCCAAGGTACCATATCATACGCTTTCTCAAGATCAATGAATCATGTGCAAGTTCTTGTGCACACGTCTGTACTTCTCGCACAATTGACGGAGAGCGAAGGTGGCGGCCATTGTCCCTCGACCTGGCATAAACTCAAACTGGTTCGGGGTAATCTCACTCTCCTCTCGCAATCTTTTCTCTATCACTTTCTCCCATACTTTAACAGTTTCACAAAAAAAATACAACCGACTTCCATAAATAAATACTAAAAAATGCAAAATATTTTGCATCTTTTAGTATTATTTATGGAAGTCGGTTGTATTTTTTTTTTTTAAGTTTTTTCACTGATAAGCTCGCGTTTGGCCGCTATCTGACCTGACGAGCACGCTTGCCTAGAAGTAATGTATTCACTCTTGACTTAAAGACTCTCCAGGTCTGTCCGTCACATATACACACACAGTCTTATCGGATGCAGCTGAAAACCAGTGAGTGGATAACACAATACTCCTTTCAGAGTTTAAGTGCCTTTTCACACAAGCCAACCGGCTTGTGTGAAAAGGCACTTAAACTCTGCCGGGTAGCCAGTGCCGACTTTCCGGTAAAAATTAAAAGTAAATTACGCCGGTGCGTGTGAAAACTAACGTAGGTATACACTTCGCCGCCTGGTACCCGGGCTACCCGGCAACCGGGGTGTGTGAAAAGGCAGTTAGGCTTCTGACTACCCGTACTATAATGTACCTTTACCTATTTGCGTTAGAGGTAGCTACTGTACCATTTGTTTTTTTTTTTATTTACTACGCACGGTTAGGCACTTAGCCAGTGTCAATTTTTATTAAAAAAGTAATTTGTTTTTGATGCAGAATACTAATAAGTAATAATAATTTAACTATTTAAATTATTTTGCAAAATAATATTTATTTTTATTTACATCTTTCTCCGGACCACCGTATAGTGCAGACGTGTAGAAGACTATAGGTATTATTTTAAATTATTAATTAATAATAACTTTTACTACAAGACATTTTTTACTAATTAATTAAAAGTGAAAAAATGGGACAGCATAAGCACAGAGGAGGTGTACGTTTTATAAATACATACTTGCTACGGCCACGAATCAAATTTTGACCAAGATACAACCTGACACTGACCTGCAAATTGCAAAAAACGTAAGAAAATTTGGATTTCGCGGATGGGACTGGGCTGGGCATGTCTGTCGCATGCCGAACGAGCGGTGGGCCCAGAGTACTTAAGATTGGTGCCATGAAACGGCAAGACGCGGCCGCGGCAGACCACGAAGGAGACGGCGGGATGACTTAGATATCTTCCTTAAAAAGCTCTAGGGTAGCCCGCGAAATTCAAATTTTCTTATGTTTTCAGGTATCGAAAACAAGAAAATTTGAAAACTGACCTGCAAATAGCAAAAAACGTAAGAAAATTTTAATTTCGCGGGCTACCCCGGCGCTTCCACCTTAAGCATTGGAAAGAAGTAACACAGAACCGAGAACAGTGGAAGGAATGGAGGGAGGCCTTTGCCCAGCATTGGGATAGTACAGACTAGATGTACCTAATAATTAATTAAAAACTCTTTTTTAGAGTACTACCTCGTTTCTGAGAGTAGTTGCGAACAATACTTGACTAAAAGACGAAGCAATGAGGTTGAAGATGAAACGAATTCACCTTCTGAAGTGAATTCAACTGCTGAAGTGAATTCAACCGCTGAAACGAATTCAACTACCGAAGTGAATTCAACTATTGAAACGAATTCAAGTTCTGAAGTGAATTCAACTACTGAAAATAATTCCGGTGATAAAGATACAGGTATATTTTCTTCTCTAGTCTCTATCTCTAAATAGTGTAAAAAATCGTTCTTCGCCTCTGTCTCTTTCACTGCTAACTCCTAAACGACGCAGCAGATGTTTCCACCAATAGAAAGAGCGATAAAACATACATTGGCTACCCGCGACCCTCACCAGATCACCGGTACACCTTGTGGGAGGCCTACCAACGCTTAGTCTAAGTAGTAAAGTTCTGGAGTGAACTCCAGAACTTTTCGACCCCATCGACCATCTGTTCTACGAGCAATGTGCCTTGCCCGCTGCCACTTAAAGCTCACTGCACACATCAATTCGGAAAGGGATCGTCTCCGTATTGCCTTTCGTGTCGCCGTCAAACAGTCGTCAACCTAACGTAAGCACGTAACCAAAGCGGATCAGAAGCTCCGATACGTCGACTCGGCTACGGCTAGGCGACGCCGCGCTTACGGCTCGCCGACCGCTGGTTGACGGCTAGGCGGCACTAGTTCTATCATTTTGAATCGGGCGTGGACCAAGAGACGTAAGCTAGGGTACGGAGAGCCGTAAGCTAGGGTACGGAGAGCAGTAAGTTAGGGTACGGAGAGCCGTAAGCTAGGGTACGGAGAGCCGTAAGCTAGGGTACGGAGAGTCGTAAGCTAGGGTACAGAGAGCCGTAAGCTAGGGTACGGAGAACCGTAAGCGCGGAAACTGCAAGTCGACCACGAACCGCACCGCGGTTCGTGGTCCGCCGTCGTTGGTGGCTTGTCCCGAGACAAGGCGATTACGTCACGATTCCGATTAGTGTGCGTTGCAGTAGGGAGTTTCATACAAATAATACTGAACGGCTCGAGTTGATACGGTGACGATCCCTTGCCGAGTTGATACGTGTGCTGCGACCTTAAGTCCGACAATTCTTCGAGCTGTGTTGGTAACCTTGGTTCTCCTGCGGATATCTTCGTGTCTGATTAAATCACGCAAGGAAACTCCGAGTAGGTATAGCCCTCTCCATGACCCTTTGGGTGTATTTAATCTTTCTGATGAGCCGGACAGCTCTAATCTAATGTAATTGGTTCGTTATGTCATCCTCAATCAATCTGCCCGCGCCTTTTCCCAACTATCTTGGGGTCGGCTTCCTAGTATAACCGGATGCAGCTGAATACCAGTATCTTACATGGAGCGACTGCATATTTGAATTCTGACCTCAATTCTGGATAATATGGTACCCCTTGGTAAGACTGGTTGTCACGACTTTCGGGCTTCTGACGACCCGTAACGACTGTCAAAGATCCACGATTGACAGCCGGGACCAACGGCTTAACGTGTTTTTGAGGCACGAAGGAGTCTCGGTATGTAAAGATTGTCACCCACCCATGGACCAACCCCGGCAAGCTTAACCTGATGGGTCGGCCCATGCTGCTGTTATTACTTTAGTCATCCTAATGCTGGACAAAGGCCTTCGGACGGCCCTATCTTAACTATTTAATTAAATCTATGGGTATAAGGCGGCACGAACTCCCAGGAGATAAGAATCACGAAGGTGTTATTTTGTTGTCTTGTTTAGTTACCACCGCCGCCGCCCTCCGCGAGGGTTCCTCCGAGGATGAGGATTCCAGAGAGTGGTCGTTTGACAACCACGTGTGCCCCTACTCCTGCCCCGACACGTACGTCCCCGAGTGTCTGAGCGTGAACTCGCTGGTCGGGGGCAAGTATTTCCGGATGTTCTACTTCATCAACCACTGTCTCGCTGACGACTATTATTGCAAGCATTGGAAAGGTACGTGTCCCACAATGCGACATAGTTATTTGAATTGAAAACTTCTTTAGGCACGTTAGGCACTTTTGGAATGTGGCGGCGACCTCTCGCGCCCGGCCCTGGTTCAGAACATGGTACGGAGCGAGAGGGAATGGGAAGCTGTCTCCTCCTTCTGCGAAGCAGTAATGCTCGCGAAGGCGGAGGCGGGAGGCGTGAGGGAAGCTCAACGCAGTGGCCCTCACGGCCCCGGCCGCTACCACCGCAGGAGAGGCACTGGGCGTAGGACATCGCGAGACGATATCCGGCCACCGTAGACCCAGGCCTGCGGACGGCGAGTAATGGGTAGCTCGCCGTCCGCCGCGCGAGCCTCAATGCGCGCCTCAAAGAGATGTTTGTCAGCCCCCACTGATGGCGCCTATCGTGGCCGGTGCCTGCATACCTAGGGGTAGCGGATAAATTCTCAACATGAGTTACCGCATCCCTGGGCACTCAGGCAGGGAAGGAACAGAGCGGGAGATATCATTGGATGATTTCCAACAACAAAAAAAAAAGGCTCTTTTGGGATGGGAAAAAGCACTGAACTCGCGTGAACGTCACACGAAGTTGCGCTGTCGTGTGTAGCTAAGAAGTTTTCACTTCAGACGTGTTTATTTCCGTTTACGGGGGATGCCGTCAAAAAGCGCCAGTAATTTTGGGGAAAAGACGAGGGAGTGCGGGATTCTTATCTCACTAAAACCACCTCAGTGATGACCACCAGCACATGGTTTTACCTCTTAAAAGGCCACTCACCACACACACACAATCACACTTGGAACCCCATCTATGCAACGCCTGTTAGGGCACATCCCTGAGGAGAATGTAAAGGGGTCTCCCCTGAGCCTCACTGAATGCGACATAGCTGCGACATCGATGCGTCATAGAAGTCGTGAGCTGTAGTGACTAACTGTGAACGTTTGTTGACGCGTTAGTAGCGATGCAGCATCAATACAGTCGCGTGTCAGAAGCGACGCAGTCACGCGTAAGTAACGATGCAGCTTCAATACAGTCGCGCGTTAGAAGCGATGCAGTCCCGCGTAAGTAGCGATGCAGTCCTGCGTAAGTAGCGATGCAGCATCAACACAGTCGTGCGTTTGGATTGATGCAGTCGCGCGTTAGTAGCGATGCAGCATCAATACGCGAATGCATCGATGCAAACACAGTCGCGTGTTTGCATCGATGCATTCGCGCGTAAGTAGGGACTAGTGATCCAGGATCAATACTGTCACGTGTTTGCATCGATGCATTCGCGCGTAAGTAGCGACTAGCGATGCAGCATCAATACTGTCGCGTGTTTACATCGATGCAGTCGCGCGTAAGTAGCGACTAGCGATGCAGCATCAATGCTGTCGCGTGTTTACATCGATGCAGTCGCGCGTAAGTAGCGACTAGCGATGCAGCATCAATGCTGTCGCGTGTTTACATCGATGCAGTCGCACGTAAGTAGCGACTAGCGATGCAGCATCAATGCTGTCACGTGTTTACATCGATGCAGTCGCGCGTAAGTAGCGACTAGCAATGCAGCATCAATGCTGTCGCGTGTTTACATCGATGCAGTCGCGCGTAAGTAGCGACTAGCGATGCAGCATCAATGCTGTCGCGTGTTTACATCGATGCAGTCGCACGTAAGTAGCGACTAGCGATGCAGCATCAATGCTGTCACGTGTTTACATCGATGCAGTCGCGCGTAAGTAGCGACTAGCGATGCAGCATCAATGCTGTCGCGTGTTTACATCGATGCAGTCGCACGTAAGTAGCGACTAGCGATGCAGCATCAATGCTGTCACGTGTTTACATCGATGCAGTCGCGCGTAAGTAGCGACTAGCGATGCAGCATCAATGCTGTCGCGTGTTTACATCGATGCAGTCGCACGTAAGTAGCGACTAGCGATGCAGCATCAATGCTGTCACGTGTTTACATCGATGCAGTCGCGCGTAAGTAGCGACTAGCGATGCAGCATCAATGCTGTCGCGTGTTTACATCGATGCAGTCGCGCGTAAGCAGCGACTAGCGATGCAGCATCAATGCTGTCGCGTGTTTACATCGATACAGTCGCGCGTAAGTAGCGACTAGCGATGCAGCATCAATGCTGTCGGGTTTTAACAACGATGCAGTCGGGCTTAAGTAGCGATGCAGCATCAATACAGTCGCGTGTGTTTATTAATTTCAAGTTTGGAGCAAAGTAAAAAACAATGTTTTTATTTTCAGAGTTTCCCGTGGTGGAGTACGATGAAGAGGAAGACGTGGCTTCATCACCAATCTCTTGGACAAAATGTGCATCGTCTAGGTAATAGAGTTATATTTATAGGCTCGGGTTTGACCACTATCTCACCTGGAGCTAAGCGATGATGTAGTCGACGATGGAGCACGCTTGCCTAGAAGTAACCTATTCACTCTTGACTGAAAGAAACCAGGAAACACAGACTCCGGCAGAGGATTCCGAGGAGCTATACGAACAATAAAAATATTCCCAAAATTGTTTTGTAGGTACTATATGTGTGGGATGTCCACCATGTACCTACCTACCGGTAGTGCATCGCCGTAAGTAAATTTTGTGGTCCAATGATCGAACGGACTTGGCGGAATTAAATGATGCAATTACGACTCACATTCCCGGAAGTGTAACCGTCAGAAAACCGGGAGATTGGCAACTTGGCGTCGACGTTGAAGACTTACTTTTAACCGACTTTAAAAGAAACACAGTTGCACTGAGCATGTTGAGGGTTCAAAATTCTACTAATATATTCACATCATCACTTACCATCAGGTGATATACTGGTCAAACGCGTGCCTATCAAAAACATAAAATGTATACAGGCTGTAAGGAACAAGATATCGCAAACTTCGCGAAAAGGTTACAGCTAATGTCAGTAACAAAATTATGATAGTCATTAATCTCGGTAATGGTCGATTACAGAAATTGACATTTTCAAGCACGCAATTGCGATCTCAACGCTTCGCAATGAAGTAGGCGCGCGCGAGCGCGTAGTAAGTGGTTACCTACCACGTCTTATACACACAGACACAGATGGTCGCACCGCTACGCGCTTGTACCTAAATACACTTTCTACTTTGTGATAAAAATACATTTACGTCGATGTTTCCGATTGATGTGATCAATAACTAGATCAGATACTTAATACTCATTAGCGCATACCTGCGTAAAACGTTTAAAACGACAAATGCTGCGAGCGAATGCTGCACATCGAAACGTTGCATGTGAAAGTTTGTGAGGATGTATGAATGTTTGTTACGCTTTCACGCAAAAACTGCTGAACAGATTTGGATGAAACTTTATGATTATATAGTTTATAGGGACCTTCATCAGAATAACATATATTTATAATGCGGGGAAGTACTTATTCCACGCGGGCGAAGCCGCTGGCAGAAGCTAGTTTACAATAAAAACTGGGCAAGTGCGTGTCGGGTTTCGCGCATTAAGGGTTCCGTACCAAATATTGGTATTTGTTAGCAAAGTATACGTTATAAAAAACATTACCTATCAACAATTTTCAAGTTCATAGGTAGGTAGCTCGTGGCTAAAGTAATAACAGCCGCACGGGTCGATCCGTCACGTTAAGCTACGCTTGCCGGGGTTGGTCCATGGATCTTTATATATCGAGTCTCCTCCGTGCCTCGGAAAGCACGTTAAGCCGTCCCGGCTGTCAATCGTGGATCTTTGACAGTCGTTACGGATCGTCAGTAGCCCGAAAGTCTGACAACCGATCTTGCCAAGGGGTATCGTATTACCCAGTAACTGGGTTGTGGAGGTCAGATAGGCAGTCGCTCCATGTAAAATACTGGTATTCAGCTGCATCCGGTTAGACTGGAAGCCGACCCCAAGATAGTTGGGAAAAGACTAGGCAGATTGATTGTTTCAAGTTCTGTCAATGCGAAGTTAAAAAAATCTTCGTAACAATATATTGTGACAGACGAAGGACAGACAGACAGACAGACGGACACGTGAGTGACAACAATAGAAATCCGTTTGAACCCTTCGGGTACGAAACTTTAAAAACTGGCCAAGTGCGTGTCGGATTTCGCACTTTAAGGGTTCCGCAACAAATATTGGTATTTGTTAGTTAAGTATATAAATATTATTACCAAATTTCAAGTTCTTATGTCAATGGGAAATTAAAAAATTCTTCGTAACAAAATTTTGTGACAGACGAAGGACGGACAGACAGACAGACGGACACGTGAGTGACAACAATAGGGCTCCGTTTGGACCCTTCCGGCACGGAACCCTAAAAATGAACATCTTATCTTGTCGCATTTGACGAGCGTCCAACGCGCTAAGAACGTTCGAAATTCAGAGCTTGTTATAGCCAGTTCAGGCAAGCGTGCTCGATCGTCCTCATCATCGCTTAACATCAGAGCCTTTAGACAAAATACTTTTCTGTAAACGTTAACGCTGACGCTTCGTGCAAAATGTATGGCAAAGACATTACTGGGCGTGAGTCACGTGACAGTTGTCTGTCTAACGCTTCGTGCAAAACGTCGTCGCCATACATTTTGCACGAAGCGTTAGTGTTAACGTTTACAGAAATGTATTTTGACTATGGGGGCAGGTGAGATAGTGGTAAAACGTGAGCCTTGAAAAAAATTAAAACAAAACCTGTCAGTCGTAGGATTGCACGTCGAAAGTGAAAACTCTATCTGAGCACGACGGTCACGCGAGATCAGTGCTTTTTCCCCACCCCAAAAGTACTCAATGTGGCTAAAGAAGTTTTTTCTCCAAAAAAAGTTCCTGACTGACAGTTGTATACAGGATATAAAAAGACACATCACAGAGCCGTTAACTACGCATACTGTACATCTAACAAAGTAGTTATGCGCAAAAATTATTGCTGGGAAACGACTTTTAATTTAGGTATGAAAAAAAAAAACATTTTTATTGCGCGCAATGTAACGCAAACCCAGGCAAGTGGAGTTAAACCTTGCCCCTTCGCTCTAAGCCACGTATGTACTTGTCAGATACGTTTGATATTCATTGCGTTTTTGTAACTGCAAATGCGTAATTTCGAAAAAAGAAATCGATAATTCTGATAATGTTTGTTCATAGTTAAATCACTTGGAATTCGGTTCGTAAAAAAGTAAAAAAAAAAATTTGCGATTTTGACCTTCTATAGCTCCAGAACCAGTGGATTCCCAGGTATGGTCTAGTGGAAAAAAATGATCCAAATAATGGATAGAATATGTGGCTTTCGGCTTCAGAAACTGTCTTTTTACACCCGTCATATCTAAGACTAAGTTATATTATTCCTCAGATTTATTCAATTCTCACGTTTCGCGGAAGCTGCATCGTCTATGGCGCACTACGGCTGGCTGGCCGGACCCCACAGAGCGACCCATATCATGGAACCGCATCAGCGAATACCTGGATTCGGGTAGTTGACAGGCAGCACAGAGCTTCACGGCCTGTGCATTTAAGTGCACAGATATTCAAGACCTGTGGCCTTATTAGCATTAAATTGCATAACACCCTTAACAGAAAGTTAAAGTTTTATCAGTACACGAAATCCCAATGCAAAAATCTACTTAGGGATTTCCTTCAAACACTTTCTTATGATAACACTGAGGATCTTCTGCTGGGTAACATGCAGTAATTTACAGTGATACATAGAAAACAGCCTTACACACTTACACATATCACACACAAACATACTTTTCATGCGCTTAAAATACTGAATTTTAAATTAAGATATAGCTATATTGGTTTTATAATTTTAATTCAATTGTATTTTTACTGTTATCCATTATTTATTGTAAAATGCCTGACACATATTGATTGGCTTTGTTTGTACGCAGGATCACTGACTCCTAAGTCACTGGAACTTAAACCTAGTTTAGGAGTCAGAGAATTTAAAAATGATCAGTTTTTAGGCCTTCAATCAATTTATTTTATTTTTGTATTTAACTGTATCTATTAATTTTTAATTGTGTATATTTCACTTTGTAAAACTGGCTTATGGTCAATAAATTATTATTATTTATTATGACGTCTTAATGCCATCATAATTCCGTTGTGAAAAATTGTTTTAGTTTTTTCAAAAAACTCAGACTTTTTAGTAGTTTGTTGCAGTGGCTTTTGAAAATATTCAATGTTATTATTTTCTACATTTTAGTGAGTTATAGAGCCTTTTGTTTTGCTACCCATAAGAACATGTTTCAAAAAAAAAGAGTGGCACTCCGGGAGTGCCGAAAGAAGTGAAAACTTGAACAAAAATGCCCAACGCGCCTAAAGAAGTTTTCACTTCAATCCGCTACGCGATGCGACGCTACGCGTCGTATACTCGTAGCGGGTCGGTGTCGCGCGAGTTCAATAGTTTTTTCCCCATCTCAAAAATGCCCGACCCGTCTAAAGAAGTTTTCACTTCAAAAAAACGACCAGACTTACCTAATGGTGGACGCCATTTTGTTTTTATTTTTTTCTAAATTCATATAGCCTAAGCCTATGTCAGTTTTTCACTCTTCGGCCGAAATGACATAACTCCTTTTAGCGATGGGCCGAGTCGACTTTTTGGTAACTCGAGTTGACCCGGTTACCAACTCGGGCTGCAACTCGAGTTGACTCGACTCAATCTGCCTTAAGAATCTTAAGATCCGTCGCGTCGCCGCGTCGTCCGTCCGAGTCAGTAAATGCTCAACTCGGTGCATCGTTCCGCGGGTTGCTAGTTACCTACGTTCACGGTTCGCCGTGCGGGTCAAGCGGGCTGCGTGGCGTCGAGTCAATGGTAGTCAAACTCGCCGCGCGCGTTCTCCGAGTCAACTCGGTTTGCAGATATTTTAACTCGGGCTAACTCGCTTACGATCTAGCCCGAGTTACTCGAGTTAGATAACTCGAGTCGCCCATCACTACCTCCTTTGTTGAAATCCATCTAGCAGTTCAGGATACAACGCGTGCCACAAAAATCATTACTCTCCTGAGGCAGTCGGATAGAAAGGGATAGTGCTATGAGTCCTATATCGCTTCGTCTCTTTCTCATACTAGAACCATGATGGCTAGACGTGATAGTAAGTACCCAGTGTATTTAAGTGCACAGAGATTCGAAGTCTATGCATTAAAGTGCACAGTTTCAAAGCCTGTGCATTAAGAAGCACAGAGATTTAAGGTATGTGCATTAAAGTGCACAGAGAGATTGAGAGTCTGTACATTTGAGGGCCGATTTCACCAATGAAACATATCGCTATTAGTTTAAACTAAAATGCGATAAATCGAGATTAGAGCTTCGTTTTGCGGTTCACCCAAAACTGGGCGATTAGAATTTAAACTAAAATAAACTAGTTTGTAGTGGTGCAAAGAAAAATGAAGCTCTAATCTCGATTAAACGCATAAACTGAGTTTAGTTTAACTAATAGCGATTGGTTTCATTGATGAAATCGGCCCTAAGTGTACATAGAATCCTCGAAAAAAAGTAGGAATGTCAATAGGTACTTACTTAAGTTAGAGAGATACAACTTTTTATAGATTTATATTTTACCCAAAATTACAAATCAAGATTAAGTATATTTAAAAAAAAAATAGCTGAAATACAATTATTTTGGTGTACAGTAAATCTATCTGAAGTAAATTGGCATTCATTGTTTTTCCCAAGAAGTCTTCACCTACTATTTATTATGTTAAAATAAATATCTTAGAACTTGCAAAATTTGTTTATTTATTACTGCCTTACAGATACCTATAGGTAGGTTTACAGAGTTGAAAGTTCAACTCTGTCAAATTCGGGGATGTAGGTACCTAAATTTTTTTTTGTATCGTGGGAAATCATCCTATGACTTCTCCCGCTCTGGGTGAAGCGGGAGGGCGTGTCAGACTCTTACTGACTATAACCCACCCCTGTTCCTTCTCTGCCTGAGTGCCCAAAGGTGCGGTAACTCATGTTGAGAATTTATCCGCTAACCCTAGGCATGTAGGTACCTACATGCCCTAAATATTGATGGTATCACTTAAGAAGCAACATAATTTACCACAGCTGTGTATAAGTATGTCACCGACCCCGCCTGCACTACTTAAGGCTGGCGGGATTCCGAAGTCGCGGGCGTTCAGAGTGGGGACGCCGTCCGCCCACTGAGTGATACCAGGATGTGCACAGCAAGGCTCGGCGGAGACTGCTTTACAGTCTCCCCAGGACACAATGTTGAGTTGTAAGAAGGGGTTCGGGGTATTTTAAGAGGTCACGTGATCCCTTCCATGTGATATAATAATTTGTTATAAATCTTCAAATGAACGAAATTTTGTAGTAGCCCTTAAACTGCGCTACGATCGGCCATAATACCCAACTCTCTCAAAATTAACGTATCGACAACACTTTCGTCAACTTCTTGCTCCGGATGGTGTATCAAATGCAGCATAATCCTGGGTTTACATTGCCCTCCCATTTGCAAATAGCACACGTGAATAAACTCACACACTGTGTATAAATAGCGCCCTTAAACTGTGCTACGATCGGCCATAATACCCAACTCTCTCAAAATTAACGTATAGTACGACATTCTCAACAACTTAATGCTCCGGATGGTGTATCAAATGCAGAATAATTCTGGGTTTACATTGCCCTCCCATTTGCAAATAGCACACGTAAATAAATACTTTTTGGAAGTTTCCCTCTCTCGTTTTTCTTCACACTGTGTATAAATAGCGCCCTTAAACTGTGCTACGATCGGCCATAATACCCAATTCTCAAAATTAACGTATCTACAACATTCTGATTTACTTCTTGCTCCGAATGGTGTATCAAATGCAATAAAATCCTGGGTTTACTATTGCCCACCCATTTGCAAATAGCACACGTGAATAAATACTTTTTGGAAGGTTGCCCTCTCTCGTTTCTCTTCACACCATGTAAGCATATGTAATAGCGCCCTTAAACTGCGCCACGATCGGCCATAATACCATTCACATTCTCATCTACTTCTTGCTCCGGATGGTGTATCAAATGCAATAAAAACCTTGGTTTACTATTGCCCTCTCATTTGCAAATAGCACACGTGAATAAATACTTTTTGGAAGGTTGCCCTCTCTTGTTTCTCTTCACACCATGTAAGCATTGTAATAGCGCCCTTAAACTGCGCTACGATCGGCCATAATACCCAACTCTCTCAAAACTAACGTATCTACAAAATTCTCATCTACTTCTAGCTCTGGATGGTGTATCAAAGCAATAAAATCCTGGGTTTACGAGTACATTGCCCTCCCATTTGCAAATAGCACACGTGAATAAATACTTTTTGGAAGGTTGCCTTCTCGTTTTTCTTCACACCATGTATAAATAGCGCCCTTAAAGCGTACTACGATCGGCCATAATACCCAACTCTCTCAAAATTAACGTATCTACGACACTCTCGTCAACTTCTTGCTCCGGATGGTGTATCAAATGCAGCAAAATCCTGGGTTTACTATTGCCCTCCCATTTGCAAATAGCACAGGTGAATAAAAACTTCTTGGAAGGAGCCTTTCTCTCTTTTTTCTTCACACCGTGTGCTTCCAAACGATGTTGGTCGTACAAGCCCGGGCAGAACATTTTTTTGCATTCAGGACATCTGGAAATAAAAATAAATGATTAAACAAACTTCTCTCTGCAAACATTTTGAATTGATACGCATATAATGGAGGTAATGCAAGCTGTAGCCTTGCATCAAGGGACGGCTTTAAGTCCTTACCTCTTCCTGTTGATTATGGACGCTCTTACGTCGGAAATACAGGAGGAGGCACCCTGGTGCATGCTATTTGCCAACGATATTGTTCTTGTCGGTGAAGATGGACCTGAGATCCAGAGCAGATTAGAGAAATGGCCACAGAAGCTGGAGAAAGTTGGCTTGAAAATCAGCAGAACCAAAACATGTTCTGCGATTTCGGCGGTCTCTCCAGTTCTGATGCTGTAGTGCTAGATGGCGCGCTTCTCCCAGTCTGCTCTGATTTTCGGTATCTCGGTTCACTCGTGCAAAGCGATGGCGAAATAGATCGGACTGTTAAGCACAGAATTAACACTGGCTGGATGAAATGGCGGCAGATCACCGGGACTACCTGCGACTCCCGCATTCCTCTTAAACTTAAGGGGAAAATTTATAAAACAATGGTCAGACCTGCTGTCATGTATGGTTCAGAATGTTGGGCCACAAAAGGGATGAACGAAAAGCAAATGCATGCAACTGACACGAGAATGCTAAGAGCGATGTATGGTGTTACGCGCATGGATAGAATTATGAATGAGTATATAAGAGGAAGTCTGAAAGTGGCATCGCTGACTAAAAAGTTGTGCTGAAATCGGTTGTCGTGGTATGGGCATGTGATGCGGAGGAATGAAGAAAATGTCGTGAGGAAAGTCCTGTGTGGATGGCTATAAGAGTAGGAGAAGGCCAAAGAAACGATGGATGAACTGTGTGAAAGAGGATATGGGTAAAAAGGTGATGACTACAGATATGACAGCTAATAGAGAAGTATGAAAGAAAAAGACATGTTGCGCCGAGCCCAAATAAATTGGGATAAGGGCAGGAGAATGAACGATGACCAGAGGTCGGAATTAGTTAGAGTTATTTATGTACTTGCATCAAAATGTTGATATTAATATGGATCTTCCCGGGATTTCTAATGGACAATGCCGTGTGGCCAACAATATTACAAATAAATAATAATAAAAACCTCTTTTGTTTTCTTTTGTTCTCACATTTGTAGTTCACACAACATAGCTTATGTTGTGTGAACTACAAATGTGGCAACATCGCGCGTGTGCGCATTGGAATTTTGCAACTTCGGACATCTGATTTCGTTGATGTAAATTTGGCAACGTCGCGCGTGCAGTGGTTTAATTTGTGTAAAAGTAAATAGCTTTTTTATTAAATAAATCACGGGATTTTTAAAATTTATCTCAGGAGTTGAGGCATATCCACTTTATTCTTTCGCTGTATGAAATCAGTGTTACTACATAAATAACTCTACCTAATTCCGACCTCTGATGATGACCCATCTTCAGGGATCGCATTTTGGATTTAGAAATATACAAGTTAGCTAACCATGTATTGTCATCCGAATCAAACGTGTGTGCAAAATTTCAGCTCAATCGAAAACCGGGAAATGGGTCAAATTTAATTTATAAGATTTTTTTAAATACTTACAGGTGAAGTTATTAAAAGTGTGTTAAAAAGGTAATTTCAGTAAACAAACCTCTTCCTATTTTTGCGATGAGCAGTATAACTTTTCAGACTACTGAACGTCTCCTTGCAAATAGCACATTCCTTCACGACTTCCTTCCCATGGCTGAGCTCATGATGTTTCAAGGCCCTCGCGTGTCTGGCTATGAAACCGCATTGTTCACATTTGTGCGGGTTGTCCGGCCGATGGATGAGTTCGTGCTTCTTCGTATTCTTCTTCGAGACGCTTCGGTACGAACAGTGGGAGCATTTGTAGGGTTTTATACCTGTCGGAAGAGATTTAGAAGGTTCAAGGGTCACGGATATTTTTAGCTATGGCGTCACTAGTCGCTCGCTCGTGCTCTGTCCGGCCATCGACTATTGTATGATTCACTAACAGACGTATGGTCCAAAAAAAATATTTATCGAGATCACACGGGTGGTCTATAGTGACTCACTAACAGGGTAACAGCGTATTATGGCTCAACTAGCCTCTCATTACCCACCAAGACCAACGTCTATTATGACCAGAGATCGGAATCTGGCCATAAATAAAAAAAGGGCTGTATCTAGAAAATTGATTAATCAATTGAATAGATTTTTCAATAAATTTAAATCCTACCATATTTTTAAAAAATGGTAGTCTTAATCTTGTGGCGTCATACGAGTATGTCGCTACATAAGAATACCTATTTAAAAAAAATATAGTAGAATTCCAATTTATTGACAAATCTATTCAATTGGGAATGACGCCCAGATTCCGATCTCTGATCTCTGATTATGACAATTAAATTTTATCATTGGCCTAAAATTTCAGAAAACCTTGATACACGCACATGCTCCTCGGAGAAAGCCTTATTAATTATACGTCGAGTAGTCACATACATGAAGCATTGGAATGGGTTCTCTCCTCTGTGTATCTTACGGATGTGACGGAGCATCTTCTCTTCCATTTCTGCTGTGTATCGCTTGCATTGTGGATGAGATGTAGTTGACTTACTTGACTTAAGATTCAGATGCAGAGGGCAACCACAGAAGTCTTCCATCATGAGCGACATTGAGCTTCACGCTTCACCTTGCTCCATATTATAGGTTGTTGATGAGCCATTATTGATTGCTAGGAGCCATAATAGACGTAGGTCTCGGTGGATAATGTGAGCCTTATTGAGCATTATAGACCGCCAGGGGCCATATTGGCCACATAACATTATACTTAAACAAACTTTTTTTTTTTAAATAGAACCGACTTCCAAAAAAAAAACAAAAAAGTGCAATATAACTTTAATTTCGGAAGTTGGTCTATCTGGTTTTGTTTCTTCGTTTTTTTGCCACCGACTTCCGAAATTAAAGTTATTTTGCGCACTTTTTGTTGAAGTCGGTTCTATTTGCTAAAAAAAAGGTTTAAATTTTTCACTTTTTAGTTGTGGTTCCCCAATAAATTGTGTTAAATACATAGACAATCGATCGCAGTAATCTTGAGTCATTTGCTGTTAGTTATTTTTAGAGTTCAGTTATCTTCTGCGAAGATCTTGATCATTAGGATCATGATCTTATTTAATATTTAGTATTATATACTAAAACCTTCCTTGAAAAATATGCATTTAAATAACGAAAACCCCATCCCAATCGGATCAGCAGTTTTCGAGAAAATCGCGAACAAACAAGCATACATGTTCCTGGTTTTGTGTCTTCGTTTTTTGACACCGACTTCCGAAATTAAAGTTATTTTGCACTATTTTTGGAAGTCGGTTCTATTTTTTTGTAAAAAAGTTTTTTATTTTTTCTTTTTTGTTGTGTTTCGCCATACTGGGTTAACAATTCATAGACATACGATAGCAGCAATCGCGGTTGATTTGCTGTCAATTTTTGAAGAGTTCCGTTGTCTGTCTCCGAAACCAATCATCAGATTTATATGAAATTGGACCATTTCGGAACAAACCCCTTTCGAACAAAAAAAGAATTTTGCAAATCCGTCAATAAATGACGGAGTAATGCCCGACCATACGTATATTAAAAAAAAAAAATACAAACATCCGAATTATAACCCCCTTCTTTTTTGAAGTCGGTTAAAAAAGCCGACTTCAAAAAAGGAGGTTCTGTTTTCGACCCGTATGTAGGTATATATATAATAATAATAATAATAATAATATTCCACAACTATCACACAACGTCATCTAGTCCCAAGTTAAGCAGAGCTTGTGTTATGGGTACTAGACAACTGATAAACATACTTATATAATTCTAAATACATACATATTATAGATAAATTACACCCAGACACAGAACAAATGATCGTGCTCATCACACAAACATTTGTCCTGGGTGGGAATCGAACCCACGACCTCCGGCATAGCAGTCAGGGTCACTAACCACTAGACCAACAGGCCAGTCCATATATACACACGACTCGAATACCTTCTTTTTTGAAGTCGGTTAATAATAAAAACGGCGACAAACCTTGATGTATCCGCACATGTTCCTCAAACAGGACCTTATTATAAGTCGAGTAGTCGCACATGAAGCATTGGAATGGATTCTCTCCTCTGTGCATCTTGCGGATGTGACGTAGCATCTTCTCTTCTGTTTCTGCTGAGTAGCGCTTGCATTCAGGGCATCGGATGCGGCGGGGCTGCGGTGCGAGGAACTCTTCTAGAAGAGGAGATGTTGGGCGACTGTTGAGAGGAAATTTATTAAATACAGCATGTAACAAAAACCCCGTCCGATCCTGAAGGGTATTACTTGGTATCTTACTGCGTACATATATACGTAATCATTCATTCAATGGATACGAGATATTTTTTTGTCCCCAATGGAAAAAATAATTTAAAAAACAAAGAAAAACTTATCAAAGGCTACACTGAGCGCTCGACAAAGTTCACCTACTGTTTCGTGTCAAACATGCCGCCTGAGCGAGACAGAGTGCCTACAGCGCGGCTAGTGCAGGGCGGTATCGTTTGAAATAAATTTTTTTATAAGTTGACAACCGCCGGCCGGTGGAGTGTTGTCAAAAAAAATTTGCTATATTTAGTGTTAAATTTTACATATTTTATAAAAATAAAAAATCGATAAGTTTGGGTTGTTAAATTTTTTTTACAACTTTTTCTAGTACGTATGTTAAAACAGGAATACGCCTTTATTGGATCGGACAGGGTTTCATGCTGTATAAGATGGCGGCACATAAATGTCAATGTTAAGTATTTATACAGTAAAAGTTGCGGATTTCACTCACTAGATGCCAGTCTACTTTATGCGTGCTGCATGTGTGCATGATGCGTGTGTGTTAGTATACTTATATGGCACGGAAATGTCAATGAAAAACTTTAAAAGGATAAAAGTTTTGAATTTACTCCATTAGATAACACAGACTACGCCATGCATGTTCATGCGTCAACGTCCCATAGCATGCGGGAGACGAGACACAATCGTTTTTGTATTGTGTCTGTTTCTCTGGTAACTGACAGATTAAAGGTGTAAGATAAAAGTAGGTCATCATCATTCTGGTGCCCTTATCCCCAATTTATTTGGGGTCGGCGCAACATGTCTTTTTCTTCCATACTCCTCTATTAGTCGTCATCTCTGTAGTCACCCCCTTTTCACCCATATCCTCTTTCACACAGTCCATCTATCTTACCGCCCAATTGTGGGAGAGGAGTTCACACGGGACACAAGTGGCTTATTTGTACAGGATCAAGAAGCGCCTGCGGATAATAAACTAAGATGGCCAAGGGAGCTATGTCTACACGCGCCCCACGATTCGGCCCCTATAACTTCTATGTTGGAAGGGCCATGGGAAGGTGGAGAGAGTCCATCTATCGTTTCTTTGGCCTTCTCCTACTCTTACAGCCATCCACATCCATAAACAAGACTTTCCTCACGACATTTTCATCATTCCTCCGCATCACATGCCCATACCACCATAAGGTAGGTACTCACTTATTTTGTTCCTCCTTCACGGGTTCTGTCTCTATACACTGAACTATTGGGTACTGGGACCCAGAGGCCACATCTATGAATATGGTGCTGGAGAGCTCGCTGGTTTCTTCCTCTGCCATGACTTACCTGAAATTATTTATTTATGTATTTTATTTATAAACAAGGTGGAGCAGACATTTCTACTTCCTACCTAATATTATAAACTAGCAACTGCCGCAGCTTCGCAAGGGTACCAATTATACACCTAAACCTTTTTCATGAATAACTCTGTCTATTGGTGAAAACTGAATGATAATCCGTTCAGTAGTTTTTGACTTTATCGCAAACAAACAGATGATTTTATTTCTACAGGGTAGTACCTTTCAGCGGGCACTAAGGGGAACTTCCTACACGAAGTTGTCTTGACCTGGATCAAAATTTCACGAAAAATGATGTATGCTCTACATAATTTTTCGTGAAATTTTGATCCAGGTTCACAGATTTTGAAAAAAATTTACAGAGCAAGAAAATGGCCATTTTACTCAAAACATTTTGTTGATGGCAATCGCTCCTCTTTCTAATACTGATCAAAAACTTATATGGGACCAACCAGGTTGGAGTACTAAAACCGTCAGATATTGCAAAAAAACTTTTCCTATACCTACATTTTGTATAGTATAGTCTCGGTATGTAAAGATGGTCACTCATCCATGGACCAACCCCGGCAAGCGTAGCTTAACCTGATGGATCAACCCGTGCAGCTGTTATTACTTTAGCCACGAGCTCCTCTTTACATTAGTTGCTTTAGGAAGCATAAATATTAG
This sequence comes from Polia nebulosa, assembly GCA_951329385.1. Taxonomy (NCBI): domain Eukaryota; kingdom Metazoa; phylum Arthropoda; class Insecta; order Lepidoptera; family Noctuidae; genus Polia; species Polia nebulosa. Next base: position 7,994,299 of record OX589608.1, read on the forward strand.
GTACTTACAGTAATAACATTTACTACTTACCAAAATGAAAGATATAATACAAATAAGGTCCCAATACGTAACTTTCATCAACACAACAGTAACTTATGTTATAGTTGTAATCTACTTATTATAAAAGCCCGGGATTATAAGGATTTTATTTGCAACAAACAAAAATAAACAAACAATACAATTGACATCTTTTTGACATTAATGACATTTATGTTTTTTTGCCTTTAGAGCACAGATGACTATAATAGTAGTTTCAGTCCAGTACTAACCCGCCAAGTTCAACTGTATCAATCGAAGATCTTTATCGTATTCCTGTTCATTTTTTTTTTAGTCTAATGCACACTTGCTTTTCCAATTTACTTTTGACATTGGCAGAATAGTCGACAACGGCTCTGCTTGCCATTAATAAAAATAGAATAGAATAGACTATAATAGTAGCAAGCTACTTTCATTGACATATATAATTTATATGTCAATGGCTACTTTAGAGACGCGAACGACCAAAATCATTTTTTTTTTTTTTTTTATGTTTGATAGGCTCGCGTTTGACCACTATCTCAGCGATGATGTGGTCGAAGATCATTTAGTCGAGTTGTATTTGATAATAGTCAAAAAATTGTATTGAGTGACCAAATGAATAAATATTTTCATTCGTTGGAGTCTGTGGTAAATTGCGTAATGTGCTATTCACAATTATTTTGTTTTATTACAATTTCACACAACTATTTTCCTTTTCAGGGTTCCGAAAGTCCGAATGAAGAAACGGAACCCTTTTAAGAACACTCGTGTGTCTGTCTGTCTGTCTGTTTGTTTGTCTGTCCGACTGTAACAGCAAATTTTCTACGAATCTGCTAAACCGATAGAGTTGAAATTTGGTACACACATGAATATCTGTGACCCAAACGCGGACGTGTAAATAAATTAATTTGGAATATAGGGGTCACTTGGGGTGAAAATCGGAAAATTAAAAATCAAAGTTTCTCAAACTGTGTCATACGACATATCAAATGAAAGGGCACATTGTGAGGGTCTCAAATATATTTTTATCATAATTTAAAAAAATAAAATTTTGAAGGTATTTTAAGAAAATAGATGAAAAATTACCATTCCCGCCTTATCTCTGAAACCTCAGGGCCTAAAATTTTGAAAAAAAATACAGAAAGTAGTTCTTTACATAGAGATTACAGGAAAACCTATAAGGAAACTGAAAATGCCTCCAGCTTAAAAAAAAAAACCTGAAAAAATATGATTTGTTCGGAACCCTTTGCGCGCGAGTCCAACTCGCTCTTGGTCAGTTTTTTTATTTGTAAACGCACCCACGGTACAGCCGGTCGATTCTGTTAACAGCTCACCGTGAAAACTTAGGTGGAGTGAGCGTGAAGTGAACTGTCATTCCGCCTTGTTTGATTGTATGAATTTGTATAAATTGACAGCCCACTTCACGATCACTTCACCTAAGTTATCACGGTGAGATTTTACAGAATAGCACTACAGGAGTAATTCATAGTGTGGGGCAAGGTTTTATTTAGAAAACAAAAATCAAATCAAATCTAGATGTAAATAGTGTGGTTAGATAAATTGATTAACACATTTATTTACGCGGTTTACCAAAGTCCCCGATCAAATGCAATCAATCAATTCGCGCGTGTACTATACAGCTTGGCAAAAAAGAGTTTGAAATAAATATGGTCGCCAGTATCCCACCTGTAGCAACCCGGAATATTACGACTCAACAGTTTTTAATTAATACTTGTTATTATGCTTCGCAGCTTCATTCTTTGCGATTTACGTTTAACATGGTGTAGTAGCGTAATCTACCGTAGGTCTTGCACGATATTTCAAAGTCTATTTTTTTTTTTTTTCCTTTTACCCTACCACTGCGCACTGCTGTCGTATCGGACCGTTCGGACTTAATCCTCATTCTGTGTTATCGTGCTGTAGCCTTCGCACGTGTTTGGTTGCCACTGCGTTATATTTTTGATACTTTTGATAGGTAGTGAAAATAATTTAAGAAGTTTTAATAATATGGGAAATAAAAGGAAACATCGAGAAGAGGAGGAATCTAGGATCACAAAGAAGATTAAAAAACTGGAACAGAGACTAAAGCGCCGAAGGCGCGTTATTTCATCTGATGATAGCAGTAAGTACAGACAATGTTATAATAATCGTCGTTGGTGTGTTACTATTACTACTGAGTTTAAATCGGCTTTGGCAAATAACCGAATTAATACATATTTGCATAAATAATTACCGTCGTTGGCGTTTAAAAATTTCTTAGTATAATTACCGTCGTTGGCGGTTAATGCTTGAATTAATTACCGTCGTTGGCGGTTAAATTTTTTCAAAGTATGATTATCGACGTTGGCGGTCAATTATCATCGTTGGTGGTTAAATTTTTTTCAAAATTACCGTCGTTGGCGGTTAAATTTTTCAATGTATAATTACCGCCGTTGGCGGTTAAATTTTGAAAATATAATTACCGTCGTTGGCGGTTAATGCTTGAATCAATTACTCGTACCGTCGTTGACGGTTATAAATGTGTCAAGTTCTAAAATAACAGATTTCTTAATATTGTCACGCAGATTCGGAAGTCGAAGAACAAGTTTTGCCCGTGATGTCACCAAGATCGTCACCAACCAATCTTGGAGCTTCGCCACTCAACCACAGGATAGAATCCTTAGATATGCCTGGTCTGATTTCTCCTATTCCACAAACATCACTGTATGAACCTACTAGTTTGGAGCATATCAATGTGGAAACTGTCATTCCGGAGCCGGGACCCTCCTCTGTTTGCGATCTAGGTTCCGCAAACGTTCAAGAGGAAGACACCCAGCTAGAAGAAGATATACTTCAGATCTTAGGAGAACCACCACAGCCAGAAATTGCACTGGGTAAAAATATTCATAAAGATATTGCATCCCGCTGGCAAGATATTTTGATTAAGGGCTTACCTAGAGAAGTAAAAGAACCGCTTCTTAAAAAATATCTCATACCGGCTAACTGTAACCTTCTTGTAGCCCCGTTATTAAATCCTGAAGCTAAAGCAGCTACCCCAGATATTCTAGCCAGGAGAGACGCCACTTTGTTACAAAAGCAAAATCAAATTGGTATCGCACTAGCCGCATTATCTCGGCTCACTGAAATGATTTTACGAAATGAGACCTCTAAGCAAACACTCCTGCAGCCTCTTAGTGATGCTTGCCGCATTCTATGTGACAGCCACTGTATTGAAGGTAGAACCAGACGTAGTATAATTATGAGTTCTATCAATACCAGTTTACGTGATGCTCTTGCTAACACGAATCGTGACAAGTACTTATTTAGAGAAGATTTAGCTGAACAACTAAAAGCCGCTAAGTTTGTCCAAAAAACAGGAGAATCTCTGCAAAAGACCAATCCTGTAGCGTCTACTAGCAGAAGTAGTTCGAACTTCAGGGGCCCAATACAAAGGAAACCACCGAACAGAACGAGCGAGTCATCAAGAGGACGACAGCCGGCACGTCAGACGCGCGGCTTCAACTATGCGCGTCAGCCGCCACCTCCGCCGAAGAAGTCTTCACCGACCAGGAGGAATTATCGCAGATAAATACTCAGGTAATGCAATACGCTGGACGTTTGCAATATTTCTATTTACAGTGGTCTCGAATTACAGATGATCCAACCTTACGGTCATGGATAAAGGGATATAAAATCCCATTTACATCCACTCCAATCCGATTTGACAGTCCATGTTCTATGCCTAAATCAGAACAGGAGCATTACGATTATGTTAAAACAATTAAAAAACTAATTGATGTCAATGCAATTTCACAATGTTCTCATGAGGAGGGCGAATTCATATCAAGAGTCTTTCTTGTACCTAAGCCAAATGGTGAAAAACGCTTTATCCTCAATTTAAAATTTTTAAATAAATTCATGATAACTAATCATTTTAAAATGGAGGATTACAGGACAGCCATTAAATTAATAACTAAAAAATGTTACATGGCTTCGGTTGATCTAAAGGATGCATATTTCTTTATTAATGTCGCTAAATGTCACAGAAAATACTTGCGTTTTAATTATAATGGAACTTTGTTTGAATTTAATTGCTTACCTTTTGGCTTATGCACCGCTCCGTGTGTTTTCACAAAAATTCTGAAGCCTGTAATGGAGTATTTGCGGTCTAGAAATATGATTTCAGTTATTTATTTAGACGATCTATTATGTATAGGAAAAGATTTCAAAGACTGTTCAATTAATGTGAAACATACTTGTGCATTTTTAGAAAAATTTGGTTTTATTATAAACAAAGATAAAGGTTGTTTAATACCAAGTACTAAATGCAAGTACTTAGGTTTTGTTTTTGACTCCCAAAAAATGATTATGGAGTTACCCTCAGATAAGAAAGAAAAAATAAAAAGTAATGTTCATCTTTATTTAGACATTCGTAAATGTAAATTACGCGATTTTGCTAAAACAATTGGACTTTTGGTATCCGCCTGTCCTGCAATACAATATTCTTGGATGCGTACAAAATTATTTGAGCAATGCAAGTTTAATGCTTTGTTAAAAAATGATAGTTACAATCAAACAATTTTATTGCCCAACTTTATTAAGGAAGATCTTATGTGGTGGTTAAATAATGTGGTTTTTGGTTATTCTAATATTAAAGCAAATAAATATATAAAAGAAATTTTCACCGATGCCTCATCCACCGGGTGGGGTGCATATTGTGATGGTGAAAAATCGTACGGTTATTGGAAAGAAAATGAAATGAAATTACACATTAACCAGTTAGAATTGAAGGCCGCCTTTTTCGGGCTAAAAGTATTTGCCAGTGATTGTTTGGATTGTGAGTTGTTATTAAGAATCGATAATGTTACAGCCATTTCATGTATTAACAGGATGGGCAGTGTACAATACCCACATCTCAACGATGAGACTCGTAATATTTGGAAATGGTGTGAGGCGCGACGTATTTTGATTTTCGCGTCATACATTAGAATAAAGATAATCAAGAAGCTGATATCTTGTCTCGGCAAAAGTTTCAGGATACTGAATGGGAATTAGGAAATTACGCATACGACGAAATAAAACACAAGTTAGGTTCACCAAATATAGATTTATTTGCTAGCCGTTGTAACTCTAAATGTAATACATATGTTACCTGGAAGAATGATCCTGATGCGTGGGCCATTGATGCGTTCACCATTTCATGGAAACATTTAAACTTTTACGCCTTTCCACCATTTTCAATGATAGGTACTAAAAACGATCCAAAAAGTTATATCCGATAAAGCCGAGGGTATAGTTGTTATCCCATACTGGCCAACTCAAGCTTGGTTTCCGTTATTTAATATAATATCTAAATCTAAAATTATTTACTTTCCACCTGATTTTAATTTGCTAAAATCTCCTTACAGATCAGCCCACAGTCTGCATCGAACATTAACATTGGCTGCCGCGAAATTATCCGGCAAACTTTATTAAACAAATTTCTGTCACCAAGATCAGTGGAAATAATGTTGGCATCCTTGTCAAGTAACACTTACAAACAGTACGACGGCTGCATTAAAGCCTGGATTATTTACTGTCAAAAACATAATTATGATCACACTTGTGCTTCAATACCGATAGTTATTCATTTTTTAACAGAGGTATTTGACAAAGGTGCTAAATATGGGACAATCAACTCGTACAAATCCGCTCTATCTTTATTATTAGGTCATAATTTAGATGATGAAAGACTTAAACGTTTCATGAAGGGCGTTTTCAAATTAAGGCCAACAAACCCAAAGTACAATATTACTTGGGATCCTGATATTGTCTTAAACTTCTTAGCCCAAAAATGGCCTAATGAAAACCTTGATTTGAAAACTCTCTCCAAGAAAACTATAACATTAATTGCTCTTGTGACCGCGCATCGTGTACAAACCTTATCTCTAATTAAAATTAACAATATAATTACAAATTCCAATGAAATCATTATTAAAATTCCCGATATAATAAAGACAACTAAATTAAATTCATTTCAACCAATCCTAAGACTTCCATTTTATAATACACGTCCAGAAATCTGCCCAGCTAAATGTTTGCAAACATATTTAAATAAAACTAAGGTATTACGTAAGAATAATAATAATAGTTTATTTCTAAGTTTCAAAAAACCACATTCTAACATTACTTCTCAAACTATTAGTCATTGGTTAAAGGATACGCTACTAGAAAGTGGCGTAGACACTTCAATATTTACAGCACATAGTACACGACATGCAGCCACATCAAAGGCAAATAAATTAGGAGTAAGCATAGATGTGATTAAAAAAAACTTTTTACAAAAAAAATACAACCGACTTCCATAAATAATACTAAAAAATGCAAAATAACTTTAATTTCGGAAGTCGGTGTTTCTAGTTTGGTTTCTTCGTTATTTGACACCGACTTCCGAAATTAAAGTTATTTTGCATTTTTTAGTATTATTTATGGAAGTCGGTTGTATTTTTTTTGTAAGAAGTTTTTTATTTTTCACTTTTTAGTTGTTTTACCCCATTCTAAAACAAAATTAATAGTAAAGTTATGCCCGAATTGATAGCCCCAAAAATAGGGGATTTGAACGTAGTTGGTGAAATTAGGGTGTATCAGGGTGAACTGTACAAATCTGTATACCCCTTCAGAGCGCATCAGCGTGATGTAATGTTGTGGAGTGGTGAAAACAATATACAGACATGCGATTGCAGCAATTCTGGAAGGTTTGCTATCATTTATTGAAGAGTTCCGTTGTGTATCTCCGAAGTCCTTCATCAGATCTTCACCAAATTAAAATGGGACCAAATGTAAAGCAACAGCTTTCAAATAAAAAAAAAATCTTCAAAATCGGTTCACGTAGTTAGAAGTTATGAGGTAACACACATAAAAAAAAAAAAAAAAAAATACAGTCGAATTGAGAACCTCCTCCTTTTTTTGAAGTCGGTTAAAAAGACTGCTGGATGGACTGATTCGTCTTCAGCTTTTGCTCGTTTCTACAATAAAGAAATAATTGTAAATCATAATCAGTTCGCTAAATCATTGCTTGATTCTTCTCAAATATGATGTAATTAATTGATTTACCTACTTATAAGCTAGATAGTATACAGGTGCATAATAATTATTATACAAATGTACACTCTGGTTAATAAATAAAACAAGAATTGATTTTGAATTGTTGTATGTTACTACCTCTTTATTTTACTGTCATATGAATCACCTAGGTATTTATATATCCGAAGTAAAAGCAATGTTCAAACCTACAAGGATTAAACATTGTTTTCTGTATTTATTTTAAAACCGTTGCTATAAACATCCTACACCATGTTAAACGTAAATCGCAAAGAATGAAGCTGCGAAGCATAATTGAAGATCAAACGAACTTACCAAGTGAAGTTCGATCCCAATTATGCGAGCAGCTTCATTCGACGCGATTTACTCCCGCCCTACTTTTATGTTAATTACCAATTCAATAATGAACCCCATCCCGATATTGTTTTAACGATTCTAAAATAAATATTGTAAACCTTTAAACAAAATGAGGATTAAGTCCGAACGGTCCGATACGACAGCAGTGCGCAGTGGTAGGGTAAAAGGAAAAAAAAAAAAAAATAGACTGAAATATCGTGCAAGACCTACGGTAGATTACGCTACTACACCATGTTAAACGTAAATCGCGTCGAATGAAGCTGCTCGCATAATTGGGATCGAACTTCACTTGGTAAGTTCGTTTGATCTTCAATTGTTGGGGATATGATCCCAATCCCAAGTGGGTGGTTCAGTCCCTCGGACGCTACGCAAACACCATGGAAGGATTCAATGTCCAGTTTCATTTTTAGTTTCAACTGTCACCGCGTCAGACTCTTTTTTGCCAAGCTGTACGTCCCTAAACTATCATAAGCTTTGAACTAATTTGATATTGACTTGTTTTAGATGGTCCGAAAGTTTATTAGGAAAAAAGAAATGAGCTATTCAAAACCTTCTCGAGGCGCCCGATTTGGTTAAAAACAAAACGTTAAATAGTTACGAGGCAGCAAAAAATTGCAACAGCAGTTGTTCCTGTTAATCACATGATTCTTATGAAGAAGACGCTAAGACTTTTTTGGGAAAACTTACTAAGTATAGAACCGTTGTCTTGGATATTACTAATGAAACCTATAAGCAATTTTCTGAAATCGCATCGCATGTAGAATAGAATAGATACTTAAAAAAAACAATAAACATTTATAAAAAAAAATATTATTTTTATAAGTATTAGATGGTGTATCTTTTTGTTTTGTTTTTGGAAGTTAACCTGTGAACATCCTAACGCGCGAAACCGCCAAATCCGTCAACATCCGTCAACACCCGCGCTGTTTCCCGCCATTGACATGTTTACGACTTTGTTTACATAAAACGGATCGCTGACGCTTCTATTGGTGGGAGGCACTTGAAGTGTTTTTTTTGGGTTGTTGAATAAACAGACCTTATAATAAAATGTAAACAGTACTTGTGTTACGAGAGTTGAATTCTAATCAAATGCTGTTATAAACGATTTGGCGGGAATAGTGTCTGTTCACGTGATAAGTTGGTTTCTGATAAAACCACTGTATCAACCTACACGAAATTTTGCATGTTACACTATGAATAGACAAGTAATCTAATAACATTGTTTTTTTGTACAGTCCGATAAAATATTTTCCTATTATTCAAACTTCATATTACGAAAACAAAACAAAGTAACTGCTTTTTCAAATTGCGTTTCTGCGTTTGCGTTGCGTTTTGTGTTGCGTTTTTTTCTAATACTATGTAATAACTACCTTAGAATAAATACATACCCTCAAACTTTGAATAACACATACAAGCTCACATCATTCACGCTCACAATAACAATACGAATAAAATCGGCTGACCTTGATAAAAATGTTATTAGGTACGTAATATTTCTTCAAAATATTTATCTAAACCGATGTTATAACGACGTAATAATAGCACAGCAATAAATATATACTCAACATAACACATAAACAAACACAAAACTGTTTAAAACACACAATTCTAGCAAAATTTCGTCCGCCATTCACAAACGTAAACATGCAACTAAAAACTTTTTTAATATTTTTTCGAAACAGTATTTGTCTATGGAAATGCTTGTAAAACTACGATACTATCACTCTCCGAGTACATAAAAATTTCCACAGGAATATAACCTTTAGTTATTTAATAATAGAGGTTGAAACCGCGCGAGTCGGCGGGGCCTCCTGTGGCCCATTGAACGTTGACGGTTATTTACGATTTTGGGCACTCTGCGGCCCATTGGATGCTCACTTTAACATTATTGATGGCAAATAATATAAATTAAAAACGAATCGTTGTTTTATTTTACCTAAGTACCTACCCATAATTAACGATTACCTACACATTTTACAATTTATCGATATTTTTTACTTCTACACAACTTTCTTTCTTTTCAACTTTCTTATAAAAAATAGTCACATTAGCCCCAAAAAATACTTTTAGTCTGATTGGGACTCTAACTACTGGTTCAACTCGGAGATCATCTTTACATACTATATAATATATCATATCTTATATCATCATATTATTATCATCTTTTCATAAGACTGGGTGACATGTGCTCCGATTGTGAGCATCTAAGCTACAAAAACCAATGAGTTTAGATAGTTGCATTTACCCCCACCTGGCGTTAATGCATGGTTTCTGCCCGGATGTGTTATTTAATAAGATTTTAACTAAAGCTTTTTCACATAACTTTAGGTCTAAAATAATCTCAGATATATGCTTAATCATATAGATTTAATAGATTACCCCATAAAGCCAAATGGCTATTTTTGGCAAAGGTTAAAGTTTCAACATATATGTTTTATTGCGATATCCTCTCCATTGACCTTACTTGGGTTCGATGGGGACTTTTCACATTTCATTTGTGTTCTCAACATTCGTACATTATTTTTTGCGAATTATTGTAACCTTACCCCTATTTTTAACCGACTTTCGAAAAAGGAGGAGGTTCTATGTTCGACTGTATGTATGTTTTTTATTTATTTATTTATTTTATGTATGTCCGCGCATTTCTCCGTCCGTTGTGGACCGATTTTCAAAATTCTTTTTTTATCCAAAAGAATATACTCCCGAGTCCCGAGGTGGTCCCATATAATTTTTATCGAAATTGCTTTATCGCTTTTTGAGAAACTGAACAAAAACGAAAAATACGCATATCTTGAAGACGTTTTTGTGTTCTACAAATATTTAAATGCCACGTTCCATGTTATTGGGGTTTTTAGTTGGGGTATAACAACTAAAAAGCGAAAAATAAAAAACTTTTTTACAAAAAAAAACAATCGACTTCCAAAAAAAAAATACTTACACTAAAAATTTAAAAATAACTTTAATTTCGGCAGTCGGTGTCAAATATCGAAGAAATAAAATACAAACACCGACTTCCGAAATTAAAGTTATTTTTAAATTTTTAGTGTATTTTTGTTTTGGAAGTCGATTGTTTTTTTTTGTTTGAGCTAACCGCACTATGAAATGTGTCAAAAGAGCATGGAATGAAGGTAAAAAAAAACCGGCCAAGTGCATGCTTATTTTTTTTAAAAATTTTTTTTGTGCCACGCGCAAGGTAGGGTTGGTGGGCAATTTTAACCTTTTTTCTTTTTTTTTTGGATTTTGTATTTTGTACGAAATAAACGTAAGTAACGCAAGTAGAAACAATTTGTATGTTGGGCGACTATTACTCCTAAATTAATAGAGCTAACTTAGCCGTGATAGTTTTCCTTTCAATTTCGTTATATATACCTATTACTGCCGTGATTTTTTTCATATAATTATATCCAAAAGCAACCATTTAGCTGAAAAAATTGCAATATAGAGCTTAATTTTACGCAAACGGATCCCTGAATCGAAAAATGGTTTTACAGACCTGTAATATTTCTGAACGGTAGGCCATTTAGTCATTGTACAGGACGTAGGTACCCTATTTTTTTTTCATTTGCATTTTTTTTACCGCTTTGTCGGCGTGATAGCGTCGTAGCACTCGTAGCGGTTCGCGTAGCGGATATGTATATCCATGCCAAATTATAGCTTTCTAATATTATGAGTCTCGGACAGACGGACGTGGCGAAACTGTAAGGTTTCCTTGTTGACTACGGAACCCTAAAAAAGGATCTGCTACTAGGGAAGGCTTCTGTAGTCTAACCAGTAATTAAAAAACAACATAACAACTAATTTATTGAACCAAATTAGCTACAAGAAATCTTCTGGATTTTCTGGGTGTTTCTTTTTCCATTTTGCCATCTCCTCATGATAATCCTGGTATTCAGGAGCTTGTACATAAGTATAAACCTTATTTCCCTCTTTCCTTATGACTGGTTTCGCTTGCTCTTCTCCGGACCTCTGGTTCTCTGTCGACCTCTGGTTTTCTGGAGACCGTTCTTGAGACTCACGATTGTCATTAGAATCAACACTTCTGTCAAAATCTCCGTATGGTTTTGGCTTGTCAGGATCGGAAGGCACTTTATTCTCTTCAACGCTGTCTTTGCGACCTCTGAAATGGGCAACTGCATTTCCAACTTCATCACGTGGTTGCATTTCTTCTTCAGTCTTAACCACATCGGCATTAGTTTTTTCCTCTGAAGGCAAGTAGTATCGATTCTGCTCGTCCAAACTTGAGACAATGTCTTCTTTTATTCCATTATTTATGTTAATTGCTTCTTCTTCTTCTACGATTGAATAGAATAGAATAGATAATTGTTAATCGTTGTTATACTAGTTGCACTTAAAATATAAAGTTGGTAAGAATAAACCGGCCAAGTGCGATTCGGACTCGCGTGCAAAGGGTTCCGAATGAATAATATTTTTTTTACATGTTTGATTTCAAAATGTAGACTTTTATAAGTTTTCCTGTAATCTATATGTAGTGAACTAAGTACTTTCCGTGTTTTTTACAAAGTTTTAGGATCAGTAGTTTTGGAGTTAAAGGACTAAAAACTTTTTAACCGACTTCAAAAAAAGGAGGCGGTTCTCAATTCGACTGTATTTTTTTTTTTATGTGTGTTACCTCATAACTTCTTACTACGTGAACCGATTTTGAAGATTTTTTTTTTTATTTGAAAGCTGTTGCTTTACATTTGGTCTCATTTTAATTTGGTGAAGATCTGATGAAGGACTTCAGAGACACACAATGGAACTCTTCAATAAATGATAGCAAACCTTCCAGAATTGCTGCAATCGCATGTCTGTATATTGTTTTCACCACTTCACAACATTACATCACGCTGATGCGCTCTGAAGGGGTATACAGATTTGCAGTTCACCCTGATACACCCTAATTTCATCAACTACGTTCAAATTCCCTATTTTTGGGGCTATCAATTTGGGCATAACTTTACTATTAATTTAGTTTTAGAATGGGGTGAAACAACTAAAAAGTGAAAAATAAAAAACAATATAAGTAACTGACTTCCATAGATAATACTAAAAAATGCAAAATAACTTTAATTTCGGAAGTCGGTGTTTCTAGTTTGGTTTCTTCGTTATTTGACACCGACTTCCGAAATTAAAGTTATTTTGCATTTTTTAGTATTATCTATGGAAGTCGGTTGTATTTTTTTTGTAAAAAGTTTTTTTATTTTAAAATTATTAAAATACCTAAATATTTAAGGCCCTAGTAATTAGCTCTTTTATTTGTTATGTCACTCGGTACCAGTTCGAAAATCTTTTTTTTAGGGTTCTGTACTTTAAAAGGAAAAAACGGAACCCTTATAGGATCACTTTGTTGTCCGCCTGTCTGTCTATCAGGACCCTTTATCTTGGGAACGCATTGAGGTATCGAGTTGAAATTAAAACCATATACTCAGGTCTACAGTCCCCTGAAGCTGTGAAAAAATCAAACTTCTAAGTTAACGTAAATAAATATACGGCTGTTTATGCCGCAAAAAACGTGTCTTTCGACATTCTCAAGGGAATCAAAATGTATGGGGTACTTTCCGTTGACCTAGAACTATGAAATTTGGTAAGAAGCAGTTTCTTATAACACAGTAAGCTATAGGAAAAGTCCGAAAACCATTTTTTTTATATTACTATAAGTACCAGGAATTCGGGTCAAAACTTTAAAGTGAGGGGACCTCAGCATGTGGGGTATCGTATGAAAGGACTTTCGTTTTCGACTATCGTACGACAGTTTTTCTGATTGATTTTTGGGCAAAAATTTTCGAAACTTAACTCCCGAACTATTTACCTACATACCCGCAAGCTTGTACGGAGCCCTTGGTGCGCGAGTCCGACTCGCGCCTGGCCGGTTTTTTTATTTTCTAGTTTGCTCCGCAAAATAAAGAAGTTACTGAAAATTGTTAGCGCAAAGAGGTTTTTTTTTTTAATATGTACTTTTTTCATTGGATACCTTTAACTTCTGCTCCTGAATTGGTTTCTACGCGGAAGCTTGTCAGTTCTTGAACTGAAGTCGGTTCTTGAACTGGACTCGGTTCTTGAACTAGACTTGGTCTTTGAACTGGACTAGGCTCTTGAACTGAAGTCGGTTCTTTTACTGGACTCGGTGCTTTAACTGGACTCGGTTCTTTAACTGGACTCGGTGCTTTAACTGGACTCGATTCTTTAACTGGATTCGGTTCTTTAACTGGACTCGGTGCTTTAACTGGACTCGGTTCTTGAACTAGACTTGATTCTTGAAGTGGACTCGGTTCTTGAACTGGACTCATTTCTTGGACTGGACTTGGTTCATTAGGCTGATGATGCTTATTCTGACTTCTTGCATTCATTTCGCCATCTGTACCGCTATAATATCTGTTTCTAAGATCGTCTTTCGGGTCTTCATCTTTTGTGTCGTCTTGTAATCTTTTGTTTACGTCTATTGGTTCTATTTTGGCATCGTCTTGGTTAAGCTGGGTTTCATCGTGTTTAGAAGATGGACGCCTTTCCGTTTCGTTCTTATGATCTTCATTCTTGAATCTTATAGTATTATTTAGTTTGAACACGTCTTTATTTGTAACGTTTTTGGCAACCGAATCTCTTTGCCTCTTAACTTTTCTCTCTAAAGCGATTTTCTTCAAGTATTTGTATTTAAGCATGAGGTTTTCTGATAATGAAATCGATTCGTTCATGACCGCTTGTGTATCAATCTTCCCTGCAAATCCTTTTCTTACATGTATCATGTTCTTGCCGTGTCTTTTTATGTATTCCTCAGTGGATTGGTTCTGAGTGTTTTGAGTTGTACTTTCGCTGTTATTATGAAGTACATGAACATGGCTGGCCCTTTCGACAGGAGAGAGATTTAAATTAATTATTTTGTTAGCCGCTTTTTCAGCCAATTTTTCGGCCAGCTCATCAAACCTTCTAGATGCGAGCAGTTGACTTATAAAACCATTAATGTCATATCTGCCGCTTCTTGGTCTGAACCTTTTTAAGGTGACACACATTTTTATGTTACATAGATGCGCGATAACTGGAAATTGAGAAATTATAAAATCAGTTATCTTGTAAAATATTAGTTATTGCCAGTTTCGCATTGAACTGCAGTTTCGGCTAAAAGTTTCTTAAAGTTGTGTTAATTCAGGCCAGACTACCTACCTACTATTTAGGACCTTTTTTTTTTGAGGAAGTTACCTTACCAGGTAGGGTGGAATTCTTACATGACTAAAATCCTCCTCAGTGATCACCATCCACACATACTCGTAGATGCGGCTCACTGACCTCTTAAAGACCACCTCGAACACAGGGCTCTGTGCAACACTTATTTGGGCACAACCTTGGCGAGACAGTAGAACGGTCTCCCCTGAGCCTCGCTGTGCTCGGCAGCCCGTGATCACTGTGCAACTGTCTTTCTTGGTATCACTCGGACAGAGTCCCAACTTTGTGTGCCCGCGACACTGGAGTCCCACCTGCCTTGAACAATACAGACGGGGTTTCGGCTTTTCATGCGACGAGGCGGCTGCTTCGCCGACGCCTTCTTCTCTAAGCAGGATAGGCCCTCTGACGATTCCGCTTGTCGGCCACTTTCTGGATCATCACGGTTTCACAGAAGAAGGCCATTTCCCTCCAATTATCGGTCTCTGCCAGAGGAGCTCGTGGCTAAAGTAATAACAACCGCACGGGTCGATCCATCAGGTTAAGCTACGCTTGCCGGTGTTGGTTCATGGATGGGTGACCATCTTTACATATCGAGACTTCTCTGTGCCTCGGAAAGCACGTTAAGCTGTTGGTCCCGGTTGTCAATCGTCGATCTTTGACAGTCGTTACGGGTCGTCAGAAGCCCGAAAGTCTGACATCCAGTCTTACCAAGAGGTATCATATTACCCAGTAACTGGATTGTGGAGGTCAGATAGGCAGTCGCTCCATGAAAAATACTGGTATTCAGCTGCATCCGGTTAGACTGGAAGCCGATCCCAAGATAGTTGGGTAAAGGCACGGTCAGATTGATTTTTATCAGTCTCTGCCAGCATATCCTCTACTGTCTATCTACCTAATTTTCCGTTCAGCAGTTGAATCAAATTAAGTAACTACCTATCATACGTCTAAATTAGTACTAAACACATACAGAAGTAAGTATTTGTATTTAGAAGCTAGACCTCTGCATAAAAACTGTCATTCATAGGACTGCACGTCAGAAGTGTAAACTTGTTAGCTTCACGCGTCTGAGCGACTACCAGTCACCTTTTTTTTTGGGGTGGGAAATCATCCTATGACTTCTGCCGCTCTGGGTGGAGAAGGACGGCGTGTCAGACTTTTACTGACTAACCCCCACCCCTGTTCCTTCCTTGCCTGAATGCCCAGGCGTAACCCAGAAATGCCTACGTATTAAAATGCCTAGGTATTAAATATTGGGTATACACACATATCTGTATATAGGTATGTATCTGAGCGTCACGGTCATGCAAGTTCTGTGCTTTTCCCCCGTCCTAAAAGTGCCCATTGTGCATAAAGAAGCATTCACTTCAATAAAATTATAACAGATGGTTAACTTACAAAAATAATGTAAAATCACATGTTTCATTTTACTTCTTCAACTACTGACAAGAAAGTAGAAACTTAAGATTTATTTTAAACGACCCAGAGAGCATAAACATAATAAAAGCCATAAAATAAAACTAGTTTTTAGTGATAAGGTGCACCGAGTATGGCTAGTAATACGCATGAGTGCATTAGAATTCTCCTTCATATCAGCGAGAAGCTGTGTTTTCTGTTTAAAGTAGAATTTGATAACTGCTCCAGAAACAGTGACAGACTTACACATTGCCCATGCAGGCCGTTAATTTTTTGCCGCCATAGGGGCAGCAATTCTATCGACCGTTCCAAGATAATTTTCACAATCGCATCGAAACATTTGGTTGAAATTGCACAATAAATAGTATTTGCTTAACAGTATCGCAAACTTCTATGTATTCGTCTTTCTTCTCCTAAAATTGTTTGTCCAAAAATCATTATCCATAACACGTTTACTATAGACTTCAGTAACCATATGTTTAAAAATTCGAAATTTAGTTTTACATAATTATTTTTACTTCTAAAACTCTGTCATAATATCGAATAATATATAATAATAATAATTGAATCTCCTAATTTTGCATGAAATAAAGTTATACGTCTTAAGTATTGTATTATATAATGTGTATTATTCCGAATGTTTATTTATAATAAAATTGTTAGTCCTAGAACATTTGCTAAAAACTTTTTATTAACCGACGAAAAAAAAGGAGGAGGTTCTCAATTAGACCGTATATATATATTTTTTTTTTGTGTATGTTCAGCCCTCACTCCGTCATTTATGAACCGATTTTGATTATTCTTTTTTTATTAGATAGGGTATACCTCAAGGGTGGTCCCATGTCAAGGAAGTCAGGATCTGACAGTGGAAACCTGATAAAATTGAGAGAAAACCTTGAAAATTGTGGGCACGTTTAGCGTTTCTGTATGTATGTTCGGCCTTCACTCCGTTATTTATGAACCGATTTTGATTATTCTTTTTTTGTTAGATAGGGTATACCTCAAGGATGGTCCCATAATAAGAAAGTCAGGATGTGACAATGAAATCCTGATAAAATTGAGAGAAAACCTCGAAAATTGTGGATTACATTTAGCGTTTCTGTATGTATGTTCGGCCCTCACTCCGTTATTTATGAACCGATTTTGATGATTCTTCTTTTCTTGGATAGGGTATTTATTTTGTATTTATTTGAGTCGGCGCCAATTAATAAAATGATTAATTACCTACTTACAGCCTTCTTCATTTGTAAGTACTTATAAAATTTAGATATTTAATAATCAGATTGTTGTTTGGCGCCGACTCAAAATTAGTTTATATAAAATTTGATATTTTATGTAGGTAAATATGCTCATTACTCAAGACTTAAAAGTTTTATTTATTTTTTGCTTTTTAGTTCTTTTTCTTCGGTTAATTTTTTTGTTAAAAAGTTTTTGATTACAAAAAAAAAACAACCGACTTCCAAGAAAGAAAATACACTCGGTTGTTTTTTTTTTTGTAAAAAAGTTTATTATTTTTCACTTTTTAGTTGTTATACCCCAGTTACTCAAAACCCCAATAACATGGAACGTGGAATTTAAACATACTCATAATTGGAAAAAACCAAAACGTCATCTAGATATACATATTTTTCGTTATTGTTCAGTTTTTCAAAAAGCGCTGAAGCAATTACGATAAAATTTATATGGGACCACCTCGGGAGTATATTCCTTCAGATAAAAAAAGAATTTTGAAAATCGGTCCTCAAATGACAGAGAAATCGGTGGATATACACGTAGGCGCGGAGGGGCGAGGCGGCCCGCAAGTTGAGGAGCAGGTATAATTGTAACGCTCGCCGCCGCGGCTGAGGCTGAGCGGTGAAGCTGGCCAGCAAGACGAAGCCGGAGCCTGGCAGCGCCGGAGCCGTGACAGAAACCATGCCTGTTGCAATTTGCATGCTCGCTTGCATGCTATATGTTGACTGGTTGCTTGCATGCTGCATCCATGATTGCATGCTCGCTTGCATGCAGCTTGCTGGCTTACTTGCATACTCGCTTGCATGCAGCTTGCTGGCAATAATATACAAAAGACTTAAAACAGTTTTCAATAAAAGTTATAAGTCCTAAATTCAAATTATATAATGCTTATATATCCTAATAACTTCTCTCAGGCGTTACACGTAGATACGAGTTATATGACAGCGGGTACTATTTTTTCTTCTACCGACTTGTTTTGAGATAGTTCACTAAACTTGTTGTGTAGTTTTGTTTGTAGTAGCAGGATAAATACGTTTTTGCTAAAGGAATATGGCTTTTGTCACGGCTCCGGCGCCGCATGTATGTATACATCACTCAATAAAACAGTTGATTGTTATTTTCCTGTAAGAAGCATGCAAACAAGCATACATCATGAATGCAGCAAGCATGCAAGCAAGCAAGCAACATGTAGCATGCAAGCAAGCATCCAGAATGCAAGCAAGCATGCAACATGCAGCATGCAAGCAACCATGCAACATGTAGCATGCAAGCAAGCATCCAGAATGCAAGCAAGCATCCAGAATGCAAGCAAGCATGCAACATGTAGCATGCAAGCAAGCATGTAGCATACAACATGCAGCGGTCATGGTTTCTGACACGACTCCGGGGCTGCGAGGCTACGGCGGTCCCACGCGAGCTTATTGTCGCAGATGGTTTATCGCTCCCGCACCTGCTCCTCAACTCGCGGGCCGCCTCGCCCCTCCGCGCCTACGCGATTCTAAATTACGCTCTAGGGGTAGTCGATGATAGTTCTACTTTTTAATTATTATGGATGCCTAAAATGATTCTGACTTACAAAATTATGAGTTTTGAATGTACCTATGTTTTATGAGTGTCTGCCGAACGATTTTCTGCGAAATGAGGTTTATGCTATCCGCTGATATGCAAAATAATATTATGACATAAAAAGTTCTGCTATAAAAGGTAGATCCATTTAATATGTGCCATCGAAACGAAATGAAGAAGACAAGCGTGAAACGGATCCAAGAACCCTCCCGTGAGCAGTGTGAACACTAGAGAGCGAATTATTACTTGAGTTCGTTTTAATTTTTAGGGTTCCGTACCCGAAGGATGACCAACGGGACCCTATTACTAAGCCTCCACTGTCCGTCTGTCTGTCAGCGGGCTGTATCTCATAATCCGTAATAGAAAAACATTTGAAATTTTCACAGAATGTGTATTTCCATTACCGCTAAAACAACAAATAATAAAATCATACGGAACCCTTCGTGTGCAAGTTAAACTCACACTTAACCGTTTTTTTTTTTGGTATTTATTTGGCCTGGCAACATTGCGTAAGCATCAAAGCATGACGGCGAGTGGCCAGTGGTGCCATATCGGGCAAAGTTTGACTACTTTAGCTATTATTCTGAAAGTCGCTGAAACTGAAATGGCTTAAAAGAAAATGTGACTTCACAAACAAAACAAATGGTTAACCACCCAATACGTCACCAATTAAGGCGTGGACTGACTACGATTTGAAATACCTTCAAATAAGTTTGAAAATTTAACATAATAGTTGTGGTGACGATGCGAATAGGCATTTATTTTACAGGTTTTCTTTAGATTATCCAGAATATAAACAAAAAATTAAATAATTGTCCGGTCAAAGTTTTAATAAAATGCTAATTCAATTGAATTCATAAAAGAAAAAGGTTTTTATCGCTGAAAAAACAGAGTGAGAGTGATTCGAAGCCAAAGTTTATTTTTGTGGAGCAATTTCCAATTTTTTTATTGGGAATACCAAACTATTTTTTACTATTCTATTCGGTCAAAATTTTTTTTTAAACCTTTCTTTTTTTTTTTTTTTTTCTTCGCCCTTTCTCGGGCAGGCTAAGGTCATAAACCATACCGCCTCGTCTTTAGTAGTGTATTTTTACTTTTTTTTCCATTAGAATGCAGATGTAACACATTCTAATGTTTTTTGCAGTAATTGGCAACAAATGTGTCGAGTCAGCCTTCTCGGCAAACTTCACTGAGGTAGTCAATACTACAATAAAATTCTCAGCTCTATTTTACCGAGATCGCGCCTGTTTCAATGATTCGACATATTGTCCAGTCGCGTAGACACTTGAGACACAAAACTACACCAATTTTACATCACAATATCCACTAGGAATCAATAAACGAATAATTAAAACAGCCACTGAACTGCACTCGAGAAAATCCCGCCAAAAACTCCTTTAAACCTTTCTCTGTCCGCTAGATTTTTTGCAAAGGATATTTTCATTGCATTACGTCATTCTCGACTATTCAAGAAACCAATTTTTTTGACTATTGAGCTAATACCGCGCCCTAGCCAATTTCAAGTAAATGCTAAGTAATTTTGCATATGCCTGGCAAATTTTTAAAATAATTGTGTGCCAAAGAGAAAAGGGCCATAATTTTCTAGCTTAATAATAATTCCCAATACAGTCACGGTACTCACGGCAACACTATTGGCGGCTCATTTCAATCTTCTACCCGCAACTTGTTTTGAGTGATTTTATATATTGCTGATTTAGATTTACTCAAAAACTTTTATTGAAAGTAGTTTCTTGCTTCCATAACCTTTAAGATGTCCGTACCACCATTGAGACCGCCTAAAAAGGTAAAAGCTAACCAAGTAAAAGCAAACCAAATTAAAGCTAACCAGGTAAAAGCGAAAGATAAGCCACCAGGAACTAATAAAGAAAAGCCGCAAAATTATCTTATCGTAAATATGAAAGACGGTAAAAAGCTCGTGGTGCCTTCAGATTTTTACCACGGCATTTTAACGGTAGGGGAACTGTTCAGATGCGTGTTTTGTGAGACAGAAATGGCCCGGGACGTTACTAGTCAAGAGAGACACAAATCTTCAGAAAATCATCGAAAAATCTTGGAAAGTTACCCTCATGTCAATGAATTCAAAGAAAATTTAATCAGAAAGGTTGGTAATTGTTTTTTTTATCATTAAAATATGATAGCATATATAGATATTTCTGAAATTAATAACAAACACATGTTGCTATGGACTTTTATGTTATATTTTTCATTGATCTCGCTTGATGGTAACCGATGATATGGTTGACGATGGAGCACGCTTGCTGAGAAGTAACTTATTCACTCTTAAAAGACCTCCAGGTGGTAGCTATCAGGAAACACAGACTCCGGCAGAGAGTTGTGTTTATGACCTACTGTATTTTTTGTTTGTGACCTTTAATGATCGCTGTCTCATGTAGTACAGGCTAAGCCAAATACAATCCCTGATCTTGACTGCGACTGAGTATTTTTTATTATTGAGTAGTGATCCGCCCCGACTTCGCAGGGATTCAAATTATAATCTTTTTTTTTTTGTGAAAACTGTTTAAAACCCATTGTGAGGTTTAGAAGTAGTGGAGAACCAGAGAGATAGGTAAGCTTGCATTTGTCAGGAGTGCTCACCTTTTTGTAAACGATGATGTGGTTGATGTTGGTACATGCTTGCCTAGAACTTACCAATTCACTCTTGACTCATAAATCTCCTGGAACCAAGAAATACAGACTCCAATGAGGAATTACACTCCTTGACTACTACGTTAGTATTGTATTATCTGTTACTGTACACTCAATGAAAGTTGTGGCAAAATGTTTGATATAGAAATTGAATAACTATAAAAACCACTCTTTTTCAGCTCAACGGAGCCGACCACTATTGTACAATTTGTAATGTTATTGTAACATCCTACTTCGTGCACAAACATATCACTTCAGAGGTCCATACTAAGGAGTTGCAAATGGCCATAGGTCGGGCTCTAGCGTATAAACCGAATAACTGAACACAATCAAGAAGCCAAGAATGGTGATACGCTTTACTTTGCCTTCATTTGATTTGCGTGTTCATCTTTTGTAGTTTTGTGTGAATGTATTTTTGTCTATATCTTAGGGCCTGCTCACACCGACATTGATCAACTATACTTCTTTTTTTTCTGTTTCTTGTTTGTGTGTACATAAACTGGTTCACTGCCAACCACGCACCAAAACAATAGATTTTTAATTGTTTTGTGTGCTATTGGCAGCAAATGTGTAACATTCCACCTGAAGGGCATTGATAGGTGAGCATTAAATAGCCCCCGTGATAATACGCTATCTCTACAAACACTGATCAATAGTTGTATGATAGTAATATACCTATTGAGAACCAACTCACCAATTTTTTTTGGGGTGGCAAATCATCAAATAACTTCTCTTGCTCTGAGTGTCTGGGTGGAGCGGGAGGGAGTATCAGACTCTTACTGACTAATACCCACCAGTGTTCCTTCAGTTGCCTGGGCCAGGTTCTGGGTGTCTCTATCGATCAGTCTCGCGACCCTGGCAGTCCAAAGCCCCCTGTTCTGCGGTGGAGTGCAATGCATAAGCCGTATGCGTAGCAATACCCCTCTGTCATCCAGTTTTGATGATATGTTTGTGTGTAAATATATTATACAGGGTGTAAGGTAAACGCTCCCGAAAACGGAGACAGGTGATAAGGCTAGTGATTCTTGATACGATACCATCAAAAAATCAGAAAAAAAAAAAAATTAGCATTTTGCGTAAATTATGCTGTGAGAACAGTTAAATGAAACAGTTATTTGCAGTTAAAGACACTTTTTCTTTACAACTTTATCATGCAATGTAATATTCGTAAAATATCAGCTGACGCCTGCGCATTCCTCGATTTCAAAGTGCGCGCGCTCTCGCCGACAGCCGTGCGGCTAACGACCCCAAGTCCACGCGACGCCGAAAAATACTGGTATCTAATTCTACGTTCTGGCTTCGTAAGCGTTCCCCTTACACCCTGTATATATTGAATAACTTTGATAGTTACTTAACTATGTATAAATAAAGTAGGTAGGCAGTTATTTTCACGATCTGTTTATGTCTGTCTCTGAGTACAGTCAACTCTGCACAAAAGTACTAATTTTTGTAGTACATATAAGTGTAACATGTTATTTTATATTAGATGATTAACTTGTCAAAAAGTAATTTAATATATCTTGTTTTCTATAAAATAATTTTGTTTCACTTAGGTATACCTCATCACCAGCATGCTAAGACCTCCTTTCTCTTCTGACATACTTGTCGGTAACAATTATCCTTCTGACCGATTTTCACCCATAGTGGCCTACCTGGGCCTGCGGACGGCGAGCAGTGGGTAGCTCGCCGTCCGATCAGCACCAGGCCCGTGAGTAGACGACGCGTAGTGTTCCACGCGCGCCTCAAAGAGATGATTGTCAGCCACCACTGACGGGGCCCATCGTGGCCGGTGCCTGCAGTGCCCAGGGGTGCGGTAACTCATTTTCAGAATTTATCCGCTACCCCTAAGCGGATAAATTCTGAAAATGAGTTACCGCACCCCTGGGCACTCAGGCAGGGAAGGAACAGGGTTGGGTTTTAGTCAGAGTCTGACACGCCCTCCCGCTCCACCCAGATCGGGAGACGTCATTGGATGATTTCCCACCCCAGAAAAGAAAAAAAAAACTTGAGAGGTGTCAAGGGACACCCGGATGGAACGAAGTTCCTTTCGATTAATTAGTGAAGGAATTGTAATATAATTTTATTTTTTTTAATTTATAATATTTTTTTTATTATTAACTACGCACACACGCACGCACGTAAGAAGTTATACTTCATCATCTTCATCTCATCTCATCTCATCGCAGCTCATCGCAGCTCAGATCAGCTAAGCTCAGCTCAGCTCAACTCAACTCTTTAGCAATATCTGGCTTGCTTTCTATAAGAGAGAGAGAGAGACAGACAGAGAAACATGCGACGCCGCACAGCTTACAATAATGCTTGATCTGCTTGCAAACTTTGTACCTACCCACCAAAAATACAAGAAGTTTTTATTAGATTGTTTTTCCAACACAATCTTTAACCGACGAAAAAAAGGAGGAGGTTCTCAATTCGACCGTATATATATTTTTTTTTTTTTTTTTTTTTTTTTTTTTTTGTGTATGTTCAGCCCTCACTCCGTCATTTATGAACCGATTTTGATTATTCTTTTTTTATTAGATAGGGTATACCTCAAGAGTGGTCCCATGTCAAGGAAATCAGGATCTGACAGTGGAAACCTGATATAATTGAGAGAAAACCTTGAAAATTGTGGGCACGTTTAGCGTTTCTGTATGTATGTTCGGCCTTCACTTCGTTATTTATGAACCGATTTTGATTATTCTTCTTTTGTTAGATAGGATATACCTCAAGGATGGTCCCATAATAAGGAAATCAGGATGTGACAATGGAATCCTGATAAAATTGAGAGAAAACCTCGAAAATTGTGGATACGTTTAGCGTTTCTGTACGTATGTTCGGCCCTCACTCCGTTATTTATGAACCGATTTTGATGATTCTTCTTTTCTTGGATAGGGTATACCTCAAGGGTGGTACCATGTCAAGGACATCAAGATCTGATCATGGGATCCTGAAAATATTGAGAAAGAACCTCGAAAATTGGGCACGAATATTGTTTCTGTTTACTTTTCATAACTTAATCAGGTATTTGCATTTAGGAACCATCACATCATGAAACTGAGCTGATGATGGAAACCATAGCTTTCCTAAACAATAGAAGTTAGATACAAAAACTAGTTTTAGTGACAAATACCACTTAATATGGTTTGAAGAAAAGACGTCTTTACAGTATTGGAGGTAACCTCAACTGGTCAATATCCTGGGAACTTCATGGAAGGATGGTTATTTCATCAGCTCAGTGGCAAGAGGAATGATGAAGAATTAGAAATTAGCCTCAGAGTGTTACAAGATGATGCGAGCCACAAAAAATCATAAAATAAAAAACTTTTTAACAAAAAAATTAACCGACGAAAAAGAACTAAAAAGCAAAAAATAAATAAAACTTTTAAGTCTTGAGTAATGAGCATATTTACCTACATAAAATATCAAATTTTATATAAACTAATTTTGAGTCGGCGCCAATTAATAAAATGATTAATTACCTACTTACAGCCTTCTTCATTTGTAAGTACTTATAAAATTTAGATATTTAATAATCAGATTGTTGTTTGGCGCCGACTCAAAATTAGTTTATATAAAATTTGATATTTTATGTAGGTAAATATGCTCATTACTCAAGACTTAAAAGTTTTATTTATTTTTTGCTTTTTAGTTCTTTTTCGTCGGTTAATTTTTTTGTTAAAAAGTTTTTTTTTTGGATGGACAGCTTCATTAGTGTCGTGACAACTTTTCGTAAGAATTTTTTCCGTCTAGCCCCCTTTCACAACGCGCGATAAGGAACTTCGTTCCAAAAACCCATAGTGGCATAGCTCAACAGAGATTAGTCAAGTACCCTGGAGAAATAGTACACAAGTGTGTGCCAACACAGGTACTTTGATAGTGCTACTCCCAAACTCCGGCCGACTACTGAGAAATACCTTATTGAAAAACTTGTTGGTACTGTGTCTCTCATTCAGGGTTTCCCATTACTACACCACAGAAACGCAGAGACCAGATGACATGTAGCCCAGAATATGGTGGGACGAGCTTCACTCCAGCCTAAGGCTCAATTTACATTGCCGTGGAACGTAAGCGTCAATTTTCAAAACTTCATTGCGCGAGGAGCGCGCGAGTTCGTGAGAATGCTCGAGAATTCTCGCGTTCGCCTTGAGGGACGTTTAGTTCACCACTATCGGCCGACACTTCGCACCACTTACGATTCCACAGACGACACCGACTTCCCTCTATATTATATTACTCTTTGGCACCGACAGTAGCTATGGGAATTCTCGAGAATGCGCAAGGATTCCCCGGAAGACGCGCGAGTCTTATTTGTCTCTTATTTAGTTTGTAGGTACGTTACGCAATTGACATATGGTTCATTATGCTATGTACAATTTCGTTGCAAAAATTCGCTTACATTGCCTTCCGCGGCAATGTAAATTCTGTACCTCAAAGGTATACAATAGTAACTCCACTTTTTTTGAAAATATTTTTTTTTGCACTATTCAAATCGCAAGATCCAGTTCTACATAATGGTATACTTACGACATTAAGTCCAACGACATCTATGAAAAGAAATATCCAATCGTATAGGACATTACATCCACAAACATTTATGGATATAGGACCTCAAATGATGATAAGATTATTTACCTCTAAGCTTTGCGCGGACTTAAGAGCCTATATCACCTCAGCTCAAATTCTAATTTCGCCCCCACTTCCCCGCGTGCCACTGCACTCTTTATCTCGCTCGCACACTTTTGCTCGCAGAGACGCGACACGCGCGGCCTTGAGGTCGAAGCGATTTCGTTAGAGTAAACTACACTATTATCGGACGAGTACTAAGAAATAAAATTATCAATCTAATTTAATTTTAACTTGTCATTTTATGAATATAAAATTATATAATTATTATATCGCAAATACAATTTCAATGTATCTATAAACGATCAGTTTCCAGTATAAGCTGACCTCTCAGTGTGCGGAAAGCCTATAAAATGCGAGATCAGCTTATACTGGACGGTATAGGTGATGTCTAGCCGTGCACACTATTTTATTTTACCTACCTATTTCTATAAAATACTAGTCAAATGCGAGCCAACTTTGCGCTGTGGGTTCCGCCAATTAGTTTTGTAGTAAGTTTGCGTTTTATAGTTTTAGCCGTGTATATATGTTATGTGACAGCCGTTTGCGCATGTAGGTAATTATGTAGGTTGTAGGTATATGCAAGTACCTAGGTATATATACATATGGTATACATAGGTTAGAAAAATCGATTCTAAACCACTACATAAATTGTAGAATTTATGCAGTGGTTTAGAGTCGGTTTAGTAGCAGTAGAGCTACAAAAAACTAGTCAAGTGCGAGTCACCATTGTACTGAGGGTTCTGTAGGTACATTGGATTGGTAGTAAGTGTACGCTGTGCCCTTTTAAAATCTTATAATAGGTAGCTTTCTCCTTGTATTACCACTTTCTTAGTTATTATGCATCTATATAAGAATGAATCGCCGAAATGTAGGTATGCGTATATCTTTCGAAGGACTTCACCAAATTGCATAATTCTTTTTTTGTTGTGTTCGTGATTCTCAGGACAAGGTTTGTATAAATATAAGATAGGTAGGTATAGGTAGGATAAGTAGGTAAGTATGCAGGTAGGTATGTAGGTAGGTATGATAAATACCATAAGTTTTTTTCAAAGTAATTAAAAATAGTCAAAATTAAATAACATTTATTTTTAATCGCTTAAATTTCTAATTTACATAGTTAGAACATGTCTGGAATTGCATAGCTCAGGTAACATGCATGTTTTATAAAAATGTTCTAATTTTAGTTCCATTTCAGAAATATTGGTCATCTTTCTATAATTTCGACTTTGATGTTTTTGTCGCATCCAGACCTTATTCCGAAAATACATTTTTTTTGTACCGATGATATGTAATTGTCCTTGCACTTGTATATACCAAGGATGTTTTTTATTTACGACAAGTCCGTTTTGAGTTTTTCTCCAAAAATTTACTTCTATCTTATCTATATCTTAGCTTTGTCCAAAGATGTTTAGAATGCTGCAATGGGACGCTTGATTTCAATGATTGTGTATATTCAGTGAACAGCTCATGTTCTCAGGTGATCTGCAAGAAAACACAACATTCATTATAAAACACTTTTTTTGGGGTATGTTATGTTATCATTCAATGACTGGCGTGATGGGCGTTGGTGGCTGCGCCAAAGTTTTAAACTTTTGCAGCTACCATCGTTGTACATTGTTTTTTTATCTACCTGTATTTGTTGTTCTCTTCCTAATAAACGATTATAATTTAAAAAAAAATATAAAAAAATGACGTGAAAGTCTGAGATGCCCTCCCGCTCCGCCCAGAGCGGGAGGGCATCTCAGACTTTTACTAACTAAAACCCACCCCTGTTCCTTCAGTTGCCTGTGCCAAGAGCCGCGGTAACTCTCTTTCAAATATACTCGCGACCCCGGCAGCATAATTTTGTCAACATGAATAAATAATACGGAACCCTAAAAAGTCCAACATTATGAAAATTTTATTATGAGTTCGCCAATTTCGTGATAGTACCGTTACGCGTTAGTACCAAGCGGTAGTGCCATGGGGGAACAGCAAATTTCGTGATTATCACACACGTATGATAGATAGGTACTTACAATTATATATTTTGTAACACATGAAGATTTGTTTCGTCCGAATTTATTTCTACAGTTTTCGGAGGTCATACCTCCGTCCGTCCGGTCCTGTAACAATCACACGGGACAAATAAATACCTACCTAGACCTCACATATTTTTATTTATGATTTGGCTATGGAACCCTAAAAATATACAAAAGAAGACTAAATCGTCCATAGAAGCAGACTTGCCCTATGAATAACAAATAACAATTACCCACCCTACATTTTTTATTGAAATACAAATTTGGTGAATTGGTATTTGATGGTGGAGGGATAATTTTCCAGTACAAGCTGACCTCTCATTGTACGGAATTCCTATACAATGTGAGATCAGCTTATACTGGAAATTTATAGCTTGATAAAAAAAAAAATGATTTTTGTTTGTCTTTTAAAAAAATGTTGCCCCACACTAGGAATATTCCTGTATCGTGGGTGCGTTCACAAACATGTAAATTCACATACACAAGACACCCAGACCCGGAACAACTATCTGCAGGTCATACAAATATTTGTTCCGTGCGGGGATCGAACCCGCGACACGCAGCGTAGCAGCCGAACGCTCAACCACTGCGCCAACCGTGCCGTCAAAATTATATAGCCATGTGTAGTAATAATAATAACAGATCAGTGTTTTATGACCTACAGATAGTTGTGTCGGATCTGCGCGTTTGTGAATGTGAAGATTTGTGTTTGTAATCGCACCGTCTCCGATTCAGTTGAAATTCTGGAGTCGGCAACATTATAAAAAAAAAACAATTAGGTACTACATAGATACCTATTTGTTGTATATTGTCAAAACAACAACAAACCTATTTAGGGAACTTTTTAACTTTTTACAAAATTGGACACCCATTTTCACATATTTTATCAAAAAAAAAAGTGGACACCTGGATTTCGCCTGAATCGTGAAAGGTGCGTTTACAAACACAAATCTTCAGATGCAGAAACACCTGCATCTCCTAACGCAGCAGCCAATCACCTGCCACTGCACCAAACGTGACATGTTTGTAATCACTAATACTGTAAGTGGATAGGTAGCTATATACTTACTTCATTACGTTTATCATGTTTTCCAGTTTCTTTGCGCCAACCCTTTCGTTTCTTATTTTTATTACGGTTATTTCCCATTGCACCAACACTATAAGTATAAGTACTACAAGATTTGTATTTTACGTAGTCTTGTTGCGTAATGTGTGCTCTGAGCGCAAGCGACACAGCCCTCCCGTTCGAAAGCCGAAGCGAGACTGAACGGGGGCGTCGGGCGCCAGGGAACAAGCTTCAAGACGGCATAGTTTAGGTGATAGTTTAGGTATTTTATTTTTACTGTGAAAATAATGGTAATTTAAAAATAAAAAAACTTGTAGGACCTGCTTTATAGTAAGTTCAGTTAGTATGCAAAGTTTCATGATCTAATTTTAAGCATTTTTTGAATGCTAGCGGTTTATTGTTTTCGGTTTAGAGGTAACTTTGGATTTTTTTTCTATCGAGAAAATTTTATGGAATCGTGTTTTTGAGGTTTATAATACTTAACATTGATCCTCAACCTTGCCATATATTTATTTCAAAATTAATGCTGCAGTATTATCGATATAACGGAGGATCATGCTAAGCCATTTGAGGTAACATAGACTCTGTGGTTCATTGGAGTTAATGTTCTTTACCTCTGAACGAAAACCTGTGCGTGCAAAAGTATACGCGTAATTGTTAAAAATTGTTTTAAATTGTAATAACCTCATGTTTTCACGCGGAAAACTATTGTTTGGCCTAGTGAATATCGAAGATCAACATGATGCAACTTCAGAATATGGTAAGTAGTTTTTTAATTAGTTTTAATAAAAAAATGGTTTAGCGAAAATGTAACGAGAGGTAAATAATAGTATCCCCTGTAAACGTCTAATGACATTGATCTTTAGTTCTGGGTGTTAAGATACTTTTTTTAATGACAAAAATTCTTAGTAGGTAGGTTGACATTTTTGTGCCTATTAGACTTTCTCATGATTCTTGTGGGATCAGTGTTTACTCATATTAGAGTTTTGTGATAAGTACTACATTTTCTTCCATTAGTTTATAACAAAATAGGTATTGTAGTAAAACGCTCCGCGGATAAACTACAAGCAGATTCTCCTTTAAACATCATTATGTCATTGATCTATATTATTGTGTGGTATGGTCCATTTTTCAGTGTCATAAACATAGCGGGTAGTTAGGTACACAATGTTCAAAGTAAGTTTTATGGTGATGCTTTCGAGTTACGATCCATCAATTTACTAATTAGATTCTGCTACGAAAACGCACAAAAATAACTTTTCATTGATATAAAATATTAATCTATGGCAATTATTTTGTTATTTTTAGGACCTCAGAGAGTAGGTCACCATTTCCAAGACGAGCACTATTCCCACCAAGTTTTATCTTCAAAATCTTGTCAAGACCTGGACGTGCTTGTAACTCCCTCCGAAGTACATAACATCGGCATTGCTGTTGATTATGAAGCACAACCGTCAACCTCCTCTTTGTTCACAGACAATTCAAATAATCTGGTGCCATCGACTAGCTTTCACTGCATGAGAACAGAAGATGGTATGAGCTCTGAGGAAGATTTTTCACCATCAGACGAAAAGTATATTCCAAACACTGATGAAAACTTTGCAAGTTGTTAATTCGTTAAACGAAAACAGGTCATTTGTCAAACAGAATCAGACGGATCGTCCATTGATGATCTGGAAAATATGAGAGAAAACGGAACGAGTCAATCGCTGAACAATACTTCCTCAGATATTCAGCCAGAGCTATCACCTCAAATTTCTGTAATGAAGAGTCGTAAAAGAACTTTAAATTAATTAAAATGGAAATGCAATTTAAGAAAACAAGGCACAATCAGAGGAAAATCATATACTTCTAAGAAAGGAAAACTTGTTCTAGAAAAAAAGATGAAACCGGTATGTGCTTACAGATTGAAATGTAGTGAACGTATAGACGAAACAGTTAGAAAATTTATTTATCGGAAGTATTACGCGGAAGAGATGACGTGGTATTTAAAAAGACAATTTATTATATTAAGAGTTTCAGAAGTTCAAACTGCTAGATCCAGACGCCCTGATCCAACGTGACCAACCACCTAAAAGAGTATAGGTACACATTATATTACACATTTTTAATTGATGAAAATGTCGAAAAAGTTTGCAAAAGAAGTAATTGTATGGCGCGACAACTGTGCGGGGCAGAATAAAAATATCTATTTAATGATGGCTTATTTGTGGATATTGTCTCAAAAAGGAAACGTGGAGGAAATAAAACACAAATATTTATTGGGTTCTATTCTGGGTTGGTTATTATTGGATTAACTTTAAAAAATCTATTGCGGGAGAGTCTGTACCACATTCTGCTATAAGTAGTATGGATGTAATTCCGAAATAACTAAATAGGTTCGATGTTCTACAAAACTTCTTTTGATCAGGAAACTTTTGAAGAAGTTAGTTTCATAAGAAATAAAGGGAGAGGATTTTCAGTGCCCACACCGAAACCTATTCGAGTAACTCAAAAGCCCATTTCAAGACTCAAATACAAAGACTTACAAAAATCGTTGCAGTGGATTCCATCCATATTCCACGAAATTTATAGGAATCTTCCTTGTGCAGATGTTTCTTATTTACCTATAGCATGCGAGTAGCTGTAGGTATTGGTTTTAAAATAAATAATATTTTTATTTTCAGCTTTGTGAAGTAACTTTTCTTTAATTTTATTAGTAAACCCCTCCCAAATTCTTAAATAATTTCATAACGCTACATAATGTCGAGAGACATAATGTTTCTTGGTGCCGAATTCCAATAACATCCACAAGTTTTATTTAGAGGTACCTAAACAATAGTATGATATCATAATGCTTTCTTAAAACACCTAAGTTAATATATGTTACAAGGTAAATAGTCTCAAGTCCACAAAATTAGATAAAAATTAACTTTATTGTAATCATGGGTAATACATAAGAATTCCATCTAATAATAATAAAATATACTGTTGTGTTTGTTCCAATATCTTTAAAGCAACTATGTCAAAATTGCATTTAAAGTTTCACACCGCGCTATTTTGCCTCTCTTGTAAAATTTTCATTTTGTCACATAATGTTGTGTACTTCTGAGGTACAGAATTGAGGCTAAGCGACTGTTCCATACTAACAAAGGACAGTTGTGTGGACCCCATTCTACACAACTCTGTTTAACAATGGTTTTTGCCCAGCATTGGGATAAAATAGGATATTTAATTTAGTTATTTATCAAAACTTCAAACACGTAATTTGTAAAATTATTATCAATTCAGATTACCTGACAATTTTTTCCAGTCTTACCCAGTAACTGGGTTGTGGAGGTCAGATAGGCACTAGCTCCATGTAAAATACTGGTATTCAGCTGCATCCGGTTAGACTGGAAGCCGACCCCAAGATAGTTAGGAAAAGGCTAGGCAGATTGATTGTTTTCCATAACCAATTTCAGCGACTTATACTTCATCATCGTCCTCCTGTCCTTATCTCAATTTATTTGGGGTCGGCGCAACATGTCTTTTTCTTCCATATTTCTCTACTAGTCGTCATCTCTGTAGTAATTTTACCCATAATATTATCCTCTTTTACACCGTCCATCCATCGTTTCTGCCCTATTGTTATAGCCATCTACATCAATACACACGACTTTCCTCACGACATTTTCTTCATTCCTCCGCATCACATGCCCATACCACGACAACCGATTTCCACACAACTTTTCTCTCAGCGGTTCCACTTTCAGACTTCCTCTTATACACACTCATTCCTAATTCTATCCATGCGCGTAACACCACACATCGCTCTTAGCATTCTTATCTCAGCTGCATGCATTAGCTTTTCATTCATCCCTTTTGTGGTCCAACATTCTGAACCATACAATACAGCAGGTCTTTTTTTTTGTGGGGTGGGAAATCATCCAATGACTTCTCCCGCTCTGGGTGGAATGGGAGGGCATGTCAGACTCTTACTGACTAAAACCCACCCCTGTTCCTTCCTGCCCTGGGTGCCCAGGGGCGAGGTAACTCTGTTTCGAATTTATCCTCAACCCCCGGGCAGATACAGCAGGTCTGACCATTGTTTTATAAATCTTCCCCTTAAGTTTAAGAGGTATGCGGGAATCGCAGATATTCCCGCCTGCCGCCATTTCATCCATCATCATCATCAGCCTTTTAATGTCCCCACTGCTGGGGCACAGGCCTCCACTCTGAGGGTGTGGGCCGTGATCCACCACGCCGGCCCAATGCGGGTTGGTGGATGTCACAAATCTTCGAATTTTTGGTTCTAGGACATGCCGGTTTCCTCACGTTGTTTTCCTTCACCGTTTTGAGAGCAGTGGTGATAAATATTTTACACAAAGTAAAGCGCCTTCCTGGGTTTGAACTCACTACCTACAACTTGTAAGTCGCGGCCGTTACCACTGGGCCACCACTGCTCTCTATTTCATCCATCCAGTGTTAATTCTGTGCTTCTGACTCTTAGTCCGATCTATTTCAAGCTGATGTATGATTTGGAGTTTCTTTGAGCATTGTATAGGCCAACTCTTGAGGAGGAAGGTTGTCTTTCACACTAGAGCCCTTAGGAGCAGAGTTTAAAGTTCTGGGTGTTGCTCTGCCTTCCACTGTAACTTGCCCTAATCAAGTCATTATGGTAAAAAGCAATCAATTCTTAGTTATTGTATACCTGCATGGGGTGGTACTTATAAAACGATGTTTTTGCAATTGGAAAGAGCCCAGAGAAACCTTCTAAAGGTTATAAACTGCAAATCCCGTTACTACTCGACTACAGACCTGTATAAGGAAAGCCAGATACTGTTAGACAATTGTTTGTCCTCCGGACCATACTTCGGCGACATTCTCAACTTCCCCTTAATAAAAAGATTTTACAAAAAAGACGCGGAGCACTTGTTTGTTCACCTATTCAATCTTGGGCCAGTTCCGCATTACGTCAATATTCCGCACTAAGTTCTAGAATTTATAACAAAATTAATAATAAAATCTCACTATATAAAATAAATATAACCTGAAAATTAAACTAACTAATTGGCTTAAGTCCTTAAATTATGAAGAAACAGAAAAGCTCATTTTAATTGATAAGTAAAGTGGACGGTGAATGGGAAATAATAGAATATAGAAATACATAGTTGAGTACATAACTATAAATAAGTTTAATTTAAAGGAGATCAATGTTGCAAATATATGGCCATAATAAAATTTTTGTAATGACACTTGAGTGAAGAGCCGCCGAATCTCGAAATACGAGCTCATCTCAGTTTGGGAATCAGTGTGCTATATATAGTTGCTACACTGTACAATGATTTTACCATATGTCTACATTTTGTTATATGCTTACTTTTTAATGAATAAAAATTATTATTATTATAAAGAAGAAAAAAGTTTACTATCAGGTGAATCTCCTGGCGATTTGCAGAAAATAATGATAGTGTTGCGGACAGTGACGAATGGGCAATTCAACTTACACTAGTATTAAAGTAGACTAGTATATTAATTGCCTAGTAGTACTGTAAAGTAGAATTTCCCAGGATTTGTCACTGTCGGCAGCACTCTGTCATTATTTTCTGCAAAATGTCAGAAGATTTACCCTATCAGATACCCAATGTGAGTGCTGAATATACTGCAATGCCCCAAGACCCATACTATGAAGGACCTGATGTAAGCTGCAATTAAGATCGCCAAGTTCTGGGCCCAACATATTCAAAAAAGTTAGGAAGAAGATCATCTATCTATCTGCCTAGCCGTTACCAACTATCTTAGGGTCGGCTTCCAGTCTAATCGGATGCAGCTGAATACCAGTATTTTACATGGACCAACTGCCTATCTGACCTCCACAACCCAGTTACTGGGTTATACAATACCCCTTGGTAAGACTGGTTATGAAATCAGCGTTTTGTATGGAGAAAAAGGAAGTTGCATTTTTCATACTAACATTTTTTTAATTTATTTAACAACTATGAAAACTAATGTTTTAAAACTTTTATGCAGTAATGTTTAAAAAGTAAGATTATGTATGCCACTTAGATTAAGCAACAAAAATAAGTTTTGTCTAAGTTAAAACAAATAGTGGTTTCATTTCTGCTAACAAAAAGAGAAGTCATTTTTAAGGTACTTTTTTTTGTGTAAAACTATAAGTAATAAGGTTTTTTTTACTATTGGCAGTTATTTATGACGGTCATTATTCGATAGAATATCAAGCAATTGATAAATACCATAGAAGTGACGAGGTTATTGTTTGTGAGAAAAAAATGCCAATTTCATAGGTGGGAACCCAATATCTCATAATTTATGTGTCAGTAAGTATTTAGGAATGTTCTCAAATTTTGAGTTGTTTAATCAATTAAATTGGCTTTCACACTATAATCCTAAGAAGCAAAGTACACATATACAGAAATAATGCCAAGCAAAAACGAAATAACTAGAGTGGGTAGGTGAAGCCGCAGGGCACAGCTAGTATCTTATTTTTTATCACTAAAATCATATCAGTCCCAGATTAATCTAATTGATGCTAAACTTACATTCGCCTGAGGTGTGCATTGAGACAGAGAGT
Source organism: Polia nebulosa (assembly GCA_951329385.1). NCBI lineage: Eukaryota > Metazoa > Arthropoda > Insecta > Lepidoptera > Noctuidae > Polia > Polia nebulosa. Next base: position 8,030,033 of record OX589608.1, read on the forward strand.
GTCTAGTATGAATACATTTACAACAGATGGTGTAACAAGTAAAAAACTAATATTGAAATACACATATTTATTATAACCTTTTCCGTTTCTTATTCTTAGAGCGTTTCTTCGTGTTTTTCTTTCCGGTTTTGTTGATTTTAGCAATCTTTCTCTTGTGCAGCCATACGGGGTACTGTCCGTTTTGATCTTTGAGTGTTTTAGTGCTGAAAACTCTTTTCTTTCCGTCATCGTCAACTTCCACTTTTTCATCATCTGAACTCATTTCTACGTCTTCCTCAGCCTGTTCAGCTACTTCCTCTGCCTTTTTCTTGTTCTTTTTATCTGCCTTCTTGCTAATAGCTCCAGCATCTAAGAATATAACTTGGTCAGACTCCATAACCTCTTCCGTGGTTATTTCTGCTGGTTTGTCCTCTTCTTTTACGCCTAACATCTTCTTTAAACGCGCCAATTCTTTGACGGCGTAGCGTTCGCGCTTTATAGCCCTGCATTTTCGCTTCCAACGGCTTCTCAGTGATTTTGCCATCGTTTTTTAATAAACAAAAAATAATTTGCGCGACGTGCTTTTTGACGGAAAGCACATGAAAGAACGAAATGTCACTGTCAGTCATGTCACTCATTTTTTATTTTATTATTCCCGAAGGGAAGGCGAAAGTCTTGACCATATTGCCTAGTCTTACGTAGTGTATTTATCCTTTTTTTTTCATTACAATGCAGATGTAACACAATCTAATGTTTTTTGCAGTATTTGGTAACAAATGTGTCGAATCAGCCTTCTCGGCAAACTTCGCTGAGGTAGTCTACTACAATAAAATTCTCAGCTCCATTTTTCCGAGATCGCGCCTGTTTCAATGATTCCACATATTGTCCATTTGCGTTGACACTTGAGACACAAAACTACACCAATTTTACATCACAATATCCACTAGGAATCAATAAACGAATAATTAAAACAGCCACTGAACTTCACTCGACAAAATCCCGCCAAAAACTCCTCATGTCACTCATGTGAAGTCATATGTGATGTGTGTGTGATGTCAAATAATTTTTTATTATAAAGAGTTGTGTCCATGCTACTGGCATGGTTACAAGACCTTTAAGCCAAGTCTTAATTTTATCACTCTCTTTTTTCCCCATTATAATGCAGATGTAACACATTCTAATGTATTTGTAGTATTTGGTAGCAAATGTATCGAGTCAGCCATCTCGGCACGTTTCACTGAGGTAGTCAATCAATACTAAAATAAAATTCTAAGCTTCATTTTACAGAGATATGATTCCGCATATTGGTCTTGTGTCGTGGAGGTTAGATAGGCAGTCGTTCCTTGTAAAATACTGGTATTCCGCTGCATCCGGTTTGACTGAAAGCCGATCCCAAGATAGTTGGAAAAAGGCTGGTTTCTATATATTATAATGTACTCTGTGAAGGCTAGGCTGATGATGATGAAAAACAACCACTGAACTTCAATCGGAGACACCCCCCAAAACAAAAACCGATGTCAAATCACTAGAGGATAGTGCACAGATTCTTTAGTAGCAGCAATAATTATATTAGTGTTCTGTGGCAGCAATTACTGGTAATTAGTGTTGTCAGTGTTTTATTCAAATTGTTCGAGGAACTTATCATTTTCACAGATTTTGCTAATAAGGTTGATTGGTTGGTTGGACGGTCATGTCTTTAGTAGCACTTGCAAGACGAATCAATTGACGTAAGAATTCAAAATCGGCCCATGCCAATGCCACACACACTCTAAAGTGCCACACAAGAACAAACATACACACATAATACATAGGTTGATAAACACATTCGGGGCTCGGGTTTTTGCGGGCTTTTCTTCAGTAAATTTCAGTGGCTATTTTAATTATTCGCAAATTAATTTCTAGTGGATATTATAATGTATAGGATGTACTAGGATTATACTATTTTTTAATTTTATTCTAATGATTATTTGACTAAGATGAACTTTGAATTTGATTATTTGATTTTTATATTTGACTACGATGACATTCACATTAAGATAATCAATTGATGTTAATTAAATGATAAATCATATAAATTCTACATTCAAATCAATAATAATGCAATCTATGTAAATATTTGTTAAGGAAATAAAGGGCTTATTATTATTATATATTATTATTATATTTTAATGTAAAATTGGTGTAGTTTTGTGTCTCAAGTGTCTATGCAACTGGACAATATGTGGAATCATCGAAACAGGCGCGATCTTGGTAAAATGGAGCTAAGAATTTTATTGTTTTATTTGTAAGTTTCCCGAGAAGGTTGAATCGACACATTTGTTGCCAACTAGAGCAAAAAATGAGTTACATCTGCATTCTATTGGAAAAATAAATAAAAATACTCTACTGATGACTAGGCAGCATGGTCTCTGACCTTAGCCTGTTCTAAAAGGAACAAAAAAAGATAAGCACATCATTACCCTCCCTTGCCTCGCGCAGTCGGGTAAAATTCAATAAAAATAATTACCTAAATACCTAATGTTTACAGTATCAGTGTGAAATTATTTATAAATAGAGCTGCAAAAACCAATTTTTTATGTGAAATCTTGTGAATGCTTCTGATTCTGAAATTAGGTGCTTCACTACCTATGTATCAAGTAGGTAGTCGACTAAACGCCAAAATCAATAAGTCGTAAGCTTCGAAAACGTTCTACCACTCTAGTTGTTTTCTTCAGTCAACACCCGAGTTTTCGATTTTGTGATTATTGTGATTTCAAAGAATATATTTTTGGAATTGTTCCAAAATATAAAAATTGTGTCTGTTTGTGGATATACTGCAGTTCATCCTTGTTTATTCTTGTTTTCCTTTGTCTTATGGCCGTTGCGTTGATTTCTTTATTCCTGTGATGGGCCTTGGTGGCTAGTGAATATTTTTTTGAACCGGTTTATTTTATTGAAAATGGGATCGCTGAATACTGAAAATACTGCCAAACAGGATCTGGATGATAGCGGATGCGTTCAGGATGGTAAGTTTTTTACGTTCCACGTAATATTATGTACCTACCTTTTGTTAAACTAAGTTAGTGCATTTTCAATAAAACATTAGTAGACCAGGGCTACCAGATTGTATAATTGGATACAAAAACTGTATAATTTGGTTATTGATTGTATCCTCTTTGTATCCTGGACCCTCATGCATAATTGGATACGGAGAGCCTAAATTCTATTATCTGAGTTTAAGACAAACATTTTGTTTAAATTTTGGATTAAAACTATTTATATTATTATTTACCACAAACTATGGTGATATTTTTTTGTGCGTTAAGCCTGTGAGTAGGTACCGTAATAATAAAAAAAATAACGTAGGTAAGTTCACGGTTCACGTGATTAATCATTATTGTGTATGTTTAAAAAATTTTAAGCACTGTTTGTATTCTGATATTCAATTTTGTATAATTTTTCTGAAATTATACAAACTTGAATTGATACATTGCCGAATAATTTAACAATCTACTGGCAGCCCTGGTAGAAACACTGCATTTTGTTTTGAACTTGATCTTATTTTAATAATGAAGGGAATTCTCCCTCTGTGTGTGGAGAGAAAACTCATAGATATTTGCATTTTTGGCCTGAGGGTCATCTTAGGGTTTCTTGTCCTCACCTTTGGACTGCAGACAGGGTCTCAAACCGTGCCTAACAGATCGCACCAATAGTTTGTCAGGGACCAATGGAATGTAGAATGTTTGGGGTTAAACTTACTTATCTCCAAACAATCTAGATATTGCGGTCCAAAACTCATTAATGGTGTAGAGAAAATTGCTGCAAAGCTGGAGCTTAGCTGGCCATATCAGTTGCATACCAGAGGAGCTATGGTCTAAAATAACCAAACAGTGGCTCCCATATAGCGGACCCAATAAGAAATGGTGAGATGAACTAGATTCATATCTAAGGGCAATCCCTTAGATATGAATCTAGTTCATCCTGCAATCAATATTTAATTAGGAATGATGGAAAGAGGGGTGCAGGGCACAGGCCTCCTGCCTGTGCCTTGCAGTGGGAGAATATAGGCATATTAATATGAATTCTTATTAACAAACTATCTGCGCCCCTCAGTTTCACCGGCATAGACTGGGATAAAAAGTAGCCTATGTGTTAATCCAGGATATCAGCTATCTTCATACCAAATTTCATCCAAATCAGTCTAGCTATACAAACACACACACTAACAAACTTTCATTTTATAATTTTAGTGTGATCAATCTTGACTTGGCTTGTGTAGTTGTCGACACAATGGGATGTGGACTCAGCGATCATTGTACTGATGTCATGTCAGCCAATGGCTTCATAGCCATGAGCCTCGACCATCACTTCGGGAGGCTCTTGTTCGGCAGTTGGGTCAAGGGCTTGATTCAGAAAGCGGTTCCTCTCTTTGGAACCCTGACCTGATATAGATAGTATACTATTTTTATATTTTCGAATGATTTTTAAATTTCTTCTTAAAATGTTGATTATGTGTATAAACAAAATAATTTTTATTTTTCTTTTGACCAAAATTGCTTCCCAAACAATACAAAACAAATGGTTGTGATTTTGTAAGGTTTGTTTAAGGTTCTACTAACGGTCCAGTGGCGCCTTCATTGAATAAAAAATCATAGCTTAACACAGAAAATAAATATTAAAAAATCCAACGTCACGTTTGTTACAAAGAGGATAAAGCATTTTTACGTTGTTAAAATAGGTCTCAAAATGTTTTGTATCCAAAGTAGTAGGCAAAAGTGGCAGAAACGGCCGTTTTTGGTATGTTTGCCTACTACTTTGGATACGAAACATTCTATATGTATGCATTATCCTAAGGTTAATAAGGTTAGCATTCTCTTAAGGAGAACGCTGCACTTACATATATTGCGAAATACTCATTAATAATTCTGCTATCCTAAAATATATCCTATCCAATTAATATTATAAATGCGAAATTGTGTCTGTATTTATCTGTTTGTTATATGGGAAACCATCAAATAACTTCTTCCGCTTTTTGTGGAGCGGGAGGGTGTGTCTGACTCTGACTGACTAAAACCCACCTGCTTTCTTCAGTTACATGCACCAGGGCCATGGTGACTCTATTTCAAATTTATCAGCGACTATCTTCATGTCTAAACAGCTGAGCGGATTTCGATGAAACTTGGCACGAAAATACTCTATGACCTGAATTAGCACATTACGGTACTAATTTTCCTTGGGATAATAAAACACTTTCAACCTGAAACTCCATTTGTGAACACACAGTTAATGTTATTGTTATATTATCTTCATAGCTATAATATATGTTGAGTTCAGTGTGCCGCTTAGCAAAGGCTTCCACTAACGATTTTCATTTCCTCTTGTCTCTTGCAACTCTTTTCCAGTTTGAACCTGCTGAGTGATTAAGGGCCGATGTCACCAATTCTAAACGCCCAGTTTTCGACGTTTAAGCTCGCTTAAACGCGTTTAGCCGCTGTCATAAAGCTGAAGAGTTTGTTTGTTTGTTTGCTAATCTCAGGAACTACTAGATCGAATTGAAAAATTATTTTTGTGTTGAATAGTCCATTTATCGAGGAAGGCTATATACCATCACGCTGCCAACCGCGCGACCAACAGGAGCGAAGCATCAATGAAAAATGTGGCAAAAACGGGAAAAGAGAGATTCAGTTATGCAAAAATTATGTATGATGGAACTGTTCTCCTTTTAAAGTTATAAAAACAGACTGTCTCACTTAGAATTGATGCCAATAATGTCATGATTTCATGAAATACTTACATTTGGCATCAATTCTAACTGAAAGTTGTTTTGATGATTTTAATTATTATAATTCTATAAATACAGACTTGCTACGGCCGCGAATCAAATTTTGACCTAGATACAACCTGACACTGACCTGCAAATTGCAAAAAACGTAAGAAAATTTGAATTTCGCGGGCTACCCTGGACCATCCACCTTAACTCACTATAATCTTTTATAAGGTATTTATTTTTTACGCTTATAGACTACCTAGATTATAAAAAAGGGAAGAAAATATTTATAAAGGACAATGGCAACTTTTGTATTGACTCTGTACCCACTGCTGTATCAAGCGGTGGCATATCCTAGGTGTTTCCACTGCGAGGATCGCCCAGAGGACACGGTGGAGGTTTGCCCCGCTTGGGCCGAGCACCGCCGTGTCCTCGTGGATGCGATAGGCGGCAGCGACCTCTCGCGCCGTGCCCTGGTTCAGGCCATGGTACGGAGCGAGAGGGAATGGGGAGCCGTCTCCTCCTTCTGCGAAGCAGTAATGCTCGCGAAGAGGGAGGCGGCACACGTTAGGGAGACTCAACAACGGCAGAGTCGCCCTAGCGCCCTCAGCCGCAGCCGCCGCAGGAGACGCCAGGAGCCGCGAGACGATCTCCGGCCACCGTAGACCCGGGCCTGCGGACGGCGAGTAGTGGGTAACTCGCCGTCCAATCAGCACCAGGCCCGAGAGTCGATGGCGCGTAGTGTTCCACGCGCGCCTCAAAGAGTTGTCAGCAAAAGGACGGGGCCTGCCACGGCCAATGCCTGCCTGGGAGTTGAGGATAAATTCGAAAGAGTTACCTCGCCCCTGGGCATGTAGGGCAGGTAGGAACAGGGGTGGGTTTTAGTCAGTAAGAGTCTGACACGCCCTTCCGCTCCACCCTAGAGCGGAAGAAGTCATAAGATGATTTCCCACCCCCCCCAAAAAAAAAAAAAAGCGGCGGCATATGATTATTGAAAGGCCATAAATGTTTAATAAATTGTACTAAACATACAGTCCGATATGTCATCATCGTCATCATCAGCCTTTTATTGTCCCCCACTGCTGGGGCACAGACCTCTCTGTGAGAGGGTGTGGGCCATAAATCCACCACGCGGGCCCAATGCGGGTTGGTGGATGTCACATGTCTTCGAATTTTTGGTTCTAGGACATGCCGGTTTCCTCACGATGTTTTCCTTCACCGTTTTGAGAGCAGTGGTGATGAAATAATTTATACAAAGTACTTGTAAGTCGCGGCCAATATCACTGGGCTACCACTGCTCTCGTCCGATACGTTCAGGGAAACAATTATTACTCATTTTATTTTAGTAGGACCTCATCTATGTATGTATACCGGACCTGCGGGCGGCGAGCAGTGGGTAGCTCGCCGTCCGATCAGCACCAGGCCCGTGAGTCGACGGCGCGTAGTGTTCCATGCGCGCCTCAAAGAGATCACTAATCATTAGTGCCAGCCACCACTGACGGGGTCCATCGTGGCCGGTGCCTGCATGCCTAGGGGTAGCGGATAAATTCTGAAAATGAATTATTGAATGAAACAAAAAAAATATTGTACATATTTTTTTTTATTCTTTTTTATTTGACACCGACTTCCGAAATTAAAGTTTTTTTGCAATTTTTAGAAGTCGGTTATATTTTTTGAAATAAGTTTTGTATTGATCAAAAAGAAGCGATTTTTTTCATTAACGACAAAACTCGAAGTGAGGATTAGGAAATGAAAATTCCCGTCATTCGTAACTAAAAAGTTACTCCACACTGACGGCGCATCTCTGACTTTTTAGGGTTCCGAAAGTCCGAATGAAAAACGGAATCCTTATAGGATCACTCGTGTGTCTGTCTGTCCGTCTGTCACAGTCCATTTGCTCCGAATCTACTAGACTTATTTTTAGCTGAAATTTGGTACACCCATGTTTATTGGTGACCCAAACACGGAAGTGTAACGTAAATAAATGAATTTGGAATATGGGGGTCAGTTATTTTTTTTTTATTATTGATAGGCACGCGTTTGACCACCATCTCACCTGATTGTAAGCGATGATGTGGTCGAAGATGGAGCACGCTTGCCTAGAAGTAACCTATTCACTCTTGACTTAAAGACTCCCAGGTTGTAGCTATCAGGAAACACAGACTCCGGTAGGGAATTCCACTCCCTAGCTGTACGCCCAATGAATGTTTTCTCAAAACGCTGTGTGCGTATGGATGGGATGTCCACCATGAACCGGTGGCACTTCGCCGTACGTCTTGTGGTCCGTTGATGAAACGGGCTTGGCGGAATCAAATTGTACAATGCCGTCGCACAGTTTTGGTGCAAATCGGAAAACTACAAAAAAAAAGTTTGTGAACTGTAATGTGCTACTTAACAAATGAAAGGGCTTATTGTAAGGATTTCAAATATATTTTTTTCATAATTATAAAACTTGTTATTTATTTTGAAATCAGTTATATACAATTAAATTATTTTTAATTGATTGCATGTTAGTATTATTTTCATAGGAATCTAATGTGCGACAAGGATGTTCTAATAAAAAAATAAAAAATAAATAAGAGGTGTTTTTCGTTTAGTGAAATAATAATAATATTCCACAACTATCACACAACGCCATCTAGTCCCAAGTTAAGCAGAGCTTGTGTTATGGGTACTAGACAACTGATAAACATACTTATATATTTCTAAATACATACATATTATAGATAAATTACACCCAGACACAGAACAAATGATCGTGCTCATCACACAAACATTTGTCCTGGGTGGGAATCGAACCCACGACCTCCGGCATAGCAGTCAGGGTCACTAACCACTAGACCAACAGGCCAGTCAAAAATCAAAAATATATTAAATATATATTTTTAATATAATAAAATAAAAATGTAATATAATAAAAATATATGAAATAGTAATATGTATTAACTATTATAAAATAAGCAGGCATTAATTATAAGGTAAGTACTTTGAATCAATGTCGCTTAATCAAAAACAAACCGATTTTATGATCAATATTTTATTTCGTCATTTATCTTTCTTTTCCCGTGATAGATTTTTTTGGTGCCATAGTAAAAGTTACTATTGACAATCTATCAATTGCCATTGGTTTTAACTTTGGGCAACAAGTTCCAAAAATTTTGATAAGCTTCTAGAAGCTTGGCCCAAATTTTTGGAAAGTCTATTCCGTACCCGAAGGGTCCAAACAGAGCCCGTTTGGACCCTTCGGGTACCCTAACGAACGAAACCCTAAAAATGAGGACGACACAGTGCGTTTAAATTTCGCGTGACGTCATGCAATGCCAAACCTTGTACCACGACGTGACGTAACAAGCCCCCACTCCTGAACTTTGATGCGTTATATCTTTGCCATTTTCATTTGTTAAAGCAAAAAACACGTGTCCTATATTTTTTAATAATCTTACTTACGAACTAAATTGAATTATTATTTTTGTACCCAGAAAACATCCTGGTCCCGTTCTGGTCGGTGAAGATGGACCTGAGATCCAGAGCAGATTGGAGAAATGGCAACAGAAGCTGGAGAAAGTTGGCTTGAAAATCAGCAGAACCAAAACTGAATACATGTTCTGCGATTTCGGCGGTCTCTCCAGTTCTGAAGCTGTAGTGCTAGATGGCGCGCTTCTCCCAGTCTGCTCCGATTTTCGGTATCTCGGTTCACTCGTGCAAAGCGATGGCGAAATAGATCGGACTGTTAAGCACAGAATTAACACTGGATGGATGAAATGGCGGCAGGTCACCGGGACTATCTGTGATTCCCGCATTCCCCTAAAACTTAAGGGGAAGATTTATAAAACAATGGTCAGACCTGCTGTCTTGTATGGTTCAGAATGTTGGGCCACAAAAGGGATGAATGAAAAGCAATTGCATGTAGCTGAGATGAGAATGCTAAGAGCGATGTGTGGTGTTACGCGCATGGATAGAATTAGGAATGAGTATATAAGAGGAAGTCTGAAAGTGGCACCGCTGACTGAAAAGTTGTGTGGAAATCGGTTGTCGTGGTATGGGCATGTGATGCGGAGGAATGAAGAAAATGTCGTGAGGAAAGTCTTGTGTATGGATGTGGATGGCTATAAGAGTAGGGGAAGGCCAAAGAAACGATGGTTGGACTGTGTGAAAGAGGATATGGGTAAAAAAGGGGTGACTACAGAGATGACGACTAATAGAGGAGTATGGAAGAAAAAGACATGTTGCGCCGACCCCAAATAAATTGGGATAAGGGCAGGAGAATGATGATGATGTACCCAGAAAACATCCTGCACTAGTTGTTGTTATCTCGCTAGGTCAACAATTAAAAATTTGGATCATAGGACCTGTACTTATAAATAAAAAGTCCCTAAAAATACCCCTAACGGTATAAAGCCCTTGGCTATTGAGGCGCCACGGCGCCCTCACCTTCCGCCTGACGCAGGTCCTCACCGGACATGGCTGTTTCGGGAGGTACCTGTGTCGGATCAAGGCGGAGGTGACCCCTAGGTGTTTTCACTGCGAGAATCGCCCAGAGGACACGGTGGAGCATACGGTGGAGGTTTGCCCCGCTTGGGCAGAGCACCGCCGTGTCCTCGTGGATGCGATAGGCGGCAGCGATCTCTCGCGCCGTGCCCTGGTTCAGGCCATGGTACGGAGCGAGAGGGAATGGGGAGCCGACCCCTTCTTCTGCGAAGCAGTAAGCTCGCGAAGAGGGAGGCGGCACACGTTAGGGAGACTCAACAATGGCAGAGTCGCCCTAGCGCCCTCAGCGGCAGCCGCCGCAGGAGACGCCAGGGGCTGCGAGACGATCTCCGGCCACCGTAGACCCGGGCCTGCGAACGGCGAGTAGTGGGTAACTCGCCGTCCGATCAGCACCAGGCCCGAGAGTCGACGGCGCGTAGTGTTCCACGCGCGCCTCAAAGAGTTGTCAGCAAAAGGACGGGGCCTGCCACGGCCAATGCCTGCCCGGGGGTTCAGGATAAATTCGAAAGAGTTACCTCGCCCCTGGGCATGTAGGGCAGGGAGGAACAGGGGTGGGTTTTAGTCAGTAAGAGTCTGACACGCCCTTCCGCTCCACCCTAGAGCGGAAGAAGTCATAAGACGATTTCCCACCCCCCAAAAAAAAAAAAACGGTATAAAGCCCTTAAAAAAACCCATCCCACTTATTTACCCTAAGATTTGTGAGGAAACCCCCTAAGTTGGGAACCCTGTCCGCCGAGTCACGTCACTACCCGGCCACATACCCCCCCCCCCTCCCCTGCGCCCCTCTGCCCCTCTGCTCGTATGCATCTCGGATTCGGTTCGGACGTAGTGCGCAACTGTTCATACAAATAATACTATGGCTACTTCGGTCCGTCTTCGGTCCGTCAATTATCTTGTCCGAAGTGGAGATCACGGATGACGGCTAACGGATGTAGCGTAACCTACCATACAAATTGTTCTACGACCACGCCGGGCCGTATTTTCACGGATAAGTATTGGATTCGGATCGGACGTAGTGCGCAACCGCTCTAAGGGTCTCCAATATATATTTTTGAAATTTTAAAATGTATAATTTTTAAGGTATTTCAGAAAATACATGAAAAATGACCCTTTATCTCCTAAACTAGCGGGCCTAAAATATTGAAAAAAATACAGAATGTAGTTCTTTACTTAAAGATTACAGGAAAACCTATAAGAAATATACAGTATAAATCTACACTACCTGCCAGCTATCACTAGTACTTTTTAAGTCACATTAAAAGCATACACATTTTGGTGAAATGTCTACACTGGATGAAATCCAATCAGCTCAGAAGAACCTGGAAGAGTGCTTCCTCAAGAAGATGGATGAGCTTGAGGCTCAGATCCAATGCGCAGGACCTGCTAAGGACACCGTTGCAAAGATCCGGGAAGAGTTCCGTTCCTTCAGAGAACTAATGTTCGGTATGCTGGGTCTTCTGCGGAAACAGATCATGGAGTGCGCCAGAGTGGTTGACGGACTGGAGACACGTACTCGACGGAAGGCGTTGATCTTTACTGGATTCGCTGAAGTGGACAAGGAGGACTGCAGGTCTCTGGTGTTGGACGTTCTTCACAATAAATTGGCCCTGCCTGACATCACTGCATCATCCATCAAGGTGTGTCATAGGCTGGGCGCATCCAGCAGAGGACCCACACGTAGCCGGCCTATACTGGTAAGATTTTCAAGTGTTGACCATAAGACAGCTGTTTGGAAGGCGAAGTCGGCATTGAAGGGCTCCTCTATCACAGTGAAGGAGTTCTTGACCAGGGCTAGGCAGGAAGTCTTCGGCAGGGCGCGCTCCCACTTTGGGATGCCGGCATGTTGGACTCAGGACGGGGTTATAGTCATCAGAACCCCGGATGGAATACGGCACAGGATCACTTCTGCAGAGGAACTCAATCCTATATTGGTTAAATATCCTAAGAAGGCTGGGGAGTCAGCGGGAGGCAGTAGTGGAGTGCGTAAAGTCTAAGTGTTTGTTACTTTATAATTTATGGTTCACTTAATTTGATCACAATTTCAGTGTTTATTTGTGCTTGGGGCGTTATTGTTCACTTATTTGTTATGCAATTCTTGTCATACGCGTGTACCCACTTACTATGTTTTATTTGCACTTGTATATGTTTTAATTTTGGTGTTTACTGCTCAGTATTTTGTTGTGATTTTGTTTGTGTTATAAAACAGTCGTGTTTCGTCATGTAATATTGTCAATGTCACCTGTCTGTTATGTCATATCTGTCATTATGTTGTAAATGTCATGTCAGATCGACGTGCCATCTTCCTAATTTCCACGTTTGTGTTGTGATTTGCGTTTTATTTTTGCTCACTTATTCTTGTATTGCTTTTATTATTGTTTGTGCTTGTGATATAATTTTCTTACAAAAAGTCATATTTCTGTATTATACTGGTGCTGCTGGTGGGTGGTGAATAGATAGTGGTGTAGCATCGTAAGCCTTAGTTTATTTATTTTTTGTTACTATTTTTTTTTTTATTGTATTTATGTTTTCTGATGACGATTCTTTTCATTCCGCTAATGAATCCTTCAACTCATCTGCTGATGCAAGTTTTAGCTCCTTGACTGACACTCTTAGGGACTTTGTGCGTCGGAGCTTTGGTCAGCAAAGGGGTCACTTATTTAATGTTTGTCACATTAATGCTCAGAGTGTGCCAGCTCATTATAGTGATCTTTTCGATACGTTTTCCGACGCCAATGTACACGCCGTCCTGGTTTCTGAGACTTGGCTCAAGCCTCATCTTCTCTCTACCACCTACCCTCTTCCCGGCTTCGTTCTTATCCGCAATGATAGAACTGGAAAGGAAGGAGGGGGTGTTGCTATCTATCTTCGTTGTGATTTGCCTTTTAAAATTGTTGCCTCATCTCCTTCAAATTATAATGCTTCCGTCGAGTATTTATTTTTGGAGGTCTACGTCAAAGGTGTCAGGACCTTACTTGGCGTTGTCTACTGTCCGCCTGCCCTTGACTGCTTTCCCAATCTTGAGTTGGCGCTGGAGTCAGTAGGGTCAGAGTATGCGCATTGTGTCATCATGGGCGATTTCAACACAGATCTCTTTCACCCATCTCCTCGTTCCCGTAAACTCCTTCATATTATCGAGTCCGTTAGTCTCCATGTCCTTCCACTGCAACCTACTCACTTTAATAGCTTAAGTGATGACACGTGGCTCGACATAATCCTCACGTCCACTCCCTCCCTTGTTTCCTCACACGGCCAGTGCCCTGCCCCTGGCTTTTCCCGTCATGACCTCATTTTCCTCTCCTATGTCCTAAAATCTCCTAAACTTCCCCCTAAAGTTCTGCACATGCGTTGTTTTGCTCGCATGGATGCTGAGAAGCTACGTCAAGATGCGTCAAAACTTGATTGGGACCACCTTGCAGCGGCAACATCTGTTGACGATAAACTGTGCATCTTTAATCGGACGATCCTTGCACTCTACGACAAACACGCTCCTGTCAAGACGGTTAAGCTGAAGCGTCAGCCCGCACCTTGGATGACGACGGGGGTTCGTATGGCGATGAGGCGTAGGGATCGGGCCTTCCGTAGATTTAAAAAAGATCGCAGTGTTGTAAATAGGGACCTTTTCAAGGCTGCTAGAAATCGGTGTAATCAGATGATACGCAACGCTAAACGCCGCCATATTCTCGATAACATATCTTCCTCTTCTCCTGCTGATGTCTGGAAATTCCTCGGAACTCTAGGTATCGGTAGACCACGTCATGTGGATTTTCCTAAAACAATCTTTCTGGACGATATCAACCGTCATTTCACAACAACCTGTCATTTGGATTCCCAAATGATGTCTCAGACGGTTAATTTCATTACTGGCCTGCCAGGACCTATCATAGAGCCGTTCTACTTTTCTCCGGTAACCTTGGAGGAAACTAAAAAGATCATCCTGTCCATTAAATCGAAGGCTGTGGGCTATGACGAGATTAGTCGTTATATGATCACCTTGATCCTTGACTGTCTTCTTCCGCCGATTACCCACATCATTAATTTTTCCCTTGATTCCGCCCAATTCCCATCCCTGTGGCGTATGGCTTACGTTCGTCCGCTTCCTAAAATCAGTAATCCTTCCCTACCTAACCATTTTCGACCAATTTCTATTCTTCCTTTTCTATCCAAAGTACTTGAGGCCTGCGTTCACAAGCAGTTTTCAGGATTTGTTCACCGGAACAATCTTGTTAGCTCTTTCCAATCCGGATTCAGGCCTGGTCACAGTACTGCCTCAGCTCTCCTTAAAGTGACTGGTGACATTAGAGAAGCTATGGAGGATACCAAGGTTACTGTTTTGGTGCTAATTGATTTCTCCAATGCCTTTAATGCTGTCAGTCATGATATTCTGCTATCCATCCTTTCACATCTTATGGTTTCCTCCGAGGCCCTGGAATGGTTCTCTTCTTATCTTCGGGGGCGCCAGCAGTCGGTTCGCGTGGACGAGAATTCGTCGAGTTGGCGTGTCCTGGAAGCTGGTGTGCCACAAGGCGGTATTCTTTCTCCATTGTTATTCTCAATCTTCATAAATTTTATAACTCACTGTCTTCGGTGTTCGTATCATCTATATGCCGACGATCTTCAACTGTATACAGCTGCGCGGGTAGAAAGTTTGTCAGACGCTATAGAGGATATAAACCGAGATTTGGATGCAATCAATGATTGGTCTGATAGATTTGGGGTGTCTGTGAACCCCTCAAAATGTCAGGCCATTGTTATTGGAAGCTCACGCATGATGGGTAGAGTGGCGATTAGCTCTCTTCCGCCTATTATTTTAAATGGTGCTGTCATCCCCATCAGTCCTAGCGTAAAAGATCTCGGTTTGCATCTTGACTCGACGCTTGGCTGGCAAAGCCAGGTTTCTAGTGTCTGTCAAAGAGTCAACGGGACTTTGCGATGTCTGTATCGTCTGAGGAACTTTTTGCCTGCAAAGACGAAGACTATGCTTGTGCAAACTTTAATTTTCCCTATAATCGACTATGGTGACGTGTGCTACTTTGACCTGAACGCGGCTTTTCTGGATAAGCTTGATAGGCTCCTCAATAACTGCATCCGGTTCATCTTCAACTTGAGGAAATATGACCATGTGTCAAGCTTTAGAGCTGAGCTCAAATGGATGCCCATTCGCCAGAGAAGAAGTTTGCGCGCTCTGACTACACTTTTCTCTCTCCTCAACTCTCCCACCCCTCCCTCTTATCTTATATCACACTTCCAGTATCTTTGCTCTACTCACGCTAGGAATTTGCGTTCTGCTAACAATCTCTTACTGCTTTGTCCTTCTCATACTTCTAATTTTATTCATTCTTCCTTTCATATACAGTCCATCCTTCTGTGGAATGCGCTTCCCCTCAATATCAGGATGGCCACCAGTCAGTATGCATTTAAGCGAAAGTTGCGGAATTACCTTCTTAACAAGTAAAGGAGTCGTCTCAAAATCCTTATCTCTAACTTTATATATTATTATTATATATGTAGGTATATTATATTAAATATATATGTATGTTTATTTTAACTATATTTATATATACTTTTGTAATTATTTTCGTCTTAGAATTATTTTATTTTTTCAGTTTATACACCTGCCATGTTATCTCTCCACCACCCTTGGTTGACTGGTAGAGAATGCCTAAGGCATTAAGTCCGCCTTTGTACATTTGTGTTGCATGAAGTTTTAATAAATAAATAAATAAATAACCCCTGAACGTCCGACGGCATACCCGTATGCCGATCCAGATTTGATTGTCCTTAATACAGGCTACTAAGTAACCTAGCAAGGACATCAGATACTTGAATTATATTGTTACCTACTTATCTCAGATGTTAACAAATTTTTAAATTGTCATCCTACTTTGTAACAGACTGTACCACTTTTTATGAAATAAATTCTTATTATTATTATTATTAGATTACGCGGCTTAAACCTCTATTATTAAATAACTAAAGATCTTATATCCTGTGGCATGGTTCACATGCATTCTTAGATAGTTATTACATAGTGTTAGAAAAAAAAACGCAACACAACGCAACGCAAACGCAGAAACGCAATTTTAAAAAGCCGTTATGTTGTTTTGATTTCGTAATTTGAAGTTTGAGTGTGAATAATAGGAAAATATGATATCGGACTCTACAACTCCAACACAACAACTCTATTCATAGTGCAACATGCAAAATTTCATGTAAATTGATACAGTGGTTTTAACAACTACCCACACACACACACACACACACACACACACACACACACACACACACTATTCCCGACAAATCGTTGATAACAGAATTTGAATAAAATTCAACTCTTGAATTACAAGTATTGTTTACATGTTATTCTAAGGTCTGTTTATTCAACAACCCAAAAAAGTTTACTTTAAGTGCCTCGCTCCAATAGAAACCTCAGCAAGTTGTTTTTTATGAGCCCGGTCGTAAATATGTCAAACTGCGATAAGAGGCGCGGCAGTTGAGGAGTAAGAAAACCTGCAAAAACATGATTTGTTCGGAACCCTTTAAGTGGGAGTCCGATTCACTCTTGGCCGGTTTTTTATGTTTAACAATCTCCCGCCATTTAATATAACTCTGCCTTTTTTTTTTAGGGTGGTGGGAAAACATCCTATGACTTCTCCCGCTCTGAGTGATGCGGGAGGGCGTGTCAGACTCTTACTTTTTTTTTATGTTTGATAGGTTCGCGTTTGACCACTATCTCACCTGATGGCAAGCGATGATGTGTTCGAAGATGGAGCACGCTTGCCTAGAAGTAACCTATTCACTCTTGACTTAAAGACTCCCAGGTTATAGCTATCAGGAAACACAGACTCCGGTAGGGAATTCCACTCTCTAGCTGTACGCACAATGAATGTTTTCTCAAAACGCTTTGTGCGTATGGAAGGGATGTCTACCATGAACCGGTGGCACTTCGCCGTACGTCTTGTGGTCCTTTGATGAAACGGGCTTGGCGGAATCAAATCATGCAATTCCGTAGCACACTCCCCAAAATGTAATCGATAGAAAACCGACAGGCTAGCAACTCGGCGTCTATGTTCAAGACTTTGGAGTTTCGACTCAACGAGTCTATCATTGCCGATGATCCTCTTGGCTCGTTTCTCTATTGACTCAAGGGCATCAAGCTGGTATTTGGCAGATCCGTCCCAAAGATGAGAGCAGTACTCCATACACGATCGGACTTGCGCTTGATAGAGTTGGAGCAGCTGTTCCGGCGTGAAGTATCGTCTTACTGACTAAAGCCCACCCGTATTCCTTCAGTTGCCCGTGCCAGGGTAGCGGTGACTCTTTCGTTCTCTCCCGCGACCCTGGTAGGAATCAGGAAGATACTTAACAAAATGTAAACTTTGCCCCACAGCATCCGAGGGTGAGAATAGCCGGAACTATGCTCAACTGCTGGATCTATCAGATGACGTGCTGCTGTGCATCCTGCAGTATTTAACTCCGAGGGACTTGAAGGCGCTGGGCCAGTAAGTATAACCCTTTTTTTTTAATAGCCTACGCTTTCCCACTGCTGTGCAAAGACGTTCCTCATATCTTTCCAGCTCTCTTTGTGTGTTATGCTCTATGGCCAATCGGTCAAGAACAAGTCCAGATCGTCTAGTCAGCGTTTTTAGGGTTCCGTACCCAAGGGTAACCAACGGGACCCTATTACTAAGACTCCGCTGTCCGTCCGTCCGTCCGTCTGTTCGCTTTACGCGACCCCGTTATGCGCGTTTTCGCTTTAACGCGAATTTCAAATTTCGCGTTAATATCTCTCGCATTACGCGAATTGATTACTTAAGAATATGCATTTTTTTTTTGGGACAAGCCCGCCACACTTCCCAAACCACTGTAACTTCTGTAAGCCAGAATCAACAGTGGCGACCACCAGAAAAAAACGCCCAGGCAATGAAGCTCGACGATTTCCAGAGAAACGATTAAACTGTCTTGGGTCCCCTTGCTTAAAATACAAACACTGACTTCCGAAATTAAAGTTATTTTTTTAATTTTTAGTGTATTTTTTTTGGAAGTCGGTTGTTTTTTGTAAAAAAGTTTTTATTGTACTACATGTTGGTTCAGTTCCGATGACTTTCAAAATTCTTTTTTTATCCAAAAGAGACACTTCAGAGGTGGTCCCATATAAATTTTATCGAAATAACTAGCGCTTTTTGAAATAAACAAAAACAAAAAATATGTATACATAGATCCAATTATAAGTATGTTCAAATGCCATGTTAATGGGGTTATCAATTTGGGGGTAACTTTAATATTTAGTTTTAGTTCTGGGGTATAACAACTACAAATGAAAAATCATCATCATCATCATCATTCTCCTGCCCTTATCCCAATTTATTTGGGGTCGGCGCAACATGTCTTTTTCTTCCATACTCCTCTATTAGTCGTCATCTCTGTAGTCACCCCCTTTTTACCCATATCCTCTTTCACACAGTCCAACCATCGTTTCTTTGGCCTTCCCCTACTCTTATATAGCCATCCACATCGATATCGATACACTAGACTTTCCTCACGACAATGAAAAATAAAAACTTTTTTACAAAAAAACACAACCGATTTGCAAAACAGAATATACACTAAAAATTGAAAAATAACTTTATATTTCGGAAGTCGGTGTCAAATAACGAAGAAATAAAAAAAAACCCCGACTGCCGAAATTAAAGTTATTTTTAAATTTTTATTGTATCGGGTGTTTTTTTTAGAGGTATAGAGACCTTTAAATTCACATAATTACAGATAAATGTTTTTAATATCAATGAAATTAGTTTTATTTGAAGGATATGTTCATGGCATTTATGTTTAAATATGATTTCAAGCAAATGACCACCGCAACTAGCGCGTATATGGCATAATTCGGAAAATCAATGCGAATGTCCGAGACATGAGTTCTAACTTTTTCGTGCGTTTTTCGTTTTTCGGCCTCCTCGTTCGTGCGATTTGACGCCATTAGATTATCTTCTTTGGGGATATGTAAGGTCGCAAGTCTACGACAATAAACCAGAAACCATTGAGCACTTGGACGCCAACATTCGATGCGTTACTGCCGAAATTTAGCCTGATTCACTGCGAAGAGTGTGTGAAAATTGGACCTCCAGATTATGCCTTGTATCCGCTAGTCGCGCTGGCCATTTATCCGAAATCTTACATAATTATACAAAAATGCCATAAACCTGTCTCTCAAATAAAGTCAATTTCATTGATATTAAAACATTTTCCTGTGTTTTATTTCAATTTTAAGTTCTATACCTCTAAAAAAAACACAATATTTTTTTTTTGGATGTCGGTTATTTTTTTTGTAAAAAGTTTTTATAGCTTCAGATAGAGAACTCTTCAACGGTCAACCAGCACAGACGAAATTTTGTGTACGATTTAAAATGTTTAAAAAAAAAAATCTTTTGCTAATAATGTGATACCTTATTCCCAGCACCTGTCCTCGCCTCGGAGTTCTGATATGCGACCGGACACTCTGGACCAAGGTGGACGCGAGGACGGCACCAATGGGTCAGGAACGCCTCAAGTGGTTTCTGACGCACTGCCTGTCTCCCGCCACCACCGAGCTCAAGATCGCTGGCTACGCTAATAAGTTCAGCAGGTGAGGCGTTGTTATATACAGGCTGTAAGGAACAAAACACCGCAAACTTCGCGAAAAGGTTACACCTAATGCTACTAATAAAATATTTACGATGCGCGTGCACAGTCACAAAAAACCGACACCCTGAAGTTAGCTAGAACCGACACCCTGAAGTTAGCTATAGTCTGTGGTTCATGAAGAATGTTTGTTTTCCTTTTGTAAACTTTGTGACAGTTTGGTTTTTTGTCTTGTTACGCCAAAGAAGTATAACTTCTTAACACTTTTTTTTTATATGTATGTCCACCGATTTCTCTGTCAGTCGTAGACCGATTTTCAAAATTCTGTTTTATCCTTAAGGATATACTCCCGAGGTGGTCCCATATAATTTTTATCGAAATTGCTTCAGCGCTTTTTGAAAAACTGAACAAAAACGAAAAATACGTATACATAGATGACGTTTTGGTTTTCTCCAATTACGAGTATGTTTAAATTCCACGTTCCATTTTATTGGGGTTTTTAGTTCTGGGATATAACAAGTAAAAAGAGAAAAATAAAAAAATAAAATTTACAAAAAAAAAACAACCTTATTTAAAATAGCTTTAATTTCGGATTTCGGTGTCAAAAAACGAAAAAATAAAATACAAACACCGACTTCCAAAATTAAAGTAAATTAAAGTTATTTTTTAATTTTTAGTGTATTTTCTTTTTTGGAAGTCGGTTGTTTTTTTTGTAATTTTTTTTTTTATATTAGCCCAAGTAAAAAGACAGTTTCCGAAACCGAAAGCCATATATTCTACCCACTATTTGGTTTTTTTCCACTAGACCATACCTGGGAATCCACTGGTTCTGGAGATATTGTAGGTCAAAGTCGCATTTTTTTTTACTTTCCAAGTTTATAGCTATACTAAACTAAGTTATAACTAAACTTCTTTCCAAACAAACATTACCTAAATTTTCGAAATTTTTCTTAACAAATTACGCATTTGAAGTTACAAAAACGCAATGAATATCAAACGTATCCGACAAGTACCTATGCGGCTTAGAGCGAAAGGGCGGGTTTAACTCCGCTTGCCTGGGCTCGCGTTACATTGCGCGCAATAAAAAATAGCTTTCTTTTTCAAAATAAAAGTTGATTCCCAGCAATAATTTTTACAGAAAGCTACTTTGTTGGATGTACAGTATACGTAGTTGACGGTTTGATTTTCGTGAGTGTGTTTACACCCTGTATAGTCGGCTACTTGCCAGTAAAATCTTATCAGAATCGGTTCAGCCGTTTCTAAGATTAGTCGGAACAAACAGACAGACTGACAAAAAAATCGAAAACTGATTTTTAGGCATAGGTATCGTGTAAATAACTGTATGAGCTTGTAAAGAACATTACAAACGGACACTTCAATTTTATTTATTTGTATTGATTGGGCTAACTCATAAATGGTTTGTTCACAGATGTCTGGGCATCCAGGACTTGCACTGGCCTGTGGAAGCTGATCAAGGTAAGTTTTTATAATGAGCTATTTATTTTTGTTTTACAAAGTCGATGGCCAATATGATCGCATCCACTGGCGAGCGTATATGTACAGATGTATCAATGTTAAGTGTGTTATTAGACCAATCGATCATCGATCGTCGATCGATGTTAGAATGGATTAGTCGACGTCGATCGATAGTTTCTATTACAGCAATCGGTCGATCGTTGATCGATAGTAGAATGGATTACTCGACCGCGATCGATAGTTTCTATTACACCAATCGAACGATCGTCGATCGATGGTAGAATGCATTAGTCGACGTCGATCGATAGTTTTATTACACCAATCGAACGATCATCGATCGATGGTAGAATGCATTAGTCGACGTCGATCGATAGTTTCTATTACACCAATCAATCGAGCGTCGATCGATGGTAGAATGCATTAGTCGACGTCGATCGATAGTTTCTATTACACCAATCGATCGATCGTCGATCGCTGGTAAAATGGATTAATCGACGTAGATCGATAGTTTCTATTACACCAATCGATCGATCGTCGATCGATGGTAGAATGCATTAGTCGACGTCGATCGATAGTTTCTATTACTCTAATCGATCCACAGTCGATCGATGGTTAAATGCATTAGTCGACGTCGATCGATAGTTTCTATTACTCCAATCGATCGAGCGTCGATCGATGGTTGAATGCATTAGTCGACGTCGATCGATAGTTTCTATTACTCCAATCGATCGAGCGTCGATCGATGGTAGAATGGATTTATGGGGAGGGGACATTTTGGGAAAGGGACATTCTGAGCCTGAACTGTGGCTTTCTATAGTTTCTGTTCACACCCGATGAGGAGAAAGGTGTGTGCTTTAATGTATTTATGGTTAATGACCAAAAAATTATGGTTTTCATGTAATTTATAAGTAACCTAAATACTGTTTTTTTTTTTTAAATTTGGACTTTTGGATATAGGGGATGGTCAATTTTTATCCATGTTTATCAAGGAATTCGAGCCGCCGAGCACACCCTTAAGTTTCGAAATTCCGAAGGGAAGCCGGTAGTAATCGAGTTTTACAGAAGTCATTCCCCTGCTCTTCTTTTTCTTCTTCCTCTTTGACCTCTCCAGCGAGTCTAGACTAATAACTTTTCTGTTAGCGTTCACGCCAAACGCTTAGAACAAAATGCATGGCAACGACATTATCTGCGGCGAGAATTGTCAAATGACTTCTTCAGAAACTCTCAGAAAAGTTATTTCTCTAAAACAGCTGTTGCCATTACTTGAGGACGGGTTTCCTCACAATGAGGAATATACATGAATTTATTTTTTAATAATAGCAATAAAACACAGTAATAAAAACTCAAAAAAAGTAATTAAAAATAAATTCAAGTACTGCATGTCGCTCAAAAGAATTATTTACCTCCTACAATTTTCTACTACACTTCAAAAATTCGTGACTGTCAAAGCTGTAATGTGACGTCAGTTACTTCGCAAAATTCGTGCTGTCAAAGTTGTAATGTGACGTCAGTTACTTGGAAAAATTCGTGACTGTCAAAGCTGTAATGTGACGTCAGTTACTTCGATAAGCTTTGTTTACCTACATCTTATTTTTTGTCCGTAAATTGATTTTACTAATTGTATGTGCTTTAATCAAGCAGAAATTGCAATTTCAATATTAAGTAATTTTTACAAATTAAGTGTTACTTTGACACATATATTTTTTCGTCACTACTGACATTATTGAGAACGATACGTTTTGAGTTTACGTATAGTTTCATCAAAAACATGCAACACAAAATAATTAATTGTAAAATATGTGATGAATTAAAAAATCAAACAAGTACACCACATTGTTTCTATGGTCCAATACAATGTATATTTAATTTTTATTTACTATTATATTCGCTATTTTGCGCCGAGTTATGCTCCCTTGCTTCTCTCTAATACTAAAATTTCGTACCAACAGATTTCATCCGAGGAACTTGCGTAGGTTCACAGGAAGGTGTGGACGTGGAACATTTCCTACTCCGAATGTGGTATCCTCATCTACCACGGTAAGTGAACTAAATATATTTTATTAGTTTGTATATATATATAGAGCTTTTCTTGCGCCTTTTCTTGTCATGTTTTTATTTATTTTTTGGTTTTTAGTTTGGTTCCGGTTATGCTGAAATTTACGAACTCACAATTTAGTCTATAATTCAGTTAATCCAATGTAATATGTAGTCTAAATAATGATTTTCAGCAAAATAGTCAAAATATGACTATCGGCAAACGTAGTCTAAATATAATTTTCAGCAAAAGTAGCCAAAGTATGAATATCGACAAAAGTTGTCTGAATATGATTTCAGCAAAAGTAGTCCAAATATTACTATCGGCAAAAGTAGTCTAAATATGAGTTTCAGCAAAAGTAATCCAAATAAAAAAATGTGAGTTGGTATATTTTGGCATAACTCAGTCATGATAGTTTTGGGCTTGTACAAGGTGAATGGAAAAAACCTAAATGTGATTCTAAATTGCGATTTATGTTAAGAATGTGTCAAACTCTAGTTAACAACATTTTTACAAGATTTCATGCTAAAGTAATCCAAAGCCCAAAGGTATTTAACCCATAGGTTGATTGGTAGAGAATGCCTTGTAGCATTAAGTCCATCTATGTATCACTCGTAAAGATTAAATAAATAGAGTTTGCCAAGTTCTAAACTTAGAATTGTTATTGCAAAAACCGGGGACAGGGAGCGTGCAGCAACGGTAGAGGGCAGCACAAAGCCGACAGTAGACACACCGTGTGGACAGAAAAAGAAACTGTCTCAGCCTGTGATCGTGCTACCATAAATCTAAACAAGACGAATTGTTTTAAATAGTATGATAAATAAGTAAATAGCAAAAAAAAAAAAAAAATAAGTTTTTAAATTCATATCCAAAATTTCGTGTCTGTGCTTTTGAACATTGAAGAATCCCTCAATCTGGAGCTAATCCCGAAAGTCGCTTCAGATCATGCTTACCATAAAAATGCATTGTCATCGGAACCACAGATAATATAATATAATACTAGCGTACAGATGCCTCATCCCATACAAAGAAACGGTACCGCTGTAACTACGGGTTTTCGTCTGGCACAAGTAACTTTTGTTCTTCGTTCGGGCCCGTCCTCTATACCTCGCTAGATGGTGTTAGCAGCGACAGCTTGCAAGCTGAATGAATTTACTTAAAGTCTTACCATTTTCTTACACGTTGAGGAATTATTTTATAGTATTTTTGGCACTTCATAGCAGTTTTACTGTATCAAAATGTGTCACTATTAAAATTTTAAAGAGGCGAATGGATAAACTCTAAAACTTCAAACAGTGCCATCTATTGGTACAAGAAGTATAGATGTCTAAGGGTTCGTTCCAATAATCGTCTAAATTTGAATTACAAGCCAATTATTCCACAATTTTATGCTTAGGGCAGTTTATTAATGAAAATAGGTTAATGAGAAGTTAAAAAGTTCTTCATAACAGAATTTTGTGACAGACGACGGACGGACAGACAGACGGACGCGTGAGTGACAACAATTATCGGGCACCGTTTGGATCCTTCTGGTACGGAACCGTAAAAATGGTACATTTTTTGTGTAGGGGTGACATCACGCAAAATTTCAAGGCACTGTGTCGTCATCATTTGACGGGTTCCGTATCCGAAGGGTAACCAACGGGACCCTATTACTATGCCTCTTTTGTCGTCCGTCTGTCAGCGGGCTGTATCTCACGATCCATAATAGGTACACACTTGAAATTTTCACAGAATGTGTATTCTGTTGCCGCTATAACAACAAATAATAAAAATAAATTATAAATGAAAAAAGGCCCCTTTTAGAAACGTGTTTTTTTTTGGCTTTTTTTTGCTCGATCTTAATAATGGCAACAAATAGACGCATATAATATTGTACGATGGTGCGGAACCCTTCATTCGCGAGTCCGACTCGCACTTGGCCGGTTTTTTTGTTTACGTGACAAAGAAAAATATGTTAATTTTTTTTTTCAGTCATTCATTACCATATTGTTGCCCAGACCATAATTTCCAATCGCTATGTTTATAATTTTAATTTGCGTTTATCCATTTTTGGTGTTTTGCACATAATCGTGGCATGTGAGTACTATAGGGAGCGTCCAGGAACTATAGATGGCGCCACATAAATGTCAATGTCAAGTATTTCTACAGTACAAGTTGCGGATTTAACTCAATAGATGGCAGTCTACGTTACACGTGCTGCATGTGTGCATGATACGTGTGTGTATACATATCATCATTCTCCTGCCCTTATCCCAATTTATTTGGGGTCGGCGCAACATGTCTTTTTCTTCCATACTCCTCTATTAGTCGTCATCTCTGTAGTCACCCCCTTTTTACCCATATCCTCTTTCACACAGTCCAACCATCGTTTCTTTGGCCTTCCCCTACTCTTATAGCCATCCACATCCATACACAAGACTTTCCTCACGACATTTTCTTCATTCCTCCGCATCACATGCCCATACCACGACAACCGATTTCCACACAATTTTTCAGTCAGCGGTGCCACTTTCAGACTTCCTCTTATATACTCATTCCTAATTCTATTCATGCGCGTATGTGTATACATATATGACACCGAAATGTCAATGACAAGTTTTTAAAGGGTAAAAGTTTCGAATTTACTCCACTAGATGGCACAGACTACGCCGTGCACGTTCCCTCGCCATTTCAATAATGTTTACTTTTCTTTGATGATTAAAAAAAGACCATCTCGAAAAGCAACAATACATTTTTATCAAATTAAATGTTATTTTTTCTCTCCTTTATTGTCATCAGTTTATTATGTGGTAAAAGTATAAAATGTCAATTCAGTGTTGCCAACCTTAATTTTAAGAAAAGTAGAGTTTTATAGGCTGTAACGGAAATACGTGGTCATGCTTTAAGGTAAAAGTGAATCTTAAGGTGAAAGCTCCACCCTAGCCCGCGAAATTAAAATTTTCTTACGTTTTTTGCCATTTGCAGGTCAGTGTCAGGTTTTATCTTGGTCAAAATTTGAAATTGAAGTTGCAAATTGCAAAAAACGTAAGAAAATTTGAATTTCGCGGGCTACACTGGCGCTGCCACCTTAACGTTACCAAACTTAAAAGAAAATTTGTTGTTCTTTACTAAGTGCGACTTGGCAAATTTTTACCCACCAGCTTGAATCTGTGTAGCACAATTTAGTCAAATGTGTGTCAACCATTATTGACAAAGGATCTCACGGGGTTTCCATCTAAGATCTGCACTAGCGTTTCGTAATTAAATGGTTAGAGAGTTTCGTAATTAAATGGTTAGAGAGTTTCATAATTAAATGGTTAGAGAGTTACGTAATTAAACGGTTAGAGATTTTCATAATTAAATGATTAGAGAGTTTCATAATTAAATGGTTAGAGAGTTTCATAATTAAATGGTTAGAGAGTTTCGTAATGAAATGGTTAGAGAGTTTCGTAATTAAATGGTTAGAGAGTTTCATAATTAAATGATTAGAGAGTTTCATAATTAAATGGTTAGAGAGTTTCGTAAATTAAATGGTTAGAGTTTCGTAATTAAATGGTTAGAGAGTTTCATAATTAAATGGTTAGAGAGTTTCATGATTAAGTGGTTAGAGAGTTTCATCATTTGTATTCGTGTGTCATCATTCGCTGTTGCGCTGTCGTACGTACCAGTTAGGTGTCATAGTCGTAGTAATTTGTGCGCTAAGTACCCTCTACTCCAACTAAAATGACTAAATGCGATATCTGCAGCAAAGAAATAACCAGCCGGTCGCCAGGATTGGAATGCAGGAACTGCGCCAAGACTGTTCATGCAAGCAAAACCTGCTCTGGTCTAACCGCAAAACAACTGTCTGCACTTCGTAATGCGGATAGCCTGGACTGGATTTGTGACGAATGCAATCACAACTCGCCTACTAGAAAATCCTCCTTCTTTATTCCGGACGAAGAGGACGAAGAAGACGAAGTCGGAACTTCCAGCAGAAATACGGGTAATTGCAACATAGATAGTGACAAGTTTCTGAAGGATATCACAGCCGAGCTCAAAAAAGTCCTAAAAAAAGAGTTGCAGCCTATTGAGCTATCAGTAAGCCTCTGCGGGAAAAAAGTAGATGACCTAACAAAAACTGTAGAAGCTCAAAATAAGCATATACAAGAGTTGGAGAAAAAGTATACCCACCTCAGCAACGAAAAAACTCATCTTGAGCTTGAAATGAGCTCACTGAAACAGTATCTACGTAACATAGAACAACAGCGTCTAGATAATATGATAGAGGTGATAGGCATCCCGAAAGCTCAAGAGGAAGACCTTGACTCGATATCGGCCAAGCTGGCTGAAACCCTCAACGTAGATAAATCTCAAATAATTTATGTGAAACGTATGGACAGTCGAAATGAACGTGAAGGAAACATCCAGGTTGAGCTGAAACAAGCAGAGCAGGCACGCTCATGGGTACAGGCTTCAAGAACGAAAGAAGTACAGCTCGAAAAAATAATATCGGGAGCTCCTGTAGAAATAGCCAAGTCTAAAGTGATTGTGCGTCGCGCCCTGACCAAAGCTAATAAATCTTTGCTGTGGCTAGCTCAACAAAAATTGCGACCAGCATATAAATATGTATGGTTCCAGGATGGAAAGGTGCTGCTACGTAAAGAAGATAAAGATAAGCCTACAGTCGTAAGGAGTGAAGCGGACATCGAAAAGCTTTCGACTACAACACAGGCAGGAAGGCAGAATTTCTATCGGTAATAGTTTAAAATAAGGCACCCAGGTCCTCTTTTCAGATCACCAAGAATTATTCGACTGTGCAAACATAAATGACTTTAGTAAATCTATACCTTCTGCTTATAAAACTAGTATAAATATTGTTCACATAAATATTAGATCCATGGTTAAAAACTTTTGCTATGTAACACAATTGATTAACTCATCCAAAATAACTATAGATGTCCTTATTCTAACAGAAGTAAATATAAATGAAATCACTGTTCATATGTACAACATTGGTGGCTATAAAATGCACAGTAAATTGCGTAAAAACAGAAAAGGCGGTGGAATCATAATTTATTCCAGAGATGGCTACTTATTTACAACAACAGATCACTCTGTATCACACTGTGAATGTATTCTCGGTCAAATCACTACCCCTCAGAACTACCACGCATACATTTGTGCAGTTTATAGACCACCACGCGAAAGTAAACATCTATTCGTAAAGGAAATAAGTAGTATCTTATCGAATTCCACTATTACATCATACGACACTTATCTGTTAGGAGACGTCAATATAGACCTAAAAACATACGACAACATTCGAGAATACTACGTTAGTAGTATGTCCGAGTGTGGTCTAACGAGCGCGATATCTGACTTCACAAGAATTGAAAAACGCGGAAATATCACTACGCGTAGCTGTATAGATCACATTTTTACAAGAACGCGCTCGTTAGATTTGTACTCGGCCGCACTCGGTACTGTAATGGCAGATCACCGCATGGTAATATTGTCGTGTGTGGGACTTGACCCAACACGAATACAGGTTGTTCCAAAAATCACTCAACAAATTGATAATGCTAAAGTTAAATCATTACTTAACAACATAGACTGGAGCGAAATAGATACTACAGAATGTCCAAATACTATTTACGAGTGCATTAAAAATCTATTTCATAAATTTTACGAGGATTCAAAATATATGAGAAAAATAAATAAAAACAGTAAAAGAAACAAACAACCCTGGATAAACAATAAAATTGATAATATGTGTAAAAAAAAGGATCAGTCATTTATAAAATGGAAAAACGATTCAACTAATAAAATACTCAGATTAGAATATAATAAAATAAGAAACAGGACACATAAAACAATCGAAAAATGTCGGAATAAATATTATATGGAACAGATAAATAATAATAAAAAGAACCCTAGAATACTATGGCAAATTTTAAATAATTTATCTGGTCGCAACAAAAATTCGGTTGACGAAACCATTTTAAGAGCCTTCAAAAAGAATAATATAAAAATAAAATCAATAGCTGACCACTTTGCCATAGAATTCAGAAACAGTGTTATTAAGATTTTACCCAAATGTAACCAACGTCTGTTTAACGAGTCAGAATATGTATTTCCTAATAACATATCAATGTACTTCCAGAAAGCGACAAAAACCAGTGTGAATAAATTAATTAAAAACCTTAATACTAATAAAGCTCCAGGGGTAGATAATATTAGGTGCGTTGACATAAAATTCATATGCGACCAGATGACAGGCGTCATTGTTAAATTAATCAATACAAGTATAAAACAAGGCAAATACCCGGAAGTACTCAAGACAGGCATAGTGCGGCCAATACATAAAAAAGGCAGTTTCTGCGATTATGCTAACTACAGGCCAATGACTATTCTACCAGTTATTGATAAAATAATAGAAAAATTTGTTTGTAACCAAATTCAAGACTTTTATTTGAAAAATGAGGTGTTGTCGAGCACACAATACGGTTTTCAACCCAGTAAATCAACTTCACAGCTGTTGTCGAAATTCACGGATGAGGTCAATGAATCTCTTAATGATAAACATCATGTAATTTTGCTTTTCATTGACTTCAGCAAGGCTTTCGACACGCTTAGACATGACACGTTGTTGACAAAATTAGATAACTCTGGAGTTCGAGGACCTATACTTGAATGGTGCAAGGACTATCTCCACAACCGTAAATACAATGTTAGAATCAATAATGCCCAAGGCCCAAGGTTCAGTACTTGGACCGTTACACTACCTAACATATGTCAACGACATGGAACATGTGGTCAATCACTGTTCTATTTATCAATATGCAGATGACACATGCCTGGTGGCCACCCATAAAGATGTAAATGTAGCTGCTATATGGCTGCAGGATGATTTCACTCAAGTTTCCAAATGGGCGCACGATGTTGGACTGGTTCTTAATGCAAGTAAAACCAAAATCATTCATGTTCACTCTAGCCATCTAAAACAATTTACTCCTGTTAAGATAATCGCCCATAGTCATAGCTGTCTCCACTCCTCTCCCTCAGGTACATGTCAATGTGAGGCAATCGAGCAAGTAACGCACCACACCTACCTGGGTTTAGTCGTAGACAACCGATTCAACTGGGGTTTTCACGTGGACTCAGTCTGTGAAAAGATGCGAGCCATACTGGCAAAATTCTACATTCTAAAACCTAAAGTTCCATTCAAAGTCCTTCTTAACATGTACATTGCTTTAGCGGAGTCAATTATTGCATATGGAATCACGAGTTACGGGCGAACATTTAAATCGTATATGGAAAGAATTTCCAAACTCCAAGTTAGACTTTTAAAGCTCATAGTACCCGGAAAAATAAAACACCAATGTAAAGAAAACGTTATTAAACTCTTTAAATATTGCAAAATTTTGCCAGTACAAACTAGACTTAACTTGGCCATAGTTATTGAACAATTTAATGATAAAAGCACTCAAAGACCCATAGCTCATAAAATAACCACCAGAAGTATCACCAACAATAAATTAATCGTACCTCGGACTAGAAACTATTACGGTAGGCGAATGATGAAATATTTGATTCCCACCTTAATGAATGAAATACCGGCAAACATAAAAAACGAAATTAATAATAATAATTATAAACAAAAATACAAAAAACACTATTACGAATCCATAGATAACCTACCATAATTAGATATTATTTTTAATAATAAATAACAATAACATTTATTTATTCAGGCAGCAAGACTCAATTTATAAATTACACATTTACATTGGACTACCTGAAAAACTAGCACAGGAAAATTCATTAAAGTTATATAAAAACATTAAAATACAATCTCAATTTACCAATACATCAACATTCAATAAGTGATCAACCTGTATAAGTTTATATGAACTTGTTTTCTAATGAGCGGCCCAATAAGTGCGTCACTGAGCAGATATTCGTATGTGCGTATAACTTGTACACTTGTGCGTAGCGCGCAAATTATTCTCGTACCCACATTACTATAGATGTTTACGCTTTTTGCGAAAAGTTATTACCCACATGTTATTTTACGAAAACTATTTAGTTGTAATTAGTAGGTCAGTCTTGGTGATTATAGATGTTTACGTTTTTTGTGAAAAGTTATTCCCCACATGTTATTTTAGGCATATTATTTAGTTGGCATTCGTAGGTAAGTCATAGTGATTAAGCAGTGTAATGGCGTGTGTGAGTACCAATACAAACCAGTTCTGGTTTAATGGTACAAAAACAAGTTAAACTGTAAAGCTCCTGTACTTATAAATAAATAAAAAAAAATAAAAAAAAATTTAGGATCCGCTTATCAGTATTTAAACTAAGCCTAAGGTTAGCGCGTTTTATAAAAAAGGCTGAATATTTAATTTTATAAGAAAAGTCAGTCAAATATTATCTATTGGAGTTACACGCCCGTTTGGGTCACATAAGTTCATGTGTGTTGCTTTCAACTGAATCGTTCCAGTAGACTCTGAGGAAATGGGCTGTGACAGACGGACAGACAGAAGCACGAGTGATCATAAATAAGGGTTACGTTTTCTCATTCGGACTTTCGGATCCCAATAAAATAGATAGATTTATGGTTTATGTTGGTAGACAGTTAGACCAAAAGCGAAGTCGCAAGAGTGTTCGGAAAAATCTCCGCAGCCCCAGAACGCAAAGTGAGACTGAAGGAACACAGGTGGGTTTTAGTCAGTAAGAGTCTCATAGTCCCTCCAGCTCCACCCAGAGTCGGAGAAGTCATCTAACTTCACAACCTCAAAAAAAAAGACCAGGAGCGAAATAGGTAGATTTACCAAAAAGGTGGTGGTTATGGCAACACTGTGTCAATGTCAAATATTTTTATAGAAAGGATGAAAGAAAAATGTTTATTTTGTGACTCGTTCTGAAAAACACAAAATGATTCGTATTTGCTTCACCAGGTTTTTTTTTCCCGTTTATTAGCCAAGAAGATTTTTTACAACCATTTAATAATAATAATAATAATATTCCACAACTATCACACAACGCCATCTAGTCCCAAGCTAAGCAGAGCTTGTGTTATGGGTACTAGACAACTGATAAACATACTTATATATTTCTAAATACATACAGTCATATTATAGATAAATAATTTGTTAATCATAAACATACCAACACTAACCATCGCGTGTTTAACAGCGATATGTCAGTCGCATCAACTCGTTACTACAACATACTTTTAAGTAAAACAGTAGGTATCAACAATCTAGAAAGTATCCCTTGAGCACTCTTGAGCATTTATTGCATTACAGATTTCTGAGGGTAAATCATTCAAATAAGATGGTAGCACGCATTCCCAGGTGGCAGAGCCTTCGTTGTCCACACTCCCTGCTTGAGACAATTAGGTAAATAACATCGTATAAAAATGTAAATACCTACATATTCTAATACAGGATCAAATTAAGTTAGTCAGCGAAACTCAGTAGACGTGATGAATATCGATATCTCGTGAGGAAAAACAAATAAACTGTAAATATTTTTTTATCGATCGATAAAACCGGTAAATTCTTCAGATTAACTTGGTTTTTAACCTCCTGATAAAATACAGAGCGTTCAAAACGCAGCTTACTGAACGCGCTTCTCGGGCGCCTGTAAACGTTTGGTTCGTATGGAAAGTTTAACTTGCCGTCTCTATGACAGGGTGCTGAGACGTATTAGTGCTCTATGGCATAATGAACTTTATTTAAAAAGTGTGTGTACTTATGTACGCACGTAAGAAGTTATACCTTCTTTGGCGTAACAAGATAAAAAACCAAACTGTCACAAAGTTTACAAATGGAAAATTGTTTTCATTCTTCATGAACCAGATACCATAGCTAACTTCAGGGTGGATCGGTTCTAGCTAACTTCAACCTGTGAATTTTGTGTGAGAGTGATGCGCGCGCATCTTAAAATTTCAGTCTCAACATTTTTTCATAACGCGCCTAAATAAATATAACTTCAAAAAACATATTTTAAGTAGTATTGAAATTCATACTCAAAATTTCGGGTCTGTGCTTAGAGTGGACTGTAAATAGACTAGCAACTTGGATATACTCAATGTATGGCTTATGGCAGCTGAGTACAAACTGGATTATGCCACGAACGCCCTCTTGCAAGCGTATCAAGCACATTCGATACCATCGGGCGCTGTGGCATTAGAAAATGGCGGAAGGATCCATCAAATGGACACTCAATTATGTCACCTTTTTTTGCAAAGGATATGGCGTTTTTTTCTCACAAATAGAGGACCTCGTCACTTCTATGAATTAATTCATCAATTGCTTGATATTCTATCGTATAATGACCGTCATAGACAACAGTAACTGTCACAGTAAAAAAAACCTTATTACTTATAGTTTTATACAATAAAAAAAAACATTAAAAATGACTCCTTTTTGTTAGCAGAAATGACCACTATTTGTTTTTTAATTTAGCCAAAACTTATTTTTGTTGCCGTTATCTTAGTTTTTAAACATTATTGCATTAAAGTTTTAAAACATTAGTGTTCTTAGTTGTTAAATAAATTAAGAAAATGTTAGTATGAAAAATGCAACTTCTTTAAAATTCTCCATACAAAACGCTGATTTCATAGACCTAAAACATAATAAATTATACGGAAAAATTATATTTTATTTTATTTGCTATTTTATTCGTATTGAATATTAAAAAAGGCAATTGATGCTTCACCAATGCTGTTGAAGACCGTTGAAGAGTTCCTCTATCTGGAGCTAAGCCTGGATATTGATTCAAGTCATGGTTACCATAAAAATGCATTGTCATCGGAACTTCGCTCACCATCAGGTAGCTCAAACAAGATACCTGTTATTACTGTTATTGTTATGCAATAATAATAGATGTCAATACCTGTTATTAAATAATAGCCTGTGTAGGAGGGTTGATCGATGTCGGACACAGATGCGAAGAAAACTCGATGGTGACTTGAGATGAGACGTTTATTTTCGCAGCAGGATTCTATACAGTGTTTACATAAACAAAGATTAACTTTATAATATAATAGGCGCAGTTCCACACAGCCGAGGGCTGAGGACGTAGTTCTCTAACCCAAAAAATACAAGGGCTCGGCTACTCCACCAAACCATCAGGGGTGTCTACGTGACCTTTCCAAGTAGGATGAGATCCGCGGATGCGCCTCGCTGATAGCAGGAGAAATAGCTTGATTAGATTTACAATTTCCTTAGTGGGTCATTAAGTTACGGAGAATCTTAACACCGCGATTCAGGATTATGACGTAATTGTACAACTCCATCTAGTGTCGAGGAGCCATAATTAATCTGTCGAGGGTCACTAATTCACGGAGAATCTTAACACCGCGATCCAGAATCGTGACGTATCTGTACAGCGCCATCTCGTAGCGTCTGGCGGGACTATTACTATATAGGTGATCTTGGGATATACTACTTGACAGGCTGTATTCATAATTAACACTCTGTACGAAGTACGAGGGTCATTCAATAAATACTTAGCCTACAAAAAGTAAACGAAAATTTTGGAAAAGTGGCAATTTATTTTTCAACATAGTCTCCTTTTAGTTCGATACACTTAGCCCAGCGATGCTCCAACTTTTTTAACCCGTCCGAAAAATAGTTTTTGTCAAACTCTGCAAAATAGGCCTCCGTGGCGGCGATAACCTCCTCATTCGATCCATATCTATTCCCGGCGAGTGATTTTTTCAGATTAGGAAACAGAAAGAAGTCACAAGGGGCCAAATCTGGAGAATACGGTGGATGGGGCAGCAATTCGTAGCGTAATTCGACCAATTTGGCCATGGCAACGGCAGACGTGTGAACCGGTGCGTTGTCGTGGTGAAACAGCACTTTTTTCTTCGCCAGATGGGGTCGTTTTTTCTTTAATTCGGCGTCGAATCGGCCCAATAAATCGGCATAGTAAAGCCCTGTAATTGTTTTACCCTTCTCGAGGTAATCGATGTAGATCACACCTTGTGAATCCCAGAAAACGGTGGCCATAACTTTTCCGGCCGATTTTACAGTTTTCGCCTTCTTTGGAGCACGTTCCCCGGTCTGGATCCATTGTTTTGATTGCTCCTTGGTCTCTGGTGTGTACCAGTGGATCCAGGTTTCATCGACGGTCACAAAACGACGCAAAAACTCCGCTGGATTCCGCTTAATCAGCGCCAAACACGTCTCCGATGTGGTCTCACGGTTGCGCTTGTTTTCTGGTGTGAGTAAACGCGGCACCCATCGCGCCGACAGCTTTCTCATGCCGAGTTCCTCGTGAAGAATATGATGCACTGTTCCTTCTGAAATGCCTACAGTCTCAGCTAGCTCCCGAACCTTCAATCGGCGATCTGCCAATACGAGATCATGGATTTTTTTAATGTTTTCCTCCGTAGCAGCTGTTTTCGGTGCACCTGGACGTGGTTCATCAAAAACCGACGTACGGCCACGTGCAAACTCGTTGAACCAATTCTTGACGGTGGCCATCGATGGAGAAGAGTCACCGTACACAGCATCCAAGCGCTCTTTGATTTCGATGCGCGTTTTCCCTCCCAAAAATAGGAATCGAATCACCGAACGATATTGCTCTTTTTCCATTTTTGTAAAACCGATCGACACGTTCGCTTCCGTAAGTTGTCAAATTAAAACAAATGAAGGGATTGGAATGAAAATTTGAAAAAAGAATTAAAAAAGAATGTGCTACACTGTGGTAAAACTCTTTTGAAACTACAGCGCCCTCTGGCGATGAGGCTAGGTACTTATTGAATGCACCTCGTACGTGTGTTACACCTGTTATTTTTCTGAGCACTGTCAGTCGGTAAATGAATCACGTACAGAACACGTAGTGATGTTAGCATTATTCTTGCAGTGTTTCCTAACTGAAAGTTAGGAACAGATAAGATAATACGACTAGAAATAGTTGACACTTTTCAAGGATGATTATCTTCTTGTAAGACTACAATTTGAATTTTCGGATAATAATACTAGGTGCTTCTCGTTTTACCAAGATTAAATCAAGTGGATGTGAGAAAATCAGACAGTTACTAAAGTCACAAACCAGGAAGTTTGGTCCAAAAAGCAGGAAGTTCGGACCAAAACTTCAGCAACTCCGGTCCAAAACTAGACAGATTGGACCAAAATGGGGAAAATTCCAAATCAAAGACGGAAAATAAGGATGAATATCCCATTTTAGTTGAAGACGATGTTCTCCCGGATATCGTCTCTTTGCGCCTTTTGTAATCGCCGATTGTAAGGGTTCTCAGTTAACGTTGACAAAACGATATCGATACCTATCACGTCGTGAAGAGTTTCGCTAGTTCAATTAATTTGAATGTACATTTTTTTTTCAATAGGGTTTTTTCACACCGGGACGCGACTCTGCCGCGCACTTTTTAAAAGAGCGATACAATATGGAACTTTATTTACTACACAAAAATATTATAGTTTTAAAAAAAAACTTAAAAACACGCTTTTGTGTGACGTCATTTATTCTTCTCTGGAAACCCTTTCATTTGATATATGAGAATGCATAAAAAATAACTAGTCCGCCATCTTTGGGAGTCCGCCATATTGGATTTAGGATGACGTCACTTAGTTAACCATGCATTGTCATTTAAATTTAGAGTTTATTCAAATTCTGTTAATGCACCTTTTTTGTTTAGGAAATAAAGTTCTATATTGCATCGATATGTTTAAAAGTGCGCGTCTGATCCTAAGACAATTAAATGTGAAAATTGTTTACAATAAAACAGCTTGCATGATAATTAACTTATTAATTACTGTTTCTTTGCTAGACTAGAGTATCATTTGAAATGTAATATTAGTTTCAAACATGTACAGTCAGAGAAAATAATTACTTAGCTAATTGATTATTAACTTAATTCAAAGCACACCAATGTTTGACAGTTATATGAAATGTCAAATTGAATTTGTCTGTAGCTATGTATGGTACCAGTCTAAAGGCCAATGGGTTTCGTGTTTACGAGTTGTGTAGGTCAAATACAACACATAAAAAAAAGAAAAAAAATAGGCAGTGTTTCCATGTAAAATACTGGTATTCAGCTGCATACGGTTAGGCTGGAAATCGACCACAACATAGTTAGGAAAAAGCCAGGCTAATTGATTTTGTAGCCACATATATGGTGACTGGTAATTAGTGACCGATACTTTAACACGTGATTATGCCCATGATAACCAACTTTCCCAAAGAAACATATATTGAGAAAAAACGGCATCACGCGGTTAACAGCTGATATAACAGGCGCGCGCGCGCGAATTTCATACGGCTGTTGTGTTATTGTGATAAAAGTGAATGAGTATAAAAAAAATATTTCTTTTGGAAAGTTGTTTGTAATCATGAGTACAATCACGTGTTTAAGTATCGGTCACTAATTACCAGTCACCCTATATTTGTTTGCATAATGTGTATGTGTTCTATGTTCGACTGTATGTATTTTTTTTTTATGTTTGTCCACCGATTTCTCCGTCAGTTTTGGACCGATTTTCTAAATTCTTTTTTTATCCAAAAGAATATACTCCCGAGGTGGTCCCATATAAATTTTATCAAAATAATTTCAGGGCTTTTTGAAAAACTGAATAAAAACGAAAAATACGTATACCTCGATGACGTTTTGGTTTTCTCCAATTACGAGTATGTTTAAATTTCACGTTCCATTTTATTGGGGTTTTTAATTCTGGGGCTTACCAACTAAAAAGTGAAAAATAAAAAACTTTTTTACAAAAAAAAAAAAAACATCCATCTTCCAAAAAAGAAAATACACTAAAAATAAAAAATAAATGACTAATTTCGGCAGTCGGTGTCAAATAATGAAGAAATAAAATACAAACACCGACTTCCGAAATTAAAGTTTTTATTTAGATTTTTAGTGTACCTATTTTCTTTTTTGGAAGTCGGTTGTTTTTTTTTGTAAAAAAGTTTTTGTTCTCATAATTATTATAACTATCTTAGTTTCTACATGATGTATCGGAAATTGGTGGTCATGTTTTAAATGTGGTTTCTGCCCATAAAAATGAACAACTTTCTTCGAGAAAGTAAGTCAGTTTAAAAAAAAAATTACCTCCCATACTAACTTTGATCAGGTGATGATTATTTTGTATGGCAAGTCAATTTTTTTTGGAAATTTATTAGGATTTCCTTGAATAATGTTGGTCATTTTCATAGGAAAAGGTGGAATCTAAATATAACCACCTATTCCCGTTACACCCTGTATAATGTTTCATCTACACCACTCTATCTCTACACCACCCTTGGTTGACTAGTAGAAATTGCATAATTTTTACATATATTTTTTTAAATACATAAGTTCTCTCAAGCTGCTGAACAATTACTCTCTCTGACTGTACACAGTGCAAATAGAAGAAGAAAACATTTTATTTTACCTCTTTTTCATGCTTATTTTAAATGGGAAAAAGGCGAGATATAATACTGGCTAATCTCGCTGACCAAAGCTATCAGCGATTCCAATCGTAAGTTTTTTAAAAAATTTTAGTTATTTCAATACTTAAGGCCCGTTTGTACCACAAATCACTAACCGGTTAACTTTGAATTCAGAATTCGAGATACTTATCAAAGAGGTTCGAATATTTTGGTATGAAGTCTGGTATATCACTATTTTTTCGGGGGGAAACTGTCTAACGGTGCCTGGTCTTCAGGGGAAAAGACCAAGGAGGGTGGGATTTTTATCTCACTAAGACCACCCCGGTGATCACCATCTGCACATGGAAAGGGCTCCGTCACTTCTTAAAGACCACCCTGAAAGCCTCTCTGTGCAATGCAACACCTATTAGGGCACATCCCTATTTTTCTATTTTCGAGATATCATCACTGAATACTTACCGACGCAAAAAGAGGGGTGTTTTTTTTTGGGGGGGGGTGGGAAATCATCCAATGACATCTCCCGCTCTGGGTGGAGCGGGAGGGCGTGTCAGACTCTTACTGACTAAAACCTACCCCTGTTCCTTCCCTGCCCTGAGTGCCCAGGGGCGCGGTAACTCTGTTTCTAATTTATCCACAACGCCTGGACAGAAGTTTGACCGCTATGTGTGTGTGTCTGTCTGCGGCACCGTAGCTCTTAAAAGGGTGAACCGATTTGAATGAGGTGTTTAGGGTTCCGTCCCCGAAGAGTCCAAACGGAGCACTTTTGTTGTCACTCACGTGTCCATCTGTCAGTCCGTTTGTCTGTCTGTCCGTCATCTGTCACAAAATTTTGTTGCGAAGAATTTTTTAACTTCCCATTGACCTATGAACTTGATATTTGGTGATAATGTTTATTGGTACGTATATTTTACTAACAAATACCAATATATTGATAAATCTGATGTTTTCTTTGATAATTCCCTTATTTAGTACGGAACCGTAAATGTGCGAAGTACGACACACACTTGACCGGTTTTATTATACATAAATTTGAACTTCATAGAGATAATGATATTTCGTTTACGATTTGCGAGATACCTATCTGATTAGTGGTGCAAGCGAGCCTATAAATATTTTCTTATTTGTCCCTACAGGGTGTAACTCACACAGGAAATTGGGTGGTCATATTTTAAATATTGCGTCTGCCCAAAGAAATTAACAACATTCTTCAAGAAACTAATTCCGGAAAAAAGAAAATTGGACCTCCCATACTAATAAATAAAAAATAAAAAAATAACTTTGTATGGCAAATCCATTTTTAGGGTTCCGTACCTGAATGGTATACCATTCAGGACATAATAATTATGAGAAAAAAAACTTTTTTACACAAAAAATAACCGACTTTCAAAAAAGAAAATACACTAAAAATTTAAATAATAACGTTAATCTCGGAAGTCGGTGTTTGTATTTTATTTTTAGTGTATTTACTTTTTTGGAAGTCGGTTGTTTTTTGTTTTGTAAAAAAGTTTTTTATTTTTCACTTTTTAGTTGGTAAGCCCCAGAACTAAAAACCGACTTACAAAAAAGAAAATACACTAAAAATATTGCTGCCTCTCACGTGTCCGTCTGTCTGTTCGTCGTCTGTCACACAGGTTTTACAGCCAAACGGTTGGAGCTACAGTCTTCAAATTTTCACAGTATAAGCATCTTGTTGACCCAAAGCCATACAAATAGTCAAAAATACATTTGGTACGGAACCCTAAATGTGCGAAGACCGACACGCACTTGGCCGGTTTTTTTTTTTTTGGAATTTACTATAATTTCTTGAAGAAAGTTGTTCATTTCCATGTAGGTATATAAAATATGACCACTCATTTCCGTTACGTTAATGTTTATCTGAGTCAGACCCTACCAAGCTCATTACATTTATTTTGTACAAAATAATAATACATAAGTACTTGTAAATGCTCTGAAAAATACTAGCTCTGATAGTAATCGGCCTTATTAATGAAACTCTCCAACCGACTATTTAGTTTAAATACTGATTAATTCTGATTCCTAATCCAAATACCCTTATTTTTTTTAAAGTTTGGAAAATCCTAACGTGCACGCCTCATAACGCTCATTTCTTTTTGTGCTGAAAATAAATTGTGTTGCTGAATTATAGAGTAAAAAAAAATAATTGCGACTTTGACACCTTCAATATCTTCAGAACCAGTGGATTCCCAGGTATAGTGGAAAAAAATGATCCAAATAATGGGTACAATATGTGGCTTTCGGCTTCGGAAACTGTCTTTTTACAACCGATATACAAAAAATGCACTTTTAATCAGTCATCACTTTTAATTAAACATTAAAAAAAAGACAGTGAGTTTTGAAACGGTTCATTCATCTTGAGGAAATTCTGAACAAATTAAAAAAAAAAAAAACACGATACGATAGTTTTTACGGCAGTTATTCGGCCGTCCAAATAAAATTGTTCTTTTTTTCTTTAAAGTAGCAGAACATTTTTTTTTTAAACAGTTTTCTCAAGTCTTGTCTTGATATTCGTGTACTCATATTATCCTATGGATGAAGTATGAACGTAATAGAGTCATTTTAAGGCCAGAAAATTGCTTGGCCTTGTTGTTTGTTTGTTTTTTTTTTAAAAACGTTGTGACGTGTTGAGATTAGATCACTATCTCAAACGCTTCGCATTATAAGGCGTGCAAAATCATATATACAACTGCAGCTTCTTCATTTGTGATAGAATAATCCTACCTATGCCAATATTTAAGGCATAATAACAGCAATCAAAGTTCCCATTGTTAATTTAGCTGCCACAAAAACTTCGTTAATATGAGTCGTTTAGTGTGTGTTAGTTGGAGTGACGTCACCCCAGCTTCCTCATTCAATACAGACAAACCAGTGAGGTTAGAGTTTTGGACTAAAGTCAGAAAAATAAGGCATAATAGCTGCACAAGGAAGAAAAGAACTTCAACGATAATACTTAAAACTGTTGAAACTACGATTAAAAGTGTGTTGTATAAGCTGGAGTGACGTCACCCCAGCTGCTCAATCATATCTGCCAATCGTAAGAAGATATGACTACGTATTTTAGCTGAAAAATTAAGGCATAATAGCTGCCACAGGCAGCAAAATTTTCAAATCTCTGGTCAAAATACTCTATGAGTTATTTAAACCGATAAGCATCTGTAAGCTGGAGTGGCGGCACCCCAGCTGCTCATGTCATATCTTCTGAA
Organism: Polia nebulosa; assembly: GCA_951329385.1. Taxonomy (NCBI): domain Eukaryota; kingdom Metazoa; phylum Arthropoda; class Insecta; order Lepidoptera; family Noctuidae; genus Polia; species Polia nebulosa. The sequence goes on from OX589608.1 coordinate 8,071,968, forward strand.
CGAAAGAAGACAAAATTATGTATTATATGCTCAAAAGTTAAGACATAATGGCTGCCAAAGGCAGCAAAATTTTCAAATCTCTAGGCCTTGAAGTTTCCACGTAATAAATAAATAAAACAGTTTCCGCGCCAAAAATTCAAATTATTGCTTCGGAAGAGGTAAAGACCAGCTTTGCCGGTCCGTGCGCTACACACACGCTACATTATTGCAACCAAGTTTGAACTTAGTAAGCATTCTGTTAGAAGTAATGACTTCTTAACTTGCGCTCAAACTAATTTTAATTTTGTGTATTGAAAATATAGTCTGAGAGCTGACTGAACTTTAATGGAAACATGAATATTATATTAAAAACTAGATATCAAGTTTAGACGACGAGAGAAATACTATTATTGTTTTTTTTTTTTGAGAATTTGTATTTATCTATTGAGAAGTTGGTAATCAGTATTTAAAACTGAGAATATGGTTTCTTAACATAAATACACAGTTACAACTCTTTATTCTGATCCTTTTATTGTGTAAATAAAAACGAGTATCCTATTAGCCTGGTTTGTTGCTGGTTTATTTTTTTTATTTTCGCTAACTATAAGCATATGGGTAGCGAATATTTACAAATAAGGCTAAATACTGATTAGCGGTTTCTAAATTCAAGATACGAACGTCACGAAAAAACCTCATTGAAATAATAATTAGTCAGTACTTACCTACTTACGGGAGGAGCTCGTGGCTAAAGTAATAACAGCAGCACGGGTCGATCCACCAGGTTAAGCTACGCTTGCCGGGGTTGGACCATGGATGGGTGACCATCTTTACATACCGAGACTCCTGCGTGCCTCGGAAAGCACGTTAAGCCGTTGGTCCCGGCTGTCAATCGTGGATCTTTGATAGTCGTTACGGATCGTCAGAAGCCCGAAAGTCTGACAACCAGTCTTAACAAGGGGTATCGTATTACCCGGTACCTTTGTTGTGGAGGTCAGATAGGCAGTCGCTCTATGTAAAATACTGGTATTCAGCTGCATCCGGTTAGGCTGGAAGCCGAACCCAAGATAGTTGGGAGAAGGCTAGGCAGATTGATACCTATTTAATTAAGGGCACAAAATAAAAAATAAAAAATATTAAGAATGCTAATCAGTGTTTAAACTAATCACATGGTTAACTTTTTATAAATAAGGCTGCAAATATTTATTTAAAAAAAAAAAGGGATGGCTTCTGACTTATGAGTGTCGTGTGTGCATGCATTATGAAATCTAGGATGCTTTTGCAAAAGCTATGGTTAGACCTGTTTGGCGGTGATGGTTGGTTTGCAAAATGGTGGTAGTGATAATCGGGTATTGGACTATTTTTCAAAAATGTATCATTTTGAATGAATACTTTAATTTTTTATGAATTACAATTAGTGAAAAATAAATGAAATAAATACCTTCAATTATTTATAGTAGGTTTCGAGAAATCGAATAAAGGCTAAGGCAGTTGTAACACCACCGCGCACCGCCGGCGAGGAAGCGACTAACTATCGGCTATTTTGACGCTCAAGAAACGTACAATAGATATACATTCCGTGTAAACAAAAAGGATGCTTAAATTGATCGCTGGCTGTTCACACTGCGGGCGAGGACTCGCTCCAGAAGTTTTTTACTGAGCGACAAGAGCTATCAAAGCTTACTCGCACAGCGACACTCGCTCAGCGATGCGCGCTCGGCGGCCAGAACTCACGCCGAGAGACCAACCCGAGCGATTGGTGCAAGTAATCGCCCGTCGCACTCGAACACTCGCTTAAGGGCCTACCTCCGCATAAGTGGCGCCCTCATTGAATAAAAAATCGTATCTTAGCATAGAAGACAAAGATTAAAGAATCCTGTGTTGCGTTTATTACAGATAGAATAAGGTATTTTTACGTTGTTAAAACAGGACTCAAAATGTTTCATATCCAAAGTAGTAAGCAAAAGTACCAAAAACGGCCGTTTATGACACTATTTTGGATTCGAAAAATTTTTAGCCCTGTTTTAACAACGTAAAATTACCTTATCCTCATTGTAACAAAAGCAACATAGGATTCTTTAATCCTTATCCTCGCTTTGCTACGATTTTTTATTCAAGTCCGCCACTTGGCGGATATATACGCCTTAAAGCCCAGCGACTAAACTATCGGAACTACAGCTCGCTACTAGCTGCTCGCCAACTCGTTTCAGTTTGAAGCTCTACTCGCTACTCGCTCATCGCTGGCCGTGGGACAAGTGCCTTAGGCTTGTGTTTAAACGCCTACTAGAAATACACCTATTTTACTGCCAATAAATTCGAAATACCTGCTAGAATTGATAAATGCTCACCAAATTTTGTCTCATGATGTATTGTAGAGATGAAACCATTTTCCTTTTAACCTAACCTAAAATGTTACTGTTTCAGTTAAATAATATTTGGTGAGCATTTATCCATTTTGGTTAGCAAAAAGAATATAATGTCTAGCATTTGAATTGTACCCATAAAGAAATTTAAATTATGTCACCGGGTTATTGCAATTACAGTAAGATTGTATTATATCTTGCGAAAGTATAAACTTTTGATATATTATGAATAGATTTTATAGTTATTATGTTCTTGTTGTGAGGTACGAATAAATAAATAAAAAAGGATTTAAAAAAAAAAAAAATATTAAGTATATTTTTTTTTTCAAATACAATAAAAATCATCTAAATTCGATAATTTACAATGTATCAGTCTTTTTTTTTTTAAAAAAAAACGTTTATATTTTTACGTGATTTTTCATAAACTAAAACCTTAGCCTAACCCTAGAGACCATGTTATGAGATATTTATGTCACCGGCTAATTGTAAACACTTTATGATAAATCAAGTGAGATAGTGGTCAAACGCGTGCCTATCAACAATAAAAAATCGTACGTGACCCATAAAATGTTTTTTATAGGAATTCCTTGTTTATATAATAGGTATACTAGCTGACACGGTATATGTTGTTTTGCGATAAAAAAAATTGGGGGGTTGGGGGTAGGAGGGTAAAAAATAATTTACGACCTGTTCTCGTACCTAACAAATATACAAAATTAAAAATTCATTAAAATCAGTCAAGCCGTTTCGGAGGAGTCCAACCACAAACACCATTTTTTTTTTGTGGGGTGGGAAATCATCCAATGACTTCTCCCGTTCGGGGTGGAGCGGGAGGGCGTGTCAGACTCTTACTGACTAAAACCCACCCCTGTTCCTTCCTGCCCTGAGTGCCCAGGGGCGAGGTAACTCTGTTTCGAATTTATCCTCAACCCCCGGGCAGACAAACACCGTGACACGAGGTTTTATAAGTTATGTTTATGTATTACATTTTGTTTAGTTTATTTAAGGGCGTGGTAAGGTTAATTCGGTAAATAACATATATATATGCGATAAGTAAGTGGATTTCCACAAAATTTGAACAATATTTTCCTAAATTTTCATTGCAAAATGTTAAAAAATGTGCGAGTGACAGTGAATTTTCGGAACGCCTCGAAAAAAAGTTGTTTTGCGGTGTAGATGTATCATAATTCGCTACAGAATCATTTGAAACAAAAAAATCAAAACGCTCGCGCTGGGTTAAAAAACAAAAAAACTTTCCTCTGTAATTAACTGTCAATTTGTGTTTTTTATTTATAAGTTTTATGTGTACATTAAAGAATAATAATCGTAAATTCTTTATCTTCAATAAAACTCGATTACATTGTAAATAATCAAAGGATGAGATTTATTGTACTTATTTCAAATTAACATCTATTTATAATCTCTCGATGGATTTATTATAATATTACGGTGTTTGCATTTATCTTGTGACATTTATAGCGATAGCGACTAGATTTGTTTTTAATTATGAGATTTTACCTTATGGTTTAATGTATTTTTATAGTCTTTGATAACTGTCAAAATCGCGTGACTCCTTTGTCTTAAAAAATCGTGTCGCTAGATAATTTTCTCCCCTAGACCAAATATGAACCAAAAAAGTACACCATCTATAATAAAACTCTATTCAGCAGATTTGCGGTCTCCCCACGCTGGCCAGACAATGCAGAAGCCGAAATCAAGACCGCGAAAGCTAAAGCCGACAAGAAAGCTGAGGAAGCTGCGGCTTCCAAATCTGGAGATGCGGCTGCGAATGGCGACAAACCAGGAAGTTCGGTCCAAACTTCCAGCAGTTTTGGTCCAAACTCACAAAAATCAAACAGTTCCGGCAGTGCCAGCTTTTCGGATCTAAAAGCAGGAAGTTCGGGCCATAGCTCCAGGAATTCCGGTCCAAACTCAAACAAATCGGACCAAAACGGAGACCTGCCGGGTCCTTCAGGCGAAAATGGGGAATATTTCGAATCATGGTCGGAGAATATGGATGAATATCCTAGTTTGTTTGAAGACGATATTCGGGATGACTGCAGGGGTCCTCAGTTTACTTTGACGAAACGACTGATGCGAGATCTAACGAATACATGCTCTAACCTAACGTCTTTGTCTCTTGAGTATTGTAATATCGATTACAGATCGGTGAGTAAACTTGAGACATTTATTTATTATTTATTTATGGAAGTGAAAACTTCTTTAGGCATGTTGGGCACTTTTGGGATGGAGAAAAAGCACTGAACTCGAGTGACCGTAGCGCTCAGATACATATTAAACAGATGAATATATGATCTATCGTGTATGTATATCCATCTTCGACCACATCACCGCTTACCATCAGGTGAGATAGTGGCCAAACGCGAGTCTATTAATGATTCAAGGCGCTATTAGCTGCCAACGACCTTGAGTGGTTAGCTTGCGTGTTCTGCGCTGAGCTCACGTAACGCGTCGTATGTCCACCCAGTAATAGGACTCGCCCATCAAGGAGCGCTATTCGAAATTAGACGCATTATTAATTTATTACACATAAAACAACAACTATTAAACTAAAACACTAAGACTAAATTATAAATAATTAAATGATCTTTAAAATGGTGAAGGTTTCATAAAAATACGCTTTATAGTTTTTGCGTGATTCTCAATTTTTTATCCGCGTTATACATAACTTTACAAATTAATTACACTATGTTATAAAAATATAATTTCAAATATTCTCAGATTAAATTACGATGGAAATTGTCTAGAGTAACAAATATTTTTTTCAGGGAAATAAGACTAGTTTAGACGTGATGTTCAATTAAAAAACATTAAAAGTCGTATAACTGCGCCCCCAACGCTCCTCGCGATCCGCTACGAGTGCTACGACTGCGACGTCGTAGCACTCTCATAGCGAATCGCGTAGCGGTGTCGGTGACGGTGACGCCCTGCCCAACGCGCCTAAAGAAGTTTTCACAAATGTGTGTGTATATCCAATAATTTAGTTTTCAGTTCTGACGTGCAGTCCTACGACTCACAGTTCTTTACTAAGACTTCATGCACGAAGTACTAAGGTGGAAGCTCCAGGGCAGCCCGCGAAATTCAAACTTTCTTAAGTTTTTTGCAATTTGCAGGTCAGTGTCAGGTTGTATCTTGGTCAAAATTTGATTCGCGGCCGTAGCAAGTATGTATTTATAGAATTATAATCAATAAAATCATCAATACATCTCTCTTAGTTAGAATTGATGCCAAATGTCATGATTTCATGAAATACTTACATTTGCCATCAATTCTAACTGAGAGAGTTGTATTGATGATTTTAATTATTTTTAATTATTATAATTCTATAGACACATACTTGCTACAGCCGCGAATCAAATTTTGACCAAGTTAAAACCTGACACTTACCTGCAAATTGCAAAAAACTTAAGAAAATTTCGCGGGCTGCCCTGCACGCGTAGCATGATCACCGTAGAAACGGGTTTTGTCGACGGAAGAATAGACAAAATTACAGATTGTAGAAAGATTTCTACCGTCCTAAGCATGGCGATGTTAAAACTGACGAGAAGAAATGTTTCTATTCTTCAGTCGACAAAAGTCTACAATGCAAAGCATGATCACCAATTTTTCTCTACTTTTAACACTTTTTCTTTTAAGTGTTAGAATCATTTCTTCTCAACAAGTGTCAAATAGTCTACATCACATTGGACCTAGATAAGATATATAATGATTTTATGGACCGACAGACAGATGGACAGACGAACAGACTTACAGACGTACCTACAGACGGACATACCGACAGACGGACAGACGGACAGATGGATAGACAGACAGACGGACATACGTACAGATATACAGACGGACATACTGACAGACGGATAGACAGACAGACAGATGGACAGACGGACATACGTACAGATATACAGACAGACGTACTGACAGACGGATAGACAGACAGACAGATGGACAGACGGACGACCGACATACAGACAGACGGACAGACGCACAGACAAACAGAAAGACAGACAGACAGACGGGCAGACGGACAGACGCACAGACAAACAGAAAGACAGACAAACGGACGACGGACAGACAGATACGTAAGTGACAGCAATTGGGCTCCGATTAGTCGCACAAAATTTTGTGACAGACGATGGATAGACGAAATTGAAAGAATGAATATGTCTTTGTCTTCATAGAAACGCGAGTCTACGGGTCGCCCCGTGCGCCCTGCGGACTCTCCGTCCGCTTACCGGCCCATTGTGCTGCTCGACGAGGTGGGCAAGCTCTTTGAAAGAGTAATTGCAGACCGCCTCGTCGGGCAGATGGTGCGGGTGGGGCCGGATCTGGCGGAGAGCCAGTACGGCTTCCGCAGGGGGCGCTCCACGGTGGACGCCATCATGCGCGTACGAGCCCTCACGACGGGGGAGGCAGTTGCCCGGGGCAGGGTCGTCTTGGCGGTGTCTTTGGACATCTCCAATGCCTTCAACACCCTGCCCTGGAGTTGCATAGTGGAGGCACTCCGGTATCACCGGGTGCCGCCCTACCTCCGTCGCGTAGTCGAGGCGTATTTGACGGACAGAGCCGTCATCTACCCCGGTCATCAGGGAGAATGGAACCGGCGAGAGATGTCGTGCGGTGTTCCACAGGGATCGGTCCTGGGGCCGCCTTTGTGGAACATCAGATACGACTGGGTGCTGCGCTGCGACCTCCCCATTGGCGTCAGCGTAGTGTGCTACGCTGACGACACGCTAGTCTTAGCGCAGGGGTGGTCGCACGAGGCGGCGGCCGACCGTATGACACGCGGGGTTGCGACAGTCATAGGGAGGATCCGGCAACTGGGACTCGAGGTGGCATTGCACAAGTCCGAGGCCATGTGCTTTCATGGCTATCGGAACGAGCCACCGGCAGGTTCCCAGATCACGGTAGGAGGGGTTCGCATCGGCGTCGAGGGTACGATGAAGTACCTGGGACTCGTCCTCGACAGCCGGTGGAACTTCGTCGAGCATTTTCGACGTTTGGCTCCCAGATTGGACAGGGCCGGGGCCGCCTTGAAGCGGCTCCTACCCAATCTGAAGGGGCCAAACGCCTCCTGCCGGAGGCTCCACGCGGGGATCGTGCGGTCCATGGCCCTCTACGGGGCACCGGTGTGGGCGCGTTCGTTGACGCAGCGGTCAACGCGCCAAATGAACGCGGCCCAGAGGGTCATGGCCATCCTCATCATCCGGGGATACTGCACGGTCTCCCGTGAGGCAGCGAGCCTCCTTGCCGGACTGTCACCGTGGGATCTGGAGGCAAAAATCCTCGCGCACCTGTACGAGTGGCGCGAGGAGGCTAAACGCCGGGGCGAAACTCCGCTGCCGCGACAACTCGCGGCTCGGCGGACAGAGCTCCGGCAGGATCTCATGGTGACATGGAGAGAGCGACTGTCGCAACCCAGCGCTGGGCACGCCACCATCGAGGCGGTAGTGCCCCTCTTTGAGGAGTGGCTGGAGAGGCGCCATGGCGCCCTCACCTTCCGCCTGACGCAGGTGCTCACCGGACATGGCTGTTTCAGGAGGTACCTGTGTCGGATCAAGGCGGAGGTGACCCCTGCGTGTTTCCACTGCGAGGATCGCCCAGTGGACACGGTGGAGCATACGGTGGAGGTTTGCCCCGCCTGGGCAGAACACCGCCGTGTCCTCGTGGATGCGATAGGCGGCAGCGACCTCTCGCGCCGTGCCCTGGTTCAGGCCATGGTACGGAGCGAGAGGGAATGGGGGGCCGTCTCCTCCTTCTGCGAAGCAGTAATGCTCGCGAAGAGGGAGGCGGCACACGTTAGGGAGACTCAACGGAGTCAGAGTCGCCCTAGCGCCCTCAGCAGCAGCCGTCGCAGGAGACGCCAGGGGCTGCGAGACGATCTCCGGCCACCGTAGACCCGGGCCTGCGGACGGCGAGTAGCGGGTAACTCGCCGTCCGATCAGCACCAGGCCCGAGAGTCGACGGCGCGTAGTGTTCCACGCGCGCCTCAAAGAGTTGTCAGCAAAGGACGGGGCCTGCCACGGCCAGTGCCTGCCCGGGGGTGGAGGATAAATTCGAAAGAGTTACCTCGCCCCCGGGCGCGTAGGGCAGGGAGGAACAGGGGTGGGTTTTAGTCAGTAAGAGTCTGACACGCCCTTCCGCTCCACCCCAGAGCGGAAAGAGTCATAAGATGATTTCCCACCCCCAAAAAAAAAAAAAAAAAAAACGGGTCGCCCCGTGCTCGAGCTCCACCTTAATGCTTTAGGCATTCTCTACCAGTCAACCATGGGTAGTGAAGAGATTACATGGCAGGTGCATCGTTGTAGGTTAGAAGCATAAAATATAAAAATATATATAAAATATATATATAAAAAAAAAAAAATTCATGTGAAGAATGGAAAATAAAAAAAAAACTATAAAATTATGCCCAATTCTTGTAGAAAATTAATTTAATTTTTTTAAACTCTCCTCTAATTTTCTGTGAGATCATTGGTTGATGAGATACTGATGATCAAAAACAAAACGATCCTTATTAACCGACTTCAAAAAGAAGGAGGTTATCAATTCGGATGTTTGTAAAATTATGTTTTTGTTCGAAAGGGCTTTATTCCGAAATGGTACCATTTAAATTTCATATAGATTCGATGATGAGTTTCGGAGACAGACAACGGAACTCTTCAAAAAATGACAACAAATCAACTGCGATTGCTGCGATCGTATGTCTATGTAGTGTTAACACAATTTAATGGGGAACCACAACTAAAAAGTGAAAAATAAAAACTTTTTTACAAAAAATAGAACAGACTGCCAAAAAAGTGCAAATTAACTTTAATTTCGGTGTCAAAAATAAAAAAACGAAGACACGAAACCAGAAACAGCGACTTCCGATATTAACGTTATTTTGCACTTTTTTTTTGGAAGTCTGTTCTATTTTTTGTAAAAAAGTTTTTATTCATTCAAAGACTGAATGAAAAAGGATCGTTTTGTTTTTCAGCAATAAGTGGTCGAATCAAGGTTTTCAAAAAACAAATTAAAGCGGAATGAACAAGTTATCTGCTCTATATTCTGGATAAGTCGTAAAAAAAATTCCAAGGCCGTAGACCAAAAAAGAAAATTAAAAAAAAAAAAAAAACTTTTTTCCACGTTATACATTAAGATTGCGCGATGCACATTACTTTGAAGAAAAATGTCGTCTTAAGATCTCAAAACTATGGGCCTGCGGACGGCGAGTAATGGGTAGCTCGCCGTCCGATCAGCACCAGGCCCGAGAGTCGACGACGCGTAATGTTCCACTCGCGCCTCATGACGGGGCCCGTCATGGCCGATGCCTGCCCAGGGCTTGAGGATAAATTCGAAACAGAGTTACCTCGTCCCTGGGCACTCAGGGCAGGGAAGGAACAGGGGTGGTCTTAGTCAGTAAAAGTCTGACACGTCCTCTCGCTCCACCCTAGAGCGGGAGATGTCATTGGATGATTTCCCACCCACAAAAAAAAAGATCTCAAAACTAGAGACTTTGAGCTTCAAATTGCTTTTTTTACGACTCCGAAACAATAATGTTTGACAAACATACGGCCATTTGAAAAATCCAAATGTCCAGAGAATATAATTCGCAGCAAATTAGCTGTGACAGACAGATAGACACTTGTGGTTCCGTATAAAGGTAAAAAAAAAAAACTGTTTACGCTGACGCTTTCGCCCTAAACGTTGTTTGAAACTTCTAAAATATTAATTTCCCATGTATGTATGTTTGCCCCACAGACCAACCTGCGTCATTTTCCCTTCCAACTCAAGAAGTTGTCTCTGCGTGGATCTAGGATTTACAATTTGCCCTTGAACACATCGTACCTGGGAAAAGTACAGGAACGCTTGCCGGAACTTGAGGTAAGAATGTCTTGGTATTGAACGTCAAAATTTAAAATGGAACCGCCATTTTTTTCTGGCGTGATTGAGTAACAAACATCCATTCAAACTTTCACATTTATAATATTAATAGGATTTCGTTCATAATTATTCTGTTTGTTGCAGAAAGTGTGTAAAGAAATGAGTATGGAGGTACTTAATAATCAGAGCAATTTTACTCTTCCAGTATCTGGATGTATCCGAATGCGATTGGTTTGAACCAGCCTCTCTGATGCCGCTCAGCAAACTTCCGAACCTCACTGAACTATACATGAGGGATTGCAAGCGCCTAACCGAGTGTGTGGCCTACGCCTCGCTCGCTACCCGCTACGGCTTTCGGCGACTTAGGGTAAGTCGATTAATGTGACGTAAGGATGAAAATGTGGGGTAAGGAAGAGAGTTTTAGGTGAGGAAGAAAGTGTGGGGTAAGGGAAACAGTTTAGGGTGAGGAAAAAAATGTATGGTAAGGAAGCGATTTAAGGGTGAGGAAGAAAATGTGGGGTAAGGAAGAGAGTTTTAGATAAGGAAGAAAGTCTGGGATAAAGAAGACATTTTAGGGTGAGGAAAAAATGTGGGGTAAGGAAGAAAGTGTGGGGTAAGGAAAAGAGTTTATTTAGGGTGAGGAAAAATGTGTGGGGTAAGGAAATAAGTTTAGGGTGAGGAAGAAAATGTGGGGTACGGAAGAGAGTTAAGGATGAGGAGGAAAATGTGGGTTAAGTAAGAGAGTTTAGGGCGAGGAAGAATATGTGGGGTAAGGAAAAGAGTTAGTGAGGCAGAACATGTGCGGTAAGGAAGAGAGTTAAGAGGGAACAGGGGCTGCAATTCTCCATACAAATGTATTCCCCTTTTTTCTTCCTGAATAAGGCCTCTAGAGCAATAGTTTTTTTTTATAAAGTCAAGGTCTGCTGTAGACACGTCCCTGCCATTTGCCAATTCTTTTTTTTTTTCAGAAACTAATAAGTAAAGAAACTATGACCCTCCAAAAATTACAAAAAATGGCCCATTTTTACTGCCGTGATTAGAGGACTACCAGACAAATCCGAAGAGTTTTTAACATAAAACCATTTAATAGGAACCTAGACATACTCTTTCCTAAAATTTTTGTGCCAAAAATAATTCAATCGGCTCAGTTTTCGAGGAGGAAAAAGGGGAATACGAAACGTCGATCTCGTCAAAAAATTTTGTGATAAAATTGGTCTGAGCTGCAGCTGTCTCTATCGCACTTTACGGGGGCAGGCTTGAGGAAGCACGGCGGCAATAATTTCTTCAAATACCTATTTTTCAAATTCTTCGCAGGCCCTGTTCCCTCTTAAGGGTGAGGAAGATTTATTGCGTCATCCTAATAAAATCCCCCATTAAAGTTTTGGATCCTTTACATTTATTTTGGTCTTTCGAGCAGAATTTCTTACCAAAAATGTAATTTATTGTTCATGGTAACAAGTTCAATGTTTTTAATAATTCGAGCAACAAAGACTCATCAACAACAATAAAATACAGTCACATTTAAACAGTCAAACAAAATACAATTACAAAGCTGTTAATCGATAAAATTAAATTAGTCATCATTATAAATTAAATTACGTAAATTAAAATTTAAAAAAAAATGTAAAATTTCAGTCGCTAATAAAGTCATGAACCAGACATGAACCGAATGCACATTCACTCCAAGGTCCTTATTTGCCTGTACACAATAGAACTTGTCTCACAATACCCCATGTCCCCAGGTATTCGACGTCCGAGGCTCCCCGCTAGCTGACTCCGAAGTATCAGCTCTGGGCTGGCTGCCGCTTCTCGAGGAGCTGTACGTGTCGCCACCCGAAGACTTCAGCCCCATGACGGAGCACACGCACTCCTGGAGCATCACCGACACCCCGCACAATGAGCTGGACGCTTGGGAGCAAGAGGTATAGGATTTAGACTCTTAGAACTATGTGGGGTAGGGTTGAAAGTTCATCAGCTCTGGGCTGGCTGCCGAGCGCAACCTCTTGACGGAGCACAAGCACTTCTGGAGCATCACTGACACCCCGCACAATGAGCTGGACTCCTGGGAGCAAGAGTTATAGGATTTAGACTCTTAGAACTATGTGGGGTAGGGTTGAAAGTTCATCAGCTCTGGGCTGGCTGCCGAGCACAGCCTCTTGACGGAGCACACGCACTCCTGGAGCATCGCCGATACCCCGCACAATGAGTTGGACACCTGGGAGCAAGAAGTATAGGATTTAGACTCTTAGAACTATGTGGGGTAGGGTTGAAAGTTCATCAGCTCTGGGCTGGCTACCGAGCACAGCCTCTTGACGGAGCACACGCACTCCTGGAGCATCGCCGATACCCCGCACAATGAGTTGGACACCTGGGAGCAAGAAGTATAGGATTTAGACTCTTAGAACTATGTGGGGTAGGGTTGAAAGTTCATCAGCTCTGGGCTGGCTGCCGAGCACATCCTCTTGACGGAGCACACGCACTCCTGGAGCATAACCGACACCCCGCACAATGAGCTGGACACTTGGGAGCAAGAGGTATAGGATTTAGACTCTTAGAACTATGTGGGGTAGGGTTGAAAGTTCATCAGCTCTGGGCTGGCTGCCGAGCACAGCCTCTTGACGGAGCACACGCACTCCTGGAGCATCGCCGATACCCCGCACAATGAGTTGGACACCTGGGAGCAAGAAGTATAGGATTTAGACTCTTAGAACTATGTGGGGTAGGGTTGAAAGTTCATCAGCTCTGGGCTGGCTGCCGAGCACATCCTCTTGACGGAGCACACGCACTCCTGGAGCATCGCCGATACCCCGCACAATGAGTTGGACACCTGGGAGCAAGAAGTATAGGATTTAGACTCTTAGAACTATGTGGGGTAGGGTTGAAAGTTCATCAGCTCTGGGCTGGCTACCGAGCACAGCCTCTTGACGGAGCACACGCACTCCTGGAGCATCGCCGATACCCCGCACAATGAGTTGGACACCTGGGAGCAAGAAGTATAGGATTTAGACTCTTAGAACTATGTGGGGTAGGGTTGAAAGTTCATCAGCTCTGGGCTGGCTGCCGAGCACATCCTCTTGACGGAGCACACGCACTCCTGGAGCATAACCGACACCCCGCACAATGAGCTGGACACTTGGGAGCAAGAGGTATAGGATTTAGACTCTTAGAACTATGTGGGGTAGGGTTGAAAGTTCATCAGCTCTGGGCTGGCTACCGAGCACAGCCTCTTGACGGAGCACACGCACTCCTGGAGCATCACCGACACCCCGCACAATGAGCTGGACACTTGGGAGCAAGAGGTATAGGATTTAGACTCTTAGAACTATGTGAAGTAGGGTTGAAAGTTCATCAGCTCTGGGCTGGCTACCGAGCACAGCCTCTTGACGGAGCACACGCACTCCTGGAGCATCACCGACACCCCGCACAATGAGCTGGACACTTGGGAGCAAGAGGTATAGGATTTAGACTCTTAGAACTATGTGAAGTAGGGTTGAAAGTTCATCAGCTCTGGGCTGGCTGCCGAGCACATCCTCTTGACGGAGCACACGCACTCCTGGAGCATCACCGACACCCCGCACAATGAGCTGGACACTTGGGAGCAAGAGGTATAGGATTTAGACTCTTAGAACTATGTGGGGTAGGGTTGAAAGTTCATCAGTTCTGGGCTGGTTGCCGAGCACAGCCTCTTGACGGAGCACACGCACTCCTGGAGCATCACCGACACCCCGCACAATGAGCTGGACACTTGGGAGCAAGAGGTATAGGATTTAGACTCTTAGAACTATGTGGGGTAGGGTTGAAAGTTCATCAGCTCTGGGCTGGCTGCCGAGCACATCCTCTTGACGGAGCACACGCACTCCTGGAGAACTTTCAACTCTACCCGAGTTGAAAGTTCTTTCCAGGGTCGCGGGAGTAATCGAAAGAGTTACCTTGCCCTGTCACAGGCAACTGAAGAAACTCGGGTGGGTTTTAGTCAGTAAGAGTCTGACACGCCCTCCCGCTTTACTGACAATGGGAGAAGTTATTTGATAATTTCTCACCCAAAAAATAAGGGTTGAAAGTTCCTTGTTCGACATTGATGAGCTTGACACATGGAAGCCAGAGGTATGTTAGAAGGGGGGACGGGTATGGGAGTTAAAAGCTTCTTAATGTTTGAGAAGAGAGGATCCCTACACCTGAAAACCGTGTTTACCTAGCTCGGTGCCTGCAGACTGAGGTACAGTATTGATAAATGATAAATGATGTTTATTTAGTAAATAGGTTACAAGGAACACTTTTACACGTTAATGTTTTTTGTCAGTTTTAGGGTTCCGCAGACCGTACTTCACCTAAGTATTTTTTTTTGTATTTTGTACGAAATTTAATAAGTAGAAATATTTTATAAGTTGGGCGACTATTACTCTAAAACTAACAGAGCTAACTTGTATGTATGTATGTATGTCAAGACGCGTAAGCCGTTATAGTTTTCCTTTTCATTTCGTTATATACAGGGTGTAACAGAAAGGTGTGGTCATATTTTAAGAACCGGTTCTGCCCATGGAAATGAACAACTTTCTCTAAGAAAAAATAGAAAATTCCCAAAAAAAAAAATGGAATTTCCATACAAAGTTATCATCACCTGATCAATATTTGTAGGGAGAATTTCCTCAGGTTTTCTTGAAGAAAGTTGTTCATATCGATGGGCAGATTCAATTCTTAAAATATGACCACACCTTTCTATTACACCCTGTATGCTGTGAATTTTTTTACATATCCAAAAGCAACCATTCACCTTTCAGCTAGGAAGGAGCCCGCGACACTTGACTTACAAAAACTACCAATTTAAAGCTTAATTTTACGCAAACGGATCCCTGATTCCAGAAATGGTTTTCATAGACCCGTATATTTTTGAGTGGCCTATCCAACGATACCCCACACCATGGGATAGACTAAAAAAAAAACATCCCCACTAAAACTTTTTTTCTTGGTTTTATTTTACCACTTTGTCGGCGTGATTAATATGTATATCCATGCCAAATTATAGATTTTTAGTACTAAGAGTCTCTGAGCTAAGTTGCAGACGGACAGACGGACATGGCGAAACTATAAGGGTTCCTTGTTGACTACGGAACCCTAAACATGAATACAGTTGACACATAATTTAACACACAATTAAAACTAAAAATCTCTTCTCTCATCTCCAACAGGAACCGGACTACTACAAGATTAAGAGCCCGGAACCGGAGTACGAGCCCGAGGATAGGGAGGAAGAACCCGACGAACGACACGGTGATGTGATGTTCAGCAACCCATGGTGGTCGCACGAGAGACGGTACGTTATTCTATATGTTACTAGCTTCTGACAGCGGCTTCAAGATCAAGAGCCCGGCACCGGAGTACGAGCCCGAGGATAAGTAGGAAGAACCCGACGATCGTCACGGTGATCTGATGTTCAGTAACCCGTGGTGATCGCACGAGAGACGGTACGTTATAGTATATATGTTACTAGCTTCTGACAGCGGCTTCAAGATCAAGAGTCTGGAACCGGAGTACGAGCCCGAGGATAGGGAGGAAGAACCGGACGAACGACACGGGGATGTGATGTTCAGTAACCCGTGGTGGTCGCACGAGAGACGGTACGTTATACTATATGTTACTAGCTTCTGACAGCGGCTTCAAGATCAAGAGTCTGGAAACGGAGTACGATCCCGAGGATAAGTAGGAAGATACCGACGAACGTCACGGTGACGTGATGTTCAGTAACCCGTGGTGGTCGCACGAGAGACGGTACGTTATACTATATGATACTGACTTCTGACAGCATCCTGTTCTAGAATTATTTAAATAAGGATGAATAAATACAAAAATAATAGTACTATTTAGTCCGTAAGTTAGATTATCAAAACAATATTGGACACATAATTTTTTTGCTTTATTTAAACCAACAATAAACGACAGATAAAACACATCAAAGTTCTGGCTTGTTACGGGGGCTTGTTACGTCTCTTCTTGGCAAAAAGTGGTGCATTTTTGACGCACTGAACCATCCTCATTTTTAACCGACTTTCGATAAAGGAGGAGGTTCTATGTCCGACTGTATGTATGTTTTGTTTTTTTTTTTTATGTATGTCCGCCGGTTTCTCCGTCAGTTGTGGACCGATTTTCAAAATTCTTCTTATCCGAAAGTATATACTCCCGAGGTGGTCCCATAGAAGTTTTATCGAAATTGCTTTTTGAAAAACTGAACAAAAACGAAAAATACGTATACCTCGATGACGTCTAAAAATTGAAAAATAAAAAACTTTTTTACAAAAAAAAAACAACCGACTTCCAAAAAAGAAACAACCGACTTCCAAAAAAGAAAATACACTAAAAATTAAAAAATAACTTTAATTTCGGAAGTCGGTGTCAAATAACGAAGAAATAAAATACAAACACCGACTTCCGAAATTAAAGTTATTTTTTAATTTTTAGTGTATTTTTTTTGGAAGTCGGTTGTTTTTTTTTGTTTCATCATCAGCCTTTTAATGTCCCCATTGCTGAGGCACAGGCCTCCTCTCTGTGAGAGGGTGTGGGCTGTAATCCACCACGCGGGCCCAATGCGGGTTGGTGGATGTCATATGTCTTCGAATTTTTGGTTCTAGGACATGCCGGTTTCCTCACGATGTTTTCCTTCACCGTTTTGAGAGCAGTGGTGATGAAATAACTTACACAAAGTAAAGCGCCTGCCTGGGTTTGAACTCACGACATGCAAGTCGTAAGTCGCGGCTGTTACCACTGGGCCACCACTGTTCTATTAGTTTACGTGACGAAAGACGAATACGTGTTCAATATTTTTTAACCCCCGACGCAAGAAGAGGGGTGTTATAGGTGTGACCGCTATGTGTTTGTGTCTGTCTGTGGCACCGTAGCTCTTAAACGGGTAAACCGATATGAATGCAGTTTTTTTAAATTTGAAAGCTGGTTTTCTAGCGATGATTCTTAGACATGTTTTATCAATCGTTACAAGGTTCTTTTGTGTTTTTTTTTAATTGTTGCTTTTCTTTTAAGCGTTAGGGTTTTATTAAATTTTTAATTTAATTGGTATCCTGTTATATGACTGACGGACTAAATATTTTTTTTAGTCACAGTTCTGCTTCACCCAGAAGAAAAGCCAATGTGCGGGCAGGACTGCGTCTGTCAGATTGGCTAGTTTACTTAAAATATAATATTTTTTGGCGAGTTATTATTCTGAATTAGCGCTCAGCATTTGTGGAACTGCCGGTTTTTTTTTTTGCGGGGTGGGAAATCATCTTATGACTTCTTCCGCTCTAGGGTGGAGCGGAAGGGCGTGTCAGACTCTTACTGACTAAAACCCACCCCTGTTCCTCCCTGCCCCACGTGCCCAGGGGCGAGGTAACTCTTTCGAATTTATCCTCAACCCCCGGGCAGGCATTGGCCGTGGCAGGCCCCGTCCTTTGCTGACAACTCTTGTTCGTCGCGCGTGGAACACTACGCGCCGTCGACTCTCGGGCCTGGTGCTGATCGGACGGCGAGTTACCAACTACTCGCCGTCCGCAGGCCCGGGTCTACGGTGGCCGGAGATCGTCTCGCAGCCCCTGGCGTCTCCTGCGGCGGCTGCGGCTGACGGCGCTAGGGCAACTCTGCCGCTGTTGAGTCTCCCCAACGTGTGCCGCCTCCCTCTTCGCGATCATTACTGCTTCGCAGAAGGAGGAGACGGCCCCCCATTCCCTCTCGCTCCGTACCATGGCCTGAACCAGGGCACGGCGCGAGAGGTCGCTGCCGCCTATCGCATCCACGAGGACACGGCGGTGCTCTGCCCAAGCGGGGCAAACCTTCACCGTATGCTCCACCGTGTCCTCTGGGCGATCCTCGCGTGGAACTGCCGGTGCGAATGGTTTTTGTAGGGGTCGATTTGCGAATATTATTAACTCAGAAAGAAAAAGTAAATGTATGTATGTACAAACAGGGTGTAAAGCGGCCCCGACACGATCAATTGCGATTGTCAATTTTACGTCATTTTCAATGGGTATTGATCATTTACCGAGTACAAATGAAGGGATTGTCTATCGCAGATCATGATTGAAATTGATGATAATTCTGATTGATGCTCAATTTGTAAGGAGCTATTGAAGCTGACAATTGATCGTTTAACTGATAGTCAGGTCAATATAGACATTTAAAATAACAAAACTGCCCGGCAAGCCAAATATTGACGGAGAGCTGAGGTTTACCATTACAAATAAAGTTTTAAAAATCCCCATCGATCCTATTGTGTGCTACAAAAGTGATTCGGGGTCAAAGTAACGAAAACAACGGATCAGCGTTGTTATGATTTTTCCAACTCCTTGCGAATGTGTTCAGGCGCCTTCATTTTGTTGGCGTGATTAATATAATAGCCATGCAAAATTACAGCTTTCCAGTGCTGTCTCTAAGCTAAGCCGCCGACTGACAGACATACAGACAGAGAGAAACTGTAAAGGTCCCTTGTCCTTGTTAGGACTACAGGCTCCTAAAACCTCGTACTAGGCCTTCAGTATCTTACAGAAATATCAATATAAAAATTCAGTTTCTCCCACAGAATAATCGTGATCCAACCGAACGCGAACCGCCAACTCGAAGAACACTACCCTCTCATGCAGCGCCAGCCTCCAAACGCGGCTGAAGAAAACTGGGTACCACAACCTCCCACGGGGTTTAGGATACCCAGACATGCCATAGAAGAGGTACGATTACCAGGGGGAATACCCTTACCCCCCATGCACTGCTTGCCCGGCTCCATAGATATCGTACCAGGGGATCTCATCCCAAGGCTTGTGCGCCAGCCACACGTACCTCAAGAACCTCCTAGGCCGGGTCCTGTAAACCCGAAACCGGTGCCTACAGATCCGCGAGATGATACGCTGTTGCGTCAGGGCACTGCGGTTCCAAAGGCGGATCTCCCGAACCAACGACCAAACGCGAGACCAGCAAACCAAGAATCGGGGCCTTCGAACCTTCAAGCGGGACCTGCGATGTATCGGCCGAGTTCTATGAATATACATCCGTGTCCCCCACACCCAAACCCACGACAAAGTACCGCATGCCCACAGTTCTCAAACCTACCACCTACTTATTCAGCCTTTCAAGGTGGTCCCGCATTCTACCGGCCGGGTCCTGCAAACCCACAAGCTGGTCCATCAAACCTACAACCGGGTCCTACAAACCCACAAGCGGGTACCTCATACACACAGCCGGGTCCTGCAAACGGGCGACCGGGTCCTGCAAACCCTCAAGCTGGTCCATCAAACCTACAACCGGGTCCTACAAACCCACAAGCGGGTACCTCATACACACAGCCGGGTCCTGCAAACCCTCAACCGGGTCCTGCAAACCCTCAACCGGGTCCTGCAGACCCACAACCGGGTACCTCATACTCACTACCGGGTCCTGCAAACCCAGAACCGGGTCCTGGGAACCAACAACCTGGTAGCAAGAAACAAACAAAGATACTACTGGGTGCCACGATCTATGGTCCTGACAACCTACATGCGACTGTCCGATACCATGAAAGGCCTGAAGCTGGTCCATCAAACCCGCAACCGGGTACCTCACACCCACAAGCGGGTTATTCAAACCAACGACCGGCTCCATCAAACGCACAAGCGGGTCCATCAAACCCGCAACCGGGTCCATCAAACCAGCAACCGGGTACCTCACACCCACAAGCGGGTCCATCAAACTCGCAACCGGGTACCTCACACCCACAAGCAGGTTATTCAAACCAACGACCCGCTCCATCAAACGCTCAAGCGGGTCCTTCAAAGCCTGGCCAGGATCCTTCACAGCCACAACCCGGCTCCTCAAACCAAGCAGGGCAGAATGCCGAAAAACGTCGGTCTAACATCAACGATGCGATGGACTTAGCCAAACGTCGTCGAGTCGAGGAAAAGGATGAGGAGATGAAAATATTGCGCCCAATCCCACCTAATCCAGCAAACTTACGTAATCATAACACAGAACGATGCCCTCGACTTAGGCTTGAGGATAATGAAGACCAT
This sequence comes from Polia nebulosa, assembly GCA_951329385.1. Taxonomy (NCBI): domain Eukaryota; kingdom Metazoa; phylum Arthropoda; class Insecta; order Lepidoptera; family Noctuidae; genus Polia; species Polia nebulosa. Next base: position 8,092,207 of record OX589608.1, read on the forward strand.
GTCAACCAGGGAGTAGAATTGCATAGACACCCTGCCTACGTGAGATTCAGACGTCGCGATTTGAGACCCATAATGCACATAGATGTCGACCTTGATAGACAATCGACTCTACATCTAGGCGCCCATGTTGGATACAATTTAGTCTCCGATTCGGCGATACTACGCTTCGGGAGGGCAGAAAATGAGAACGTAAACTACGTACATATCGGAAGAAATGGTATACATCACGGTTCTGAATCTGGAAGTCGGCCGGATAGGTCGAATTTGCGCATACTCTCAGTAACTGGGTACAGAAATATTACAGACAGGAGTTTGCAGCATCTGGTCACAGCAGCCCCGTATCTTCTGCATATTGATTTTTCGGAGACCAGCGTCACTCCGAGGGGAGTGGAACTCTTCAGAGCTGTGAGACCGGAATGTGAAGTCATATATAGCGAATTTAATCGGCAGTCTTAAGTTTGAAAAGGAGGTTTTAGTTCAGATTTTCGGATAAAAATATTGATGATTTTTTTTTCGAGTTTTTACTCGATTTTCGGTACTAAAGTTGGGAAGGATGTTTATAAAAAAAGGTCTGATATAAAAAAGGATAGTTATATAAAGTATGGATGTAAGAATAGTGTCGGATATTTGTGAAAATGTCTGATTATAAGGATAGAATGTTGTAAAAAGATCTTGGATTATATCGCAGCTCGGATGATAGGAAATCGAACATTTAATAAATGTTTAGAAATTCAGGGTCAAATTCTTGAAAATATATCTCAAAATTAAATTCGCAATTTTTTTAAATTTCAGATCCAAAAATTCGGATCCAATCGACTTAAAAGTCAAAAATGTCCGACTCATAGGCCGAAGACGCACTAGGCGACTCGCAAAACCGCCAAGCGCGCAGTTCTTGTGGTTACGTTTTTACAAGATTTTATTTAAGGTAGAAGCGCCAGGGTAGACCTTTAAATTCAAATTTTCTTACGTTTTTTGCAATTTGCAGGTCAGTAAAAAAAAAATTGCAAAGAAAAACGTAAATTTATACTACTTCGCCACCCGTGTTCCACTCCCCAGTTGCTAAGCCAACCAGTGCGTTTTTGGCCATTGAAAGTCGAATCCAATAATATTGTTTCGTACCAATAAAGATGAAATCACACTAAAGTGTCAAAGATACACACACCAGTACTATTTGGTAAAAATGTAAAAAAAAATTAAATTATATCTTAGTCATATTTAAAGGATTTTAGATTTGTGTTCATGTTTCTTTGCAGAATTATCGCAAATGTCGATGAAATGATATAAAAAAGTGTGTCTAAGCTCACCTACACCACAAACTAAACTCATTTAAGGTGGAAGCTCCAGGTAACCCGCGAAATTCAAATTTTCTTACGTTTTTTGCAATTTGCAGGTCAGTATCAGGTTTTATGTTGAACAAAATATGATTCGCGGCCGTAGCAAGTACGTATTTACAGAACTGTAATCATTAAAATCAAATGTCATGATTTCATGAAATACTTACATTTCACATCAATTCTAACTGAAAGAGTTGTATGGATGATTTTAATGATTATAATTCTACAAATACATACTTGCTACGGCCGCGAATCAAATTTTGACCAAGATACAACCTGACATTAATCTGCAAATTGCAAAAAACGTTTTAAGAAAATTTGAATTTCGCGGGCTACCCTGGAGCTTTCACCTTAACACTAAATGTATTTAAAGCATAATGAAGGTTTTATTAAATGACGTACACCAGATGGCAGCACTGAGGCGTCAAGTCCAGGCACCTGTCAAAACTAGTATTGGGATTTTATCCGGATCACTCCACACCCGGATACTCATAAATGTGCGTTTTTACTTAAGTATTTATCCAAAACAGCGGATAAATACTACCCACAGTTTTAGTTAGGATATTTAACGTAAATTTTGTTATTTTACAAACAAAAGAATTTAAATAAATGAAAATCTGAAAATATAGGTTTGTACCGTACTTTATTAATCACTTTAACAATAACAAAAAGCCAGTAATACTCGATCATGAATATTTTCTTCTAGCACTGTCAAAGATAGATAAAATTATTCATTTGTCAAATTGTCATAAATGCACAAAAACTCAAATCATTGTAATAATCAGAAAATTACATAATAAGTTTTTGACATTAGTGAAATTGACGCCAACGTCATGTTTACGTCAATATGTTTCGATTTCTTAGTAAAAGACCCGACGCCTATGTGGCGCCAACTGGGGGCGTTTTCCTGAAAACTGTCATTTTGTCATCTCAAAACGATTGACAGCATTGTCCATTGTACGAACTTAGGGTGCGTTTCCTCTGAAGTGAGCTGGGCAGAGCGGAGCGAAGAGGTGCAGGAATCGACCAATCACAATGGTTGAAATCTTCATCGCGTCACTCGTCTCGTCTGTGATTAGTCGATTCCTGGACGTCTGCTCCGCCCTGTAGAACCGCACCCTTAGACTTCCATTTGGTCCGTTGTGCGTGGATTTGACGAAGTGTTGGTGGATGGACGATTGCCAGTTAAAGAACAATGAAATAATATCGTTTAGCGCTAAATACATTTACTAGTTTGTGGTGAAACTTGACCAAAGACTAACCTTTTCTCGATTCTTGACTGTTAAGAATTATCGAGACTTGTTCGCCGAAATACAAAGACAGAGTTATCTTTTTCTTTATGCTATGTCCATCCTTTTCTTGCCTAAATGAAAAGGTAATACGACAAAGTACTGATTCTTTTCACTCTTAATTTTTTCCGAGCGTGAGGTATCAATTAAATACACGATTTATGCCAAAAACAACTTAAAAAAATAATAGGCGGTCACGGGGACTAGAAGTGAAAACTTTAAAGTAATTATTATCTGAAACACAATTAAAACAATACACAGTAAGGGGATGTTCAAGTATTACGTAAGCGGATTTATTAAAATTATTTATCACGAGCAAAAATATATACACAAACAAACTTTACTTGTTACTACACAGGCAAAGTAATTTCCACTTTAAAAACATCAGTTGTTAACGAGTTATGTGAACAAAAATGTACTGAATAGTAGATTATTCCTCTTTATGATTTTTTTTTTTGCATAAATCGTCTTATGATTGGTACACGACGTAACGCCTGGAAAAATTTTGATGTGACTAAAAAATCAGATTGTTTATCTGTCTACTAAAAAAAAACTATTATTATTACTATTATTTGAAATGATTCTGCATGCTTTAAGTTTCTTAATTATAAGGGTATTTATATTAATTTTTCGTGTTAAATTAAATATAATATCTGCATGTCTATTTAATGACTTTAGAATTAATATTTAACTATATTGTAGTCTTAGGATAAGGTATATTTGAATTTCAAGTAATATTAAGGTTGTTTTTCGAGTTAGAGTTTCTACTGCAAGATAAATGCCTCTTCAGACTAGAGAGAAACGAGGGGAGGAACTACACAATAGAAATGACGTCACAACCATCTTAAATCACGCTATGCATCCTACATTATGGCTCGACGAGTCCCGGAGAAACGATTAAACTGTCTTGGGTCCCGTGAAAAAATAAATCAGAAAAGAACAGCGGAGTAAGAAAAAAACATAATTAGGGCTCCAGCTGCAACCAGTTAGCCTTTAAGGTGAAAGCGCCAGGGTAGCCCGCGAAATTCAAATTTTCTTACGTTTTTTGCAATTTACAGGTCAGTGTCAGATTGTATCTTGGTCAAAGTATGAGCCGCGGCCGTAGCAAGTATGTATTTATAGAATTATAATCATTAAAATCATCAATACAACTCTTTCAGTTAGAATTGATGTCAAATGTAGTAGTATTTCATGAAATCGTGACATTTGACATTAATTTTAACTGAGAGAGTTGCATTGATGATTTGAATGATTACAGTTCTGTAAATACGTACTTGCTACGCCCGCGAATCATATTTTGACCAACATAAAACCTGATACTGACCTGCAAATTGCAAAAACGTAAGAAAATTTGAATTTCGCGGTCTACACTCGAGCTTTCACCTTAAAGCAAGAGCTCGGGGTCTCACCTCGAACAAAGAAAATTTAGTTCAAATAAATCTCAATAGATGGCGTAATATGCATCGATTTCTTATTGAAGTCTAAGTAATATTAATATTTTGAAACTACATATTGTTAAAACTGTATTTTCTTATTTAATAAACTGCCCTAAGCATAAAATTGTGGAATAATTGGCTTGTAATTCAATTTTAGACGATTATTGGAACGAATCTTTAGACATCTATATTCCTTGTACCAATAGATGGCACTGTTTGAAGTTTCAGAGCTTTACCATTCTCTTCTTTCAAATTTGTATAGTGACACATTTTGATATAGTTAAATTACTATGAGGTGTCAAAAAACACTATAAAATAATTCCTCAACGTGTGAGAAAATATTGGTAAGACTTTAAGTAAATTCATTCATCTTGCAAGCCGTCGCTGCTAACACCATCTAGCAAGGTGTAGAACTGTAGAGGACGGGCCTGAACGATGAACAAAAGTTGCTTGTGCCAGTCGAAAACCCGTACTTACGGCGGTACCGTTTCTTTGTATAGGATGAGGCATCTGTACGCTAGTATTATATTATCTGTGGCAAGAGTAAGCAGGCAGTTCTGGTCTTCTCCAGCTTGTATAATGTTCCAAATGCTGGGAATCAGCAGGCCCCCTCTCTGTGAGAGGGAATGGGCCGTAACTCACCACGCAGGCCCAGTGTGGGTTGGTGGATGTCACATGTCTTCGAATTTTTGGTTCTAGGACATGCCGGTTTCCTCACGATGTATTCCTTCACTGTTTTGAGATAAAAACTAGCTTAATGTTACTTGAAATTCTTTCTAAAGATATGTAATTAAGTATGTGTGATGTTTATGAACTATAAAATGTATCTCAAAAGTTTAGTTACTTTTATTTTTAGTTTGTAGTCAGTAGTTTGTGTTTTTAATTGACACAATATGAAATATGTTCCCAATTCACATTTGTACTATTCTGTGTGTACTTTTAACACCGAAACTAGATTTTTAGGTGTTTTTGTAGACGAATATCTTACATGCACAAATATACGAATTAAATTATTATGTGTGCCCGTTTTTTTATACCGGAACTCAAGTATTGGTCAAGTATGAAACATATATCTTATATATTTATCTTCACTATCACTACATATTATTATAAAACAAAGTCCTTGTCTGTACGCGATAAAACCAAAAACTACTGAACGAATTTTCATGCGGTTTTCACCAAAAGACAGACTGATTTATGAGCAAGGTTTAGGTTTATAATTTGGACCCGTGCGAAACGGGCGGGTCTCTAGAATATATATAATTGTTCTGTACGTGTGTTTGTCACCTAACTCCTCCTAAACGGCTGTACCGATTTGTGTATATTTCAATAGGTTCCTGGAGGGTTTGAAAACACATTTGGACCCGGTAGGTGGCTCTGCTGTCGGTATGTCAGTGATCTTCTCCTAAACGGCAGGGGCTTAAATGATATTTTTTGTGTACGTTCGAGCGAGTCCTTACAAGGTTGGTATGCTTTTTAAATAGCGGACCCGGCAGACAAGGTCCTGTCTGGTCCGCTATTTATATAAAACAAAGTCAGGTTAGTTGAACCATTTATAACTCTAAAACGGCTGGACCGATTTTCATGATCTTTGATTTGTTGGATTTCTCTCCACCCAGAAAAGCAGAATAGCTATTAAAACATTGCAAGAATTCAAGAAAAAAGGACAAATAAAACATATTCTTAAACATGATGTATAAAACGAATTAATTCAGCCAAGTCCGTTCCATCATCGGACCACTATAGTTCACTAGACGTACGGCGTTGCGCCACCTGTACATGGTGGACATTCCACCCACACGCACTAATCGTTTTGAGAACACATTCATTGTGCGTACAGCCAGCGTCGTATTTACCCTTAGGCACAGATAATATAATACTAGCCTTAGGCCAAGAGGGCCTTGGAATGCTTCCCGCTACCGTTTTTGTTTAAGTTGGATACGCACTAGTATTTCTACTCTTCTAACGACCCCGTAACTTCATGTCTATCATAAGAAAATCTTACCTATCCGAATCGGGTAGTTCAAATTTTAAAGGAGTATTAGAAAAAAAGAGTATTTCCTTTTTTGTGCGCAAACACAAGTGCACTCTGTGCCTTCACTCTCATAGTCCAATGGGACGGCAATCCGACACACGAAATTATCTGTGGCACAGGATTATAAGTGCCTTGTCTGCGTATGCGCAAACGCAGACTATGGACTCTGTGACTTTACTCTCATAGTCTGATGACACTCGCGGGGAGAGACCAGGCGCAGGACCACTACTCTCGACGACACTCTCTGTAGTCTAGGTAACATCATACGCCTTGGCAAGACTGGTGTCAGATATTTCTGCCTGACTAGCCGTAACGAATGTTAAAGAGCGATAAATGATAGACGGGACCAACTGCTTCACGTGCTTTCCGAGGCACGAAGGAGTGTCTGTATCTCTATTTTTACATAGTATATTTTTGTGTACTTATTATAAAAAAACTTAATAAAAACTATATTTTTAATCGACTTCGAAAAAGGAGGTTCTATGTTCGACTGTATGTGTATGTACCTACACTGATTTCTCTGTCATTTGTGGACCGATTTTCAAAATTCCATATAAATTTTATCGAAATTGCTTTAGCGGTTTTTGAAAAACAACAAAATCGAAAAATGAAATAAAAAATAATGAATGAAATGATGTGTCAAATATCGAAGAAATAAAATAGAACAGACTTCCAAAAAAAGTGCAAAATAACTTTAATTTCGGAAGTCGGTGTTCCTGTTTTGTGTCTGTGTTTTTTGACACCGACTTCCGAAATTAAAGTTATTTTGCACTTTTTTTGGAAATCGGTTCTATTTTTTTGTAAAAAAGTTTTTTATTTTTCACTTTTTAGTTGTGGTTCCCCATTAAACTGTGTTGACAATTCATAGACATACGATAGCAGCAATCGCGGTTGATATGCAGTCAATTTTTGAAGAGTTCCGTTGTCTGTCTCCGAAACCCATAAGCAGATCTTTTTTAAATTTAAATGGGACCATTTCGGAATAAACCCCTTTCGAACAAAAAAAGAATTTTGCAAATCCGTCAATATATGACGGAGTTATGCCCGAACATACATAAAAAAAAATACAAACATCCAAATTGATAACCTCCTCCTTTTTCGAAGTCGGTTAAAAATACAAACACCGACTTCCGAAATTAAAGTTATTTTTTTTTTAATTTTTAGTGTATTTTCTTTTTTGGAAGTCGGTTGTTTTTTTTTGTAAAAAAGTTTTTTTTATTTCTCATTAATTTGATGCCCATATCATGGGAAAACATACAAAATAACTAGTCGGCCATATTGGAATCAGAATGACGTCACATAGCTCACCATGCATTGTCATCCAAACTAAACATGTACCTACGCAAATTCAGCTAAATCGAAAACCGGGAAGTGGGTCAAATTTAACTTTTAGGTTTTGATTAATTAGTTTGGAAGTGAAGTTTAATATAATATATGTTTGTATGTATTATTTGTACCTGTGTTGAACCGGGGCGGGTCCCTACTTTATCGTATTGATCAATGCTTGAATATTTCCGATGAAAAATGTTGAATATTCAATACCAAGTTGCCATTGCTATTTATTGCCCTTTGTTAAAAAGCCTATGATTTCTAAGATATGTTTTCTGAGATCTCAGATAACTTAGTTAAGTGTAATTTAAATAAAAAAACGAATTATAAAATATGATTTCTTAGGCGCTACACTATGGGGTGTTAAACACGGAAGAATGGGGTTGGGAATGAAGACTCGTAATGAGAATGATATAGGTGAAGACTCCTTTAGAACGCTATCAGAGGGGCATTTTGCGAGGGACGAAAAAAAATACCATTTTTACTGTGCCTGCACTGAGACGATTTCTATGAAACTATTACTGTGCTTATTAAAAAAAAAAAAGTTTACTCTAACCCATATTTACAAAACTCGCTAACCTTAAACTTAGTATTATTGAATAGCGGATTCTAAATTCAAATTCTCCATAGACAATTTTGAATTAAAAACCTGCTAATCAATCAGTTTTAAACTAATCACATGGTTATTTTTTTATAAATTTTGGTCCAGTTTCGCAGTAGTCTGCTCAGTGCCGTAGCTTCAAAAGGTTTTATATCCAGAATTAAAAATAAAAATAATGAAACTGCCAAATGATTATACGATTCGACTGTAAATTCTCATATTGACTCGCTAGCGACCTAATAGTGTTTATAGGAACCTTCACCCTAAGGCGCCGCCTTCATGAGCGAGTATCTCGCGGCGATATTATCGTCCTGCACTTCTTACTCTGCTTCATTGGATAGCAACTCTATGAACGTGTCACGGCGAGTGGCATCGACGAGCAATACGTTAAGGCGTATACAGGGTGTAACGGAAAGGTGTGGTCATATTTTAAGAACCGGTTTTGCCCATGGAAATGAACAACTTTCTCCAAGAAAAAAATAGAAAATTCCCAAAAAAAAATTTGGACTTTCCATACAAAATTATCATCAGCTGATCAATATTTGTATGGGAGATAAAAAAAAATTTTGAGAATTTTCACAGATTTTCTTGAAGAAAGTTGTTCATATCGATGGGCAGATGCAGTCCTTAAAATATGACCACACCTTTCCGTTACAGCCTGTATATCCGCCAAGTGGCACCCTCATTAAATAAAAAATCGTAGCAAAGCGTAGAAAATAAAGATTAAAGATTCCTATGTTGCGTTTGTTACAAAGCACAAAATGTTTCGTATCCAAAGTAGTAAGCAAAAGTACCAAAAACGGCCGTTTATGACACTTGCTTACTACTTTGGATACTAAACATTTTGAGTCCTGTTTAAACAACGTAAAAATACCTTATCCTATTTGTAACAAACGCAACATAGGATTTTTTAATCTTTATTTTCTATGCTAAGATACGATTTTTTATTCAATGAGGGCGCCACTTATGCGGAGGTAGGCCCTTAACAACACGCAGCACGCTCGCCGCGAGACCACAAGTACTCGCAGGGCGCTCGCCGCGAGAAAGTACTCGCAGTGCGCTCGCCATGAGATACGAAGTACTGATATGCGCTCGCCGTGAGAAACGAAGTTCTCACATCGCGCTCGCCGTGAGAAACGAAGTACCTACTCACAGTCCGCTTGCCGTGAGAAACGAGGTTCTCGCAGCGCGCTCGCCACGGGACGCGAAGTTCACTCGCGGCGATTCACTCACCCGTGGAGGTGGTGCCTAAAGTAATGTATAATGAAGGTAATATCAATAGCGCTACTACATAAACTTTAAGCTATTAGTTTGGTATGAAATTTAGATGAGAAGATTGTAAAAAAAATTGTTTGAGAAAAAAAAGAGTTGGATATTTTATCCGTGTTATACAATATAAGTTAGTTCATAGTTTTTAAAAAGGTGTGTATCTACAAATTAGTATTGTAATTCTGAGGTTGATAGCAAACGTACCTATATGTAGGTAAACCTGTTGAGATAATTTCGTGGAAAATACACAACAAAAAATTTCAGACCGATTTCATGAAACTGGCCGCCATTTTGTATTTTTTTTTCTGTTTTCTTAAATCCTATGTCATTTTATCTGGCAAGATTGGTATAATTGGGTTAAAACCCATCCATCCGTTTAGGCTACAGGGCTTACCAAAAATAGACATACAAATAAACATAAATATGTGCATACTTTTTTTTTACTATCCAGGAGCAGTCGGCTAAAAATTCTCCTTTGTCAGTATGTACGTACTTAGGTATTAGTAAAAAAATCCTTGTCACATTCCGTCACTGATCATATTCGTCTGTTCTATATAAAATTATGGAAAAAAAGAAAACATTATTATTTGGAATAAGCATTTTTTTTTTCTATGAAATTATTTCAACAGGCTATTATGGTAAAGAAACAAAATTCAAATTTTGTTAAATGCGCTACAAATACCTGTAAAATGTATGAAAAAGATTAGGTGCATTGTAGTGATACAGTCAACGCCAAAAATAAGTACACACTTAGTAAAATTCAACAAATAGTTTTCTCCATTATAACTTTTTCCCAACTGTGTTAGGCGTCCATTACACGCTCATGCATACGTCAGTTAATTCCAAAAGTCATGAATGATGGTTGAATGATGTAAAATTCAAAGTATGGAGATTTCTTCATTCAACCATCAGCCACTACATCAGAGTGCGCACACGATAAGACTTCGCGCGGCTGGTGGCGCTGCTTCAAATTGCCAGTCCAACTAAATCTGTTTTCCTTCATTTAATTATAAACTAGATTACTTAACTGAAATTGTAATTGAAATAATTAACTAGTTAGGTATAATTAATGTAATGAGCTATTTTCTTTAGCATAATTTTATTATAAAATTAAAAAACTTTTTGTTCTGATTATGACCGCGCGCAGACCTATCGTGTGCGAGCTCTAGACGATTAGTTATAAAAAAAGTTTGTTTCCTGTCTAACCGGATGCAGCTGAATATCAGTATTTTACATGGAGCAACTATCTATCTGACACAGTTTCTTTTAATTAGTTATGAGGTATTATAAGTACTTATATACCATCTTTGCTCACATACGTACCTACCTACTTCAAAAAAACTGCTCAAAAACCTAGTTTTTGTTTGTTTTAAAAGTGCATAGGTACATATTTTTGTCTTTTGACTGTACAAAAAGTTAGGTACTTAGTGCAACAAGATGTAAATATCTGTTTATAGTGATGGCAAAAGTAAGCGCTGGTATTTGTAGTGAAACACACCTTTAAATGTCTGTTTATTCGAGTTTAGTAACTAAGTTTGTACGACTTGTCACTTATATCTTACGTGTAAACTTGCTGAGGTTTTTGGCGGGATTTTTTCGAGTGTGGTCCAGTGTCTGTTTTAATTATTCGCAAATTAGTACATAGTGGATATTGTGCTGTAAAATTGGTGTAGTTTTGTGTTTCAAGTGTCTACGCAACTGGACAATATGTGGAATCATTAAAACAAGCGCAATCTCGGTAAAATGAAGCTGAGAATTTTATTGTAATATTGACTACCTCAGCGAAGCTTGCCGAGAAGGTTGACTCGACAAATTTGCGGCCAAATACTTTCAAAACATTAGAATGTGTTACATCCGCATTCTAATGAAAAAAAAAGTATAAATATACTACGTAAGACTAGGCAATATGGTGAAAAGACTTTCGCCTTCCCTTCGGGGATATAAAAAAAAAATCACACAATAATAAAAGACAAATACTAAACTCGTAAAAATAAGACTAAATAGGTCTGTTAAAAGGAAAATAATATTTGTTTCCAAATTTCTTTTAGGGAAAATAGATATACAACCACTGTTAGCAAGAAATATAATATATCACGTAGCTCACAAGTTTTTCAGTGCTATAAATACATCATAATACAGGCTCAAATTAAAGCAATTAAGGCGCAGCTATACGACTTTTAATGATTTTTAATTGAAGATACCGTCTGAACGATTAGTCTTATTTCTTTGAAAAAAATATATATGTTACTCTAGACAATTTATTTTGTAATTTGTTATGTGAATATTTGAAATTAACCTAACCTAGTGTAATTAATTTGTAAAGTTATGTCTAACGCGGATAAAAAATTGAGAATCACACAAAAACTATATAGCGTATTTTTCTGAAACTTTCACCATTTTAAAGATCATTTAATTAATTATTTATATTTTAGTTAATGTGTTTAGTATACTTAATACTTGTTGCTTTTATAATAAATTATTAATGCGTCTAATTTCGGACAGCGCTTGATGGGCGAGTCCTATTACTGGGTGGACGTACGACGCGTTACGTGAGCTCAGCACAGAACACGCAAGCTAACCACTCAAGGTCATTGGCAGTTAACAGCGCCTTAATTAAAAAAACTCTAACCATGGGCCTTCTTTGCAAAAAGTCCTGACTAATCATTTGAAGGAGGTTAAGTCCTATAGACAACTCAATGTGATGGATGAGACGTTACTCTCTGGAATTTAGAATCCACTAATCAGTATTTTAAACTAAGCCTAAGGTCAGCTAGTTTTATAAAGAAGGCTGTTAAAAGTTTAGTCTGCGGAGTTTCGCTAGTTATTTTAATTTGAGCCTGTATAACAAATACAAAATAATATTCCGGTATCTAAATGTAGATACCTATTGTTTGAATTCAATATGTTATGTGTAGATTATTAATTGACTGTACCAATATAAAAGTTACCACCTAATCAAATCTGATCAGCGTTTTTTTTTAAATACTATGATGTTGTTGGCTTTCAGTTTAACCGGGTGCAATTCAACCTTTAGACTATGAAAGGTTATAGACAGAGTGTCAAAAGCCAGCAATCTGAAGTACCAGAATGAGAAGCCGGCTTGTATCTGTACACGCGAAATAAGCTCACACAGATAAAATGAGAAACCGAAACGTCATCGTTATGTTCGTCTAGCTCACTCACACATTTTAACGATCCTGCTTCATTTAATGTCCAATGACGTTGCGTCTATAACCTTTCATAGTCTAAGAACTGAACATCAGTTTTTTATACAAGATGGAGACGATAATACAAAAATAAATTAAAATTACTTTCTGTAGTTCAAAAAATTAAAAAACACACCGGTATAGTCGGTTTACTTTGAGACAATGACTGCTGTATCCACCTCTCACATGTCGACAACCTCACGAGCCAGATCAAGATATAATTCTGTGGCTAAAGGGCCAAAGTACGTTTTTGTATGAGATTGTAACGCATCAATCATTGAAAAAGTATGATATTTTTTGTGCTAAAAGGGCGTTAGTTTATCAACAATCTTTCAAAAGTTACTACGTAAAAAAGGCCAATGTAGTGTGCGCTTTCACACCGTTTAGTAAAAAAAAAAAACGAAAATAGGGATTATAGATATTGGGCCTTTTAGCACCAGGCCACAGAATTATTTTTGGGACAAGCCCGCCAGCCAGATCGAGATACTTTGTTTTATTATCTTTCTCAGCTTTCACAAGGTTCTCGTCATGACGGACATATTAGTTTATTATTGTAGTGTCGTCTTCATAACCAAGTAACTGGGAAATACCTGGTATATCTGTCATAGTAATATTGTAATAAATCTTGCGAGAGTGTAAACTCTCTATATATTATTGTTACGAGCTGGGTATGGGATAAATTATTTTACACCAATTAATTAACTAAATATCTTTTATTAACTCAACAACTTATTTACACAAACACTAATTCACTAATAATCACTATTCTCTTCGTAGTCGCTTGTATTCGCATCCGTTCGCATCCGTAGTCGAAAACAGACTGACTCACTCGCCCGCCGTTCGGCCTATTTATACGGTCATGGAAATTGCCAGAACATTGTCGAACCATCCTATAGTGGAATATTCTAGAAACATCTATGAACTTCTACACAGTACCACAATGGAATGTTCTCGAACCTAGTGGAAACTTCGACCACATTCTCGAATGTTCCAGTGTAATACGGTCGACGTAACATTATGAATATCATTTCAAATACAATATGTCTCATCCAAATTCGTTAATGTACAATTTATTGGAGTCTTTCAGTAGCCTACCAATACCATCATCTTTTCGGTGAGAGAAAGGGATAGTGCTATTCGTCCTGCATAACGACGTCTCTCTGTCTCTCACCGAAAAGATGATGGTCTTAATTAAGACGTCATGGTAGGGCGGGATAGTAATTTATCTTTTATATTGATACAAATTCAATGCTATAGTCCGTATAGTTAGACGCTTAGGCATCTACTTTTTCAATGATTTTTTTGTAGATGGTTGTTTTAAATTTTTGATCTTCTGAATGTTCATTTAAAAATTAAGAATAAATAAAGCGAGTCTGAATAATAAATGTTGTTTTTATTTTGTTATCATACCTTTTTATTTTTAGGGTTCCGAACATTCGAATGTTAAACGGAACCTTTATAGGATCACTCGTTCGTCTGTCCGTCTGTCACAGCCAATTTACTCCGAATCTACTCGACCGATTGACACATGAATATCTGTGACCCAAACACGACTGTGTAACGTAAATAAATGAATTTGGACTAAGGGTTACTTTGTGATGCAAATCAGAAAATTAAAAAAAAAAGTTTTTGTACTGTAATGTGCTACTTATCAAACGAAAGGGCTTATTGTAATGATTTCAAATATATATTACTACATAGTATAAAACAAAGTCGCTTTCTCTGTCCCTATATCCCTATGTATGCTTAAATCTTTAAAAGTACGCAACGGATTTTGATGCGGTTTTTTTTAATACTTAGAGTGATTGAAGAGAAAGGTTTATATGTATAATTTGTACCCGAGCGAAGCTGGGGCGGGTCGCTAGTTTATCATAATTTCAAAATGAATTGTTGTTAAGTTATTTGAGAAAATAATAATAATAAAGCTTTATTTGATTCCACAATAATTAGATTACATTAATTTAATTTTGATATTTAATAATTAATAATTGTATTACTACTCATGCAGTTTCATCTCCTTTTAATGTGGGCCCCCTCCGGGTAAAAGCCTCCCCCAAAGAATTCCATTTATCCCTATCTTTAGCTGTGTTCATCCAGTCTCTTCCTGCAACGGATACAATCTCGTCCTGCCACCTTTGAGAAAATAGATGTAGGTACCTAAATTGACCATTCCCCACGCCTTACCTCCGAAACCACCAGACCCAAAATAAAAATACAGAATGTAATTCTTTACTTATAGATTACAGGAAAACCTATAAGAAGTACCTATATGTAGTTTAAACCTGAAAAAATATGATTTGTTCGGATCCCTTTGCACGCGAGTCCGACTCGCTCTTGGCTAGTTTCTCAGGAAATGCGGTAGAATGCCCGCATAATTAAATATTTTTAATGAATGGCTCTAGGGAGCGTGCAGGAACTATAGATGGCGCCACATAATTGCCTATGTCTAGTATTTATACAATACAAGTTGCGGATTTCACTCACTAGATGTCAGTCTACGTTACGCGTGCTGCATGTGTGCATGATACGTGTGTGTATACATATATGACACGGAAATGTCAATGACAAGTTTTTAAAGGGTAAAAGTTTCGAATATACTCCACAAAATGGCACAGACTACGTCGTGCACGTTCCCTATATTACAAACGTTTTGGAGTTGACAAACTACAATGACATGACATATCCCACGTGACACTTGTCTTAGCACTTATTCAATTCAATTTTCCACGACGCCGACGTGTTCAACACATTAAATCTAAAATAAAACGTAAAACTCACTAAACATAATAATTGT
The DNA here is from genome assembly GCA_951329385.1 of Polia nebulosa. Classification (NCBI taxonomy): domain Eukaryota; kingdom Metazoa; phylum Arthropoda; class Insecta; order Lepidoptera; family Noctuidae; genus Polia; species Polia nebulosa. The sequence goes on from OX589608.1 coordinate 8,107,500, forward strand.
GTGAAATGTTTCGCGGATTTTGGTTCATGCGGCTTGGGATTTGGGGGGAGGGGTGCGGGGTGCTATTACCGAACGACTAACGAGCAATGTAGGATGGTAGGCGTCTAGCAATCTGCCCAGAGGTCGTGGATAAATTCGAAACAGAGGTACCGCGCCCCTGGACACGCAGGACAAGGAAGGAACAGGGTTTTTTTTTTGAGGTGTGGGGAATCATCCAAAATGAAAATCGAAAGTCATTTAATCAAACTAGGCTGAGAACCAGCACTTTTTGAACGTCAAAGTTCTACAACTACATAAAGACAGTCCCCCAAAAACGCCCGCCCATCACCACTTCCTAGTGTTTTAGCTGTGAAGAAGAAGTGGCCAACAAACTCCCCAGCAACACATCTGTCTGTTAAGTTTGAAGATTTGTCTGTTATGTTATATAATTATATGCAACAATCTTAACATATTATGTAAAACAGAAAAATAAATATATGTCGTCTAAAATATAATCATAACATTAAATAATCCGCCACTTGTTAGCTAGCACACTCAATTATGCCATTAAAAACGAATTCAAGCATAAACACTAAACCAAATTAAATAATCTGTCATAACCATAAGCTAAATATGGAGAAAGAACATCAAGTGTAACATCGTCTTGCGTTCAACACCGCGACCAACTATTATTATCTTCTAAATAGTCGTTTAACTTTAGTTTTAAATGCATTAAAAGGTAGGTCAAGAAAAGAACGGGGTAGACCAATGACATCTCCCGCTCTGGGTGGAGCGGGAGGGCGTGTCAGACTCTTACTAACTAAAACTGACTAAACCCCACCCCTGTTCCTTTTTTTTTTTATGTTTGATAGGCTCGCGTTTGACCACTATCTCACCTGATGGTAAGCGATGATGTGGTCGAAGATGGAGCACGCTTGCCTAGAAGTAACCTATTCACTCTTGACTTAAAGACTCCCAGGTTGTATCTTACAGGAAACACAGACTCCGGTAGAGAATTCCACTCTCTAGCTGTACGTGCAATGAATGTTTTCTCAAAACGCTTTGTGCGTATGGATGGGATGTCCACCATGAACCGGTGGCACTTCGCCGTACGTCTTGTGGTCCTTAGATGAAACGGGCTTGGCGGAATCAAATCATGCAATTCCGTCGCACACTCCCCAAAATGTAATCGATAGAAAACCGACAGGCTAGCAACTCGGCGTCTATGTTCAAGACTTTGGAGTTTTGACTCAACGAGTCTATCATTGCCGATGATCCTCTTGGCTCGTTTCTCAATTGACTCAAGGGCATCAAGCTGGTATCTTGTATACTTCCCTGCCCTGAGTGCCCAGGGGCGCGGTAACTCTGTTTCGAATTTATCCATGACCCCTGGGCAGATTGCTAGACGCCTACCATCCCACATTGCTCGTTAGTCGTTCGGTAATAGCCCAAATCCCAAGCCGCTTGAACCAAAATCCGCGAAACATTTCCCACAATTATTATGTTTAGTGAGTTTTACTTTTTATTTTAGAATTAATGTGTTGAACACGTCGGCGTATAATAAAAAAAAAGAAAAGGCATCTAGCAATGAAATAAATGATGCAATTATTTGTAAATATAAAACAAAGTCGGTCTAGTTACACCATTTATAATAAAATTCAAGAACGGTTGGACTGATTTTTACGATATTTGTTGGATTTGTCTCCGCGACCGAATAGCAAAATAACCATTAAAACATCGGAAAAGTTACGAAAAAAAAAATTTATGGAACTGCTTTTTTGATGATATTGTAGGACCCCAAGGCACCAGTACGGCCTGCAGGGATCCTGGGACGTTCTTCGTAGCTCGGAGACTCGCTTGCTTACTGCGAGAGTACTATACGATAGGATAACTCGCTATGGGCGGATAAGGAAAAGAGCTGAGGGCGTTTTAAATAATAAATTAATTAGGCAACAGCATAACATCGGTGCCCACTTCCAAGGGCTAAACTTCTATCTGACATAAAACAAAATTCACACCTATTCTTCTAAAATAATCCATCGACTCTCCAACATTCTTATCTGCCAGCTAAAGGCCGGTGCAGACCCGCTAAGATTAGGCTGTGACTACAATCGTCACAATATCTTGAGAACGGTTTCGTTTATTGTTATAGAGGTTCGCCGGGTCAGCTAGTAAATATAATAAATTGTGGCGGGGCTAGCCGCCGCACTCCTGTGATTTTTTTTTATTCTATTCTATTCTAAAGGTCAAGCCTAAAAGCCGTAGGGGTCGCGTCCCGAGAGTCGACGGCGCGTGGTGTTCCACGCGCGTCAAAGAGATGGCAGCACTAACTGACGGGGCCCGCCAGGGCCGATGACTGCCTAAGGGTTGTGGTATCGTGGATAAATTTGAAAGAGAGGCAACTGAAGGAATAGAGTCAGTAAAAGTCTGACACGGCACTAACTTATCAGATTGCTTGAAAATGACTTGTTTGGAACTTTTTAATTCTTTTTTACAGTCGGTTTTTTTGAAAATAATTTATTTAGGCAAACCAACTAAATATATACTATGAAAGACATTCATATTACGTATCATTTACAAATACAATAACATTGCATGCATCTAAATTAAAGGTACAGCATTTTATTTAGATCTCATTAGACAATAATAATTAATATAAAGATGGATATCAATGTAATTAGTACTAATATCAATAATCTTATCTATATACTTAAAATTAACTTGGATTAAATAAAATTAAATTAAATAAGATTGAATTAGATAACAATTTAAAACATAATAATAAAAACACACACACAGTTAAAATAAACATTACAAACAAAAATTACATATTATTGAGGAATAAAAAAAACAGCGAATTGCGCAGTTCATTCACTGACGACACCCTGAAGTTAGCTGCGTGTGGTTCATGAAGAATGATTGTTTTCCTTTTTAACCGACATTCGAAAAAGGAGGAGGTTCTATGTTCGGCTGTATGTATGTTTTTTATTGTAAACTTTGTGACAGTTTGGTTTTTTATCTTGTTACGCCAAAGAACTTCTCTATCGTCCGTACATTTATTTACACACACACTTTTGTCTTATACTCCTCCGCTGTCTTTTCTGATTAAGGCGGAGGTTCCCAAAAATGGTCAAAAAGGTGGTTTTTTAAAGCAGTGTATCTCTTATAAATATGATATTTTCAAGTCCTACTTGCATACAGTGATGGAGCTAGAAACATAATTTAACATACTTTTATGCATCAAAAAAATCTTCTAACATACCTCTAAATTATCTTTAAAAGCAGTTTATCCCTTCATTAACAATTATAATCTTAATAAAAAATATACCATAAAATTTCAAATGCTAAGTTGCATCCAGTGATGGATTATTTTTTTATAAATTTATTAATAAATCCTAATTAAATCGATAAAATACTTCACATTTTGCAATAAATTGCGACCATTTGTCGTAGCGCATCTCTTTCTTTTCTATGCAATCCGAGAGTGACCGCGCTTTATAGACATCTGGGCCTTAATTTAGTTGCGGGACCCAAGACAGTTTGATCGTTTCTCTGGGACTCGTCGAGCTTCATTGCCTCGGCGTTTTTTCTGTTGATTCTGGCTTACAGAAGTTACAGTGGTTTGGGAATAGTGTGGCGGGCTTGTCCCATCTTGAATTTTAAATCCGCTAGTCAGTATTTGAACTAAACATCATAGGGAGTTGCTAATTGGTCTCGTGGTTGCAAGTGCGTCTGCTGAGCGTGAGGTATTGGGTTCAATTCCCGGGTCGGGTAAAAAGTGCTATTGGGTTTTTAACCGACTTCGAAAAAGGAGGAGGTTCTATGTTCGACTGTATGTATTTTGTTTTTCTTTTTATTTTTTTTATGTATGTCCACCGATTTCTCTGTCAGTTGTGGACCGATTTTCAAAATTATTTTTTTATCCGAAAGATACTCCCGAGGTGGTCCCATATAAATTTTATCAAAATTGCTTCAGTGATTTTTGAAAAACTGAACAAAAACGAAAAATACGTATAGATAGATGACGTATTGGTAGTCTCCAATTACGAGTACCTACCTATGTTTAAATTCCACGTTCCATGTTATTGGGGTTTTTAGTTCTGTGGTATAACAACTAAAAAGTGAAAAATAAAAAACTTTTTTACAAAAAAAAAAAAACAACCGACTTCCAAAAAAGAATATACCTACCAACACTAAAAATTAAAAAATAACTTTCATTTCTGAAGTCGGTATCATAGAACGAAGAAATAAAACACAAACACCGACTTCCGAAAAGTTATTTTTTCATTTTTAGTGTAGGTATTTTCTTTTTTGGAAGTCGATTGTTTTTTTTGTAAAAAAGTTTTATTTAATGTTGAGCCAATAAACGCAATTTTCTTTCTTTCTTTCCGTGCCCCTTTTTTGTGGTGGTGGGAAATCATCCAATGACTTCTCCCGCTTTGGGTGAAGCGGGAGAGCGTGACAGACTTTTACTGACTAAAACCCACCACTGTTCCTTCCTTGCCTGAGTGCCCAGGGGCGCGGTAGCTCTGTTTCGAATTTATCCGCTACACAATCTCGAAGAATTCCGCCTTGATGTTATGTTAACTAGTCATTATTTTGAGCGCAAACATTGCAAACTTTTTTTATATAGCAACTGCGTACGCTACTTTCGCCGGCATACAGTACAGATACAGACAGAAATGCGAAAAATAACTGTTCACTCAATTTAGTACCAATTCACGAATGAAGGTGACTGCACGCGTGTTCAAACCGCAGTGGATCGCGTCGTAAAAATATTTTTACTTTAATAAAAAAGTGATTTATGGATCCAGTTCATTGAAGAATTGATTTAAAATAAGTGTATTGCCGATTTTTGTGTGTTTGTGGCACTTTTTTTGGTTAAATTAGGAGTTATTTTTTTATTTGCGTTGTGTTGGGGAATCGGTGAGTTTCTGTTGTTATTTCGTATTTAATTATGTGTGTTTATTATGAGACAATGTTGGCAGGTCGTGTTTATTACTATACTGCTGGGTTCCTATAACTTACCAGCCGGTATTTACGGAGCTACCAAGATGAATAGTCAATAAAACAAAAAAACTAAACTCAAAACAAACAATAAAAAAAAAAATTGTTTAAATATTTTTACAAGGTTTTATATGTTCATATGAAAGTTGTCCGCTTCAAATATTGCAGACCATTTTTCGACCACTTGTTGGTTTCCGATATAGCTGAAATTTGGCATACTTACATATATAGGTCACCTGATGATGACACCAGGATATAGGGACTGGAACTCCGTCATGGCAAATGGTAGGAAAGTTAGGCTATAATGTTGGTGAAGCATCAACATAACCGACTCGAAAAAGCAAGAGGTTATCAATTCGGATATTTGAATTTTTTTTTATGTTTGTTCGGGCATAACTCCGTCATAATTATGTTGACGGTTAAATGCAAAATTCTTTTTTTTTGAAATGGTCCCATTTTAATTTCATATAGATCTGATGATGAGTTTCGGAGACAGACAACGGAACTCTTCAAAAATTGACAGCAAATCAACCGCGATTGCTGCGATCTAATGTCTAGGTATTGTTAACACAATTTAATGGCGAACCATAAGTCCAAAACTAAAAAGTGATAACTAAAAATCTTTTTTACAAAAAAATAGAACCGACTTCCAAAAAAAGTGCAAAATAACTTTAAGTCGGTGTCAAAAAACGAAGACACAAAACCACAACCCCCACGCTCAGCAATCACGCTTGCGAACACGAGATCAACGAGGCAATTACACCTAGGGTTGTCAACTTTTTTTTAAAGAAATAGAGTACCTATATCTGATGTCAGACAGGGTAAATAAAGAGCCCCTTAAAAAAAAAGAATACATTTCTTTTAATTTTTGAAAATATATTTTTGTATGACGTTTTCCGCACATAACAATTTTTCATAATTTTTAAAGCAATTGATCTCCAAACATTCTTAATCTATTTTTTTAGCTTATTTTTTTTTATAAATTTTAATGGACATATTAACAGTAAACGTTGGGTATACACGACTGGTATTAAGTAAACATTGTGAAAAAAAGAGTATTTTAGCGTACTCTATTAGTATTACAGATTACAGAGTACACCTATACATGAATTACACCCCCTTTTTAACTGACTTTCGAAAAAGGAGGAGGTTCTATGTTCGACTGTATGTATGTTTTTTTTTTTATGTATCCGAAAGAATATACTCCCGAGGTGGTCCCATATAAATTTTGTCGAAATTGCTCCAGCGCTTTTTTAAAATATACGTATACCTCGATGACGGTTTGGTTTTCTCCAATTAGGTAAGTACGAGTGTTTAAATTCCACGTTCCATGTGAAAATGTGAAAAATATAAAACTTTTTACAAAAAAAAAACCGACTTCCAAAAAAGGTATATAAAGTACACTAAAAATTAAAAAATAACTTTAATTTCGGAAGTCGGTGTCAAATAACGAAGAAATAAAATACAAACACCGACTTAACAAATTAAAGTTATTTTTTAATTTTTAGTGTACTTTATGTACCTTTTTTGGAAGTCGATTGTTTTTTTTGAGGACTGACATCATAAAATAACTTCTGCCGCTCTGTAAATGACTTTTGATTTTGATCTGTGTGAAGTGGGAGGGGTGTCAGACTCACTGTCTAAATAAAACCCACCCCTGTTCCTTCACTCGCCGTGCCAGGGCAAGGTGACTCGTTCGATCACTCCTGCGTCCCGCAGTTACACCCCTTAGGTAGGTAGTGGATCATACGGATACCTACTTTCTTTCTTTTTTGGTGGCTTGGAAACCATCCTATGACTTCTGCCGCTCCGGGTGGAGCGGGAGGGCGTGTCAGACTTTTACCGACTAAAACCCACCCCAGTTCCTTCCTTGCCTGAGTGCCCAGGTTCGCGGTAACTCTACGAATTTTTTCGCTACCCCTTGGCATGCAGGCACCGGCCATGATGGGCCCCGTCTGTGGTGGTTGACAAACAACTCTTTGAGGCGCGCGTGGAACACTACGCGCCGTCGACTCACGGGCCTGGTGCTGATTGGACGGCGAGCTACCCACTGCTCACCGTCCGCAGGCCCGGTGGCTCTACGGTGGCCGGAGATAGTCTCGTGACGTTCCACGCCCAGGGTAGTCTCTTGCGGCGGCTGCGGCTGAGGGCGTGAGGGCCATTCCGTTGAGCCTCCATCACAAACTTGAGTAAGCGCTTTTTTCCGTATAGTTCATTTTGTCAATTTAGCACCGCAATATCCCGGAGGATTTATGCTTTCTGCGGTAAGTATAGTAGGTACCTATTTAACCGACTTCGCAAAAAGGAGGAGGTTCTATGTTCGGCTGTATGTATGTTTTTTTTTATGTATGTCCACCGATTTTTCTGTCAGTTGTAGACCAATTTTCAAAATTCAATTTTTATCCGATAGAATATACTCCCGAGGTGGTCCCATATAAATTTTATCGAAATTGCTTCAGCGCTTTTTGAAAAAGTGAACAAAAACGAATTTTTTAGTTGTTATACCCCAGAACTAAAAACCCCAATAACATAGAACGTGGTACTTAAACATAGTCGTAATTGGAGAACACCAAAACGTCATCTAGGTATACGTATTTTTCGTTTTTGTTCAGTTTTTCAAAAAGCGCTGAAGCAATTTCGATAAAATTTATATGGGAGTATATTCTTTCGGATAAAAAAGAATTTTGCGAATTGGTCCTCAATTGACAGAGAAATCGGTGGTCATATATAAAAAAACATACATACAGTCGAACATAGAACTTCCTTTTTCCAAGTCGGTTAAAAACGGTAAAGCGCAAAGTGTAAACTAGTTTGACATCTCTAACTTATTTCATAGCCATAGTCGTCATTTTCTCGCACTGTATTTTAGTAAAAGATAGCGATTCTCTAATTTAAGGCGCAGTTATACGACTTTTAATGGTTTTAAATTGAACATCACGTCTAAACGACTAGTCTTACTTCTTTGAAAAAAATATATGTTACTCTAGACAATTTCCGTCGTAATTTGATCTGAGAATATTTGAAATTATATTTTTATAACATAGTGTAATTGATTAGTAAAGTTACGTCTAACGCGGATAAAAAATTGAGAATCACGCAAAAACTATAAAGCGTATTTTTATGAAACCTTCACCATTTTAAAGATCATTTAATTATTTATAATTTAGTCTCAGTGTTTTATTTTAATACCTGTTCTTTTATGTGTAATAAATTAATAATGCGTCTAGTTTCGGACAGCGCTCCTTGATGGACGAGTCCTATTACTGGGTGGATGTACGACGCGTTACGTGAGCTCAACACAGAACACGTAAGCTAACCACTCAAGGTCATTGGCAGCTAATAGCACCTTAAGTTAAGTTATTAAACAAGAGAATCGGCACCAATGTCATCCAAATCCAAACTAAACGTGTATGCAAAATTTCAGCTCAATGGGAAACCGGGAAGTAGGTCAAATTTAACTTCTAAGATTTTCTACATAGTTACTTAGTTCCAGCCACAGGTGACTTTAACAAAAGCGTGTTAAAAAGAGAGCATCTTATTTATTCTCAAAGTGCTAAATGCTATGAGGTCAACTTGTTTAGCAACACAACAATATTGAGTCCACGTTACTTCGTGATAACCGGTGAAAGGAGTTAGCACATCTCTTGTGGCCCGGGTCGCTTAGACCTCGTTTGATCTTCAATTGTCACGTAAGGTCTAACGAGGGTCTTATAAATAAGTTAACATTGGAGGGGAAAGTGGAGCAAGTATGTCAGAATTATCCTTTTCTTGATTTACTTGGGGTCAGCTTAAGGCGCAGATATACCACATCTAATGATTTTAAATTGAACATCACGTCTAAACGACTTGTATAATTTCTTTAAAAAAAAAATTGGTTGCCTGTAAAGTCGGTATACGGGCGAAAGTTTTACGTGACAACGACTTTGAGTGGTAAAATAATTTTAATGTGAATATTCATTCGTATAGTAGGAAGAAGGATGAAATAATAGTAACAATTTAAAACATTTATTTATACAAATAATTATATTTAAAACATTAATTTATACAAAGAATCTCGCACTGAATTTCATATTAACAAAATTTTATTTTTACCTTTACACATACATACGTATTTATATACAAATATACATACAATAACTTGCAATACATTTTCGTACAATGAAACAGCGTTTACTACTATGCAGGCGCCTAAGCGAAATAGAAGCGCAAGACATGAACCGGTGTGTATGCCTATCTCTCTCACTCTCTCTCTCTCGCTCTGTCTCTCTCGCTCTTAGGCGGGCTAACTGTGCTCGAGTGGAAGGGACGCGTGCCTTTCACTTTTTATGTCTGTCTCTCTCGCTCTTAGGCGGGCTAACCATGCCCGAGTGGAAGGGACGCGTGCCTCTCACTCGCTCTCATTGTGAGCGCATAACGTGAGCGGAGCGTAACGCAGTTTCTTGAAGTGTCACCCGGCAAACCAATTTATAAGACGTTGTCACGTCAAAAATATGTTACTTTAGACAATTTCCTTCGTAATTTGATATGTGAATATTTCAAATCATATTTTTATAACATAGTGTAATTAATTTGTAAAGTTATGTCTAACGCGAATAAAAAAATGAGAATCACGTAAAAACTATTAAGCGTATTTTTATGAAATCTTCACCATTTTTTAAAATTAAAATACCTGTTTTTCTATATATATAGAAATATAATTAAAAAAAAATTTAATATAATTAATAATGCGTCTAATTTGGGACAGCGCTCCTTGATGTAGGAGTCCTATTACCGGGTGGACGTACGACGCGTTACGTGAGCTCAGCACAGAACACGCAAGCTAATCACGCAAGGTCGTAGGCATTAACTGCGCCTTAACATGAGACCATTCAAATTATTCCCTCATATTTCAACATGCACGAAAGGGACCTTTCTGAGGCATGCTCAGTTTGCTAAGCACCACGAATTAAAATACTAATATTAACTATTGTGAGCTGTTACATTTGAATCCAGTAATAGGTATGGCAAAAACGCTTGAACGCTTGTAAAGACTGGTATCTATTCGGGATAGCTGCATTTGGTAAGTATGGTAAGCCGACCCCAAAACATGGTTGGGATAAAGTTTGACCTTACGTACCTTTTTTTTGGGAGGGTGGGAAATCGTCCAATGACTTCTCCCGCTCTTCGTGTCAGATTTTTCCCACCCTTGTTCCTTCAGTTGCCTGTGCCAAGTGCCGCGGTAACTCTCTTTCGAAATTATCCGCGACCTCAGGCAGAGATTTAGTTACTTACCTACTCTTCCACTACAGCGAACGGGACGTAAACGGTAATTGTTACGGTCGGTAACTTATAGAAATCCAGAAACGTGGTGATTAATAAAATGACGTAGATTGTCTATTGTTTGTATACTTAAATTTATTTGCCCTTTTGCAGTTCATGGTCGGTTGATATTCTTTCATGTTTATTGTTGTACAGCTAAGGTCGAAAATACTGAATGGTTTTCTATTACAAACCAAAATGTTCCCAGGCATTAAGTACCAGATTCCAGTGTTTTTGTTTGCAGAACCCCACAAAAAGTAGGGAACAGCTGATTATTTGTTCTTTCTACCCGACTGTGGGTAATGTTTTTCGAGAGTTTGTATGTATGTCTATTTATTTGGCACGGTCTAAACGGCTGGATGGATTGGGCACATAGAAACAATGTGCACATGAATTTTCCCACACAACCAAGAACATTCGCCCAGAGGACACGGTGGAGCATACGGTGGAGATCGGCCTCGCTTGGGCGGAGCACCGCCGTGTCCTCGTGGATGCGATAGGTGGCGTGGCGGCGACCTCTCGCGCCCTGCCCTGGTTCAGGCCATGGTACGGAGCGAAAGGGAATGGGAGGCAGTTTCCGCCTTCTGCGAAGCAGTAATGCTCGTGAAGGCGGAGGCGGGACGCGTGAGGGAAGCTCAACGGAGTGGCCCTCACGGCCCCGGCCGCTACCACCGCAGGAGAGTACTGTACTGGGCGTAGGACGTCGCGAGACGATTTCCGGCCACCGTAGACCCGGGCCTGCGGACGGCGAGCAGTGGGTAGCTCGCCGTCCGATCAGCACCAGGCCCGTGAGTCGACGGCGCGTAGTGTTCCACGCGCGTCTCCTTTGAGGCGCAGAGAGGTCATCTCTTTAGATGTAGTCAGCCACCACTGACGGGGCCCATCGTGGCCGGTGCCTGCATGCCTAGGGGTAGCGGATAAATTCTGAAAATGAGTTAGCGCACCTCTGGGCACTCAGGCAGGGAAGGAACAGGGGTGGGTTTCCACGCCCTCCCGCTCCCCCCAGAGCGGGAGAAGTCATTGGATGATTTCCCACCCCACAAAAAAAAAAAACCAAGAACATTACTTATTTATGTAAGTTTATGTTGTACACTGGATCCTACCCTTGAATGTGTTTTCTCTCTATCACTCAAAGGTTTGCTGGGAGAAAACTCAACATTGAGTTAAGCTCGCCTTTATACATTAACTATTTAATCACTGTGCACTACGTTAGTTTTTAGTTGTAGAATAAAGAATTAAAGAATTAACAACTCGCCTTCGTGATATAGATCAACTATAGGTACTTAATTTCACCGGTAATCAATCAATGCCCTTCAAACCGGCATACATAGAACAAGAAACAAGATCCCAGAGCCGCCAGACATGACTAATATTGATTAACAAATGTGTGACATTGAGAAGTGTTAGTATGTACGGCGTACTTCAAAGTACCTAGGTATTTTGAAGTACGCCTGCTAGCTTGAGCCGGGGGCCAATTTATTAGTATCAACTGTGGCCTCTCTTTTTTTTTGGGGATGGGTAACCATCCAATGACATCTCCCGCTCTGGGTGGAGCGGGAGGGCTTGTCAGACTCTTACTGACTAAAACCCACGCTGTTTGTGCCCTGCCCTGAGCGTCCAAGGGCGCGCTTGAGCCGGCGGCCCTTTTTTTTTGGGGCGTGGGAAATCTTCCAATGACATCTCCCGCTCTGGGTGGAGCGGGACGGTGGCGGCATGTCAGACTCTTACTGACTAAAACTCACCCCTGATCCTTCCCTGCCCTGAGTGCCCAGGGGCGCGGTAACTCTGTTTAGAATTTATCCACAACCAGGCAGACATCGGCCATGACGGGCCCCGTCATGTTTTGCTGACAACTCTTAGATGCGCGAGTGGAACACTACGCGCCGTCGATTCTCGGGCCTGGTGCTGATCGGACGGCGAGCTGCCCACTACTCACCGTCCACAGGCTCGGGTCTACTGTGGCCTGGGCCTGCGGCGGCTGCTGCTGAGGGCGTGAGGGCGACTCTGTTGTTGAGCCTCCCTCACCCGCTCCGCCTCCTCCTTCGCGAGCATTACTGCTTCGCAAAGGAGGAGACTGCTTCCCATTCCCTCTCGCCCCGTACCATGGCCTGGACCAGGGCCGGGCGCGAGAGGTAACCATGGCCCCTGGCTCAGGCAACTGAAGGAACACGGGCGGTTTTAGGCAGTAAGAGGCTGACACGCCCTCCCGCTCCACCCAGAGCAGGAGAAACTCACGGTCACGGACGGTTTCGGTGGTTCGGTTCAGTTCACGTCATAGGCAACCACTGAAAATCAGCGCCGTGCTGTGGGTCCCCCACGGTATAGCATTATGCTGAGTGGAAGCCTTCTTGCCACAGCCACGACATGCATCTGTTTTTTATTTATTTCTACCTGCCTAATTAACTTTTTTTTTTTCTTTCCCTTTTTTGTTGTTAAACTTGTTACTAACATAGAAATATAAGATCTACTAACACTATCGATAAGGGTTAAGACTTAAGTTAGCAAAATCATTTTGTTGTGTATGTCGTTAATTTGTGGCAAATAAATACTTTTTCTTTCTTTCTTTTCTTTGATGTCATCCTACTAAAAAAAAAATGGTGCTAAAGTTAACTAACCATTATTATTTACTTGTGTTGAGTCTGAGCGCTGATTTGTATGTCTGTTTTAGTTCGATTCGATCTAGTTTTTTTGTCCAATGGCATCTGTGTCGATGACGTAGATTACGCCCACATGGTGTCCGCTTGACATTACGAGCACTTTCTCTTACGCCCACTTGGTGTCCTCTTAACATGCAAGGGGTTAATTAGTAACTATAATAGCTTTAACAGCTGGTTGCCACCTCGAGCGAGATCCTATCCATGATATTAATTAAACACATGACCAAAATTTAGGCATAGTTTTTTAATTGGTGTAAATAACAACAGTGAAATGTATGCCACGATTTGGGAGGATGCTAAATACCTTCTTTGATTTTTCAAATATGATTTATTCAGAAAAGGGCCGTTGACCCAAGCTAGCAGGTATGCGTACTTTAAAAGTACGTACTTATACTAACACTTCTCAATACGACACTTATTGTTAATCAGAATATCAGTAACGTCTGGCTGCCCTGGGATCTTGGACAAACAACAAAACTTGGCGGCAGAAATAGGAAATATAATGACTTAGGTAGTAAGCATACCGTTATCTTAGCTTAGAACAGTATTTCTCAAACTATGGGTCGCCCCACTGGTGAGTCGCTAGCGAACATTGGATGGGCCTTGAAAAACCAATGCTAAAGCTACGAGTATAACGGCAAATAAATAATTTTCTATAGTTTATAAAAACTAAAAAACACGATTTATTTTTTATTTTACGTGGTTTCAGCAAATCCTTTAATTAGTATGTGTAAATAACCCATATCATGGAAATGAATTAAAACCGGGAAGTGGATCAAAGGAGAAACCCAAAGTCCATAGAAACAAAACAAACAACAAAACAAACAAACGTAAAAGTTTGGCGAGTTTAAAAATAAGTTACACCTCTTTATTGTAATTTCATTAATTAAATAAATAAATAAAAAAAAACGTCTCCCAGCAATGGCCAATATTTAAAATCAGACAGTGATCACTTACATTTTAGGTTATTTTTCTACTTTTGAGTCTTTGTTTCCTACGTTAATCTGAAACGGGCACACGCTAGGAAATAATTTCAAAGTGTCATCGTTAACGAAATCTATAAGAAGGACTATATATATATGTACCTACATATAAAATATGGAACGCATGCTGTGCTGCAGCGCCTGCAGCCTATCACTATGACATTTTAGGTACATAAAAAACGCTAAGGCTTTCAGTTTCACTTAGAGCTCTGAGGTTTTCAGTAAGATCAATCGTAGGATCAATCTGATTAATCTGAAGTGTGTCTTTAGATTTGGCAGAGTACGGTGTTCAATGTTCAAGCGAGGGTCAGTCAGATCAGAAGGCAGCATTCGAGCAAAGGTCTTATGAAATAATAATCCCGAGAAATACGGAAAAACACATTCACTTGCGCAAAAATAGGAAAAGCGAATGATATTTGCTTCTTACTCAACTTACCTTAAAAATCAATTAGATTCCAGATTTTTTATTGATTTAATTATCTAAGTAAAAACAATTATACCAAAACAATGGAGCATTATTTAATTATTTGTAACAGTATCGATTTCCACTAAATCGATCGTATTTTTCCTGAGGTCGGCGAGTAGTGGGTAGCTCACCGTCCGATCAGCACCAGGCCGGAGAGTCGACGGCGCGTAGTGTTCCACGCGCGTCTCAAAGAGTTGTCAGCAAAACATGACGGGGCCCGTCATGGCCGATGCCTGCCCAGGGGTTGTGGAGAATTCGAATCAGAGTTACCGCGCCCCTGAGCACTCAGGGCAGGGAAGGAACAGGGGTGAGTTTTAGTCAGTAAGAGTCTGACACGCCGCCGCCGTCCCGCTCCACCCAGAGCGGGAGATGTCATTGGAAGATTTCCCACGCCCCAAAAAAAGAAGGGTAGGTATCTACTGTATATTGTGAAGTTAGCGACGTATAATAAGTGTTTTGAAGAATTACAAAGATTTTTAGAGGTATGCGGAACAGGGTGTAAAGTCCCGCAAACCTCCGTTGACAAGGGAGGATCCTCCGGATTCCTCCGACCAAACGGGTGTTGTCTGGTCCGGGCAACTGCCCGATGAGAACTCTTCTTGCGCGATGCAGGATTTGTGTGTTTTTGGTTCGTATTATGCGTCAAACAAAAAATAGTAATCTACTCGTTTCTTTCATTTGGCCATTGTTATTTAGGCTAAGATTTAAATGAGATAATTAAGAAAAATAGAAGATTTTTTTGATACATATCTGATTCGTGTAACAGTTAGGCCCAGAAACGGGGTTCTCCTTTAACTTCTAAGATTTTTATGTCCACCGATTTCTCTGTCATTTGTGGGCCGATATTAAAAATTCTTTTTTTATCCAAAAGACTCCAGAGGTGGTCCCATATAAATTTTATCGAAAATTGCTTTAGCGCTTTTTGAAAAAATCAACAAAAACAATAAATGTTTACTCATACGTAGATGATAAACTTTGATTAGTACCTAAGCTAAATGTTTAAGATTGTAAATGGCACGGATTCTCTTGTTCAATATCTAAACTAAAATAAAAAACTTTTTACAAAAAAAATACAACCGACTTCAATAAATAATACTAAAAAATGCAAAATAACTTTAATTTCGGAAGTCGGTGTTTCTAGTTTGGTTTCTTCGTTATTTGACACCGACTTCCGAAATTAAAGTTATTTTGCATTTTTTAGTATTATTTATTGAAGTCGGTTGTATTTTTTTTTGTAAAAAGTTTTTTATTTTTCACTTTTTAGTTGTTGTACCCCATTCTAAAACTTAATTAATAGTAAAGTTATGCCCGAATTGATAGCCCCAAAAAAATAGGGAAGTTGAACAAAGTTGGTGAAATTAGGCTGTATCAGCGTGAACTGTACTAAGCTGTATACCCCTTTAGAGCATATCAGCGTGATGTAATGTTGTGATGTGGTGAAAACAATATACAGACATGCGATTGCAGCAATTCTGGAAGGTTTGCTATTATTTATTGAAGAGTTCCATTGTGTATCTCCGAAGTTCTGTATCAGATCTTGACCAAATTAAATTGGGACCACATGTAAAGCACCATCTTTCAACTAAAAAAAAAATCATCAATATCGGTTCACCCAGTAAAGAGTTATGACGTAACACACATAAAAAAAAAAACGGCCGTTTTTGGCACTTTTGCCTACTACTTTGGATACGAAACATTTTGAGACCTGTTTTAACAACGTAAAAATTCTTTATCCTCTTTGTAACAAACGTGAAGTTGGATTTTTTAATACTTATTTTCTGTGCTATGCTACGATTTTTTATTCAATGAGGGCGCCACTGGACCGCGAGAAGGGCCTTAATGCGCTCTAGAGACGAATCACGTGTGCCGATTTTGATAATTCTTACGTCAATTGATTCGTCATAATCTTGCGAGTGTCACTAAAGAAATGACAGTAATCAAAATTCAATGCGAGAACGAGACGCATTATTGTGAAAAAGAAAAAAATGAAAGTCGGCGAACTATATTAAGTGGTGTATCAAAATAAAGGGATTGAGGAGACGATTCCAAAAATATAACTCAATAAAATGTAGAAAATAAAAAAATTGAAAATTTTCATTAAACCCGACTGTTGTTTTTTCTTCATGACAGCTAGTTAGGTGGTCGCGGATAAGTTAACTTTGGGAACCACTGGCTTAGAATATTACAGAGTGCCTAAGAAACCTGTATCTGATCCGTATAATGCCGTAATGTAAAATGTAGTGAGCAAACGCAACGGTCGCGCACACAAACAAGCAAATGTTCTTAAATAAACTTAGTATTAAGTACCATATTGTGTTGTCGTGATGGCCCAGTGGTCATGGGTTTGATTCCGGGAAAATACTTAAGTGTCTTTTCAATTCATATGTACATACTTTCTAAGTTTATCTTGGAAATCACTTACATCGGTAAAGAAAAACATCTTGAGGAAGCCTGAACGTATGCATACTTCTACCACAAATAATATAATACTAGTGTACAGATGCCTCATTCCATACAAAGAAACGGTACCGCCGTAACTATGGGTTTTCTACTTGCACAAGCAACTTTTGTTTTTCGTGCTTCTACTATCCTACTAATATTATAGATGCGAAAGATTGTTTTTTTTTTACTTTTTTTGAAGTGAAACTTCTTTAGGCGCGTTGGGCATTTTTGAGATGGGAAAAAACTATTGAACTCGTGCGCCACCAACACCGCTCCGAGCGTCGTAGCACTCGTAGCGGATCGCGTAGCGGATTGAAGTGAAAACTTCTTTAGGCGCGTTGGGCATTTTTGAGATGGGATAAAACTATTGAACTCGCGCGCCACCGACACCGCTCCGAGCGTCGTTGCACTCGTGGCGGATCGCGTAGCGGATTGAAGTGCAAACTTCTTTAGGCGCGTTGGGCATTTTTGAGATGCGAAAAACTATTGAACTCGTGCGCCACCGACACCGCTCCGAGCGTCGTAGCACTCGTAGCGGATCGCGTAGCGGATTGAAGTGAAAACTTCTTTAGGCGAGTTGGGCATTTTTGTTCAAGTTTTCACTTCTGTTGGCACTCCCGGAGTGCCACTCTTTTTTTACTTTTGATAGGCTCGCGTTTGACCACTATCTCACCTGATGGTAAGCGATGATGTGGTCGAAGATGGAGCACGATTGTCTAGAAGTAACCTATTCACTCTTGACTTAAAAACTCCCAGGTTGTAGCTATCAGGAAACATAGACTCCGGCAGGGAATTCTACTCCTGTATGTTTGTGTTGCAATCCCGCAAAAACGGCTGAAGGGAATTGAATGAAATTTTGCACACAGATAGATTAGATCCTGGATTAAAACATAGGCTACAACGCGGGCGAAGCCGCTGGCAGAAACTAGTATTATTATATATGCGAAAGTTTTGATAGATGAATTGAATGTTTGTTACTCAATTACGACAGAACGCCTGATCGGATTTGAATGAAATTTGGCAAAGAGATAGATTATAGTCTGGAATAGTAAATAGGCTATAACTTATAATGAGGGAAGTACTTATTCCATGCGGGCAAAGCCGCTGTAGTAGCTTGTACTATTATGAATGCGAAAACAACTCTCTTTGTCTAAATGTTTGTTTGTTGCTTCTTCACGTCTCAAAGGCTGAACAGATTAGGATGAAACTTGACACACAGAAAGACAAAGTAAAAATTCAATTCCGTAGGAATAGAGGAAGTGGTTCTGATTCAGCTTGCAAGATTTGACACGAACAAAAAAACATGTTAAATGAAAACTTGTAAAAATCGATCCAGCCGCGTTCTTGTGAGTTATAAATGGTGTTACTAACCCGACTTTGGTAATATATAAAAAAATGGCTGTTAATTTAGTTCAATTATTGATTACATGCCAGCAGCTGCATCAGACTGCTTGTAAAGTGACTTATTTGGAACTTTTTAGTTGTTTTTTACAGTCGGGGTTTTTTGAAAACATTTTTTTATTTTCTACATTTTAGTGAGTTATCTTTTTGGAATCGCCACCTCGAACCCTTTATTTTGAGACCCCACTTAATATAGTTCGTCGACTTTCAATTTTTCTTTTTCACAATATGGCGTGTGGTTGTCGCTGTAATCTATTTTAATTATTGTCATGTCATTAATAGCACTCGCAAGGTTAAGACGAATCAATTGACGTAAGAATGATCAAAATGGGCCCACACGTTTGGTCTCTATAATGCCACAAAGGAATAAACATACATACATACTCGTACATACAGTTCTCGCCAAACTTCTTGGCCGCCCTGAAGTTGAATTTCCGATGCGCGCGATGCTGTTTTTGTATGAGATTTACTACTGCGCAGCCATTGCAGCGAACTTCAGAGCGGCCAAGAGGCCTACGTACACTGCTCGCCAAACTGAGCAGTGTACGTAGGCAGATAAACACATTACCCTCCCTTGCGTCGCGAAGTCGGGTAAAAAGACTAGCTGCAAACGTATCTGCGATAAAAAAATGGGAGGTGGAGGGTAGGAGGGTGAAAAATACTTAACGACCTTTTCTCATACCTACTAAATATACAAAAAAAACAACCGACTTCCAAAAAAAATAATACACTAAAAATTAAAAAAATAACTTTAATTTCGGAAGTCGGTGTCAAATAACGAAGAAATAAAATACAAACAACGAATTAAAATTTTTGGTAGTAAATTTTTGGAAGTCGGTTGTTTTTTTTGTATTTTTTTTTTATTTTTCACTTTTTAGTTGTTATACCCCAGAACTAAAAACCCCAATAACATGGAACGTGGAATTTAAACATTTGGAGAACACTAAAACGTCATCGAGGTATGCGTATTTTTCGTTTCTGTTCAGTTTCTCAAAAAGCGCTAAAGCAATTTCGATAAGATATTATATGGGACCATTTCGGGAATATATTCTTTCGGATAAAAAAAGAATTTTGAAAATCGGTCCACAACTGACGGAGAAACAGGCGGACATACATAAAAAAAAATACATACAGTCGAACATAGAACCTCCTCCTTTTTCGAAAGTCGGTTAAAAAATCATTAAAATCGGTCGAGCCATTTCGGAGGAATGCAACCACAAAGACCGTGACACGAGATTTATCTACGAGGAGCTCGTGGATAAAGTAATAACAGCCGCACGGGTCGATCTATCAGGTTCAGCTACGCTTGCAGGAGTTGGTCCATGGATGGATGACCATCTTTACACACCGAGACTCCTCCATGCCTTGGAAAGCACGTTAAGCCGTTGGTCCCGGGTGTCAATCGTGGATCTTTACAGTCGTAAAAGGCGAAAGTCTGACAACCAGTCTTGCCAAGGGGTATCGTATTACCCAGTAACTGGATGGTGGAGGTCAGATAGGCAGTCGCTCCATGTAAAATACTGGTATACAGCTGCGTCCGGTTAGACTGGAAGCCGACCCCAAGATAGTTGGGAAAAGGCGCGGGCAGATTGCAGATTGATATAAAAAGATATACATAGATAGATTAGCGTATAACTGTTGTGCTGTTACACCACCACGTTCATTATGAACGTTATGATCGCAACAGGTACTTCCTTATAGTCTTAGCTATTATGTCATGATTAGCTATTACATGTTCACTGGTCTCGGCTCACTGAACTGATCTAATACTTGACGGGATAGTGGCGCAGTTACAAGCACAACTGCTGAGCTCTGTGTTCGATTCCACACAGACAGCCGAGTGGCACAGATTAAGGCGCTATTAATTGCCAATGAACTTGAGTGGTTAGCTTGCGTGTTCTGTGCTGAGCTAACGTAACGCGTCGTGCCTCCACCCAGTAATAGGACTCGCCCATCAAGGAGCGCTATCCAAAATTAGATGCATTATTCATTTATTACACATAAAACAACAAGTATTAAACTAAAACACAGACTAAATTTCATAAAACTTTTTTACAAAAAAAACAACCGACTTCCAAAAAAAAAAATACACTTAAAATTTATAAATAACTTTAATTTCGGCAGTCGGTGTCAAATAACGAAGAAGTAAAAATACCAACACCATACCAACACACAGTTTTTTATTTTTCACTTTTTAGTTGTTATACCCCAGAACTAAAAACCCCAATAATATGGAACGTGGAATTTAAACATTTGGAGAACACCAAAACGTCATCGAGGTACACGTATTTTCCGTTTTTGTTCAGTTTCTCAAAAAGCGCTGAAGCAATTTCGATAAAATTTATATGGGACCACCTCGGGAGTATATTCTTTCAGATGAAAAATGAATTTTGAAAATTGTTTCACAACTGACGGAGACATCGGGTAACATACATACAAAATAAAAAATAAAAAATCATACAGACGAATTGAAAACCTCCTCTTTTTGGAAGACGGTTAAAAAATACGCTTTATAGTGTTTATGTGATTCTCAATTTTTTATTCGCGTTAGATACAACTTTACAAATTAATTACACTATGTTATAAAAATAAAATTTCAAATATTCTTAGATCAAATTACGACGGAAATTGTCTAGAAAAACATATATTTTTTTCAAAGAAATAAGAGTAGTCGCTTAGACGTGATGTTCAATTAAATACCATTAAAAGTCGTATGACTGCGGGCAGCGCGTGCATCATGTTGCAGGGAACGGAATGTTGCCACTTAAATATTAAAATTTATTACGCTGTATAGTATTTAGTTTTACTCGTTGTTGGCTGCACCGGTCGACGTCAGCACGTCAGCGCCGTCTGTCGTTGAAAACCAGCACTGGGGCTCTGTCTCGCGTAGGGTCGCAGCATTATGCTGAGCGATTACATTATGCAGTAGTAGTAGTAGTAGTAGTAGTAGTAGTAGTTGGTTGGTTTGCATTATGCAGTTGGTGGCATGAAATCAATAATTGAACTAAAATAACTGCCACCAACTGCATCAGACTGCTTGAAAGAAATAAGTGACTTGTTTGAAACTTTTTGTTTGTTATTTTTACAGTCGGGTTTTTTTCGAGGTGTACACGCATAAAGTTTTTTTTTTTTTTTTTTTAAAAAAACGTTGCCCCACACTAGGAATTACTCCTGTATCGTGGGTGCGTTCACAAACATGTATACTCACATACACAAGACACCCAGACCCGGAACAACTATCTGTAGGTCATACAAATATTTGTTCCGTGCGGGGATCGAACCCGCGACACGCAGCGCAGCAGCCGAACGCTCAACCACTGCGCCAACCGTGTCGTCAAAAGTTAATTGAGCGTTTAAATTAATGTATATAGGCGAGTAAGGTTTAAATTATCGCTATTTCGAGTCCAAATCGACATTCATTTGTTATTCTAATTAGAGAATTTCTATTCTGAAGTAAGAATGAGTCAAATGTTCACTTCGCTTTGTTTGTGGGCAAAGAAATGGATTGAGGTAGTTCGACTTATATTGAAACTAGGTTCTGTCAGCGACTTCCCGCACTATAAATTATAACAATGTGGTATTTGAGACTATAATCTATCTCTGTGCCTAATTTCATCCAGATCCGTGCAGCCCTTCTGGCGTGATTCGCATTTATAGTATACAGGGTGTAAAAAGACACATCACATAGCCGTTAACTACGCATACTGTACGTCTAACAAAGTAGCTTTGCGCAAAAATTATTGCTGGGAAACGACTTTTATTTTTAGGTAGATATGAAAAAAAAACAATTTCTTATTGCGCGCAATGTAACTCGAACCCAGGCAAGTGGAGTTAAACCACGCCTCTTCGCTTTAAGCCACGTAGGTACTTGTCGGATACGTTTGATATTCATTGCGTTTTTGTAACTGCAAATGCGTAATTTCGAAAAAAAAATCGAAGATTCAGGTAGGTAATGTTTGTTTGGAAAAAAGTTTAGTAATAACACTTGGAATTCATTTTCGTAAAAAAGTAAAAAGAAATTGCGAATTTGACCTTCAATATCTCCAGAACCAGTGGATTTCCAGGTATGGTCTAGTGGAAAAAAATTATTCAAATAGTGGGTAGAATATGTGGCTTTCGGCTTCAGAAACTGTTACACCCGATTTAACTAGCTTCCGCCAGCGGCATCACCCGCGTGGAATTAGGACTTCTCACACGATAAATATAGCCTAGTACTATTCCAGACTACAATCTATCTCTGTGCCAAATTTCATCCAGATGTGTTCAGCGGTCCTGGCGTGATTGAGTTACAAACATCCATACATCCAAACTTTCGCATTTATAATGGTAGTAAGATTAGTATGGGAGGACCATTTTTTTGTGGGAATTTACTGTTTTACTTGAAGAAAGTCGTTCATTTCCATGGGCAGAAGCAGAACCAAAAATGTGACCACGTAATTCCGTTGCACTCTGTATTGTAAAATATGACCATGTAATTCCGTTGCACCCTGTAGTGTAAAATATGACTACGTAATTCCGTTGCACCCTGTGTTGTAAAATATGACCATGTAATTCCGTTGCACCCTGTAGTGTAAAATATGACTACGTAATTCCGTTGCACCCTGTGTTGTAAAATATGACCATGTAATTCCGTTGCACCCTGTAGTGTAAAATATGACTACGTAATTCCGTTGCACCCTGTGTTGTAAAATATGACCATGTAATTCCGTTGCACCCTGTAGTGTAAAATATGACTACGTAATTCCGTTGCACCCTGTGTTGTAAAATATGACCATGTAATTCCGTTGCACCCTGTAGTGTAAAATATGACTACGTAATTCCGTTGCACCCTGTGTTGTAAAATATGACCATGTAATTCCGTTGCACCCTGTAGTGTAAAATATGACTACGTAATTCCGTTGCACCCTGTGTTGTAAAATATGACCATGTAATTCCGTTGCACCCTGTAGTGTAAAATATGACTACGTAATTCCGTTGCACCCTGTGTTGTAAAATATGACCATGTAATTCCGTTGCACCCTGTAGTGTAAAATATGACTACGTAATTCCGTTGCACCCTGTGTTGTAAAATATGACCATGTAATTCCGTTGCACCCTGTAGTGTAAAATATGACTACGTAATTCCGTTGCACCCTGTGTTGTAAAATATGACCATGTAATTCCGTTGCACCCTGTAGTGTAAAATATGACTACGTAATTCCGTTGCACCCTGTGTTGTAAAATATGACCATGTAATTCCGTTGCACCCTGTAGTGTAAAATATGACTACGTAATTCCGTTGCACCCTGTGTTGTAAAATATGACCATGTAATTCCGTTGCACCCTGTAGTGTAAAATATGACCACGTAATTCCGTTGCAAGCTGTATTGTAAAATATGACCGCGCAATTCCGTTGCACCCTGAGTTAGTTGCTCCGAAACTTAGTGTAGCAGTTGAGCGTTCGGCTGCTGCGCTGGGTGTCGCGGGTTCGATTCTCGCACGGAACAACGATTTGTAGTACCTACAGATAGTTATTCCGTGTCTGGGTGTCTTGTATAAGTGAGTTTAAATGTTTGTGAACGCACCCACGTTTAAAATAAAATTCTCGAATTACTAAAATACAAAGAACAAGGCAACACTACATATTAAATAACACAATAAATATTTGAAATAATTTTTTACCAAACTATGTAGCTTGCGTGTTTGTTAATAATTAATTAATTTGGTAATTTTTATCAATAGTAATCACACCTACTCTTAAAAGGTCAAAAGAGAATGTAATATTTTTTTTATTATTACTAGAAATACCTATTAATTTCCTCGACTATGGAACAGTGATCAAATAGTCAATCAGACTATAACGGGTTGTTTTTTGTGTTTTATTCCGAAATGGTCCCATTTAAATTTCATATACGTAGATCTGATGATGAGTTTCGGAGACAGACAACAGAACTCTTAAAAAATTGACAGCAAATCAACCGCGATTACCTCTATTGCATAAATATGTAATATTCATATTGTTGTTTGGCGCCGACTCAAAATTTATTTAAGTATATAAAATTTTATATTTTATGTAGGTTAATAAGCTCAATACTCAAGACTTAAAAGGTTTATTTATTTTTCGCTTTTTAGTTCTTTTTCGTCGGTTGAATTTTTTGTTAATAAAAGTTTTTTATTTTATGATTTTTTGTGACTCGCATCATCTTTTAATACTCTGAGGCTAATTTCTAATTCTTCATCATTCCTCTTGGCACTGAGCTGATGATGTAACCATCCTTCCATGAGTTTCCCAGGATATTGACCAGTTGAGGTTACCTCCAATATTCTAAAGACGTCTTTTCTTCAAAGCATATGAAGTGGTATTTGTCACTAAAACCAGTTTTTATATCTAACTTCTATTGTTTAGGAAAGGTATGGTTTCCATCTTCAGCTCAGTTTCATGATGTGATGATTCCTAAATGCAAATACCTGATTAAGTTATGAAAAGTAAACAGAAACATATTCGTGCCCAATTTTTGAGGTTTTCTCTCAATTTAATCAGGATTCCATGATCAGATCCTGATGTCTTGACATGGGACCACCCTTGAGGTATACCCTATCTAACAAAAAAAAGAATCATCAAAATCGGTTCATAAATAACGGAGTGAGGGCCGAACATACGTACAGAAACGCTAAACGTACCCACAATTTTCGAGGTTTTCTCTCAATTTTATCAGGATTCCATTATCAGATCCTGACTTCCTTGATATTATTATTATTATTTATTAAAAATTACGTAAATAACACCCATATGGGACCACCCTTGAGGTATACCCTATTTAATAAAAAAAGAATCATCAAGATCGGTTCATAAATGAAAAACGCTTTGTGCGTATGGATGATATGTCCACCATGAACCGGTGGCACTTCGCCGTACGTCTTGTGGTCCGTTGATGAAACGGGCTTGGCGGAATCAAATTATGCAATTCCGTCGCACACTCCCCAAAATGTAACCGATAGAAAACCGACAGGCTAGCAACTTGGCGTCTATGCCTTTGGAGTTTCGACTCGACGAGCCTATCATTGCCGATGATCCCCTTTGGCTCGTTTCTCAATTGTCTCAACGGTATCAAGCTGGTATCTGGCAGATCCGTCCTAAAGATGAGAGCAGTACTCCATACACGATCGAACTTGCGCTTGATAAAGTTTGAACAGCTGTTCCAGCGTGAAGTACCGTCTCACCTTTGCGAGGAGGAGGAGGAGGTTCGAAAGAGTCACCTGGCCCCGGCACAGGGAACTGAAGGAACACGCTGGGTTTTAGTCAATAAGAATCTGACACTCCCTCCCAGAAGTTATTTGAATGTAGAATGTAGATTGCAATGGGTTCCAGCACATATTGGACTAAGCGGTAACGAGGAGGCTGACCGTATATCCAAATCAGCAGTAGTGGACGGTTGTATAATTAATTACATACCTGATTATTGGGAATATACAACTAAATTTAAATCTACATGCTTTAATTCCTGGAAACAACATTTTTTGAACATGTCTCTGGATAAAGGTATTTGGTACAAAAGCATTCAAGGTCAACCATCTCGTGTTCCCTGGTTTGAGGATACTAAATTAGATAGAAGTTATGTTAAATTGATATTAAGACTCCGTTCTGGGCACTATCCATCGGCAAAGTTTGCATTTCTTATGAAAAAGGCTGATTCTCCTAATTGCACAGTTTGCAATCAAATCGAGGACGTGCAGCATTTGCTGATGGAGTGTGCTCGAAACGGAGTAGAACGCGAGTTATTCGTGAAGGAATTTAAAATAAATAAATTTGATGTAGGCATAATACAATCCATCTTATCTGTTCCATCTTCGGAGATAATTAAAAAGTTGTGCCATTTAATTATGGTCCTCCACGAAAAACTCTAATTCAATAACTGTTAAGTGTTATTATAAATTAATACTGTTTAAGTAAGCCAATTACTGTAAAAGGGTACGATGGGGCTGACATATCTTTGATAAAAGCCTCTAAACAAAACTAGATTAAAAAAAAAAAAAAAAAGTTATTTGAGGATTTCCCACCCTAAAAAAAGCATAGACTATGCAAAATCTTAGGTTGAACCACACGGTTGGCAGTGGTTGAGCGATTGGCTGCTGCGCTGCGTGTCGCGGGTTCGGTCCCCGCACGGAACAAATATTTGTATGGCCTACAGATAGTTGTTCCGGGTTTGGGTGGCTGTGTATGTGAGTTTACATGTTTGTGAACGCACTCACGATACAGGAGGAATTCCTAGTGTCGGGCAACGTTTTTAAAAACTTAAAATCTGGAAACTCTCAGGAAATGCAGTTTTTTCTTAAAAACATCTTTAAAAGTTTCCGCAGTATTGAATCTCTACCCGAAAATTCACAAAATGAAGAACAATACCTTGAGATGTGGTGAAGATAACATAAATTGTAATTAAACATAATTAATCACAAACGGTTTAACTCCATTGTTTCCCATGTTTTTTGTGAACGGAAGCCATTTTGAATTTCGTTTGACATTCGAAACTTAAATGTAGAATTGTTCAGAATAACATCTCGTACCTTGGTAAAATCACATTGACAAGTCACTGGAGCCATAACTTAATAATATAAATAAAGGCGTGAGATCATTGGGTCTTATTATAAATATAATAAAAAACTTGTTTACAAGAAATACAACCGTCTTCTAAAAATTTAAAACAGAAACAGAATCATCAAAATCTATTTACACATGGCGGAGAAATCGCGTAATATACAAATATATATATATATATGCAGACGAATTGAGAACCTCCTCCTTTTGGAAAAGCATATGACTAGCGAGTTTTATAAATAAGGCTGTTCGAAAATGTATCTAGTTTTGAGGAATCGTTTGTCAGTTTTAGGGTTCCGTAGTCCTAACAAGGACAAGGAACCCTTATAGTTTCGCTCTATCCTTCTGTCCGTCCGCGGCCTAACTTAGAGACCCAGTATACTATTATATAGTAGTCTGTAACAAGTTATTTTATTACCTCTATTCCAAATTACGTTCTTTCCTACTTTTTTCTAATTTCAAATTCAAATATTCCTTTGCCTTCTGTCTAGCCTCTGTTTTTATTAACCGACTTCGAAAAAGGATTGGTTCTATGTTTGACTGTATGTATTTTTTTTTTGTATGTCCACCGATTTCTCTGTCAATTGAGGACCGATTTTCAAAATCCTTTTTTTATCCGATAGAATATACTCCCGCGGTGGTCTCATATAAATTCTATCGAAATTGCTTCAGCGCTTTTTGAAAAACTGAACAAATACGAATAACACGTATAGATAGATGACGTTTTGGTTTTCTCCAATTACGACTATGTTTAAATTCCACGTTCCATGTTATTGGGGTTTTTAGTTCTGGGGTATAACAACTAAAAAGTCAAAAATAAAAAACTTTTTGGAAGTCGGTTGATTTTTTTGTAAAAAAAGTTTTTTTTAAAATCAGTCCAGATTCAGCTGCCGAGCTAGAATAAGCTCCTCCTTATCATACACCGGCTCTTTAGCTAATGAGAGTTACCAGTTTGTAAGAGTTACTAAACAGAGAAGTGTAGTTTTTATAACCAGGCAGATTCAGGCATGGGGTCCTGACAATAATACAATTTAACCTGTACCTAAGTCTCAGTGTATGGTGTACGTACGATTAATAAATGCTTCATATAATCAAGCCTACTGTAAATAATATAATACTTATACGTCTTAATTCGTCGTGTGTTTATCTTCATCCAACTCCTCCTCAACGTGACACTCCTACGTCCCTCCTCATCGTGTCACTCCTCCGTCCCTCCACAACGTGACAAGTCTTTGTTATAGACTTAGTTTTGATGTTCGCGTGGCGTAGATATTGACAGCTACGATGTAATGACGGTTTTTGAAATACCGTACACCAGGTGGCAGCACTGAGGCAGGGTCCAGGAACCTGCCAATACGGTTATGTTTTGACAGAGTTTTTGGCGGGATTTTGTCGAGTGAAGTTCAGTGGCTGTTTTAATTATTCGTTTATTGATTCCTAGTGGATATTGTGACGTAAAATTGGTGTAGTTGTGTGTCTCAAGTGTCAACGCAAATGGACAATATGTGGAATCATTGAAACAGGCACGATCTCGGGAAAATAGAGCTGAGATTTTTATTGTAGTATTGACTACCTCAGCGAAGTTTGCCGAGAAGGCTGACTCGACACATTTGTTGCCAAATACTCCAAAAATCATTAGAATGTGTTACATCTGCATTCTAATGGAAAAAAAAGTATAAATACACTACGTAAGACTAGGCAATATGGTCAAAAGACTTTAGCCTTCCCTTCGAAAAGAATAAAATTTAAAAAAAATTATGTTTTGACATTCGTCAATGTAACTAACATTGACGCCCATATCGTGTTTCCGTCATAAGTTGCGTTTAGTAGATCTTTCACCTGTGGCGCCAACTGGTAGCATTTTCCTGAATCCCCATTGAATACTTGCTCCGTCAGTTAGATTACCAAAAAATATTGTATCAGTACGTATATTGTTTTTCTTTCATCTACGTCAAAAATGTACCATTTTTTACCAAGAAGTGACGTAACAAGCCCCCACTCCTAAACTTTGATGCGTTTTATCTTTGTCATTTGACAGTCGTCAGAAGCCCGAAAGTCTGACAACCAGACTTACCAAG
This sequence comes from Polia nebulosa, assembly GCA_951329385.1. Lineage (NCBI taxonomy): Eukaryota > Metazoa > Arthropoda > Insecta > Lepidoptera > Noctuidae > Polia > Polia nebulosa. Next base: position 8,136,383 of record OX589608.1, read on the forward strand.
GGGTATCATATTACCCAGTAACTGGGTTGTAGAGGTCAGATAGGCATTCGCTCCATGTAAAATACTGGTATTCAGCTGCAAACGGTTAGACTGGAAGCCGGCCCCAAGATAGTAGAGAAAAGGCTAGGCAAATTGATTTTTATTAATTTGGTTAAGCTAAAAATACTTGTTCAATCATTTTTAATAATCTAAAGTAATTTTTTTTTTGTCCGTAAGGACTAAATAGAATTATTATTTTTGTACCCAGGAATTATATAATTATACCCCTTTGGTGCGTTTTGCTTAAAGTTTTTGATTTTCATGTCGATCACATGACAATCGCATGATGAAATAGAAAAGCAAACCACAAAAAATGGAACTCTGTTACAATGAATAAAATTCATAACCACAAGATTTCTATTTCTTTTGTATTTTTATTTACACCATACATGAAACATTAATATTCCTGCGTCACTTGTCTATTAAACGTCGTTACAATGTTTGTGTCATTGGGTTCTTTTTTTAAGTTTTGCGACTATGCCACTGGCTAGGTTACAAGACCTTTAAGCCAAGTCTTAATTTGAAAACACTATCACTTTTTTCCCCATTAGATTGCGAATGTAACACAGTCTAATGTTTTTGCAGGATTTGGCAGCAAATGTATCGAGTCAACCATCTCGGCAAGTTTCTTTTTGGGTTCTCTACCATGGTTAATATAGGTACTTACGTACTTACGTCATTTTTTTGGCTTTGCTAGGCTCGTGTTTCACCTTTTTTTTTAATGTCTTGTTCCTGTTGATCTAGACTATTGTTTTGCTGGTGCGTTGGAGTTGTACTCGTATGTACAGCTGTGGACGTCTTAAGACTGGTTTTTATTTTTAATCGACTTGGAAAGGAAGTTCTATGTTCGACTGTATGTTTTTTTTTTTTTCTAAGTAGGTATGTCCACCGATTTCTCTGTCATATGTGGACTGATTTACAAAATTCTTTTTTTATCCGAAATAGTATCCTCTGGAGGTGGTCCCATATAAATTTTATCGAAATGGCTTCAGTACTTTTTGAAAAAATCATCAAAATCAAAAAATATGTCTACATTTTTGTTTTAGTGCCGAGGTATAAACAACCAAAAAATTAAAAACGTTTTTTACAAAAAATACAACCGACTTCCAAAAATGAAAATACATCAAAAACAACTTTAATTTCGGAAGTCAATGGTGCCGATTCTGTTGTGCACAAACTAAACTTAATTTAGGCTATTGCTATCTTTTTCTCTCTGATAAAACAAGAAAGAGACGGACGTAAATTAGAGCTTTCAAATTTAGTTGACCTAATATTTCCATATAAATTGGTACACGTAAAAATATGTCGACTAAAAACACTGTAAAGTACAAGGCGTAAACTAGTTTGACATCTCTAACTTAGTTCATAGCTATAGCCGTCCTTTTCTCGCACTGCCTTTTAGTAAAAGATAGCGATTCTCTAATTTTAGTTTAGTTATTGAATAAGAGAATCGGCACCAATGTCAAATAACGAAGAACTAAAATACAAACACCACTGAGACCGATGCTGGTTGAGGAGACAGCCGTCCTTAGTTTAGACTAATTCGGGCAAAATCTCGCATCGTATTCGGTTCCCTGGCAGCAATTGAAGGAACAGGGGTGGGTTTGTCAGTAAGAGTCTGGACACGCCCTCCCGCTCCACCCAGAGAGGGAGAAATTATAGGATGATTTCCCACTCAATAAAAATAAACCGGCCAAGAGCGAGCCGAACTCGCACGCAAAGGGTTCCGAACAAATCATATTTTATCAGGTTTAAACTGCCAGAAAGAAATGCGAATTTGAAAAAATGATTAAAAAAAACTTAGTACAATTCACATACAAATTTTTATTTCTAGAAAAATATACATCTGGGAAATTCATTTCTTAAAAATAACGTCATCCAGGTGTGCACCATCCCGCTGCAAACATTCTTCGAATCTGAACCTCAAATTGGTAAAAACTCGCTGGCACATTGCACGGGGAATAGCTGCCATTTCTTCCCGGATCGGTCTTCCGTTCTTGTTGACCTTGGGCGTCCCGCAGGCTTCTGTTTGAGAGTCGAACCAGTATCTTCAAACTTTCTGACCCACGATCGAATCACACTTTCTTTCGGACACTGATTTAGGTCATGTAATCCAAACTCACGCCGAACAATAGCGCACGAATCGCGATTTTTGTAATAATGTTTAACGCAGAATGCACGTTGCGCTCCGGTGAAGTGATCCATCGCGACTAAATTTCCGAGAACCGAGCTACTTAACCCCACCATCCGCGCAGTCCCCTCTCTAAAGCTTCAAACGCAAGAGTGTTTGAACCCCTGAACGTCCAGCGGCATACCAGTATGCCGATCCAGATTACGCGGCTTAAACCTCTATTATTAAATAACTAAAGATCTTATATCCTGTGGCATGGTGCACATGCATTCTTAGATAGTTATTACATAGTGTTAGAAAAAAAACGCTACACAAAACGCAACGCAAACGCAGAAACGCAATTTTAAAAAGCCGTTATGTTGTTTTGATTTCGTAATTTAAAGTTTTGAGTGTGAATAATAGGAAAATATGATACCTATCGGACTCTACAACTCCAACACAACAACTCTATTACTTGTCTAGTGCAACATGCAAAATTTCATGTAAATTTATACAGTGGTTTTAACAACTACCCACACACACACACACACACACACACACACACACACACACACACACACACTATTCCCGACAAATCGTTGATAACAGAATTTGAATAAAATTCAACTCTTGAATTACAAGTATTGTTTACATGTTATTCTAAGGTCTGTTTATTCAACAACCCAAAAAAGTTTACTTTAAGTGCCTCGCTCCAATAGAAACCTCAGCAAGTTGTTTTTTATGAGCCCGGTCGTAAATATGTCAAACTGCGATAAGAGGCGCGGCCGTTGAGGAGTATGTACATAAAATATGTTAGCTTAGATGCCTTTCTGGCCCACCCGTTAGGTTTTCCTGTACTTAATCTATAAGTAAAGAAGTACATTCTGTATTTTTTTTTTAATTTTGGGCCTAGTGGTTTCGGAGATAAGGGGCCGAATGGTAATTTTTCATCAATTTTCTCAAATAACTTAAAAACATTTTGAAATTATGAAAAAAATATATATTTGAAATCCTTACAATAAGTCATTTCATTTGATATGTAGCACATTACAGTTAAAAAACTTTTTTTTTATTTTCTGATTTGCACTCCCTAAGTGACCCCCATATTCCAAATTAATTTATTTACGTTACACGTTCGTGTTTGGATCACAGATATTCATCAACGCAATCGGTCGAGTAGATTCGGGGTAAATTGGCTGTGACAGACGGACGGATAGACAGAAAGACGCACGGGTGATCCTTTAGGGGTTCCGTTTTTAAATTCGGATGTTCGGATTCGGAACCCTAAAAAGTCGCATTCGGTTATTCTTTAAATGCATCTCCGAGTCAACGAACTCTTCCGGATACACTACGACAGATAATATCATAAGTACGGCTGCCAAACAGAGCGTGCAGAAGACCGCTCTTATGTTACTACCAGAGCAAGTAGCACGTGAGATAGTTAGCGAATTATAGATGACAATGTAGCTCCCTGTTATGTGGAACTTTAGGTAACGTGAGTGGCTAAATGTGGGATAACTACTTATAGTCTAAGATCCCGGAGCCGGCAGACATTGCTTATTTTTAACCGACTTCATAAAGGAAGAGGTTCTTAATTCGTCTGTATGTTGTTGTTTTTTTCTCAGATATAATATACTTAATTTCTACTCGGAAAGTAAGTAATGTCTGGCGGTTCTGACTTACTTTATTATTAACACAACTATAGCTTCACTTGTAAGTTGTAACTAACTATGTAAAGAAATCTTAGAAGTTAAAAAATCACTCCCCAGTTTCTGATTAAGCTGAAATTTTGTGTGCATGTTTAGTTTGTATGACATAGTTTTCTGAGAACGCGAAAAATAAAAATAATGGTTTTTTTTTTTAACTACAGAAAATTGTGCACCCACTGCCTTACGTTTCGGGAACCGCCACGGTATTATTTTATCGCGATCCTAAATTTCTCCAGGTTACGTATCAATCAAAGATACAATTTACACAAAAATCTAGTTTTCAGCATGTAACAAAAACCCTGTCCGATCCTGAAGGGTATTATTTGGCATCGTATTGCGTACACATATACGTAGTCATTTAATGGATACGAGATTATTATTTCTCCGCAATGAAAATAATTAATTAAAAAAAAGAAAAATTTATCGAAGGCAACACTGTGCGCTCGACAAAGTTCACCTACAGTTTCGTGTCAAAGACGCCGCCTGAGCGAGACGGTCTTTTTGATCCTACAGCGCGGCTAGTGCAGGGCGGTACCTTTTGAAATAAAAATAAGTAAAAATTAATAGATTTTGCCGGCCGGTGGTATTGTCAACTTAGGAAAATGCCGGGTTTTTGTTACATGTTGTATTTTAGTTCAATAAATCACAAAAATGTCACCAACTGCTTCAAACTGCTTCAAAAGTACCTTGTTTGTTAACTTGTTTGTTTGTTTTGCAGTCGGGTTTTTTTATATTTTTTTTATTTATATATCCTAGATGAAAAGGTCACAAAAAAAAATCCACACTTACCTAATGGCGGCCGCCATTTTGGTTTTTTTTATTGCCTTAGTCACGTCGGCTGTCATGACCAATCTAATGATAGGTACCGTACCTTATTTCATATTTGTTAAAATCCATCCAGCCGTTTGGCTACAGCTTGCAAAGAAATAGACATACAAATATATATACCTATACATACATACATACATCATCATCATATTCATCAGCCTTTTAATGTCCCCACTGCTGGGCCACAGGCGAAAAATCATTAGAAGTCGTATAACTAACAGAGGAGCTCGTGGCTAAAGTATAATAACAGCCAAACGGATCGATCCATCTTCTTTACATACCGGGACTTCTGTGCCTCGGAAAGCACGTTAAGCCCGTGGTCCCGGCTGTCAATCGTGGATCTTTGACAGTTGTTGCGAGTCGTCAGAGGCCCGAAAGTCTGACAACCAAGGGATATCGTATTAACCAGTAACTGGGATGTGAAGGTGAGATAGGCAGTCGCTCCATGAAAAATACTGGTATTCAGCTGCATCCGGTTAGACTGGAAGCCGACCCTATAATAGTTAGGAAAAGGCTCGGCAGATTGATTGCTGGGGCACAGGCCTCCTCTCTGTTAGAGGGTGTGACCCGTAATCCACCACGCGGGCCCAGTGCGGGTTGGTGGATGTCACATGTCTTCGAATTTTTGGTTCTAGGACATGCTTTTCCTCACGATGTTATCCTTCACGGTTTTGAGAGCAGTGGTGATGAAATAATATACACTAAGTAAAGCGCCTGCCTGCGTTTGAACTCACGACCTACAACTTGTAAGTCGCGGCCGTTACCATTGAGCCACCACTGCTTTCAGATCACATACAGTCTGATAAAATACCGGAATCCTTACGTCTGGTAACCATAGTTAAGGCGCTATTAACTGCCAACGACCTTGAGTAGTTAGCTTGCGTGTTCTGCGCTGAGCTCACGTAATGCGTCGTACGTCCACCCAGTAATAGGACTCGCCCATCAAGGAGCGCTGTCCGAAATTAGATGTATTAATTATTTATTAATACACAACATAAAACAACAGGTATTATACTAAAACACGTAAACAAAAATAGAACTAGTTAAATTATTATTTATTTTTGCGTGATTCTTATTTTTTTATCCGCATTAGACATAACTTTACAAATTAATTACACTATGTTATAAAAATATAATTTCCAATATTCACATATCAAATTACGAAAAAAATTGTCTAAAGTAACATATATTTTTTTCAAAGAAATAGGACTAGTCGTTTAGACGTGATGTTCAATTAAAAATCATTAGAAATCGTGTAATTGCGCCTTAAGGTACTTCCCCTGCGTGAGACCTATCCTCCTCCATAATTTTCTAAGCCTGTCTTTCACTCACATTAACTCCATGGGACCGCACTCTGTCACAGATACTTTACCCGTGCTCACCATACCATGAAATCTGATTACCTACCTTCGTGAGAAGCGGTAAAAATGGGATATAATATGTCTCTTGATGCTTTGGGATTTTGAACTTTATTTGTAAAAAGTAAGGTATGCGTAATATGTCTAGTACCTACCTACCTTTTTACGGAAAACAAGGCAGTTACGGGGTTTATGTGCAATAATATTCTTCACAAACTACCAAGTAATGTTCTAGGAATCTTAGATATACTTAGGATAAAATAAAATTTATTAGCGAGCTGTCCCAGCTTTGCACGGGTACAAATAATACACCAAAACCTTTCTCGTGAATCACTCTGTTTATTGCTGGAAACCGCATGAAAATCTGTTCAGTAGTTTTTGAGTTTATTGCAAACAGACAGACACGGCGGGGGACTTTGTTAGGGTTCCGTACCCGAAGGGTTACCAACGGGACCCTATTACTAAGCCTCCACTGTCCATCCGTCCGTCCGTCTGTCTGTCAGCAGGCTGTATCTCATGATCCACAGGATGTGTGTTTCTATTGCCGCTATAACAACAAATAATAGAAATCGTATGGAACCCTTCGTGAAACGGTTTGATAAGAAGAATCCAAAAAAAAAACCGGTCAAGAGCGAGTCGAACTCGCGCACCGAGGGTTCCGTACCATCATATACCTATGTATAAATATTTTGAATTTGTACTAATTCGTCAGAGAATTTTAAGACTGCGGTGTAGAATATTGCAGTTTTAGGTCAGCGCCATCTCTTGACCGATAGTGGAACTAATGTAATTTTTGTTGACTATTTCTACGGAATAGAAAAAACAGATAATTTCTGAAAAAGTGTACAAAAGACATCGATTTATTTTTCCTGTAATCTTTACATAAACTTCGGAGATAAGGGGACGGTATTTTTTTTACATTTGTCATCAAAAGGCGAAAAATAGGTGGCCTAAAAAAAAATGTTTGCGAATTTGCAAACAGCGCTTTTTTATATGATACCTCACATGCCCTAGTAGCCCCATTTAGCATTTTTAAGACAGGGGGCTTATAAATTATTATTTTTTTGCTACAGGGACTGAAAGGGGTTTCTGTCCCAGTTGCAAAAAAAAATCTTTCTAATTTGCAAAATAGTTGAGCAAACGTCCAAGTTGATAGCATTAGTAGTTTTAGAGATATCCAGCTGTGACAGACGGACAGACAGACAGACTGAGTCGCATCATAATGGTTCCTTTTTACCATTTTGGTACGGAATCCTAAAAACCGTGTATTTAACTATTTATATTTTATTTTGTTACAGAAAATGTTCCAATACGAATACGAAAAGCGGCCGCCATCTTCAACGTCGTGTGACAGTCGGGCCACGATGACGACCGACTGGAGCCGAACATATCCGACCGTGCCCGAGCGTATGCCGAACGCGCGCAGACCGCTCCCGCCTAGACCAACTGTCATTCACCGAGTGCCGGATAAAACTACTGTGAGTTTGGGAAAAGATTAATTATTTATTTGGGTCTAGCTTCTATCAGTAGCTTCACCCGCGTGGAATTAGTAGGTACTACCCCCACTTTATATAGGGTGACTGGTAATTAGTGACCGATACTTAAACACGTGATTGTACTCATGATTATAAACAACTTTCCCAAAGAAACTTTTTTTTTATCCTTATTCACTTTTATCACAATAACAACGGCTTGCGCGCGAGGGCAGTGATCGCCGCGATCAGTTGTTAGATGCGGTCTCGTTACTATCGTACAGAGCATGGCTCGCAAGCCCGCTCGGCCGGGCACCACGTGCCATTTTCGGTGTACCTAAGCAGTGTAGGTACCTACATGTTTCGGTTGTTGCTAAATTAAAAAATAATATCCAAAGTTAGCGTGTTTGACTAATACTTTTAAGATGCAACGTATGTCCGCATAACTACAAAATATCTAGGAACGCGCGCGCCGTATCATTAAAAGTAGGCACGATCTATCAGCTGATAGTCTGACCTCGGGAAAAAAAACTACTAGTAGCGTGGAAAATGTACTAAGTAGTAGCGTCTCACGCTGTTCCGCCGCCCGCACCGCTCCCTTGGCCTTAGTGCTAACAGCAGATCGCGGCGGTCACTACCTCCACGCGCGCACGAATTTCAAACTGTTGTTGTTGTGATAAAAGTGAATACGTATAAAAAAAAAGTTTCTTTGGGAAAGTTGTTTGTAATCATGAATATAATCACGTGTTTAAGTATCGGTCACTAATTACCAGTCACCATCTATTTCAGACTACTGCCTGGAATAATAATAAAAAATAAATAATAATAAATAAATCGTTAATTTGGACCATTATTTTAGACGCACACTTAGGGCCGATTTCACCAATTCTAAACGCCCAGTTTTCGACGTTTAAGCTCGCTTAAACGCGTTTAGCCGCTGTCATAAAGCCGAAGAGTTTGTTTGGTTGAACGCGCTAATCTCAGGAACTACAGGATCGTATTGAAAAAATACTTTTGTGTTGAATAGTCTATTTATCTAGGAAGGCTATATAATTAATAAATACTATTGTGATTTTAAACAAAACGTCTCCAGCACAATATTCTGAAGTAATAAATTGTTATGGGGGCCTGGTGACCTGACTTACAGGTTTTAAAAAAACTTAGTTAGGCACCACCATCTTAAATTTTTAATTTGTGGTAAGATAATAAAATCTATTCTATTCTACTATAACATCACGCTGCGACCAACAGGAGCGAGGCATTAATGAAAAATTTGGCAAAAACGGGAAAAAAAAATCTATAGAGCTTCAGTTGTGAGCGATGCGTAAACGGTTAAAGTTATGCAACAAAATATGTATAACGGAACTGTTCTCCTTTTAAAGTTTAACAAAAAGGCCGCAACAGCATATGTCTATATTTAAAGTTAACTCACTATAATCTTTTTTATGGTTTTTATTTTTTACGCTAAGCTTAGTTCAGTAATACTTAGTTTAAAGAGCGAATGGTGAAATCGGCCCTTTGTTATACTCACCAAACTGCGTAACAGTTTGACGGCGGGATTAGCGCTCGCATTAACTTTTAGTACTTAATTATAAAATTATGATCTCAAACAAAACAAAAAAATAAAAAAGTTAACTCACGTTTTTATCATCAAAGCTTAGTAAATACCGTTCAAAAATAAAAGGAAATTATTGTCCTGATTGTCTCGACAACAGTAATTCTAGATAACAAGTTTAATTAAGCGTAATTAATTTTAAGTTTCATTTATCATCACAGTTATCGGCTATTTCTCTGAGTAATACATTTTTCTATAAAGAATAGCTCTACTGTGGCAAATTTCATTCAGTTCCATTCAATAATTCTGGTGTGATTGAGAGTTACAAACATCAGCCCCCCTAGCCAAAGAACTTTTATAATAGCGCTAACGCTAACGCTTCTTGCAAAATGTATGGTAACGACACTATCTGCGGAGAGAACTGTCACGTGACTCACGCCCAGTAATGTCGTTGCCACTTGCCATATATTTTGCACGAAGCGTTAGCGTTAACGTTAACAGAAAAGTATTTTGTCTAACCCCTCTGTCCATGCATCCAAACTTTCGCATTTAAAATATTACGCATGCAAAAAAAAATGTTTTGAGATTTTTTTTTGGTGGTTGTAAATCATCCTAAGACTTCTCCCGTCTGGGTGGAGCGGCAGGGCGTGTCAGACTTTTACTGACTAAAACCCAGCCCCGTTCCTTCCTTGGCTGACTGCCCAGGGGCGCGGTAACTCTGTTACGAATTTATCCGCGACGTCTTGGCATGCAAGCATCGGCCCCGTCAGTGGTGGCTGACATCTCCTTGAGGCGCGCGTGGAACACTACGCGCCGTCGACTCTCGGGCCTGGTGCTGATCGGACGGCGAGCTACCCATTACTCATCGTCTGCAGGCCCGCGTCTATGGTGGCCGGAGATCGTCCTGCGACCCCCGACGCCCAGGGCGTCTCCTTTGGAAATCGGTTGTTTTTTTGTAAAAAAAAGTTTTTTTCTTAGATAACTTTAAAATTAAAAAAAAAATATTTTTGATACCCCTAAGACCCAATAAACCCTTTCATTGATTATGTAACACGGTACAGTTTGAAAAACTTTTTTTTTAATTTTCCGATTTGCACCCCAAAAGTAATCCGTTACACCGTGTTTAGATCGTAGATATATTTATATGTGTACCAAATTTTAGTTTAATTAGTCCAGTACATTCGGAGCAAATTCACTGTGACAGACGGACATGAGGCATACTGTTGACTATGCTTTTCGCGATAGGCGCGAGGGTTGTGGATTTGTGTGTGACCGGCGTATTGTTGTCTTGCGACACGATCGTGGGATGAGTCGAGCGGGCGGGTTAATTAAATGGCGACACAGTTTGCATATAAAAGTTTTTATATTGGCACATAAAAAGAGTAAAAGTCATAAAAGCACAGATTAAAAAGTCAGTAAAAATACACAGAATTATAAACAGTCAGTAAAATAGAAATGCAGAATTATTTGCCCAATTGTGGACACACAAACAAGACACAGTTATACAAGAGCACAAGGCAAGACATAAAATACAATAGAGAGAAAGTCCGAGGACAACTGAGAACTGGTTTTGACTGCCCGGGGCACCTATATTTATGACCAAAACTCTATGGGGCACGTAGTGCGGCAAATGCAACACAGACAGCCAATACATTTCGCTTATTTTAAGCTTAAACTTCAACATTTCGACTTGCTAATAGTCAGCCAAACACAAGCTCTACATTTTTCTATTGTTCACCAATTAAAACCGCTACTTTAATGGCTTAGTTAGTGAACACCTGCATATTTACTTTATACATATTTACTTTCTTCAAAAACAACAGGATTGACATATTCACATTATTAAAAGTATACATCCCATGGGTAAGCTGATTCTACATTGTATTTACCATTTAGATTCTAATTTAACTTACACATAAACCCGTAATCGACAATAAAAACAAACCAAATTTACATATGTATATTACGGGTATATAAGGTTTACGTTGGTCTATGTTTAGACACATAGCGGGCTTTAAAAACTTTCCACTGTATCTTACACTAATACATGGGAAACATGAGATCAATTAACCAATAGCTGGCTTGCAAAAATCCAACTACTGGTTTTGTTCTAATTGGACAATTTTAACGTTGCGACATACACTACCTGCGTTGTGTAAAGGTACTTCAGTAAACTTTAAACTTTATTACGACCGTCCTGGCTGGAGGCTTTAATATATTAAAGCCTACACAGGCAAGCCCGGTTGAGCAGACGACAGCCTCAGAGGCTGACCTGCGAGAAGTCCCACCAAAAAAAAAATATTATGACCGTCCTGGCTGGAGGCTTTAATAAATTAGAGCCTTCACAGGCAAGTCCGGTTGAGCAGATGCGAGAAGTCAATCAAAAAAAAAAAAATTATTACGACTTTTACCTTTACTTATTTAAACATTTATGATAATGACATACATAATGAAACATGACAATCATACTATATTATTTTATAGCGACTATGGACTCGAGTGATGGCGCTTCCTCTACACATACAGACATACGTTTTAGTTTTTAGTTTTTCATTCGGACTTTTGGAACTCTAAAAACAACAATATTTTGCCCTACTAAGCCTAATTTTTCACTAAACTTGAAATAGCTTAGATATCTATTCTCAATTCTTTATTGCGTACCATAATGTATACAGTTGGTAGGAAAATTACTATAATAGTCACAATTATGGACCCTGTCGGGCACACCATAGATCAAGTAGGAGAGAGGAGGAAACAACTGGGTGCTTAATGTGATATGAATTGAATTTAACAATTATATATTTTTTTAAATTATGTACATACAGGGTGTAAAAAGAGACATCACATAGCCGTTAACTACGCATACTGTACTAGATGTACAGTATGCGTAGTAAAAACTTCGTACAAAGTAGTTTTGCGCAAAAATTATCGACTTTTATTTTTAGCTATGAAAAAAAAAACTATATTTTGTTGCGCACAAATATGTAACGTGAACCCAGGCAAGTGGATTTAAACTCCGCCCCTTCACTCTAAGCCACGTAGGTACTTGTCGGATACGTTTGATGTTCATTACGTTTTTGTAACTGCAAATGCGTATATTTCGGAATTTCGAAAAAAAAATTGAAAATTCAGGTTATGTTTGTTTGGAAAAAGTTTAGTAATAACACTTGGAATTCATTTTCATTGAAAAGTAAAAAAAAAAAATTGCTACTTTGACCTTCAATATCTCCAGAACCAGCGGATTTCCGGGTATGGTCTCTTGTTCTTCTTTTCAGCCGAAAGACGTTCACTGCTGGACATAGGCATCCCCAAGTGTCGCCACAATGATCGGTCTTGTGCATCTCGCATCCATCATCGGTCCACCTTGTGGGAGGCCTTCCAACGCTGCGTCTTCCAGTACGCGGTCGCCATTCCAGAACTTTTCGGCTCCGTCGACCATCTGTTCTGCGAGCAATGTGCCCTGCCCACTGCCACTTCAGTTTGGCGATTCTTCGGGCTATGTCGGTAACTTTAGTTCGCTTGCGGATATCGTCATTTCTGATTCTATCACACAAGGAAACGCCGAGCATTGCCGTTTGGGTGACTAAGCATTCTGATGAGGCCCATTGTGAGCGACCACCTTTCGGTTCCATAAGTCATCAAAGGTATGGTCTAGTGGAAAAAAAAAATACAAATAATGGGTAGAATATGTGGCTTTCGGCTTCGGAAAATGTCTTTTTACACCCGATATATATTTAATTAGTAACATTGTAAAAACCATTTTTATTTTTATTAAAAACTCAGTACAACGACTTTTACCCGACTTTAGCAATTTCTCCCATACCAATCGCGTGCGTGGTTTTAGACACTAATCTCACAATACGTTACACAAGCAGTCGCACCCGGAACAAATGTCTGTAGGTCAGAAGTACAAATGTCTATCGGTTTGGAAATCTGGAGCGCCTTGCGCAGTACATTTTTAAGAAGAACTTGTAACCTGTCCCGGCTTTGCTCGGGTGCAAATTAATTCCCGGTGGTATTCCAAAAAAATGGGAATGAAGAGTAGAGGAAGGAATGGAGGAAATGAAAGATGACAATGATGATGTTATACGTTTATTGATACCTTAATACAAGACATCTCGTATTCTCTTTTCTGTTTCTTACACACTCATGTCTACATTTCTTTCTCACTTCTCCTTTCGCAGGTCTGCTGGTAGAAATTTCTAAGAAATAAGCTTATTTCCGACTACGCTATACTATTCTGCTATACAGGATGTAACGGAAAGGTGAGGTCATATTTTAAGAACTGCATCTGCCCATCGATATGAACAACTTTCTTCAAGAAAAACTGAGAAAATACACAAAAAAAATTTTTTACCTTCCATACAAATATTGATCAGCTGATGATAACTTTGTATGGAAAGTCCAAATTTTTTTTTGGGAATTTTCAGTTTTTTCTTAGAGAAAGTTGTTCATATCCATGGGCAGAACTGGTTCCAAAAATATGACCACACCTTTCCGTTACACCCTGTATAGTACAACATTAATAGCTAAATAGCTATACTATATATGTCATTGCGTTCACATTATGCGACATAATCGCAAGCAAATATGCTATATGGCAAGTGTTCCATTTTGCAGTCTAGATCCACCATAAAAAAAAATAAAGACAACAACAGTAAATCTCTGTCACTCGTATCCACAGGCTCGTGTCGGTTTGTTCGTCTGGCTTACGGAGCGAGCGGGGAGGAGAGCGCCGCGCGATCATAGCTTAGTTTATCGCTCAATTTCATAGCGTATAGCAAGCCAATAATAATTATATAGTATAATAAAATGTGAACGCGTTCTATAGAATGTATGGTGAGCGATATTCTTGTGCTATGAACTATATGCTATATTATATTATAGCGTAGTCTGAAATGAGCTTTAAGCAGTTCCTTTGTTCTGCCCGGGGGTGGAGGATAAATTCGAAAGAGTTACCTCGCCCCCGGGCACTCGAGGCAGGGAGGAACAGGGGTGGGTTTTAGTCAGTAAGAGTCTGACACACCCTTCCGCTCCACCCTAGAGCGGAAGAAGTCATAGGATGATTTCCCACCCCCAAAAAAAAAAAAAAAGCAGTTCCTTTGTACTATATTTATAATGATGTCTATTGTTACTGTGTCTCTGTGTGGACATAAATGATTAAATAAATAAATAAACTTTTTTAAAGATATTCATAACCAATTCCCAAAAATATTATTGGACTTTCCGTACAAAGTTATCATCAGATGATCAAAATTTGTATGGGAGGTCCAATTTTTTTTTCGGAAACTAAGATTTTCTTGAAGAAAGTTGTTCATTTCCACGGGCCGAGTATCTAAAATATAACGACCCATTTCCGTTACTCCCTGCATACCTAAATTATGTCATGTGTCTTTAAACGGTTCACATAGACCGACAAATTATGTCATGTGTCTTTAAACGGTTCACATAGACCGACAAATTATGTCATGTGTCTTTAAATGGTTCACATAGACCGACAAATTATGTAATGTGTCTTTAAACGGTTCACATAGACCGACAAATTATGTCATGTGTCTTTAAGCGGTTCACATAGACCAACTAATTATGTCATGTGTCTTTAAACGGTTCACATAGACCGACAAATTATGTCATGTGCCTTTAAACGGTTCACATAGACCGACAAATTATGTCATGTGTCTTTAAACGGTTCACATAGACCGAGAAATTATGTCCTGTGTCTTTCAACGGTTCACATAGACCGACAAATTATGTCCTGTGTCTTTAAACGGTTCACATAGACCGACAAATTATGTCATGTGTCTTTAAACGGTTCACATAGACCAACTAATTTTTGATGGGTTTCCTTTAATATTCCAGGTACCCCTGAAGGTCTGGATCATCGCCAGCGCCTCCTGCTTCGCAGTCTGCGCTGCCCTGGTACTAGCCACCGTCGTCATCACCAAGTGGGGGACCTCTGATACCTTCACCACACGAGAAGTTTTCCAGTCTCCGGTGATTATTTTTTTTGTTTTATTAACTTCTGCCAGCGTCTCCTGGTTCGCGGTCTGCACTGCGCTAGGCCTCGCGACCATTGTGATCACTAAGTGGAGGACTTCTGACACCATCACCATACGAGAAGTCTTCCAGTCTCCGGTAATTATTGCTTTTGTTTTATTAACTTCTGCCAGCGTCTCCTGCTTCGCGGTCTGCACTGCGGTAGTCCTCGCGACCATAGTGATCACCAAGTGGAGGACTTCTGACACCTTCACCATATGAGAAGTCTTCCAGTTTCCGGTGATTATTTCTTTTGTTTTATTAACTTCTGCCAGCGTCTCCTGCTTCGCGGTCTGCACTGCGCTAGGCCTCGCGACCATTGTGATCACTAAGTGGAGGACTTATGACACCTTCACCACACGAGAAGTCTTCCAGTCTCCGGTGATTATTTATATTGTGTTATACTAGCCTCTACCAGACCCTCCTGCTTCGCGGTCTGTGCAGCCCTGATCCTCGCCACCGTCATCATCAAGTGGGGGACCTCTGATACCTTCACCACACGAGAAGTCTTCCAGTCTCCGGTGATTATTTATTTTATTTTATATAATAAGTAGTAGCTTCTGTCAGCGTGGTTAGCAAATTATATAACGTTGCTAAATTGAAGAGTACAACTTTGACGTAATACGACAACTGAAGTAACAGGTATTACGTTTTGTCGGTTAAGCATAGGCCATTGACAGTGTTATGTTTTTTGTTTACCTTTAGTTAAATACAGATAAGTAGGTACTTGAGCAAATGGAGTATAGTTTAAAACAATTCGTTCAGTTCAAGAAAACAAAACACTATACAAACCTTCCATAACTTGTTCTATACCTACTTAAATTAATACTTGAGGTTGACAATGGTGCCGATTCTCTTGTTCAATAACTAAACTAAAAGAGAGAATTGCTATCTTTTACTAAAAGGCAGTGCGAGAAAAGGACGGCTATAGCTATGAACTAATTTAGAGATGTCAAACGAGTTTACGCCTTGCGCTTTTTTTTTTGATCTAGTTCAACTAAATTCAAATTTAGTTCAACTAAATTTGACAGCTCTAATTTACCTCCGTCTGTTTCTTGTTTTATTCGAGAGAAAAAGATAGTAATAGCCTAAATTAAGTTTAGTTTGCGCAAACCAGAATTGGCACCAATTTATTTTACCATTCCAGGAACCAATACACTCTCCAAAATACCCGGAAACTACAGAATTCGCTTCAGAATCCGACGAATCAGACGAAAATGCTATACTGGAAAAATTATCAATATTCACAAAGATTGCAGCCAACAGAGAACATAAAAATTTGATCTCGAAAACGCAAATACACCCCATACACGACGAGATACCGCATGAAGAGAGGAATATTAAGAAAAAAGATAAAGCGGTCATAGACAATATGCAGGACGAAAGAGGTTTGAAAACAAAACATGAAGAAATAAAAGAAATACCTCGTGAAGACGCTGTGGGTGAAAAAGCTGAAGTAAATGAAACTAAGATGAAAGTAGTAGAAGATTACGTTCCCAGTTTCAAACCAATCGCGGGTTTTGGGAAGACTAAGGACTTGCAAATACCTTACGGCTATATGGATGGTGAGTGTGACTTTTAAGAAATTGGTTTGTTGATTATACAGCCTTAGACAGTTGTCCCATACGTATATCCCATACCAAACCTACAACTGTGATCTAACACATTCCGTGTAAACATAAAAAACATTTTAGTTGTTGTACCCCAGAAGTAAAACTAAATATTAAAGTAATGCCCGAATGGATAACCCCAATAACATGGAATTTGAACATTTGGAGAAAACCAAAACGTCATCTGTGTGTACATATTTTTTGTTTATGTTGATTTTTTCAAAAAGTGCTGATTCAATTTCAATAAAATTTATATGGGACCACCTCTGAAGTATGACCTACCAAACAAAAAAAGAATCATAAACATCGATTCACAAATGGCGGAGATATCGCGTAACAATCATACAAAAAACATACAGATGAATTGAGAACCTCCTCTTTTTTGAAGTCGGTTAAAAAGAGATGCATATGTTAACAGTTGATAGTTGACTGTAACACTGGAAGGACTCGCTCTGCAAGTTTGTCGCTGAGCGACAAGAGCTATCAAAGATATTACTCGTTCAGCGATGCTCGTTCGGCGGTCAGAACTCACGTCGAGAGGACTAGCCGCCATGAGCAAGTGTTGCGAGTAATCGCCCGTCGCACTCGCACACAGTAACTAAACTATCGCAACTACACACTCGCTACTCGCTGCTCGACAACGTTTTTAGTTTCTAGCTCTACTCGGGTCCACACGGAGCCCTATTGCTGTCACTCACGTGTCCGTCTGACCGTCTGTCAGTCTGACGGTCTGTCTGTCTGTCCGTCGTCTGTCACAAAATTTTGATTCGAATTGGAAACTTGGTGGGTTATGAACTGGAAATTTGGTGATAATGTTAATTATTACGTATTTATTTTACTAACAAATACCAATTTATTGATAAATCAGATATTTTCTTTGAAATTTTCTATTTGGTACGGAACCCTAAATGTGCGACACGCACTTGACCGGTTTTTTTTTTTATGGGATGACAATTTGGTTTTTCCTTTACACTCTGTATACTTGAAACTTAATTCCTCTTCCTCAAGCGGCGGAAATATAATAACCTTGTTGGTAATTATATTTTTGAGCCGTTTGGGGTATAAACTCTCGGATCGTGGGGTCCGAGTGCTCACAAATTATTTAAAGATCTATCTAAACACCTTGTTGACACTTCGCGTGACCCAAGGGCTGGCTTTTTCCTTGGACAGAGAATAAGCATTGCCATACAACGTGGCAATGCCGCCAGCCTTTTGGGCACATTACCAGCCGACAGCGATGTGGAGGAATTTTTCGACGCCATATTTTAGTTAGGTTTTTTAATTGTGTTTATATAGTTAAAGTTAGGTAGGTATATTTTTGTTTTATTTATTAATATATTATCTCCTTATTCCTCTTTCAGCTAAAGATGAATACTTTTACGACGATGAAAATCTTTACGACGATTACATGCAAAGCAACACCATGACGAGTTATCTCATCGAAAAGGTCCAAGAACTACACGAGTGGGTCTCCTCAGACCCCGACCTATCAGCCAACGAGACAAAAACAGACAGTGACTTCGGGAGCCTATTAAAAGCTCTGAACGAGAGTTTAGTTGAAGGGAATGTGACAATAGTAATGCATAAACTGAGAGATATATACTTTGGAGAGAATTATACTCACTTTAATAGTAGTAGAAAGGTCATAGTGACTAACAGCACTGATTTGTTGTCGTTCGGGATTTTGACGCTGGATGTGATGTTGTTGCATAATATTCAGTTGATGGCGTGGGAGAATCAGGTATGTGTTTGGTTTGAAGCTCCTAATATTTTTTCAATTAAATCAGAAAATCAGGAAGATCACGGAAATCTCTATCGCGTTTAGGGTTGCAGTGTATTTCGCACTAGTGTAAAAAAAGTGCGGCTGCCAGCCTAGGCACGTTACATACGATACCCACACCTAAGTTTGGTCTCACGCTAGTCCCCCCCTACAGGTCGCCAGGCAGCCCCCACCAAGGCGCAAGCAAAACAATTCGTGAGCCATTACTCACAACCATTTCTTACGCGTAACTCAGGTGTATTGCCATAGCAAAAACGCACGTAATACAATTTTTTTTCTGAAAACTGAGTTATGTGCTATTAAACAGTTTATTTTTACTGTCTTGAAAAGTTTCCGATTTTGATAAAATAGGTAAGTACGTGGTGTTAAGCGGCCAAGAGACGAACAATGGCGATTGTCAATGTGCTACGTTATTGACAATTGTTTGCGTTAACTCTGGACGATTTAAATATATTAATAGTAAGATAAATTCCCGGTCCTCGATATTAAGTGTCCGCCATGTTTGTTTTCACAGCTGTCAGACGCGCGAATGACGGAAACGATTGTCAATGACTCAGTTAAACGACCAATTGGCAGCTTCAATGGCTCCTGTGAATGAGTATCAATCAAATTTTTCATCAATTGCTTTCAATCACGTAACTACGATTGACAATCCTTTCCATTGTACTCGTAAACGATCAAAGGCAGTTGACAATGACGTAAAATTGACAATCGCAATTGATCGTCTCGGGGCCGCTTCTTGTAAGTAAAGACCTTATTCTACTCACAAACATAGTACTAAACCATCTGATAGAAGCTCAGAGTGTGCTTTTGAGCTGAGAAACTGTTTTGACAATTTGCTCACGTGTATCAAACGGCGTTTTTCAAAACACTCTAAAATCTTCTTCTTCTTTAGGCCTTCTCCCATTTCTAATTGGGGTCGGCTCTCCTAACCGTTCTTCTGCAGAGATATCGTTTCTGGGCCGTCAGTGGGTCTATACTGTCTGTGGCGAAATCTTTCTTGATAACTGACATCCATGTTAGTCGGGGTCTGCCGCGGCTTTTTGGTCCTATGTCAAGCTGAAGCACTTTCTTTGTCATGTTCTCATTAGGTATTCTCATGACGTGGCCGTACCAACGAAGGCGTGACTCCGTGAGCTTGTCTTGTATTGGTCTGATTTTGAAGCTACCTAGAAACACTCGAAAATAAAAAGTTAAAACTTCCTATACATACAATTCAGTAAGTTAAAGATTATTAAGAGACTTATAACGCGCCTTGGTGGGGGCTGCCAGGTGACTATTAGGATCTGTCGCACGACCAACCCGCAGGTGTATTCGCTAACTCAATTGACATCAATTTGATAGGCGTTTGATTGACGTATAGGAAAACAAAAGTGTACTACATAGTGCCTATTATAATAAATGGAAGTCCACCGAGCAAAGCAGCAATGTACTGCAAAGTGCCTATCAAATTGATGTCAACTGAGTTTGCAAATACACCTCCTGATAAAATAAATATAAGAAATTGGGTCGGGAAATGGCGGTTGCACTTTTCTGCACAAATGTGAAATACTACATTGCGGGCCTAAAAGCCATAGGGCTAGGATCGGGTTCTCGAGTACCTATCTTAAGTGTGTCGAAAAAACTATTTCCGTGATCTTCCTTCCATTTCGTCTACCCAGTGTTCGTTCTTTAACCACGATTGTATTAACAGGAGATCGCCAGGACCAAGATGATGAAAGACCCAGACGTGTTTGCTTTCAACGCGCTCTTCTTGGACCCCAGCAAGGTGGAGACAAAGCAGAATGAAGTTGCTCATGATGGATCTCTGTTCCTGTAAGAAACTCTTTTATAACTAGACACTAGTATTTCTCGAAGGGATAGACAGGGGTGTAGAGTAACCTCTCACATCCGGATGTGGTCCAGTCCATGCTCGGAAGCAAGAGCGCATGGGGCGATTTACTCCACCAGGTGGCGCTACGTAGGCGATAGGTCTTTTTTTTTTCTTTTGGCTTCGCACGATAGGTCTTTTTCTTTGAAAACCAAACAAAATGACGTTTGACGTCAAGTTAACTAATGTCAATTTTTGACATTTTATAAAGCGTTTTGACAGGAGTCTGAACCTTTTTTTTTTTATAAATTTTTATTCATAACTCTATAGATTCAAGTCTTTTAGTCGGATACATAGTAATTATGTGCAAAAACATTTCTTTCTCCATTAGAATGCAACACATTCTAATGTATTTTGCAGTATTTGGCAACAAATGTGTCGAGTCAGCCTTCTCGGCAAACTTCGCTGAGGCAGTCAATACTACAATAAAATTCTCAGCTCCATTTTTACCGAGATCGCGCCTGTTTCAATGATTCCACATATTGTCCAGTTGCGTAGATACTTGAGACACAAAACTACACCAATTTTACATCACAATATCCACTAGGAATCAATAAACGAATAATTAAAACAGCCACTGAACTGCACACGAGAAAATCCCGCCAAAAAAACGGAGTCTGAACCTAAAGCTTCAGTGCTGCCATATGGTCTTCTTCATATAAGTAAACCCTCTTTGGTAAAACTTAGAAGATTGGGCAAAGACCTCCTCTTTCTCTTTCCGAACCTCTCTCTGTTGGACGATTTCTGGCCAAGTTTGCCCCGCAAACATGATCAGATCTAAAAAAAACCGGTCAAGTGTGTGTCCGTATCCGTCCGTAGTTGGGTCAATCTCCTAGCGTTTTGCTGAAAATAATGCCAGAGTGTTGTCGACAATGACTAATCGTAGGAAATTCATCTTCAACACTCTAGTATAGTATAAAAAAAAAAAAAACATAAAATACTCCACATAATAGACCTAAACAAAAATGAACTTAAATCTCAATTAACAGAATGACAGAATTCTTCAACAGTACTACACACAAACAGAATCCTTGCTCACATACATCGCCTAACACTTTCAATTTCTCACATATTCAAACCTAAATACACCCCTTCCCACATCCACATACCCCCAATCATACACTCACACACCCCCGTTCATACACAAACACCCCCATTCATACACACATATCCCCATTCATACACGCACACCCCCACAGACACATACCTACAATCAATTAATCTTCGCATACAAATGCTTTTTTTTTTTTTTTTATGTTTGATAGGCTCGCGTTTGACCACTATCTCACCTGATGTTAAGCGATGATGCGGTCGAAGATGGAGCACGCTTGCCTAGAAGTAACCTATTCACTCTTGACTTAAAGACTCCCAGGTTGTATCTTACAGGAAACACAGACTCCGGTAGAGAATTCCACTCTCTAGCTGTACGTGCAATGAATGTTTTCTCAAAACGCTTTGTGCGTATGGATGGGATGTCCACCATGAACCGGTGGCACTTCGCCGTACGTCTTGTAGTCCTTAGATGAAACGGGCTTGGCGGAATCAAATCATGCAATTCCGTCGCACACTCCCCAAAATGTAATCGATAGAAAACCGACAGGCTAGCAACTCGGCGTCTATGTTCAAGACTTTGGAGTTTTGACTCAACGAGTCTATCATTGCCGATGATCCTCTTGGCTCGTTTCTCAATTGACTCAAGGGCATCAAGCTGGTATCTTGCAGATCCGTCCCAAAGATGAGAGCAGTACTCCATACACGATCGGACTTGCGCTTGATAGAGTTGGAGCAGCTGTTCCGGCGTGAAGTATCGTCTCACCTTTGCGAGGACCCCCAACTTTTTGGCAGCCACTTGAGCCTTAGCCTCTATGAAGGGACCAAAATTGAGGGTAGATGTTAAAGTAACACCAAGAAGATCAAGTCGGTCGGTTATCGGCACGGTTACACCTCGGAAAGATGGAGCCGGGTGAAATTGGCTCCTTTTAGCAGAAAAAAGACACGCCTGGGTCTTAGCAGCATTGAACTTAACCAGATTGGCATCGCCCCATTCTGAGACAGCCTGCAAGGACAAGTTCAAGCGCCCAACCATAGCCTCTCGGAGAGACCGGACCTGAGACCCACTAACTCGTGCGTCTGGCACGTATCTCTCGGCAACAGTGCTGTCGTCTGCATACCCAAAGGTACCGAGTTTTAGCAGATCGTTAATATGCAGCAAAAACAATGTTGCCGAGAGCACCGACCCCTGAGGAACACCGGCATTAATAGCCAGCAGTCCGGACGAGCAGCCATCTATGACTACTCGGATAGACCGATCCCTCAGGAAATCTGCTATCCAATCACACAATCCAGCGGGCAGACCGAAGGAAGGAAGCTTGCCAATTAAGCTGTCGTGCCAGACCCGGTCGAAGGCCTTCGAGATATCAAGGGAGACCGCAAGGGCTTCCCCTTGTTTGTCGATGGCCTCACTCCAGATGTGAATGGCATACGCTAGAAGATCTCCTGTTGACCGATTTCGGCGGAAGCCGTATTGTCGGTCACTTAGGATATCGTTAGCTTCTAGGTATGCTAGGAGCTTACCATTCAGTATACGTTCCATACTCTTACAGAGAACGGAAGTTACCGAGATGGGCCTATAATTTGCTGGGTCAGCTCGACTACCCTTCTTGGGTACGGGTTGCACGTTAGCTTGCTTCCAAGCCAACGGCACTTTTCCAGTCTCAAACGAAAGGCGATATAGGCGTGTCAAGATCGGAGACAACTCAGGCGCACAAGTCCTCAGTACAATTGCCGGTATCCCGTCGGGACCACTAGCCTTGTTCACGTCCAGGTTACGCAGTACCCTCCGGACATCCTTCTGATGAATGCGAATGTCTGACATAATCGACTCGCATCCACCAAGAGTACCAGGGGGCCTCGCGCCACCAGGATCTAGACGCGAAGATTCCGCAAACAGAGAGGCAAACAAGCTTGCTTTCTCCTCAGCGGAGTGGGCCAGCGACCCGTCGGGTTTCAGCAGTGGAGGTAGTGAGGGGCGGCAGAAGTTCGATTCAACCGACTTAGCCAGGGACCAAAACGCCTTACTACCAGCTGGGTAAGAAGCAAGTTTGTTCCCAATTCGGCCAATGTGGTCAAACCGAGCCTTCCGCAACACCTTCTTGCAGAACTTGGCAGCCCTGTTGAAGGCTCTCTTCTTCTGACTCACGTCACTCGCTTTACGCGTCCGAGCGCCGACCCATGCTAGGTAGGCCGCGTGTTTAAGCGCATCAGCGCGATTGCACTCGGCACCAAACCATGGTCGAGCCCCGCCAGACATTGTTACGTCAGAGAATGGAATGTAGTACTCCATTCCCCGCCGCAACACATCCGTCACGGCGTCCGCGCACGACGAAACATCAGTCGAAGAAAAGCAAGTGGGCCCCCAAGGATAACATGCGAAGAAAGATCGCATGCCATCCCAATCTGCTGACCTGTATCGCCAAACCCGCCTGGTGCCTCTAGGGCTAGGATCGGGCGGGGAGTAGACGGATACAGATTTCACCAGACAGTGGTCGGAAGTACCTAATGGTGAAGAAATCGACACTGAGTAACGGTCTGGATCTGTTGTCAGCAGAAGGTCCAAGCAATTGGCTGTGTGCGAATCAACATCCGGCACCCTCGTTGCCCCCTGGACCAGCTGGGTAAGATTTAACGCCAGCGCTAGCTTATACATCTCTTGTCCAGCATGGTCTGTGTACTGGTATGGGAAGAGCCACTCCTGATGGTGGGCGTTGAAGTCCCCCAGTAACACCAATTGGGCAGAAGGGTACCGTTGCTGAGCCACATCCGCCGCTTTACTCAGGTGTTGTGTGAGCCCAGTTGTCCCCAGATCACCGCTGTGCGAACGGTAGACACAGGCGTAGACAATTTTATCTAGGCCTGTGTCCACTAGGACCCAAAGAGTAGAGAACCTGGAGTCCTCAAGGTTACGGAGACGCCGATAGCAGATGTCGTCCCGGGCGTACATGCATATACCAGCGCGTGGCTTAAAATTGTGCTCCAGGGTAAACCCTGGGTAAGATAGGTACGCCACGTCAGACGGACATCCGATCTGCGTCTCCGAAAGGAATAAGAGAGCTGGTTTCTCAGTCTCTAGGTGGTGGTGGACTGCGGCGAGATTTGAGTGCAGACCTCGAATGTTAGAAAGGTGCACTTTGTGTGAGAGGGAGTGCTGCCGCTGTACAGCTTTTTTCTTTTTAGTTCCTTTTTTCATGAATAAAAGAGTGAAGGAAGGAGAGGAGAAGGAAGTGAAATGAGGTTCCATGCTGGCTACCTTCAGGCACGCACTGACAGGACGGTATCATTGGGGGACTAGTCTGGAGACTGCGGGGACGCCCGAGCCCCCCCGGGAATGTCCATCGGGCCCTCTCGTCTGGTCGCCAACCAGCACGATGGTGCATTCCGGGATTTTTCGTCAGTTGGCAGGGCAGCCTTTCGTGTGTGGCTAGTACACTACTTGGGCCCCCAACTAACTGCGGTCGGCCAGCGGCGCACCGTGCCTCGGATCCCGCTACCCTCCGCGACTAGTCTCCCGATACATTCATATCAGCGCGAGCCCGGTTGGTCTGCCTGCAATGGAACAACTATTTCGACCCAACTCCTCTGGATTGGCTACACTGAGCATCGTACCGGAACACGGCCAGGTCGCTTGGCGGTACGTCTTTGCCCAGTGGGTGGTCGCAAGCCATCGGTCGAAACCTACCACCAGTTTGTCACCTGATTAGCACCACCCGGGGACCACGTGCAGGGACTCAATGGGTATACTCCTACGGACGCGGGTGACTCGGCCCCCTAAATAAATAATAACTTTGCTGATGCTCCTATTTATCTTTGTATAAGTTATTGTTTTTATGGCAGATCGACACATCCCACAAACTGTAAAATCTAAACAAAATAATCTCTTAGCCGAACACTGCCTCCTAAAATACAGGCTACCCTAGTTTGGGAGGCAGGGTTTACTAATTTTTGGATACAGATTTCTGCAACAATTTATCTCTGGCAATGTTCGATGCTAACCCAACCTAAGTATTGAAATTATATCTTGTTTTATTTTTACTATAAGGCCTCTGTAATAGTTTACCATAATCTGTAATTTTTGAAGAAAAATAAATTATTTATTATTATTATATTAGTATTAAAGTACATTAGTAGTATTCATTGCCTAGTAGTACTAGTGTACTGTAATACTAGTGTATTAGAGTTGACTTTCCCATGATTTGCCATTGTCAGCAACATGGCGTTTTGGCGCAGAAAAATAATGATGGAGTCATTATTTTTCTGCAAAACGCCAGGACATTCACCCAGTCGCCTGTTATAACATGCGAAATTATGTATACCTTCTACCATCGTGATTTTTCAAGCCAACGGTTTATCTTTTAGTGGAGTGGGGCGAGACGCTCGACTCGAACAAAAAATATAATTTTAAAGTTTAATATTTCGCAACCGAGATTCACTGAATCGAAAAATAGTCTTGACAACCCCGCAATAATTTTTAAAGACCTATTCAACGATACCCCACAAAGGTAGGTAAATAAGGGACCATAAAAAACAAACTTTTTCAGAGTTTTATTGTTTCGTTTTCTTGGCGTGAATACGCCCAGGCGCGCACACGCACGCACAGGCTTTAAGGACAAGATACCGCAAACTTCGCGAAAAGGTTACACCTAACGCCACTAACAAAATTATGATAGTCATTAATCTCGGTAATGATCGGTTACAGAAATTGTCACTCGCACCAGCGGAGCGTGCAGCGCGCCGTAGGTATGTAGGTATTAGGCTGGCGACGCGAATGAACTCTAGCGAAACAGCTGTACGTATTTTATTTACATTGCTGTTTTTAATGTAATTAGCGATTTAATTACTTTTTAATTAAAACTCTCATTGGGTTGAATAGGAATAAAGATTTTGAACAGTCTAAAGTAAAAAAAAACTGCAGAAAAAGTTAAAAAAACAAAAAATTGAGGAAATATGCCGACGAAAAATGCCAACGTTATGGGGTCCAGAATCATGTACTGAATCACTGGTACACGTATGTGCAAAATTGCAGCTTTCTAGAACTAACAGTCTCTAAGATATGCCTCG
Source organism: Polia nebulosa (assembly GCA_951329385.1). Taxonomy (NCBI): domain Eukaryota; kingdom Metazoa; phylum Arthropoda; class Insecta; order Lepidoptera; family Noctuidae; genus Polia; species Polia nebulosa. Next base: position 8,162,864 of record OX589608.1, read on the forward strand.
GACGGACAGATGGATAGACCGAAACTGTAAAGATTCTTTGACCTTCTTAGGACTGCCAAACCCTAAAAAATAATTGATAACTCAGTTTTATTTTTTGTTCTTTTAGAAAACGCTTGAATCCTCGCCAAGATGACATCGATATCGGGAAGAACCTTCTGGAGAACATTATGGAAATTGGCATGAGCACGGCGCGTGCTGCCATCCATCTGGGCAGGGCTTACAAGAACACCAAGTAAGTTTCATTCTACTTCCCATAAAAAAGTGTGTGTGTAGGTACTTATTGTACGCACGTAAGAAGTTATACTTCTTTGGCGTAACAAGATAAAAAACCAAACTGTCACAAAGTTTACAAAAGGAAAACAATCATTCTTCATGAACCACAGACCATAGCTAACTTCAGGGTGTCGGTTCTAGCTAGCTTCAGGTTTTTTGGCAGGTTTTTTGTGACGGTGTGCCCGCGCATCTTAAAAATTTACTCTCATCATTTTTCCCTAACGCGTCAAAAGAAGTATAACTTCATAAAGGTGTGGCGGTATCAGATTTTGCCGCGGCCGCGGCATGACTTCTCCCGCTATGGGTGGAGCGGGAGCAAAAAATACAACCGACTTCCAAAAAAGAAAATACACTAAAAATGGAAAAAAAAACTTTAATTTGGAAGTCGGTGTCAAATAACGTATAAATAAATTACAAACAACGACTTCCGAAATTAGTTATTATTTTTTTTAGTGTATTTTCTTTTTTGGAAGTATTTTTTATGAAAAAAAGTTTTCATACTAATTATAATTACGTAATAATTTTATTATAATTACTATCATTTCTTCTACAGAAACATCCTCAATCAAATCACGAATAAAGAAGTACAAGCTGCCAACATACAATACCAACTGTCTCGCAACGTTGATGCCAACACTCACGCGCTAAATCACTTACAGACATCATTTGACAGTACACACGGTGTTGCCAACAATGGTAGTTTTTACACGGAGTTGGATTGTGTCTGGCTACTGTACTGCAGGAATTTAGTCGCTACTACTAAGTTAAACCCACCTTATAGTACGATGGCTAGGATTAATGGGTAAGTGTTTTTTTTCTATTGACATGCACAGACACGACTTCACACGTGAATTCTTCGCTACTAGCAATCCGCCCCAGCTTTGCACAAGTACAATTTATATTTTGTCACCGATAATTGTAAGCACTGTTAGTTTATAAAGTGTAAATTTATAATTTTTGAAACTCTTTAATTTCAATAAGCCTCGGATGCATTGTTAATTATCAAATTTGGATGAGATTTATTGTAATTAGAATTATTAATTCGAATTTATTTAAACGAGAGCTTACACTCTCGCAAAAATTATTACAATCTTACGGTATTTGCTATTGTCAGGTGACATATGTATATGTTACCGCTAATGTGCGTAAATCAGTTAGAGTGCAGATTAACTAGTCACTCTACAGAACATCTGGATAAGTCCGTTAAAAAAAAATATGCCTAGCCATTTCCCAATTATCTTGGGGTCGGCTTCCAGTCTAACTGATCTCCACAACCCAGTCACTGGGTAATACCCTTTGGTAAGACTGGATGTCAGATTTTTGGGCTTCTGACGACCTGTAATGACTGTCAAAGATCCACGATTGACAGCCGGGACCAACGGCTTAACTTGCTTTCCCAAGCACGGAGGAGTCTCGGTATGTAAAGATGGTCACCCATCCACGGACCAACCCCGGCAAGCGTAGCTTAACCTGCTGGATCGACCCGTGTGACTGTTATTACTTTAGCCACGAGCTCCTCGTGGAAAAAAAAAGTGTGTGTGTACTTTTGTACGCACGTAAGAAGTTATACTTCTTTGGCGTAACAAGATAAATATTATTATTATAATTTTTTAGATATAATAATAATCATAATCGTAAACGTAATCATTATAATATTATTACATTCTTTTTTTTTCGCATTCATTCTCGCTCTGTCTCTTTCTATTCCCCCTCCCCAGGAGCGTTAAACGTTTAACGCAACCTTGTTGGAAGTCGCATAAGAAGTATGACTTCAAGAATTGTTCCATTCCTTACATTAACTAGTTAATCTGCAGACTAACGACCAAGCATACGGTAAAGTTAATAAAATTGGTGATTTGCTTGAATTAAACATTCGAATTCATCCCATGTTCCTTCAGTTGTCTGTGCCAGGGCAAGGTGACTCTTCTTTTTTTTATTGGGGTTGGGAAGTCGTCCAATGACTGCTCCTGCTCTGGGTGTAGCGGGAGGGCGTGTCAGACTTTTACTGACTAAAACTCACCCCTGTTCCTTCAGTTGCCTGAGTGGCAAGGGCCGCGGTAACTCTCTCTTTCGAACAGTCCCGTGACCTTGGCAGGAGATATCACAGTACTTACTACTACTTAACATTGATGAGTACATGTGCTCACTGCGTAATGGCGGTTCCAATTTCCTCCCCATCCACGATGCCTCAGGATGTTTCTTCACCACCAGTCCGTTATGACAGAGATAAGATCAAAAAAGTAACTTTTTGCAACCGACGAAAGATTATATGATGTGAAATTACGATACATAAGTACCTACTCTGCCTGCTTCAGCCACGTTCTTGCGATTTTGTTCTATGCACTAATTATCTAACGAGAGCAGTGGTTGACCAGTGGAAATAGCTGCGAATTACGAGTGTGTTTGAACCCAGCCAGGCGCTTTACTTTGTGTAAATTATTTCATCATCATTATACTCTCAAAACGGCGAAGATAAACATTGTGAAGAAACCAGCGTGTCCTTGTACCAAAAATTCGAAGACATGTGACATCCACCAATCCGCACTGGGCCCGCGTGGTGGATTACAGCCCACTCCCTCTCGCAGAGAGGAGGCCTGTGTCCCAGTGGGAATATTCACACTAGAAGCGCTGGCGTCCCAAATTTTTGCCCATTTCAATGTTCTTTCTGCTCGTGAAGTGGATGTTGTATTCTGCGAAGAGTTTTTAATTTTTTCGTCGTAATTGTTTACACGAGACTTTTATCACGTAATTGCAATATATTTTTATATTCGACTCTACCTCGGGGTGTAAGGATGTTCCGCGCTTAAATGTTAATAAACGAACGATGAACAGGTATTGTGGTGGTACAGCTTAGGAGAATCCTCTGTCCAGCAGACTCTGATAGGCTGTATAAGATTGATTGATTGGTTGGCTCTCTCTGTTGACTACGTACTACTATTGATATGGAGAAGTTTCAATCTGCCTAGCCTTTTCCCATCTCAGTTGGGGTTGGCTTCCAGTTTAACAGGATGCAGCTGAATACCAGTATTTTAGATGGAGCGACTGTCTATCCGACCTCCACAACCCAGTTACTGGGTAATACGATATCTCTTAGAAAGACTGGTTGTCAGACTTTCGGGCTTCTGACGACCCGTAACGACTGTCAAAGATCCAGGCACGGAGGAGTCTCGGTTTGTAAAGGTGGTCACCCATCCATGGACCAACCCCAGCAAGAGTAGCTTAATCTGACGGATCAACCCGTGCGGCTATTATTACTTTAGCCACGAGCTCCTCTTCAATAACTATGACCATGCCTTGGATTTCACCATAGGAAACTTTTTATTCCAGTCGGATAGTACGTTCCCTTTGGATAATCTTCCATATTCCTAGAAACAAAGCTGCTGACAAAGGCTAGAATTAAGATACATAATTATTAAATTAACATTTCTTCCACCGTTTCAGCGTGGCTCTTAGAATGCTAACGGGCGAGCTGGCAGCAAACAAGGCACTGGACACATTGCTGTACGAAGTACTGGCGGGCTGGACTGAGCTGAAGTGCAATGACATGTTCCCTAGGTAAGTCTTATTCAGTAAAAGTCTCTAGTTCTAAGTGCTGTTGGGGCTTCCATGTTACTGTAGTGCATCAAGAATGTTTGTCGAAGCACATCTGGTTTCAACACCATCCTTCGGTAAAGGACTGCGTCCATGATGCGCAGAGTGCGTGAGCGTTAGCGACATACTGAAGGTCATTAGCGATTAGCCGTGTTGCGCCATCGTGGCGTCGTGGGTACATGTGCCCAGTGCGTCAGGTGAGTGCAACAAATATTTGAATCAGAAATGTGTCTGTTAAATGTGTATTGCTAACATCATATGGATCAAGGTCTGAAGTAAAGTATTTTTTAAATGTTTATTTCAAGAGTGACATTTATCTTTTTCACTAACACTAGATGTTAACAGAACTAAAATAATGTGCATATAATTCCAAAATCCGAAAAAAAATCGTGACACTAGTTTAAAAAGTATCAAATTTTGGTAGGTTTTATTTTATTCGAAATGATTTATGCACAAAATATTGGGAATTGTATACATTGCAGGATTTATTAAAATCTTACGGAGTTAACAATAATTCGGTGACACATAAATATTTAAGCGCACTGTTGGATTTTAAATGGTCGGCTCAGATCGGAGTTAGATTGAAATAGATGCGTTCATTGAGGCATTATTTTGTGAAAACGGGCACTTGTTTCTTAAACAAAAGTACACTACCGGTCAAAAACCTATACCTCCTTCCACTTCCCTGTCTACAGCTTACTATGCCATTTGAGGGCTCAGTCCTTTAGATAGATCTTGATACTTATCTCCCGTAACTGTATTGATAAGTTGTTGTTATAGGAATTTCCTGAACATGGGCTCCGCTTTTTTTTTTTTTTTATATTCCACAACTATCACACAACGCCATCTAGTCCCAAGCTAAGCAGAGCTTGTGTTATGGGTACTAGACAACTGATAAACATACTTATATATTTCTAAATACATACATATTATAGATAAATTACACCCAGACACAGAACAAATGATCGTGCTCATTACACAAACATTTGTCCTGGGTGGGAATCGAACCCACGACCTCCGGCATAGCAGTCAGGGTCACTAACCACTAGACCAACAGGCCAGTTATTTTGGATTCTTGTTGTTCCTATCTTTTTTAATAGTCTTCGCCTCACACTAGGAATTACTTCTGTATCGTGGGTACCTACACAAAAATTAAAATTCACATCTGCAGGCCAAACAAATCATTGTTCCCGGAAATGGGAAAACGAACCCGCGACACACAGCGCAGCAGTCGATCGCTCAACCACTGTGCCAACCGTGCCGTCTCGAATTCTAGAATTTAGAACAATCACATTACATAAAATTACACCTTTATTTCCCGAAGTGGTAGAGAGCAAAGCCTTATGTACTTCCGTATTTTTCTAGTTATGTAAAGTGTTATGTTACAAAGGGCAGGTAAGCCCTTTGTAACATAACACTTTACATGGCTATGTGGGCACAATTACAGACCCCGGACTGCTGCTTAGAAATTCACAGATTCAATTTGGGAAACACCATATCATATCAGGGCATAATACGAGTATCCAGGATCCCGTGCTCAGCAGCTGCTCTTCCGACCACTTGACCAACGAGGAAATTTGGAGAGGACGAGGACTTTATTTAATTTAATTAATATTTTTTTCCTCAGATGCAGTAAGGTGAACGCAGCCTCAATAGTTATAGATACAATTCTTCAATCACACCGAAAATCTCCGGCATCGAACAGAGGATGATAAATAGTCGCATAGTAGTAGCAATCAATAAGTTACATAAGTTGGAATCCCAATTACTTAATTATTATGAACGAATTTTCCAGTAAACCAAGCCTGTAATTGAACGCCCTATTTCAGATCCGACTAACTGATTGATAGACGCAGAAGAGTGGAGTGTTGTTAAAAAAAACTACAAAAATAGTAGAATTTTCTTCACTTGCAACATTTGTTAACATCGTTAAGTTGGTATTGTTAAGTTTTTAGATTTTTACTTTTTACGTTGTAATTCTAGATTTTAAGTTTCTCGTAATTTTTAAGAAATTTTCTTTAATGAATGATAATTTCTTATTAATACATACATTTTTGGACTGCTAAGTAACTGAGAATTTCTTGTTGGAAAAGACTAAATAGCTCTTTGCCCATCAGGAATCAATTAAACCCAGTTAAGAATATCTATTTTAGTAAAATAATTAAATTAGATGTGCTTTTCGCTAGTACTTATTACATAATTACTTATATTTTTAAGTACAAACATTAAATTATTATTTTAGTTAATAATTTAGTAATGTTGAGGCTCCAAGTTGTTAATTTAATAGACTGATAATATAAAATAAAACCTATGATTTTAAAATACATTTGGATTTTATTTTTGAGATTTCACCTACAAGAATCTTCCCTTACTTCTTAGGGATGAAGAGTGGGGTACTGCGCTGCAAATCTATACTAATAATATTATAAAGCTAAAGAGTTTGTTTAGTTGAACGAGCTAATCTCAGGAACTACTAGATGGAGTTGAAAAATTCTTTTTGTGTTGAATAGTCCATTTATCGAGGAGCTCGTGGCTAAAGTAACAATAGCCGCACGGGTCGATCCATCAGGTTAAGCTACGCTTGCCGGAGTTGGTCCATGGATGGGTGACCATCTTTACATACCGAGACTCCTCCGTGCCTCGGTAAGCACGTTAAGCCGTTGGTCCCGGCTGTCAATCGTGGATCTTTGACAGTCGTTACGGGTCGTCAAAAGCCCGAAAGTCTGTCATCCAATCTTACCAAGGGGTATCGTATTACCCAGTAACTCGGTTGTGGAGGTCAGATAGGCAGTCGCTTCATGTAAAATATTGGTATTCAGCTGCATCCGGTTAGACTGGAAGCCGACCTCAAGATAGTTGCGAAAAGGCTAGGCAGATGATGAGTCCATTTATCGAGGAAGGCTACAATGAAATATGTGGCAAAAACGGGATAAAAATATTCCTTTTGAAAGCTTTCGTTGCGTGCGCTGCGTAAACGAGTTACGCAAAAATTATGTATGACGGAATTCTTCCCCTTTAAAAGTTCTAAAAAAAGTTCGCGACTTTTTAGGTTAACTCACTGTAATCTTTTTTACGGTAATCAAATTTGTTCTAAAATAATGCATTATTTGCGAAAGTGTTTTTATAAACATTGTATTAATCCTTATCCAAATATATACGTTATTCATCATTTTTTTTTTTTTTGTGGGGTGGGAAATCATCCTATGACTTCTCCCGCTCTGGGTGGAGCGGGAGGGCTTGTCAGACTCTTACTGACTAAAACCCACCCCTGTTCCTTCCTGCCTTTGAGTGCCCAGGGGCGAGGTAACTCTATTTCGAATTTATCCTCAACTCCCGGGCAGACGTTATTCATCATAAGTATTTAATTTTGAACAAAATTGCCATAGACATAATTTAATTTCAACAAATATCTTAGAGATATCATAGTTTTAATGAAGTACCACGCGCACATTCATGATGTGCAAGGCGGGCGATCATGAGGGATGTGGAGAGCGAGGTACCATTTTGCACTATATAGCCTATTTATTGAGGAAGGTTATAGACTTTATAACATCACGCTACGACACAGTAACCATAAACGCGAGTGAAACCGCGGGCACAGCTAGTAAATATATAAATATAATTCAATATATAACCTTTATTCATAATTACAACTTAAAACCTAACTTAATTCCGAGGCAAATACTTTTTTAATGATTCTATCAAACTTGTGGCTACGGTATTCGTTGCCTTTATTCTATCAAATAAATCCAAAATCTTCTCGTCGTCCCAAAAATGTTGATGTAGATTCATATCATTTTTCAATTTCTTCAAATTCACTTCTAAAGTATCTATCGTGGCTATGATGTAGCCAATTCTATAATGATCATCGTTTGACAAAGCAATTTTGATATTCGTTAGTGGTTTGATTTTTCTTTCGACCTCATTAAAAGTATCTTCTAGATACGAAAGCAGTTTGTCTTTAACTCTAGAAGTAGTGGTTACATATTGTGGAGGAGCAGCCATCATTGGAATCATACGTCGGCCATTTTTAACTGGTTCAGTAGTCTCGTTATTAGCATGCAAAACTTCAGTTTTAATAGTATCGTTGTTAGACCTAAGCAATGTACCTTTATCAATAACTGGTACAGGTTTCTCCGTTGAAGTAGCGGCTACTGTAACGTCTTTTTCCGTTGTCGTTGCATTTGTAACCGTTACATTGGTAACGTCTCTTTTGTATCTGCGTTCGCGTTTGACAGCTGGTGATTCGACCGTCAGTACCCCATCATTGTTGAATTTTATCAGTTCTTCCTTGATGTTGTCTAGTGCGCTTGTGACTTCCGATAGGACTGCATCGAATTGTTTTTTTTCTTCATTGTTATGAATATAATTGGCGTCGGTATAATCATCAACACTTTTGCTATTTTCATTGGTGTCTGAAGACCTCTCTTTGAATAGAGAATGTATGTTGGATAGAATTTGATCGAATTTCTGCTGTTTTGATCTCCTGCCACCCATTTGCCAGTTTATGGACTCTGGTAGGTTGTCCAAGTCGCCCTCGTAACCGTATTCCATGGCGATGGTTGCCGCTTGTAAGAGGATATCTGAAAACCAAAAAAATATTCAATATATCTGTTTTTCCTGATAGCTACAACCTGGGAGTCTTTAAGTCAATAGGTTACTAGGTACTATAGGCAACTGTACCCCATCGTCGACAACATCATCACTTATCATTCGGTGAGATAGTTGTGAAACGAGTGCCTATCAACGATAAAAAAATGTTATGAGATGTCAATCACTGACGGTGTAAAGTCCAAAATCGGATTTGGCGGAATTTTTTCGAGTGAAGTTTAGTTGCTGTTTTAATTACTCGCGAATTGATTCCTAGTGGATATTGTGATGTAAAATTGATGTACTTAATTTTGTGTCTCAAGTGTCTATGGAACGAAAATATCACAGGCGTGATCTCGGTAAAATGAAGCTGAAATTTTATTGCAGTATTGACAACCTCAGCTAAGCTTGCCGAGAAGACTAACTAGATAAAGCTTAAGCTGCCAAATACTACAAAACATTATAGGTTGTATGGTATGTTACATCCGCATTCTATTGAAAAACGAAACAAAGTGACTGTTAATTCTGTATCTAAAAACTAAATACTTTCTAAACTAGACACTGCCTAAATGCACAAATCGAGCGAAGTCATAAGAAAAAAAAAAGTGTGTCTGTACTTATGTGCACACGTAAGAAGTTATACTTCTTTGGCGTAACAAGATAAAAAACCAAACTGTCACAAAGTTTACAAAAGGAAAACAATCATTCTAAATGAACCACAGACCATAGCTATTTTCAGTGGATCGGTTCTAGCTAACTTCAACCTGTGAATTTTGTGTGACAGTGATGCGCGCGCATCTTAAAATTTCACTCTCATCATTTTTCCATAACGCGCCTAAAGAAGTATAACTTCAAAAAGACACGTATTTGTAATTCACGTCACGACCGAGAATCAAATTTTGATCAGAAGTCTCGCGAGCTTTGAACTATACTTTCTTTTGTTTGTGATGTAGAGTAAAAAGAACTGGCTAGCTTTAAAATGTCCATATTTTTAGGGAAGAGCGCTGATGCCTGAGTTACAGATATTTATTTATCTAGTTCAGGCACAGATGGCTTGCTGTTTTATTCTAGACTAAGCTTAAAGTGATCATGTAATTGTATTTGTTTGGTATGTAATTTATGGAAAAATAAATTATTATTATTATTTCGTATATTTATTTTTACACATATTATTTACATTTTTAAATATTTTTAAAAGAAAACATAAAAAAAACATTTAAAAATATAAAAATAGTAGTCCACCGGTATCGGGAGCAGGGTCCAAGCTACCGGTGGTTAGGGCTCCAGAGAGAGGAACCGCCTGACAATGCGAGCCGTGTCCAGAAGTACTGCTTTCTGAATCAAGCCCGTGATCCAGCCGCCTAACGAGAGCCTCCTGAGGTGTTGATCGAGGCTCGTGGCTATTAAGCCATTGGCTGACACGACTATCGGTACAATGATCGCTGAGTCCACATCCCACATGTCGACAACCTCGCAAGCCAAGTCAATATACTTGATTTGTTTATCTTTCTCGGCTTTCCACACGACGAGGTTCTCGTCATGTGGGACGGTAATGTCAACAATCATTGCACGCCTCTCGATTCGGTCCACCACCACTATATCAGGCTTATTGGCTACAATAGTTCTGTCAGTGATGATGGACCGATCCCAGTACAATGAGATATTAATATTATTATTATTATCGTTCCCATTTAACTTTTAAAATATTCACAAAACTAACGAGATCATCATAATCATGTCAGCCGAAAGACGTCCACTGCTGGACATAGGCCTCCCCCCAGTGGGGCCACATCGACCGGTCCTGTGCGTCTTGCCTCCATCGGATTCCCTCGACCCTCACTTATAGGTTATCGATCCACCATGCAGGACGCTTTCAACGCTAAGTCTTCCGGTTTTTTTTTTTTTTTGACTTACGCGGAAGACGCAGTGTTGGAGTTGGCAAGTTCAGTCGCAAGTTGCGAGTTGTCAGTTGTAAGTAAGTCACAATTTGGTTATGTTCTAGTTATCCTAAACTTGTTACCTAATCCTAACGTTGACATAGAGTAAACCTCAGTTTCTAATACAACCGTGTCTCAATCAAGCGTCTCCCACACACCCAATCTTTCACACCACCGCTCGGGCCATTACACTATTAACTTTATTACACTAAGAATAATATCCATGTTCAGTTGCCAAAAAAAAAACAAAACTATTTATTGATAATATAGAGAAAAACAAAAACAGGCCTAATCTCTAAGCCAGACTCCGGCAGGACAGTAGACAACAGTATTTCAAATGTATACTCTGCAATTCAAAATTTCTTTTCCAAGTAAGTAGATTGCTAGGTTTAGTTAAATGTTGATAGAAGAAAAACGTAGCGTTGCATTCCATTGTTTATTATTTAGCTTGGGCTAGGTACGAAGAAAATCTGACGCAGCCTGCTCAATTTTTAGATTGTCTAAATATTAGCTGATATACACATCAACTAAACTGCCTCCCAACTTCCAAAACTGCGTCTTCCGATTTGCGGTACCATAATACATGGTGATAAGTAAAGACGGTGTCCAGAAGCAAAGAAATTATGAGACCGCAAAAAATAACATCTAGTATTTTTGGCCACGAATCGAAAAGGTCAAATCATATATTTCTATCAAAGAATAATGTCATTAATTATACTTTTCCTGGTACGGGATGGACCTTCTCTTTTGTATCTACGCCGGTTAGCTATTTATAATGCAGTCAATGTTGGTAAAGTATTAGATATAACAAACTTTTTTACAAAAATAAACAACCGACTTCCAAAAAAGAAAATGGGTACTTACCTACACTGAAAATTAAAAAATAACTTTAATTTCGGAAGTCGGTGTTTGTATTTTACTTCTTCATTATTTGACACCGACTTCCGAAATTAAAGATATTTTTTAATTTTTAATGTATTTTTTTTGGAAGTCGGTTGTTTTTTTTGTTTGTAAAAGTTTTTTATTTCTCACTTTTTAGGTGTTATACCCCAGAACTAAAAACCCCAATAACATGGAACGTGGAATTTCAACATTTGGAGAACACCAAAACAACGAGGTCATCGAGGTATACGTATTTTTCGTTTTTGTTCAGTTTCTCAAAAAGCGCTGAAGCAATTTCGATAAAATTTATATGGGACCACCTCAGGATCTTTCTCTTTCGGATAAAAAAAGAATTTTGAAAATCGGTCCACAACTGATGGAGAAATCGGCGGGCATACCTACATAAAAAAACATACATACAGCCGAACATAGAACCTCCTCCTTTTTCGAAAGTCGTTTAAAAATAGGACCATTTCGATGCAAGCAGCAAATTTTGTCATTGTAATTGAGGCGGAATACACGCCTGAGTCGAACGCGTGCTCGTTTTAGAGTCGAAACACTGCAGTGACATTGCACGACGTTTTCAATACATTCGCTCGAAAATAATAAGTAAAACTTCATGAATACTAATTTTGTACATTGTATTGGGTCCTTACATATGAAATTGGCTTTTTTTTCTCACAAATAAAGAACCTCGTCACTTCTATGAATTAAAATATTCATCAATTGCTTGATATTATATCGAATAATGACCGTCATAGACAACTGCTAATAGTAATAAAACCTTATTACACATAGTTTTATAAACAAAAAAAAATGTCTTAAAAATGACACCTCTTTTTGTTAGCAGAAATTACCACTATATTTGTTTTAACTTAGGCAAAACTTATTCTTGTTGCTTAATCTAAGTGTCTTATGTTATCTTAGTTTTTAAACACTATTACATAAAAGTTTTAAAACAAATTAATGTTCATAGTTGCTTAGAATTCTCCATAAAAAACGCTGATTTCCTAGGTGCCCCACCTAATATTTGATTTTACTGATCTAATTTAATTTAATTTAAATGATTGATTTGAATTTAATTAATTTATTAGATTTATGTGAGTGAATAATAATAATAATAATAATATTCCACAACTATCACACAACGCCATCTAGTCCCAAGCTAAGCAGAGCTTGTGTTATGGGTACTAGACAACTGATAAACATATATATTTCTAAATACATACATATTATAGATAAATTACACCCAGACACAGAACAAATGATCGTGCTCATTACACAAACATTTGTCCTGGGTGGGAATCGAACCCACGACCTCCGGCATAGCAGTCAGGGTCACTAACCACTAGACCAACAGGCCAGTCAGTCAGAATGCCATGGGTGAAATTGTTGCAGAATTGTTCACTGATTGTTTTTCATGAGTTTTGGTGGGGGCTGCTGCGGGACCAGCCTGGTACAATGAATAATTATAATAAGTTGCCTACACTACATTACAAGCCTGGTAGGTAGAAGAGAGGTTATCAAGTGTGAAGAATAAAACCGGCCAAGTGCGAGTCGGACTCGTGATGAGGGGTCCGTACCATCGTACAAGATTAAACGAGTCTACTTGTTGCCATTATTAAGATCGAGCAAAAAAAGGAGCCCCCTTTAATTTTTTTAATTTATTTTTATTTTTTACTGTTGGCGATTCTTTTGTTCAGTAACTAAACTAAAATTAGAGAATCGCTATCTTTTACTAAAAGGCAGTGCGAGAAAAGGACGGCTCTCTATGAACTAAGTTAGAGATGTCAAACTAATTTGCGCCTTGCGGTTTACCGTGTTTTTAGTTGACATTTTTTTTTTTTTTTTTTATGTTTGATAGGCTCGCGTTTGACCACTATCTCACCTGATGTTAAGCGATGATGCGGTCGAAGATGGAGCACGCTTGCCTAGAAGTAACCTATTCACTCTTGACTTAAAGACTCCCAGGTTGTATCTTACAGGAAACACAGACTCCGGTAGAGAATTCCACTCTCTAGCTGTACGTGCAATGAATGTTTTCTCAAAACGCTTTGTGCGTATGGATGGGATGTCCACCATGAACCGGTGGCACTTCGCCGTACGTCTTGTGGTCCTTAGATGAAACGGGCTTGGCGGAATCAAATCATGCAATTCCGTCGCACACTCCCCAAAATGTAATCGATAGAAAACCGACAGGCTAGCAACTCGGCGTCTATGTTCAAGACTTTGGAGTTTTGACTCAACGAGTCTATCATTGCCGATGATCCTCTTGGCTCGTTTCTCAATTGACTCAAGGGCATCAAGCTGGTATCTTGCAGATCCGTCCCAAAGATGAGAGCAGTACTCCATACACGATCGGACCTGCGCTTGATAGAGTTGGAGCAGCTGTTCCGGCGTGAAGTATCGTCTCACCTTTGCGAGGACCCCCAACTTTTTGGCAGCCACTTGAGCCTTAGCCTCTATGAAGGGACCAAAATTGAGGGTAGATGTTAAAGTAACACCAAGAAGATCAAGTCGGTCGGTTATCGGCACGGTTACACCTCGGAAAGATGGAGCCCGGTGAAATTGGCTCTTTTTAGCAGAAAAAAGACACGCCTGGGTCTTAGCAGCATTGAACTTAACCAGATTGGCATCGCCCCATTCTGAGACAGCCTGCAAGGACAAGTTCAAGCGCCCAACCATAGCCTCTCGGAGAGACCGGACCTGAGACCCACTAACTCGTGCGTCCGGCACGTATCTCTCGGCAACAGTGCTGTCGTCTGCATACCCAAAGGTACCGGGTTTTAGCAGATCGTTAATATGCAGCAAAAACAATGTTGCCGAGAGCACCGACCCCTGAGGAACACCGGCATTAATAGCCAGCAGTCCGGACGAGCAGCCATCTATGACTACTCGGATAGACCGATCCCTCAGGAAATCAGCTATCCAATCACACAATCCAGCGGGCAGACCGAAGGAAGGAAGCTTGCCAATTAAGCTGTCGTGCCAGACCCGGTCGAAGGCCTTCGAGATATCAAGGGAGACCGCAAGGGCTTCCCCTTGTTTGTCGATGGCCTCACTCCAGATGTGAATGGCATACGCTAGAAGATCTCCTGTTGACCGATTTCGGCGGAAGCCGTATTGTCGGTCACTTAGGATATCGTTAGCTTCTAGGTATGCTAGGAGCTTACCATTCAGTATACGTTCCATACTCTTACAGAGAACGGAAGTTACCGAGATGGGCCTGTAATTTGCTGGGTCAGCTCGACTACCCTTCTTGGGTACGGGTTGCACGTTAGCTTGCTTCCAAGCCATCGGCACTTTTCCAGTCTCAAACGAAAGGCGATATAGGCGTGTCAAGATCGAAGACAACTCAGGCGCACAAGTCCTCAGTACAATTGCCGGTATCCCGTCGGGACCACTAGCCTTGTTCACGTCCAGGTTACGCAGTACCCTCCGGACATCCTTCTGATGAATGCGAATGTCTGACATAATCGACTCGCATCCACCAAGAGTGCCAGGGGGCCTCGCGCCACCAGGATTTAGACGCGAAGATTCCGCAAACATAGAGGCAAACAAGGTTGCTTTCTCCTCAGCGGAGTGGGCCAGCGACCCGTCGGGTTTCAGCAGTGGAGGTAGTGAGGGGCGGCAGAAGTTCGATTCAACCGACTTAGCCAGGGACCAAAACGCCTTACTACCAGCTGGGTAAGAAGCAAGTTTGTTCCCAATTCGGCCAATGTGGTCAAACCGAGCCTTCCGAAACACCTTCTTGCAGAACTTGGCAGCCCTGTTGAAGGCTCTCTTCTTCTGACTCACGTCACTCGCTTTACGCGTCCGAGCATCGACCCATGCTAGGTAGGCCGAGTGTTTAAGCGCATCAGCGCGATTGCACTCGGCACCAAACCATGGTCGAGCCCCGCCAGACATTGTTACGTCAGAGAATGGAATGTAGTACTCCATTCCCCGCCGCAACACATCCGTCACGGCGTCCGCGCACGACGAAACATCAGTCGAAGAAAAGCAAGTGGGCCCCCGAGGATAACATGCGAAGAAAGATCGCATGCCATCCCAATCTGCTGACCTGTATCGCCAAACCCGCCTGGTGCCTCTAGGGCTAGGATCGGGCGGGGAGTAGACGGATACAGATTTCACCAGACAGTGGTCGGAAGTACCTAATGGTGAAGAAATCGACACTGAGTAACGGTCTGGATCTGTTGTCAGCAGAAGGTCCAAGCAATTGGCTGTGTGCGAATCAACATCCGGCACCCTCGTTGCCCCCTGGACCAGCTGGGTAAGATTTAACGCCAGCGCTAGCTTATACGTCTCTTGTCCAGCATGGTCTGTGTACTGGTATGGGAAGAGCCACTCCTGATGGTGGGCGTTGAAGTCCCCCAGTAACACTAATTGGGCAGAAGGGTACCGTTGCTGAGCCACATCCGCCGCTTTACTCAGATGTTGTTTGAGCCCAGTTGTCTCCAGATCACCGCTGTGCGAACGGTAGACACAGGCGTAGACAATTTTATCTAGGCCTGTGTCCACTAGGACCCAAAGAGTAGAGAACCTGGAGTCCTCAAGGTTACGGAGACGCCGATAGCAGATGTCGTCCCGGGCGTACATGCATATACCAGCGCGTGGCTTAAAATTGTGCTCCAGGGTAAACCCTGGGTAAGATAGGTACGCCACGTCAGACGGACATCCGATCTGCGTCTCCGAAAGGAATAAGAGAGCTGGTTTCTCAGTCTCTAGGTGGTGGTGGACTGCGGCGAGATTTGAGTGCAGACCTCGAATGTTAGAAAGGTGCACTTTGTGTGAGAGGGAGTGCTGCCGCTGTACAGCTTTTTTCTTTTTAGTTCCTTTTTTCATGAATAAAAGAGTGAAGGAAGGAGAGGAGAAGGAAGTGAAATGAGGTTCCATGCTGGCTACCTTCAGGCACGCACTGACAGGACGGTATCATTGGGGGACTAGTCTGGAGACTGCGGGGACGCCCGAGCCCCCCCGGGAATGTCCATCGGGCCCTCTCGTCTGGTCGCCAACCAGCACGATGGTGCATTCCGGGATTTTTCGTCAGTTGGCGGGGCAGCCTTTCGTGTGTGGCTAGTACACTACTTGGGCCCCCAACTAACTGCGGTCGGCCAGCGGCGCACCGTGCCTCGGATCCCGCTACCCTCCGCGACTAGTCTCCCGATACATTCACATCAGCGCGAGCCCGGTTGGTCTGCCTGCAATGGAACAACTATTTCGACCCAACTCCTCTGGATTGGCTACACTGAGCATCGTACCGGAACACGGCCAGGCCGCTTGGCGGTACGTCTTTGCCCAGTGGGTGGTCGCAAGCCATCGGTCGAAACCTACCACCAGTTTGTCACCTGATTATCACCACCCGGGGACCACGTGTAGGGACTCAATGGGTATACTCCTACGGACGCGGGTGACTCGGCCCCCAAACGCGGGTGACTCGGCCCCCACACATGTTTTTACGTGTACCTACCCTTAATTTCTATGGAAATATCAGTTTAAGTAAATTTGATAGCTCTTATTTACGTCCGTCTCTTTCTTGTTTTATTAGGGAGAGAAAGAAAGCAATAGCCTAAATTAAGTTTAGTTTGTGCACAACAGAATCGTCACCACTTTTTGTTGTTATAGTGGCAACAGAAGTACAAATTCTGTGAAAATTTTAACCGTCTACCTATTACGGATCATGAGATACAGCCCGTTGACAGACAGATGGACGGACGGACAGCGGAGGCTTAGTAATACTCTTCGGGTACGGAACCCTTAAAAACTATCCGTGATCGGTGGTAGACATTACATTCATATTATATTCTTTACACTGCCGATTATTTCTTTGGCCAGATATTACTGTTTCCTCCACACTTTTATTTATTATGTGAGTACCTAAGTATATATAGTGGTTATATAGCTTTTCAATTGAGATAAAAGCCCTTTTATACAGGGTAATGAGGTCAGCTGATGGTAACTTTGTACGGAAAGTCCGTTTTTTTTTTTCTTTGGCTTTTGTGAAAAAGTTTTTAATTTCCATGCTCTGAAGCAGTATCTAAAATATGACCACTTTTTTCCTTTACATAATGTATATAATAGCTATATGTATACTTTCAATTGAGAAACAAGCCAAGTCAAAAATTTAATATTTTCAAAAAACCCGACTGTAAAAAAACAACTAAGTCACTTTTCAAGCAGTATGATGCAGTTGGTGGCAGTTATTTTAGTTCAATTTTTAATTTCGTGCTACCAACTGCATCAGACTGCTTGAAAAGTGACTTGTTTGGCACTTTTTAGTTGTTTTTTTAGTTTGGTTTATTAAAAATATTATTTTTATTATTTTCCTAATTTCAGTGAGTTATACTTTTGGAATCGCCTCCTCAAACCCTTTATTTTGATACCCCCTCTTAGTATAGTTCGTCGACTTTAAATTTTTTCTTTTGCACAATATGGCGTCTGGTTGTCGCCATATTGTATTTTGATTCTGAATATCTTTATTAGCACTCGCAAGATTAAGACAAATTAATTGACGTAAGAATTATCAAAATCGGCCCACGCGCTTGGTCTTTAGAGCGCCACAAAGGAACAAACATACACACATAGGCTGATAAACACATTACCCTCCCTTACGTCGCACAGTAGGGTAAAACGCCTTTTAAGCCGGTTGCAGACCGAAAACTAAGCTATGCCAAGGCTAAACTAAGCTATGCCAAGCAAGCTAGGCTAAGCTAAGCTAGAAATAAATAGCGTGCACACCAACAGCTAAGCCAAAGCTCAGTCAGCACTGGCGAAGGATGTGCAAAGGGTGTGCGGGGTAGCGGGAGGGGCTTAGCTTAGCTCGTGTAGCTGCGCATCGGCATACACAACTAACTTAGCTTCGCATATTTTAGTTAGCTCACATAGCTTAGTTCGCATAATTTGCGGTCTGCACACAAGTATGGAAAACTGCGTCAGCTATGCGAGCTAAGCTAAACTAACTTAGCTTAGCTCTTGGTCTGCAACCCGTATTAATAAGGTGCAGTTATACAACTTCTAATGGCTTTTAATTTAACATCACGTTTAAACGACTAGTCCTATTTCTTTGAAAAAAATATATGTTACTTTAGACAATTTCCGTCGTAATTTGTTATGTGAATATTTGAAATTATATTTTTATAACGTAGTGTAATTAATTTGTAAAGTTATGTCTAACGCGGATAAAAAATTGAGAATCACGCAACAACTGTAAAGCGTATTTTTATGAAACCTTCACAATTTTAAAGATCATTTAATTATTTATATACGTATACGTGTTTTAGTTTAATACCTATTGTTTTATGTATAATAAATTAATAAGACGTCTAATTTCGGACAGCGCTCTTTGATGGGAGAGTCCTATTACTGGGTGGACATACGAGTATGAGTCGTATGACGCGTTACGTGAGCTCAGCACAGAACACGCAAGCTAACCACTCAATATCATTGGCAGTTAATAGCGCCTTAAAACATAGAATTCAAACTTACAGAATATAAGCAGCTTCAGCATTCTCTCTATAAAATATCTAAACCTACTCATGACTACTTACTAATACTAAATGAAAGAAATTCCATTTAGTAACCAGGAAATGTCGCCAATTTAGAAAAACATCACTCAATCAATTTGAACATGTCGAAGTACAATCGGCGACACAGATTCTCGAGTATAATATTTTAAAACATGTGTTTTTTTTTAGTTCCGTTTCGGGTTTTATCCCGAACGGATTGGGAGTTAGTGATAGTTTTGTAAGACATAATTTAAACACAGCGGTAGTGAGTATTTGTAAACAGAAAGTTATTTCTTAACTGTGAACTTAACTGTACATGAATCTGATTATTCGAACTGAGTAACGTCTTACTGCGAGTATGACTAAATTATTCTGTATAGCCTCTGCTAGCGGATTCGCCCGCGTGGACTAAGTACTTTCCCCACTATATGTATATTATAGCCAGAGGTGTGAATTAGGTAGAGTTATTTATGTACTTGCATCTAAATGTTGATATTAATATGGATCTTCCCGGAATTTCTATTGGACAATCCCGTGTGTCCAACCGTTCACGCGTGATGCCGTGAACAAGGAAATAGGGATTATTTTTTATATAAATAGATAGATAGATAAGTAGGATAGTAGGAAATATATTGGATTGACTAGTTTCTTGCTTCGTTTGCCTAAAAGTCTGAAAAATCCGTTCAGCCATAAACACAAACTAGCTACTTAGCAATAAGAGTTTTCTGAAATGATACACCAGGTGGCAGCATTGAGGCATCAGGTCCAGACAACTGTCAAAGTCCCTGACATTAGTTTAGTTGACGTAAACGTCATGTTCACATCAAAGTTACAATTTCATTGACCACCAAGATGGCGCCAGCAGGTGGCATTAATGTCATCTCATCGACACATCCACTGGACTTTTCTTTTCGCAAACAGACAAATATTTGGCAAAGGTTAGGTGATCCTGTAGGCAACCTTTTGGCAACGGAACCCTAAAAATCTGCTGTTCCATACAAAAATACCAAGTAGGGTTCAGCTTTGTCCCTGTCACTACATGCCATACACACGCATATTTTTGAATACATTTTTAAGTTTAGTTTAAATATTTTAATACATGGCTAGCTCATTCTAAATCCAATATGGCAGCCTTCCTAAGATGGCTGACTTGTTATTTTATATGCATTCCCAAACTCGAAAATCCATGACACTGTACAACTTGAAAAAATATCTACATATATAAATTTCGCACCACTTTAGTGATTCAAAATTATGACGCACCGACTATGTTATACAATAAACGTGGAATTTTCCTTCGTTTACAAATTAACTTTTCGAAACAACACACAATATTTTGATTGAACATTTTGACACGAAATTCGCTTATCGGTGAATAACATAACGGTACATAAGGTAGCGTAAATGATTTCGTACAACCAAACGGTGAAGGAAAACATCGTAAGGAAACCGACATGACCTGGAACTAAGTAATATTATAGCATAAAAACTTTAATTAACAAATTACTTTTCAAGCATGCAGTTGCATTGGTGGCATCAAATCTGTGATTGACTAAAACAAATGCCACATTTCCTAGATTTTAGTGAGTTCTTCTACCTTTTTTTTTTTTTTTTGAGCTCTTTATTTTGATACCCCAATGGTGGTCGCCATTCTGTTTTTTTTTTTAATGTCATATACCTAGCATAAGTCACTTCGGCGGTAAGACCAATCTAACGATACCTCATTTCTTTAAAATCCATCTAGACGTTTAGGCTACAGAGTGTGTCAAAGAAATAGACATACATACAAACTCTCGAAAAAATTACCCTCCTTCCAGGGCGTTTGCGGAACGAAGGAGGAGGCGGAACGGGTGAGGGAAGCTCAACGGAGTGGCCCTCGCGCCTCCAGCCGCAGCCGCCGCAGGATACGCCCTGGGCGTAGGACGTCGCGAGACGATCTCCGGCCACCGTAGACCCGGGCCTGCGGACGGCGAGTAGTGGGTAGCTCGCCGTCCGTTCAGCACCAGGCCCGTGAGTCGACGGCGCGTAGTGTTCCACGCGCGCCTCAAAGAGATATTTGTCAGCCACCACTGACGGGGCCCATCATGACCGGTGCCTGCATGTCTCGGGGTAGCGGATAAATTCGTAACAGAGTTACCGCTCCCCTGGGCACTCAGGCAAGGAAGCAACAGGGGTGGGTTTTAGTCAGTAAGAGTCTGACATGCCCTCCCGTTCCAGAGCGGGAGTGTCATTGGATGATGATGATTACCAACACCAAAAAAAAAAAAAGTGTGTGTGTACTTATGTAGTACGTACGTAAGAAGCTATACTTTTTTGGCGTAAAAGATAAAAAACCAAACTGTCACAAAGTTTACAAAAGGAAAACAATCATTCTTCATGAACCACAGACTATAGGTAACTTCAGGGTGTCGGTTCTAGCTAACTTCAGGCTGTAGGTTTTTTGTGACGGTGTGCGCGCGCTTCGTAAAAATTAACTCTCATCATTTTTCCTTAACGCGCCAAAAGTAGTATAACTTCAAAAATGGCGTTCGCGGAAAAATAAAAATCCCAAAACAGGACGAAAATTGAATCATCTATTTACTGCTAATGATAGAATCATGTCCAAATTTCTAGAGACAATAGTTTGACTCGGTTTATCTAAGGACTCGAGATTTCTCATGACATGTTTTACGATAGCCTCCATAATATATTGCACATCACTTATTTTATCATTCGCGAACGCTTCTAAAGAGTTCTTCATGTCAGTCCATTCTAACAAATTAGATTCGTTCCTAGGAATTTGAGTATCTAACAAATCTATGACTTCTAACAAAGCTAGCGTTGAATTCACAATACTACTCCTCGCAACATAGTTATTGACAATCAAAGGCTTGTTTTGATTGGCTATCATATTCTTTAGTATCATAACCATTGCCCTTTGCATTACGACGTTCTCTCTTTCAATCCTGTCGTTAACGAATTTCAATTTTTTCTCTGTCTCCGCCTCCAGTACATTTTGAAAATGCATGTTTTTGACGACCTCAGTAAACGCATCCATGCTTTGTTTAAATATCTTATCGTCACACTTTAGTAATATGCCCATTATATCCGCTAAGAATGCTGAAAATCCTGGCCCAGAACGACATATACCGAACATTTTACAAGCGTGGCGTAATTGACGTTTTTCTTCAGTCTCTATTGCTTTTTGAAATCTGTTTGCGGTCCCAGCGTTGTGTCTGAGTACTCCCTTCTTGTCGAAATCGCTGATCATGAGATTCATCAGTCTTCGAAGAAGACGATTAGATGTATCAATAGTGTTAAGAATTACTTTTTGTGTTCCCAATCTTGTCTTGATTTTCTGCCCGCTTGTTTCGTTGATGAATTCTTTGAATTTATCTTGGTAGGTTTTCGATAAGCTGTTGATTTGGGTTTTTACATTATCCTGATTAGTATTTTCTTTAATAATACCGAATAATTGCAGTGCTTGTTTGTACAGGTGATTGGTGAAATCTAATATTTTGTTATCGTCTTTGACTTGATGTACGTCGGTGAAAATATCTCCTGTTCTGACAGTTGTAACTTTCGTAGTATTTGTAGGTATTTCTGTTTTATTCTTACTTAGTACCATTGATTTGTTAGCAATCTCCTTCAGTGATTCATTTATTAATTTTTTCAAATCTTTCGGTGTAGTGTAATTGTCTATACTTAGAATATTTACGGCGGAGTCGTGACTGGATGTCGAAGCGTCAGCATCTTCTCTTTCTTTACCTTGTCTTGTATTGTCCTTAAAACTTGCAGATCTTGAGAAAGAGAAAGAAGAGTCTCGCGATTCTGCTTCACGAGACTCTGAGGAATACGAATGTGTATCTGAATATTCTCTTTCACTTCGTAGCATTGGTTTGGGCTCCTTTATTGTGTCGTCATAAATCATCTTGGTTACTTTTTCCGGATTGCCACTGAAGTCGCTTTCGTTTCCGTGACTGTAAGATCTATCACTAACTTCAGTTTCTTCGGCTTCAGTTGTTTTGGCCGTTTTGGGTACGTTGGTGTTATAAATGTAATGAAATTTAGAGTCACTGTAGAGTCTTTGTCTTAGATTAGGTATGGGGTTCTGGGCTTCTTTGCGCAATCTGTGTCCCTCCCTTAGAAGCACTTGTTTTGCTAACTCCAGGTGTTTCTCTTTTTCTCGGATACGTGCAGCTTCCCCGTTCCTTAGGCTTGCGATCTTATCTTTATGGTGAGCGATTTCCGCGTCTCTTTGACTAGTGTTTTTTTTTTTACTGTAGTCAGAAGATTCCTCGGTTCTTTGAATAGGGATTTCTTTTTCCTTATTAAAATTAGCTTGCAATTTATTTTGACGAATGATATTTTCATCTCTTTGGCGAAGTACATTATCATTCTTGTTTTGAGTAAATTCCTTGGTTCTTCGAGAATTTTCATTTGAATTAGTTCTTAAGATCCGGTATTCATAGCTCCAATTATTGCCTATGTGTAGCAGCCCATCTATCTTAAGGCCGGCTGCTTTTATCAAAGTAATGATACCTGAAAGACAATGCAATGTAATTATTGTTTTTATACCATTTTTTTTTAATAAACTTTTCCCCATACTAGGAATTATTCCTGTAACGTGGGTGCGTTCACAAACATGTAAACTCACATACACAAGACACCCAGACCCGGAACAACTATCTGTAGGCCATACAAATATTTGTTCCGCGGATCGGACGTTTGTGCGGGGATCGAACCTGCGACACGCAGCGCAGCAGCCGAACGCTCAAGCACTGCGCCAACCGTGCCGTCCTACCCGTGTACCCATATATGTATTGTTTTTTATGGGCCTTAGTTGCCTGAAATAAAGGATAAATAAATAAATGAAATAAACAGCAGTTTGTCGGCCTAATTCTTAAACCTGCGTTAAATGGATTATCAATGGACTTAGCAGGTTAACGTTAAGGCCGAAGATTGGTAAAATTGTCTCTCCTTTTTGAAAGGAACCCCTTTTGAACCACAAAAATCATTAGCGGCTTTGCCAGGAATTTTATGGGACATACACAAACAAAACGGGCAAAGCCCTCTCAGTACGTTTCTCACACAGTTCTGTCTTCTGCTAGTGCATAGTAGTCATAAGCGTATTCTTGATATTTAAATTATCAATTCAGAAATAGCAATAATAATTCAGTAATAACAACAATAATTCGAAAATAACAATAGCAATAGTAGTAAGTTAATAATAACAAAAATAATTAAATTGTTACAGTAATTGTTCAAAGAATTAATAATTCATTCTAACTATAGACATTGCAGTTCAATTAGTGAATTTAAATTGATCAAAATATTATAGTCTAAGGTATTATGATTAGTAATTAAAGATTGGGATAAATATATATATACATAATCTTACTATTATATTATGTTATTATTATGATGTAAAAATTATTATTATGTTGCCGTGCCCAAACCGGGTTTCATGTTGGAACTTACTTACATATTTTCACAACTAAATGTAAAACACATGAATGCAATAAAGAGATTTGATTTGATTTGATGTGATGTACTCTGACATTGTGGGCGCGCTTCGTGGCGCGTCCATGGCGGGTCGAGGGGGTGTTAGCAGGAGTGGGAGTGGGCCACGCATACTGGGCTGGAATAAACACGTCAGCGAGGCTCACCGAAGGGCTAGACTGAAGTTTACGGAGTGGGTATCGTGCAGTAAACCTAAATCTGGATTAATGTACGATGCCATGTGTGTTAGTAGGCAAGAGTTTAAATCACGATTAAAATGGTGTCAAGATCACCAAGACCAGATTAAAATGGACTGTCTTGCTAAAAAGCACTCTAATGGTGATTTTCGAGGCTTTTGGAAAAACAAGTTAACAAAGTTAATGCAAGACCTGGTCTTCCGGTGAGCGTCGAGGGGGTGAGTGACTGTAAAGGCATTGCTGAACTCTTTAAGCGTCAGTTTTGTGTACCGTCACCTTTGGGTCCGTCGTGCGAGGTGTACAATGGAGAGATACCTGAAGGGAAAGTAGGGGTGAGGTTTGCGGCCAAAGATGTGGCCATAACCATTGGGAGTATGACGAAAGGCAAAAGTCCAGGTCATGATTCTTTATCCATTGAGCACTTGTGTCACGCTGGCCCACATATAAACAGAGTATTAGCAATGTTCTACTCGCTGTGCGTGAGCCACTCTTATCTTCCAACGGATCTTATGAAAACGGTGGTTGTGCCAGTAGTTAAAGATAAAACCGGGGATATTGCTGATAAAAGCAACTACAGGCCCATTTCTCTGGCTACAGTTACAGCGAAGGTGTTTGACGGTTTGCTTAATACACAGTTAAATATACAAAGTTGATACGACAGAGGGGCTTTCCTTTAAACTGCCTATACTAGGTACTATTTTCAAGCTCTGTACCAAAAATCAATTAAATCGGAGCAGTAGTTTAGTCACAAACGATTTTTTAAGTTTTGGCCTCGTTTGAACACGATGTATCTTTCCTAACAGCTGATTATGTCTATACGCACAGGTCATGCACCTTAAAACGATAAATCTGAGTATAACCTACGATACGACGCGTTGTTGCCGTTCTCACGCAAGTCACAAGTACATTTTCGCTATAAGATGGCAATGCAAACAAGGATAATGGGTATAAAGTATGGTATAAAGGGTGGTTGCGTTTTACTCTGAATTGTAAGCTATTTAGTTTGTTTGAAAAAAAAAAAACCTCATTTATTATTATTTTTATTTTTATACCGTATCGAATTAATACTAAACACGTATAGTATACGTAGTTTAATTTAATGCCCCTCTGTCACATCAACGTTGTATAGCTCTGCACGATAACCAGTTAGGATTTTGTCCGCAATTATCAACGAAAAGTGCCATACTGTGTCTTAAGCATACCGTCAGATACTACAATGACCGTAAAACCCCGGTATATGCATGCTTTCTCGACTTGTCCAGGGCGTTTGATTTGGTGGCGTATGATCTCTTGTGGGAAAAACTTGAGAGTACCGACCTACCACGAGAACTTGTTACCATCCTCAAATACCAAGTCAACAGTGTCAGATGGGCGGGGGCAATGTCGGAGCCATATCGTATGAAATGCGGTGTGAGACAGGGCGGACTGACCTCACCCACGCTATATAACCTCTACATGGACGCGCTGATCCTCGCGCTGAGCAGTCAGCATGTCGGCTGTCATATAGATGACGTCTGTGTAAATAATTTAAGCTATGCGGATGGCATGGTACTACTGAGCGCGTCGATCTGTGGCCTGAGGAGGTTGATGACGACATGTGAGGATTATGCGGTTAAACATGGACTTGTTTATAATACTAAGAAAAGTCAGTACATGGTCTTTGAGGCCGGTGGTGCTAGATGCCCAGACAATGTGCCACATGTACATCTCAATAATGTACCCTTAGACAGAGTAAATCATTTTAAATATCTAGGGCATATAGTCACGGCTGACCTCAGGGATCATGCTGATTTGGAACGGGAACGAAGGGCTGTATCTAAGAGAGCTAATATGTTGGCTCGCAGGTTCGCGCGGTGTTCGGATGACGTAAAAATAACTCTTTTCCGAGCATATTGCACGTCTATGTACACTTGCAGCCTGTGGGTTAATTACACGCAGAAAAACTACAGCACCCTTCGTGTCCAATTTAATAACGCTTTCAGGGCGGTTTTGGGTCTGCCCCGCTACTGTAGCGCTTCAGGTATGTTCGCATTGGCACGCACGGACTGTTTCCATGCGACCATGCGGAAGCGATGCGCATCTCTTGTGCGCAGAGTGCGGGCTAGCACCAATACCGTTCTGAAAATGATAGCAAATAGGTTGGACTGTCCTTATGTGCGACACTGCTGTGACAGACAAGTTACATATAGTGTCGCATATAAGAGACTACTGCAATTAATTTTAATGAATTGAATGTGATGTATGTATACTAATTAATTTTTGATAATGTATTGTATGTATGTAATCTCGTGACGACATAAGGTGTATGTTTGGGTGGTTATTTTTTTTTCTGTTATGGGTTAAGTACCTGAAATAAATAAATTTTAGTTTTAAAATTTAATTTAATTAATTTTTAGCAGAGGTCACTTTCAAAACATGTTTTGGAATACAGAGAGTAGGACAGCAAACCAGCATAGTTTGCAACTCAATTCCAAATCTACACCTTGCTGCCGTTCCGACATGGAAGCCCTGCTTTATGAGGTTGATTACACTTTCCTACTTGGGTTCTAAGGCTGCGATATTTTTTTATTGGGGTGGGAAATCATTCAATGACTTCTCCCGCTTTGGGTGGAGCGGGAGGGCGTGTCAGACTCTTACTGACTAAAACCCACCCCTGATCCTTCCATGCCTGAGTGCCCAGGGGTGCGATAACTCATTTTCAGAATTTATCCGCTACCCCTAGGCATGCAGGCACCGGCCACGATGGGCCCCGTCAGTGGTGGCTGACACTCATTTCTTTGAAGCGCGCGTGGAACACTACGCGCCGTCGCGTCGAGGCGCTTAGACTATGAAAGGTTATAGACGGACCGTCATTGGACATTAAATGAAGCAGATTCGTTCAAATGTGAGTGACCTTGACGAACGTAACGATGACGTATCCGGCTTCTTATTTTGTCTATGTGAGCTTATTTTTCGTGTACAGATACAAGCCGGCTTCTCATTCTGGTACTTCAGATTGCTGGATTTTGACACTCCGTCTATAAACTTTCATAGTCTAAGGTCTGGCGTGTATGTTTGTAATTAATAGTGTCCGACCGAAGGTAGGAAGAGCAGTGTTGGCCCAGTGGTAACGGCCGCGACTTACAAGTTGTAGGTCGTGAATTCAAACCCAGGCAGGCGCTTTACTTTGTGTAAATTATTTCATCACCACTGCTCTCAAAACGGTGAAGGAAAACATCGTGAGGAAACCGGCATGTCCTAGAACCAAAAAATTCGAAGACATGTGACATCCACCAACTTGCATTGGGCCCGCGTGGTGGTTTACTGCCCACACCCTCACAGAGAGGAGGCCTTTTTTTTTGTGGGGTGGGAAATCATCCAATGACTTCTCCCGCTCTGGGTGGAGCGGGAGGGCGTGTCAGACTCTTACTGACTAAAACTCACCCTTGTTCCTCCCTGCCCTGAATGCCCAGGGGCGAGGTAACTCTTTCGAATTTATCCTCAACCCCCGGGCAGGCATCGGCATCGCAGGCGCGCGTGGAACACTACGCGCCGTCGACTCTCGGGCCTGGTGCTGATCGGACGGCGAGTTACTCATTACTCGCCGTCCGCAGGCACGGGTACAGAGAGGAGGCCTGTGCCCCAGCAGTGGGGACGGTTTCTGCCAGAAAACTGGTAGCGGCTGGAGTTTCAATTTCGGCCAACAAGTGGCCGAAATTTAAAACTGACTGTATCGTTCGTCTACTCGCATGTGTGCATTTGTGTATATACTATATAACTTGACTACTAATGTAATTTATTTATTTATATTAATTAAAGTTAGGGCTAAATTTTCAATGGTCTGATAGCTTTTTGAAATATTTTATTTTTGTCAATTTTAAGGGTTCCGCACCCGAAGGGTAACCAAAGAGACCCTATTACTAAGCCTCCGCTGTCCGTCCGTCTGTTTGTCAGCGGGCTGTATCTCATGATCCGTAATAGGTAGGCAGTTGACATTTATACAGAATGTGTATTTTTTGTTGCCGCTATAACAACAAATAATAAAAATAAAAATTAAAGGGAAAAAAACACGTTTCTAGTAGCCAGTAGGCTCCCCTACTGGCTACTAGAAACGTGTTTTTTTGGCTATTTTTGCTCGATCTTAATAATGGCAACAAGTAGACGCGTAGTATAATCTTGTACGATGGTACAGAACCCTTCATGCGTAAGTTCTACTCACACTTAACCGGTTTTATTCTGTGACCACGTGAACTTCGAGTGTTCGGTTCGGAGCCGAACATTCGGTTAAGGCCCTACTAACGGTCCAGTGGCGCCCTCATTGAATAAAAAATCGTAGCATAGCACAGTAAAATAAATATTAAAAAAATCCAACTTCACGTTTGTTACAAAGAGGATAAAGCATTTATACGTTGTTAAAACAGGTCTCAAAATGTTTCGAATCCAAAGTAGTAGGCAAAAGTGTCAGAAACGGCCGTTTTTGGTACTTTTGCCTACTACTTTGGATACGAAACATTCTAAGACCTGTTTTAAAAACTTTTTTTTAATTCAATGAGGGCGCCACTGGACCGTTAGTAGACCCTTAAGATTTAGGTTAAAAATCGTGTTTCGGTCAGACACTAGTAATTGAATAAGTTGTAAATAAATTCACTCACACAATATGAAAATAAGACCTGTTTTAACAACTTTTTTTTTATTCAATGTGGGCGCCACTGGACCGTTAGTAGACCCTTAAGATTTAGATTAAAAATCGTGTTTCGGTCAGACACTAGTAATTGAATAAGTTGTAAATAAATTCACTCACACAAGATGAAAATAAACGTCGGTACACAATACATTCCATGTCCTTATCGAAACAGCTTGAAATACTAATATTTTTTTTTATTGCAATGTTTTATTGTTAAAAGTTATACAAACCACTTTCGTTATGATATGATTTGAGAAAAAAATATGGGGCTACTAAAAAATTTGACTTTGCCTGGAAATTATTTATAACCGACTTCAAAAAAGAGGATGTTCTCAATTCGTCTGTATGTTTGTTACGCGATATCTCCGCCATTTGTGAATCGTTTTTGATGATTCTTTTTTTGTTTGGTATGTCATACTTCAGAAGTGGTCCCATATAAATTTTATCGAAATCGATTCAGCACTTTTTGAAAAAATCAACATAAACAAAACATGTACATATACAGATGACGTTTTATTCCGTGTTATTGGGGTTATTCATTCGGGCATAACTTTATTATTTAGTTTTACTTCTGGGGTACAACAACTAAAAAGTGAAAAATAAAAAACTTTTTTACAAAAAATACAACCGACTTCTAAAAATTACAAAATAACTTTATTTTCGGAAGTCGGTGTCAAATAACGAAGAAACAAAATATAAACACCGACTTCCGAAAATAAAGTTATTTTGTAATTTTTAGAAGTTGGTTGTATTTTTGTAAAAAAGTTTTTTATAGTGTATCCGCGGGCGCGCGGCCACGCAGTTCTCTTAAGGCGCAGTTATAATTATGGTTTTTAATTGAACATCACGTCTAAACGACTAGTCTTATTTCTTTGAAAAAATTTAAGTTACTCTAGACGATTTCTGACGTAATTTGATATACGAATATTTAAAATTATATTTTTCTAATATACCTAGTGTAATTAATTTGTAAAATTATGTCTAACACGGATTAAAACTTGAGAATAACGCAAAAAATATAAGTAAAGCGTATTTTTATGAAACCTTCACCATTTTAAGGATCATTTATATTTTATTTTAGTATAATACCTGTTGTTTTATGTATAATAAATTAATAATGCGTCTAATTTCGGACAGCGCTCCTTGATGGGCGAGTCCTATTACTGGGTGGACGTACGTCGCGTTAAGCTCAGCACAGAACACGTAAGCTAACCACCCAAGGTCATTGGCAGTAATTAGCGCCTTAAACGAGCTTAGTAGAGGTCGCATTCTTTTTTCTAACCACTGATTCGATTTGGAAGAAAATGTAGACGTACGGACGTACGTACGGACGTACGGGCTTGTTCAATATCTAAACTAAAATTAGAGTACTGCTAGCTTTTACTAAAAGGCAGTGCGAGAAAAGGACGGCTATAGCTATGCACTAAGTTAGAGATGTCAAACTAGTTTACCTACCCCTTGCGCTTGGCCGTGTTTTTAGACGACATGTTTTTACGTGTAGGTACCCTTAATTTGTATGGAAATATTAGTTCAAACTAAATTTGACAGCTCTAATTTACGTCCGTCTCTTTCTTGTTTTATTAGAGAGAAAAAGATACCAATAGCCTAAATTAAGTTTAGTTTGTGCACAACAGAATCAACACCAGTATGAATAAAACCCTAATGTTAGGACTTCACGACTTACCTACAATGCTATGGCCGCGCGGTCGAAACCGTCGGTGCTCCCTTAGACTATGAAAGGTTATAGACAGAGTGTCAAAAGCCAGCAATCTGAAGTACCAGAATGAGAAGCCGGCTTGTATCTGTACCTACACACAAAATAAGCTCACACAGACAAAATGAGAAGCCGAAACGTCATCGTTATTTTCGTCGAGGTCACTCACACATTTGAACGATCCTGGTTCATTTAATGTCCACTGACGTTGCGTCTATAACCTTTCAATGTCTAAGGGTGCTCCACAGAGCAATTGGTCTATGGGGAAAATTACATGTTTCCATCGTCCAATTACTAACTGGGCTATGGAGAATTGAGAATTGTTCCGCCGTCGGTGCTCCATGGACCAATTGAAATTTTACCAATTATACATGTTTCCGTCGTCCGAATACCAACTGGGCTATGGAATATATATAAAACTGTCCGAAAGGGAAATCTTCTGAATGTTTCTAAGAAGTGCATTTATATTCTTCTATATAATTCTTGTATCTATTAAATTCAGAATAAAAAATGTATGATAACGGTTTTTTTTGTTATTAACACGGACAAGACTTTACTTACATGAAACATGTTTAATTGGTCAAATTTCAATTGGTCCATGAAGCACTGACGACGGAACAATTCTCAATTCTCCATAGCCCAGTTGGTAATTGGACGATGGAAACATGTAATTTTCCCTATAGACCAATTGGTCTCTGGAGCACCGACGGTCGAAACATGAAGAACCGCGCAGGCACGCAGTTCTTTGGGTCAGTGTACGGGCATCCACTCGCGCCTTTGTCCCGTGGGGGTTGATAGTAACTACATACTTTTAAGGAACGTTCGCATTCGCATCGGGGTCGTGAACTGACAAAGACACCTCTTATTCCCTTTTTTTTGTGGTATGGGAAGTCATCCAATGACATCGCCCGCTCTAGGGTGGAGCGGGAGGGCGTGTCAGACTCTTACTGACTAAAACCCACCCCTGTTCCTTTCCTGCCCTGAATGCCCAGGGGCGAGGTAACTCTTTCGAATTTATCCTCAACCCCCGGCTAGGCATCGGCCATGACGGACCCCGTCATGTTTGCTGACATCTCTTTGAGGCGCGCGTGGAACACTACGCGCCGTCGACTCTCGGGCCTTGTGCACCTCTTATTCCCTTACATTGACATTTATTCGTCTTTGCCACCACACCTTTTTTAGCGGGGAAAATCATCAGATGATTTCTTCCGCTCTGGGTGGAGCGAGAGGGAGTATCAGACTCTTACTGACTAAAACCCACCCTTGTTCCGTCAGTTACTTGTGCCAGAGCCAAGGTGACTCCTTCGAACACTTGCGAAACTGGCAGGAGAGATTGTACTAAAATTAATGTTTATCTTGCCTCATACGAGAGATATATGGATGTAATGCGCACAGCTGTGGGGAAGTGCTTGCGACTCCAATTTAAACATAACGCAAAGGCTGCAAAACGGCATCTTAAGAACCATTTCAAATGCACCATGGTTTATCACTAACATAGAAATCCATGAAGCCCTGAACATAAAAACTGTTAAGGAGGAGTTAAAACTGACAGGGAATAAATATAAAACACGGCTGGAAAATCACCCAAAAGACTTGGCTACCGCATTAGCAACTATCAGCTACACTAAACGACTGAAACGCCATGATATATAGACTTGGTGACAGATGGTGAAGGATGAGGTGTCTCCTGCTGAGGAGCTCCTTGGATAAGTTAATAACGACTGGCAACAAATCTGCTTATAGTTCGAGACTGATTGCAGATAAGAACACAAAAAAAAAATCTTGCCTCATACTTAGCCCTGTGCGCTTGAGCTAACAGCAGCCACTGCTCGGGCACCTTCAGTCTCCTGATGAGTTCTAGTCGGTATTTGTAGTTGCAGGTTGCAGTCGGGTTTACATAAAAAAAAAAAAATAGGTCTATATTTTAAACAGTTATATTTTTGAAATCATCACCTAAAACCCTTTATTTTGATAGGTACTCCACATGATCATGTTACAAACTACTACCTCACTACCTAACCTAATGGGAGCTGTCACTTGTTTTTTTTTTTTTTCAAAATTCGTATTGCCCATATCGCTTCGGCAGTAAACCCTATAAGGTATTTGTCCCACGGCCGGCGAGGAACCGATTATCGGCTATTTTAACGCTCAAGAAACGTACAATAGATAGGTATACATTCCATGTAAACAAAACAACCGTCTTCCAAAAAAGAAAATACACAAAAAATTAAAAATAACTGTAATTTCTGAAGTCGATGTATACATTTTATTTCTTCGTTATTTGACAGCGACTTCAAAAATTAGGTAGGTACAGTTATTTTTTTAATTTTTAGTGTATTTTATTTTTTGGAAGTCTGTTTTTTTTTATAAAAAGTTTTTTATTTTTCACTTTTTAGTTGTTATACCTACCCCAGAACTAAAAACCACAATAACATGGAACGTGGAATTTAAACAGACTCGTAATTGAAGAAAACCAAAACGTCATCTAGGTACTTATACGTATTTTTCGTTTTTGTTCAGTTTTTCAAAAAGCGCTGTAGCAATTTCGATAAAATTGATATAGGACCACTTCGAGAGTAGGTATATCCTTTCGGATCAAAAAATAGTTTTGAAAATCGGTCCACAAATGAGAGAGAAATCGGTGCTGGACATACATAAAAAAAAATATATACAGTCGAACATAGAACCTCCTCCTTATTCGAAGTTGTTTAAAAAGAGATGCATAAATAAATTTATAGTTGATCGCTGACTGTTCACACTGCCGGCGAGATCTCGCTCCACAAGTTTGTCGCTGAGCAACAAGATCTATTAAAGCTTACTTTCTCAGCGATGCTCGCTTGGCAGTCAGAACTCACGCCGATAGGACTAGCCGCCCCGAGTGATTTATCGCCAGTCGCATTCGTACACTCGCTTAAGGGTCTACTACCGGCCAAGTGGCGCCCTCATTGAATAAAAAATCGTAGCATAGCATAGAAAATAAATATTAAAGAATTCAATGTCACGTTCATTACAAGAAGGATAAAGTATTTTTACGTTGTTAAAACAGGTCTCAGAATGTTTCGTATCCAAAAGTACCAAAAACGGCCGATTCTGACACTTTTGCCTACTAATTTGGATACGAAACATTCTGAGACCTGTTAACAACGTAAAAATACTTTATCCTCTTTTTAACAAACGTGACGTTGGATTCCTTAATATTTATTTTCTATGCTATGCTACGATTTTTTATTCAATGAGGGCGCCACTTGGCCGGTAGTAGGGCCTTAAAGCCCAGCGTCAAAACTATCGGAACTCCACTCGCTACTCACCACCTTTTTTTTAGTAAGCTCTGCTAGCTACTCGCTCATCGTTCGCGGTGGAACAAGTGCATAATGATCCTAAGTTGTTAAAATCCATCCAGCTTTTTAGGCTACCGGGCCTACAGTGCTCAAGAAATAGACATATACCTATCTACAAACACACATGCAGTACCTACTCTCAAACACAATACCCTCTTTTTGGGGCAGTCTGGTAAAAAAACGTGTCGCGCCGACTCCAAGTAACATGGGACAAGGTTAGAAACGATGATTCAATAAAACAATTTTCTTTACGAAACATTATAATTATATTCATATTTACAAAAAATAGTTAACACTAATATAGCCTTATGCTAACTTACTAATTAGGTTTAATATTAGCTTAGGAGACCCTAAACCGATAAGGCCGACGAAAGCCTGGCGAGGCGCGCACCAGCAACCAAATATCAACCTTGTCACAATACAAATACAAAGCTTGAGTGTCAACGCGTTCAAGGTATTTTCTGCTTTATTTAAAGGTTTTCAAAGTTGATATTTGGTAACAAGGAAACCGCGTCAACAGGATTGCGCCGGTCAATATAATTCTTACTTACTAAACACCTTATATAGAATTACAGACATCTCGAGAGAGCTAACCCCATATTTGTTTGAGAAAAGTTGCGCAACATGTTTAGTGTTGCTGAAACATGATAGCATCATGCAATGTTGCAAAAGGTGCTGGAAGCATGCTTATCTTAACTAATATTATAATTTTAAAGACGTGTAATTGTTAGTTTGTAGTTTTGCTACAGGGCGTGCAAAAGAAATAGATATGCTATACATACAAACTCTCGAAATATGTACATTACCCTCGTGAAGCAGTCTGGTAAAAATACACGGTTCCTGGTTTATGAACCATGGGAATGGAACCGAGCGAAAACAGACGGTTTCTTACTACGTGTTGAGCCAGCTCTTCAGAGATTGATGAGATGTACGCTCTACGATGGAATGTGCAGCCCAGAAGTGCTATTCGCTAAAACCTCACAGTGAAAACTAATGTGAAGTGAGTTTAAAGTGAACTATTAACCACAAGCTTAAGGCAGTTGTCCCACCGCTAGCGAGGAGGCGACTAACTATCGGCTACTTTGACGCTCAAGAAACGTACAATAGATATACATGCCGCGTAAACAAAAGAGATGCATATATTAATAGTTGATCGCTGACTGTTCACACTGCCGGCGAGGACTCGCTCCACAAGTTTGTCGCTATCAAAGTTAAACTCGCTCAGCGATGCTCGCATGGCGGTCAGAACTCACGCCGAAAGGACTAGCCGCTCCGACCAGTGGTGCGAGTAATCGCCCTTCTCACTCTCGCTTAAGGGCCTACCTCCCCATAAGTGGCGCCCTCATTCAATAAAAATTCGTATCTTAGCCTAGAAAATAAAGATTAAAGAATCCTATTTTGCGTTAGTTACAAATAGGATATGGTATTTTTACGTTGTGGAAGCATGACTCGAAAGTGTTTCGTATCCAAAGTAGTAAGCAAAAGTACCAAAAACGGCCGTTTTTGACACTTTTGCTTACTACATTGGATACGAAACACTGAGTCCTGTTTTAACAACGTAAAAATACCTTATCTTATGTGTAACAAACTCAACATAGGATTTTTTAATCTTTATCTTCTACGCTTTGCTACGACTTTTTATTCAATGAGGGCGCCACTTGGCGGCTATATACGCCTTAAAGATCAACGACAAAACTATCGAAACTACACACTCGCTACTCACTGCTCGCCAACTCGTTTTTATTTTCTAGCTCTACTCGCTTCTCGCCCATGATTGGCGCTGGGACAAGAGTTGCATTGATGAGATAAAACCACTATGATAAAAAAAAACTACGTTGCACAACATCTCTCAACTACATTACTGAGATTTGACTGTAGGCATATTATTTAACATACTATATATATTTGGGACAAATAGCAATAGATCGTCTCTAACACAAAAACTTACATATAAAATTTGAAAACCATAGCGTTCATCATACTTCGTTTTTGGGTTCAACTCCAAAAGGTACGGTAGGCCGTACGTCAGTCAAGCCAGGGTCGCGGGAGTACTGCCAGGGTCGTTGGAGTGTTTGGAAGAGTTACCTTGCTCAGGCATCGGTAACTGAAGGAACACATATGGGTTTTACTCAGTAAGTCTGACATGCCCTCCCGCTAACCTAACTCAACCACAAAAAAAAGTATAAGCTGATCTGTTACGCTATTTCAACTACGTACTAAGCAAGAACAGCTCAATGTCAAAAGAAGTAGGTACAACACCTTGAAGGGCCCAAATAAGACGTCATAAAATCATCATGAATTCGGTTTTTTTATTGTTGATAGGCACGCGTTTGACCACTATCTCACCTGATGGTAAGCGATGATGTGGTCGAAGATGGAGCACGCTTGCCTAGAAGTAACCTATTCACTCTTGACTTAAAGACTCCCAGGTTGTAGCTATCAGGAAACACTATATATAGGGTGACTGGTAATTAGTGACCGATACTTAAACACGTGATTGTACTCATGATAACAAACAACTTTCCCAAAGAAACATTTTATTTATACTCATTCACTTTTATCACAATAACAAAACAGCCATATGAAATTCGCGCGCGCGGGGCTGAGACCTATCAGCTGTTAGCCGCGTGCGCCGTCCTGTCTCACTATATGTTTCTTTGGGAAAGTTGTTTGTTATCATGAATATAATCACGTGTTTAAGTATCGGTCACTAATTACCAGTCACCCTATATATATCTAAACAATATCCGTATATTGACTGGCCTGTTGGTCTAGTGGTTAGTGACCCTGACTGCTATGCCGGAGGTCGTGGGTTCGATTCCCACCCAGGACAAATGTTTGTGTATTGAGCACGATCATTTGTTCTGTGTCTGGGTGTAATTTATCTATAATATGTATGTATTTAGAAATATATAAGTATGTTTATCAGTTGTCTAGTACCCATAACACAAGCTCTGCTTAGCTTGGGACTAGATGGCGTTGTGTGATAGTTGTGGAATATTATTATTATTATATTATTATGTGTGTGTGTGAGAGAGAGAGACAGAGCTATATAGAATGAATAGTACTATCCCTTTCTCACGCCAGTATTATGATGATTTTAAGACCCACAAATCTTCTTAACATTTCAAATATTGGTATAAAGAAGAGTCGAAGCGTGGTGGGGACTTCCCGTTATATCTTTTGTACTTGCGTAATCTAATGGAGGTAACATCATAAGTCAGTGTTCCTTTACTTGACACTTCCCCCTTCCACCAGATTTGAAAGGTTACACTTACCAAAAGGATTTTAATTTTAATTCTGTTTTCGATTTTGGATAAACTTACAAATAAAACAAAAGTCAGTCGTAGGACTGCACGTCAGAAGTGAAAACTTGACTTCACGCGACGGCGCGACTTCGCATGACGGTCACGCGAGCTTAGTGCTTTTTCCCATCCCAAAAATGCCCAACGTGCCTACGTATTAATCATTGGGTATAGACACACATCTGTATACATGTATCTGATCTGAGCGAGAGTGCTACGACATCATAGTCGTAGCGTCGTAGCACTCGTAGCGGATCACGAGGAGCCTTGGGCATTTTTTTTAATCATTAATGGGCTTGCGTTTGGCCACTATCTCACCTGATGGAAAGCGATGATGTGGTCGAAGATGGATATACATACATGATAGACCATACAGGTTGTAACGGAAAGGTGTGGTCATATTTTAAGAACTGCATCTGCCCCTCGATATGAACAACTTTCTTCAAGAAAAACTGAGGAAATTCCGAAAAAATTTTTTACCTCCCATACAAATATTGATCAGATGATGATAACTTTGTATGCAAAGTTTAATTTTTGTTTTGGGAATTTTCTATTTTTCTTAGAGAAAGTTGTTCATTTCCATGGGCAGAACTGGTTCTTTAAATATAACCACACCTTTCCGTTACAGCCTGTATATTCATCTATATGTGTGTGTCTGTGCAAAAGAGCCCAAAGTGTCTAAAGAAGTTTTCACTGAAAAAAAAAAAAAACTACCCCATTGGTAGACGGCCAACGTCAAATAAAATATCGCGATTACTTATTACGCTTAATTTCATATAATTTTAACATAATTTACAAAACACATATTGCAATGAAGCTGCGATTTAACATTCATCTCAGATAGAAATAAAAAAATATTTAACAAAAATATAATAACTCTAATATCTTTAATCTGAAACATTATTATAATTATTACTACTGAATCGTACAGGGTGTTACCGAAATGGATGGAACCTATTTTAAATATTGCTTGTGCCTATAGAAATGAACGAATTTCTTCAAGAAAGTCACAAATATAACAGTAGATACAGGGTGTAAGGGGAACACTTCCGAAGCCAGAACGTAGATTATATACAACCTAAATGCAAAGAGATACTAGTGATCTTTTGCTTTATTTCATGGGAACCGCTTATCTTGGTATGGTCATGTAAAGAGGAGGGATGAAACACATGTAACTACAAGAGTTATGAATATAAATGTGGTGCGAGGAGTGATATGAAAGAAAAGGGAGTTAGTGATAGCGTGACGGCTGACAGGACAGAATGGAAGAAAAAAAAACGTGTTGCGCCGACCCCAAGTAACATGGGATAAGGGCAGGAAGATGATGATATTGCATGATAAAGTTGTAAAGAAAAAAGTGTCTAACTGCAAATAACGGTTTCATTTACTGTTCTCACAGCATAGTGTACGAAAAATGCTAAAAAAGAGATGCATTTATTAATAGTTGATCGCTGACTGTTCACACTGCCGCTGAGGACTCGCTCGAAAAGTTTGTCGCTGAGCGACAAAATCTATCAAAGCTTACTCGCTCAGCGATGCTCGCTTGACGGTCAGAACTCATGCCGAGTGAACTAGCCACCCCGAGAGAGTTGTGCGTGCAATCGCCCATCGCACTTGCACACTTGCTTATAACCCAGCAACATAACAAATGGAACTACCACTCGCTACTAGCTGCTCATCAACTCGTTTTTGTTTTGCAGCTTTGCTCGCTACTCGCTCATAGCCGGCGGTGGGACATAGGGTTAGGCACTTGTCTCGTTGTAACTCGAAATAAATGAATACCTAATAATAATTTGTATGAAGGTAATTTTTTTTTTGGGAATCGACTATACTTCAAGAAGAAAGTTATTCATTCCCATGGGCAGAAAGCAGTATCTGAAATATGACCACGCAATTCCCTTACATCCTGTATAGTCTTCTAAGCATAGCGCGAATGATTTTGATATAAGTACCGTCAAGTTGAAAGAAAAATAATAGAATGCATTATTGCCTTCTTTTGAAGTCGGTTAAAAATACAACAGTTTTATTATTTACTTTGGTTGCATTTAATGGTGCATGCTGGATTGTTCAAAATGATTCGCGCTAGGTCAATTATTTTTAATCATAAAAATGTAGACAATACAACAACAAATGTAAACACGGGCAACTCCACGGAATAGAAAAAACCGGCCAAGTGCGAGTCGGACTCGCACACGAAGGGTTCCGTACCATAAACTGAAAAATTAAAACAAAAAAAACACGTTTCTAGAAACGTGTTTTTTTTTGGGCTGTATCTCATGATCCGTAATAGGTAGACAGTTGAAATTTTCACACAGCGTGTATTTCTATAGCCGCTATAAATAAAAACTTTTTTACAAAAAAAAAACAACCGACTTCCTTCGGAAGTCGGTGTCAAATAACGAAGAAGTAAAATACAAACACTGACTTCTGAAATTAAAGTTATTTTTTAATTTTTTGTGAAGTCGGTTGTTCTTTTTGTAAAAAAGTTTTTTATGTTTCACTTTTTAGTTGTTATACCCCAGAACTAAAAAACCCCAATAACATGGAACATGGACATATATATATAGATAAACATATATATAGATAAACATTTGGAGAACACCAAAACGTCATCGAGGTATACGTATTTTTCGTTTTTGTTCAGTTTCTCAAAAAGCGCTGAAGCAATTTCGATAAAATTTATATGGACCACATATAAATTTTATCGAAATTGCTTCAGCGCTGTTGTTATACCCCAGAACTAAAAACCCCAATAACATGGAACGTGAAATTTAAACATACTCGTAATTGGAGAAAACAAAAAAGTCATCTAGGTATACGTATTTTTCGTTTTTGTTCAGTTTCTCAAAAGGCGGGCGTATTTTCTTTCGGATAAAAAAAGAATTTTGAAAATCAGTCCATAACTGACGGAGAAACAGGCGGACATACATAAAAAAAAAAAAACATACATACAGTCGAACATAGAACCTCCTCCTTTTTTGAAAGTCGGTTAATAAATTAAAAATTAAGGGGAACCCCCTTTCATTTTTAATTTATTTACGGATCGTAAGATACAGCCCGCTGACAGAGGGACGGACAGCGGAGGCATAGTAATAGGGTCCCGTTGATTACCCTTCGGGTACGGAAACCTAAAAACAAGTAGAAGTGGCCACGCAGCTATCCGACGCTTGTCACAATTATGCGGAAAAATATATAAAATAATAACAATAAATTCAATTTTGACGAAAAGCTTATTCGTTGTTCATGCAAAATTAAGACTTACTACAACAGACGAAGGTTGTTATTATTTTACATTTTTTTCCGCATAATTGTGACACGTGCAGGATAGCTAAGTGGGCAGTTCCACTTGTTTTTTTCCATTCCGTGGGCAATACTCATCATTATGAACAACTTTTACTATGGAACTAACACGAGAATCGCGAAAAAAATGTCAGCTGTTCAGTATATTTTGTTGACTTATGCAAACTGTATATATTAAGTACGGGGTAGTTGATTTACTTTTCTCGATTTCTGGGTTGTTGTATTGGTGATTAAGGCGTATATAGCCGTCAAGTGGCGCCCTCATTGAATAAAAAATCGTAGCAAAGCGTAGAAAATATAGATTAAAGAATCCTATGTTGCGTTTGTTACAAAGAGGATAAGGTATTTTTACATTGTGGAAGCATGACTCTAAAGTGTTTCGTATCCAAAGTAGTAAGCAAAAGTACCAAAAACGGCCTTTTTTGACACTTTCGCTTACTACTTTGGATACGAAACACTTTGAGTCCTGTTTTAACAACTTAAAAATACCTTATTTTATGTGTAACAAACGCAACATAGGATTCTTTAATCTTTATTTTCTATGCTAAATACGAATTTTTATTCAATGAGGGCGCCACTTATGGGGAGGTATGCCCTTAATAGGGTTACATTGGCTATGTTTTGAGAGGGTGAAAGCTCTCATTTTACTGTGGATCTAATGTAACATCATATCTCAGTTTATCTGTGGCTGAGCTTCATCTCAATAGGTATGTTTCGTGGATATAAAAATTATAATTCTTTGGAGTCCATAAGTGTTGTAATCAAAAAATATTGGACAAGTATTATTGCTTTAATAAACCAATAAAAAAAATGACAAAGATGAAACGCATCAAAGTTCTTGGGAGCTTGTTGTGAAATCACTAAACGGTACAAGTTTAAGTGACAAATGAAAAAAAACGTGGCCAATATTTTTGGTAACTGACAACTAATTAGATTTTTAATGAA
The DNA here is from genome assembly GCA_951329385.1 of Polia nebulosa. Classification (NCBI taxonomy): domain Eukaryota; kingdom Metazoa; phylum Arthropoda; class Insecta; order Lepidoptera; family Noctuidae; genus Polia; species Polia nebulosa. The sequence goes on from OX589608.1 coordinate 8,204,585, forward strand.
ACTAGCCTATAGTCAATCTTTACTGTAAGAGTCAGTGTTTCCTGATAGCTATATCCTGGGGGTTTTAAGTCAAGAGTGAATAGTTCACTTCTAGGCAAGCTTGCTCCATCGTCGACCACATCATCGCTTACCATCAGGTTAGATAGAGGTCAAAATCAAAAATTTAAAAAAAATATATATATCATTGTTTCGAGTACTAGCGACCTTACACGTGCACACAAAGCTCACTTATTGCTTTTTTATTACTGAAAAACGCATTAAAATTTGTTGCGTGGTTTAGAAGGAGTTAGCGAGAAAACAGACAGACACGGAAAGCGTCTTTGATGTATACTACGTAGAGATGCGGACATAAATGTACTTAACTGCTGATATTGTTCATGCTTGCATGCTTTCATAGCTGACCTCACAGTAAAAGTTATTATACAGCATGTAACAAAAACCCTGTCCGATCCTGAAGGGTATTACTTGGTATCGTACTGCGTACATATAAACGTAACCATTTCATGAATATGAGATTATTATTTTTCCCCAATGAAAATAATTACATAATTAGGAAAAAAAAAAATATCAAAGGCACTCGACAAAGTTTACCTACAATTTAGTGTGAAAAAAGCCACTTGAGCGAGACGGTATTTTCTGCCCTTGGTCGCGTGCCGCCAAAACGAGAAGTTGTGTCTACAGTCCGGCTAGTGCAGGGCAGTTTTTGAAATAAAAATAGGAAATTTGCCATATTTAGTGTTAAATTTCGCATTTTTTATAAAAACAAAAATCAATAACTTTTAGTTTTTATGAATTACATTATTTTTTACTATTTTTCTACTACGTATGTTAAACCAGGAATAAGCCTTCATTAGATCGGACAGGGATTTTGTTACATGCTCTATATTTTAGAGTACTTTCATGCAATCACAAATATACTGAAGAAACAAAAATAACCCTGTGCTTAATATTTTTTTGGGATTTATTATACATACAATATCTTATTAAGACTTATTTGAATTTTAAATCAGATAAACCTCAATTCTTTGTTTTTTTTTACTTAAATTTAATTGAACTGTCGAGCTGAGGCTTCAAGAGCATTATGTATAAAAAAAAATACCATATGATTAGTTTAAACACGGATTAGCAGATTAATAGATAGATATACTCTTTATTGTAACACCATAACAAATTACAATAGGAGCTTAAGGCGCGGTATTACCTCAATAGTCAAAAAAATTGGTTTCTTGGATAGTCGAGTATGACTTATTGCAATGAAAATATCCTTTGCAAAAAATACAGTGGACAGAGAAGGGTGTAAAGATAAATTATATAGAATAGAATAGTAAAAAAAGTTGGATATTCCCAAAAATAAACTTTGGCGTCGAACATCTCTGTATTTTCAGCGCTAAAAACATTATTCATTTTAAGAATTGAATAGAATTAGCATTTTATTAAAACTTTGACCGGACAAATATTTAATTTATTGTATATATTCTGGATAATCTAAAGAAAACCCGTAAAATAAATGTCTATTCGCATCGTCAACACAACTATTACGTTCAATTCTCAACCTTATTTGAAGCTATCTCAAATCGTAGTCAGTACGCGCTTTAAAGGGGAAGCGCCAGGGTAGCCCGCGAAATTCAAATTTTCTTACGTTTTTTGCAATTTGCAGATCATTATCAGGTTGTATGATAATCAAAATATGATTCGCGGCAATAGCAAGTACGTATTTACAGAACTGTTATCATTAAAATCCTCAATACAACCTTACAAGTTTAATTTGCAGGTCAGTGCCAGGTCGTGTCTTGGTTAAAATTTGATTCGCGGCCGTAGCAAGTATTACTATATACAGGGTGTAACGGAAAGGTGTGGTCATATTTTAGGAACTGCATCTGCCCATGGATATGAACAACTTTCTCTAAGAAAAAACAGAGAATTCCCAAGAAAAAAATTGAACTTCCCATACAAAGTTATCATCAGCTGATTAACATGTGTATGGAAGATAATTTTTTTTTTGTACATTTCCTCAGGTTTTCTTGAAGAAAGTTGTTCATATCGATGGGCAGATGCAGTTCTTAAAATATGACCATACCTTTCCGTTACACCCTGTATAATGACCTGCAAATTGCAAAAAACGTAAGAAAATTTGATTTTCGGGAGCTTTCACCTTAAGTGTCAAACGTCACAAGTTGCTCTAGAAAATTTAGAAAAATAATTGTATGTTTATTGCCACATTAATTACAATAAACAACAAAAAAAATATACGTATATTCTATAATAAATAGTAGTTTGCATATTTTGACATTTGCATAGAGCATATAATCCGAAGTCTAGTATTGACTAATCATTTAAAAGAGGGTATGTCCTATATACAGTTGAATGTGATGGATGAGACGTGTTATCTTGAATTTAAATTCGGCTAATCAGTATTAATACTAAGCATATGGTTACTGAAATTTACAAATAAGGCTGCAAGAGACAGGTGTGACACAAAAAGCCACAACGATACAACAACGGATTTTCATAGAAATTTCTTTATTATGTAGCGCTTTAAGAAAACAATTGTAAATCTATGACAAGGCGTCGTCCGTCTTTGCGTCGAACCTGTATGCCCTGCGGGTCTAGACAAATAACTTTTCTGTTAGCGTTCACGCCAAACGCTCAGTACAAAATGTATGGCAATGACATTACTTGCGGAGAAATCACCTGGCAATAGGTTAGTTTCCAGTCCGTCAGTTAGATTACCAAAAAATTTTTGACATGTATTTTACAACTAAAAATGAGGACAATACAGTGCGTTAAAATTTCGCGTGACGTCACACCTCGATACACTTTGTGCCGTTTAGTGACGTAACAAGCAATTCCTGAACTTTGATGCGTTTTATCTTTGTAAATTTTTAATGGTTTGTTATAGCAAAAAATACGTGTGCGATACTTTTTTCTAACTTACAGAATAAATAGAATAATTACTTTTATACCAAGGAAACCTATATTCTCTCCGTAGGTACAGGTCTCCCAAAGTAATAATGCGCATAGAAATCTTCGTCACTGTTCGGCAACGGTCGTATTCCGCGAGCGTCGGCAGACGATATGTATATAGAGAGGTTAAGTGCATTGTTTATGACTCTTACGACTCAATGATTCGGGTGTTTCCGGGAATACGACAATTAGCGAAGATCTGCATGCGCATTATTAATTTGGGAATACTGTAATGTCATTTATTTATTTATTTGAACTTCATGTACAATAGTGATACATGGGCGGACTTAATGCAACAAGGCATTTTCTACCAGTCAACCTTTGGGTTAAGGTGAAATGTCCAGGGTAAGTCGAGAATTTCACATTTTCTCACGTTTTTTTGCAATTTGCAGGACAGTGTCAGGGTATATGTTGGTCAAAATATGATTCGCGGCCGTAGCAAGTATGTATTTATAGAATTATAATCATTAGAATCATCAATACAACTCTCTAAGTCAGAATTGTTGTCGAATGTCATGATTTCATGAAATAGTCATTCCATACCTACATCAATTCAAACTTAGAAGGTTGTGTTGATGATTTTAATTATTACAGTTCTGTAAATACATACTTGCTACGGCCGCGAATATTTTGATCAACATAAAACCTGATACTGACCTGCAAATTGCAAAAAAACGTAAGAAAATTTGAATTTCGAGGGTTACCCTGGCGCTTCCCCCTTAAAGAGATTACTTTGTGGAGCAACAAATAAAAAAATATGTTTAAATGTCTTCGCCATACGTTTTGTACTAAGCGTTTGTCGTGAAAGCTATCAGAAAACTTATTTGGTTAGGGTCGAACCAAATAAGCTGGTGCCTTTAGGAAAAAACTAAATCTTGATATTTTAAACATAACTTAAAACGGTTTCTGAGACATTTAACATATAATACAAATGAAGAATATTGCTATTTATCAATATAACTATTGTAATAAAAAAAACATGTTTAGCTTTTTGACAAAGAACGAAAATGTGTACTTATCAAGCACTAGTAACCCGCCCCGGCATCGCCCGGGCGTAATTTATAAACACAAACCTTCCTCGTTTAACGCTCTTTCTATTAATGTAAACCGCATCAAAGTCGGTTGCGTGGTTTAGAAGTACGCGGAGAACAGACACGCAGATAGCTACTTAGTTTTATACTTTTCTGACATTATTCAGGATGTAACGGAAAGGTGTGGTCATATTTTAAGAACCGGTTCTGCCCATGGAACTGAACAACTTACTCTAAGAAAAAAAAAAAATTCCCAAAAAAATTAATTGGACTTTCCATACAGTTATCATCAGCTGATCAATATTTGTAGGGGAGGTAAAACATTTTTTTGAGAATTTAATCTGGTTTTCTTGAAGAAAGTTGTTCATATCGATGGGCAGATGCAGTTCTTAAAATATGACCACACCTTCCCGTTACACCCTGTATATTGAATTGATTTGCACTCTTAAATTATTATTTTTATTTCCTATTAATATTAAATTGTAACTTTTGCTTAAATTTGACTTGTGCTTATCTTGAAATGTTGTGCATGTCTGTAATTGACATAAACACTTGGGAAGATGTCACCTCCTTCTGCGAAGCAGTAATGCTTACGACGCGTGACGGAAAGGCAATCCTCGCGCCCTCACGCCCCTAGCCGCCGCAGGAGACGCCCTGGGCGTCGGGAGACGCAAGACGATTCCCGGCCACCGTAGACGCGGGCTTGCGGACGGCGAGTAATGGGTAGCTCGCCGTCCGATCAGGACGGCGCGTTGTGTTCCACGCGCGCCTCAGATTTGTCAGCAGAAACTAACGGAACCCGCTAGGGCCGATGCCTGCCTAGGGTCGCGGATAAATTCTAGAGAGAGTCAACTTGTCCTGGCACAGGCAACTAAAGGAGTATGGGTGGGTTTTAGTCAGTAAGAGTCTGACACGCCCTCCCGCGAGCACCCAGAGCGAGAGGTCATTTTATAATTTCCCACCACCCAACAAAAAAAAAAGTACAAGACCACCTAAATGTTGATATTCCTCTCAAACCAGAGACGCGTCACGTTTCAGCATCTGTCAGTCCCCGTTGACAGGCGGCCATCGTGTAACTACAGACTTTGTCAGGTTCCGGGTGTGTAAACCTTGCTACAGGTCTAAAGACCTTGGGTAATAGTAATAATAGCGGTTTAAAACGCGTGAATCGGGTTTTTGGCAAGGCAAACTAGCGGAAAGTTAGCAGCACACATGAGAGCCGCTGGGGTTTGAAAGGTTAAAATAAATGCTTGTTCAAGTGCAAGTTCAAATCACACAATGTAATTTTAAAAAAACCTGGAGAACAACAATAATAGGGATGTTTCTTGGGTATAAAAACAATAATTCTATTTTGTCCGTCATTTCGATAGTAAAAAATATAGGACACGTATTTTTTGCTTTACGAAACCAATAAACAATGACAAAGATAAAACGCATCTAAGTCTTGGTCAAAAAATTTGGAATATACTTAAATTTTTTTTTTTTTAGTGTATACAGGCTGTAACGGAAAGGTGTGGTCATATTTTAAGAACCGGTTCTGCCCATGGATATGAACAACGTTCTCTAAGAAAAAATTGAAAATTCCCAAAAAAAAATTCGACTTTCCATCATCAGCTGTGGGAGGCAAAATTTTTTTTAAGAATTTTCTCAGGTTTTCTTGAAGAAAGTTGTTCATATCGATGGGCAGATGCAGTTCTTAAAATATGACCACACCTTTCTGTTACATTCTGTATAAGGTGTTAAAAAATTAACTCTAGAAACTTTAAGGAGTACTTTGGACCATCGAACTGAATAACTTTTACTATGAGACCAACATTGAAATCGCGAAAAAAAAATCAGCTGTTCCGTACATTTTGACGATTTTTGCGAACATAAATGTAGGCAACAGCTGATTTTTTTGCGCGATTCCAAAGTTGTTCCCATAGTAAAAGTTATTCAGTTCGATGGTCCAAAGCACTCCTTAAAGTTTCGAGAGCTAATTTTTCAACACCGTATATAATGACTTCTTTGAACAAAGTTGTTCATTTCCATGGGCTGAAACAGTATCCTACTAATATTATAAATGTGAATGTTAGTGAAGATGTATGTTTGTTCTTTCATGCAAAAACTACTGAATGAATTTTGATGAAAGTTTACAGTAATATTGCTTATACAGAATAACATATAGGCTATTTATAATGGGGTGAAGTAATAATTCCACACGGGCGGCAGAAGATAGTTTAGAATATAACCAGGTTTTTAGGCGGGATTTTTTCGAGTGAAGTTCAGGGGCTGTTTTAATCATTCGCCAATTGATTCTTAACAACCCGCATTGGGCCCGCGTGGTGGATTACGGCCCACACCCTCTCACAGAGAGGAGGCCTGTGCCCCAGCAGTGGGGACATTAAAAGGCTGATAATGATGGATATTGTGATGTAAAATTGATGTAGTTTTGTGTCTCAAGTGTCTACGAAACTGGACAATACGTGAAATCATTGAATTAGGCACGATCTCAGTAAAAATGAAGCTGCGAATTTTATTGTAGTATTGACTACCTCAGCGAAGCTTGCCGAGAAGGCTGACTCGACACATTTGCTGCCAAATACTGCAAAAACATTAGAATGTGCTACATCTGCATTCGAATGAAAAAAAGTGACAGTATACTGTATCTAAAAACTAAATACTTTCTAATTTCTAAAGTTGACACTGGCTAAATGCACAACCCGTGTGAAGCCAAAATTAAAAAAAAAATATATATATAGAAGCACAGAGATGGCTCTGTGACATTCTGACACGCTCGGTTTGTATGGAACGTTTTGACAAAACCGTCTCTAGAAGTAACCACCGATGCGTCACAGTACCACATATTACCATATGAAGCCCTCCATACAAAAGGTTCACTACCTACAGCTTTAATAGCCGAAACCTCCGACTCGATAGACGCTGCGAACGAAAATGTACCTAACCTCCACAAGCGTGAAGTGAGTTTAGCTTTGTAGCTGCGCGCCGGCGCGTGGTATTTGTGAATTGCCAGGGCTGCCTCTTCGATAAAGATGTCAGTAGGTATTTGTTGTTACACTTTATGAATAGTACGAATTAACGAATATAATAATATATAATATAAAAGCTATAAAAAAATAAAATCTATATATATAATATGAAAGCCACGAATAGTACGAATGAAATACGAAATAGAGGAAACTGAAAACACGATTCAATGATTTGTTCCTTCATTTACACAATTAGCGTAATAGGTGACTACTATGCTTCTACATTAGATTATAAAATATCCAAATTCCTAGTACACCACCGTAAATTGAAGCCTAGTAATTTTCAAATGACGGTTGACTAATTGAGGTCATTGACCTTTCTATTCTTATCTCAGACGCATAGAAGTTATAAGAATACGAAACTATAATAAAGTACGTCAGGTCGACCGAATTTTATGCGAACGTAAGCGCCTCGTGGCAACCCACTGAGAAATGGGCAGCGGGCGGCCCGGCGGCCGGTAGGCAGTTAGCGCGCGTAAGTACATGGAGTGATTCATATGGTAATATGTGACAGTACTCTGTACTACTCTGAAGTACCCAATACTGGATGTAAGTATGAATCGTCAGCGGTTTCGTAGTGTGAATTTTTGAAGTGAAAACTTCTTTAGGATTGGGCATTTTTGAGATTGGAAAAAACTTTTGGACTCGCGCGACACCGACACCGCTACGAGTACTTCGACGCGTAGCACACAGTTTTCACTGCCTATTTTTTTTTTTTTGTAAATTTGAATACCATGGAGTAATATATGTTATTAGGTACTTAAGGTAAAAGCTTCGTGGTAGGCCGCGAAATTAAAATTTTCTCCCGTTTTTTGCAATTTGCAGGTCAGTGTCAGGTTGTATCTCGGTCAAAATTTGATTCGCGGGCGTAAAAAGTATGTATTTATAGAATTATAATCATTACAATCATCAATACAACTCTTTCAGTTAAAATGGATATCAAATGTAAGTATTTCATGAAATAACAGTCTCCATGACTGCCTATTTTTTTTTGTAAATGGGAGTACCATGGAGTAACTTATGTTATTAGGTAGTTAAGGTGAAATCTCCATGGTAGCCCGCGAAATTAAAATTTTCTCACGTTTTTTCCAATTTGCAGGTCAGTGTCAGGTTGTATCTTGGTCAAAATTTGATTCGCGGCCGTAGCAAGTATGTATTTATAGAATTTCAGTTAAAATGTATGTCAAATGTAAGTATTTCATGAAATAATGAGCATAGCATAGCAGTTGAGACTTCCTCATGCTCACTCAAATGTCTCGCCGATGGTGGTACGTGTGTCGGGTCATTCGGTTCCCTTCAATATGGTTGAGCTGAGTGGTGCTGATCCCGCGTCATGTTCGTGAACGGGCGCCGTCAGTTTAGACTGATCATCTCTTAGCTGCCTCTGGCTTGTTCTAAACTTTATTTTTGTTTTACATTGTTCTCGCTTAGTACAAGAAATATGATTGTAACCTGAATTTTGTGTATTGATGATTTTAATGAACATCCGCGCACACACACACACACACACACACACAAGTAACTGGTGATCGCACCACCACATACCTCTTTCACACTACAAAACCGCTGACATATAACGTTCGTTCTTTCATTGTCCCTACATCCTCAATGCGCAGTACAATGAGCAGTGGCTCGAGCCCAGGCACCTTACTTAGTGTAAATTATTCCATCACCACTGCTCGAGGACGACCTCCTGCTACGTGGTAGACCAGCATACCGAAACTCCTATCAGAGGAAGAACTTTCCAACCCGACAAACCCAGGATAGATTGTTAATGCCACAATATTAGAGCCGACCCCACAGGAAGTGGGACTGAGCGAGGAAGAGGAGGATCTCGAAACGGTGAAGGAAAACATCGTGAGGAAACCGGCATGTGCTAGAACCGACAATTCGAAGACATGTGACATCCACCAACCCGCATTGGACCCGCGTGGTGGATTAAGGCCAACACCCTCTCGCAGAGAGAAGGACTGAGTCCCGATAGTAGGAACACTGAAAAAGCTGATTATCTTATGTATGTATGTCCTCAATAACTAAAACTTACACTCAAGCATCAAAGTTAAAATCTTGATAACCATCCACATCACTATTTTTAGGGGTCATCAGATCGTCTAAAGCCGTTTTCTGGTTAAAATTCTCATTCCCCTGGCCTCTAGAATTCATTTGGTCGCGAGAATTCTCATTGCTGTTCCCTATTTGAGCGTTCAAAGCGTCCATGAGCTTCGAATCATCCATCTCTTCGGAATCTGTGGTCTTATTTGTCCCACAGTTGACTATAACGCTGATAGCGTTTTTATAATCTGTTTCCGTAACATTATCATTTTTCTGGACCTGCTCATCATTACCCTGGCTTTGATCACCCTGAACATCACTTACCTGGCTACTATCATTCGTTTTTGTTTCCAATTCTGACATTTTAGAATCTTGACTTAAGTTATCAACGGACAATTCGTTAGACTGAGATTTGTTTTCGTTAATATCAGAATTGTCGGGTAGTGATGTGGCATTATCGACATCGTTAGTGATTTTATCGATGGTTTCGTTTTCGCTCATTTCACTTTGTGTGTTATCGTTGAGCAAGCTTCCGCTAACAGCACTAACGGAGTTAGAATCTTGACTATTATCATAATCGATTTTTGATTCCTCACTTTTTCCATCACTTTCGTTTTTACTCACAGTTTCGCCATCAAAGTAATCAAAACTTAGACTATTGATACCATTATTAACCTTATCATCTACACGCTTATTATTAACATTATTACTACTTATATTATTATTTGAACCATTTGAATCATTAGAAACACTATTAAAGTCTTTACTTGCACTACTGTCTTTTTCTACTTCGTTTTCACTCACATTTTGATCATTTTTCTCGTTCGCTTCACTTAATTTATCATCTTTTTGTGCGGTACCTTGTTCAATTTTCTCTAAACTGTCATCTTTGTCAGAAACAGCGTCATTGCCAACCACTTTGTCATCACCGACATCCATACTTTTGTCAGTATCATTCAACTCATCATTCTGACTTTCATCACCTTTCTGACTGTCAAATTCATCCTCATCATCACCCAAATTACCAATAATATTATTAATATCTCTCGTCACATCATCTTCTGAGCCCGCAAGAAGAGAATCAAACATCTTCTCTGGCTTGACCCTTCTTTTCTTTCTTGGGACCTTACCTAGACCCCGTTTCGAGAAGATAGTCTTTAGAGAGAGGTTAGCTAGGGATTCTATCTTCTTCTTCTTGCTAGGGTTAGGAACTAGACTCGGGCTGCTGCAGGATTCTTCTCCGTCAGATTCGCTGTCTTCGGAGTCCCAGTGGATGTAATCTTCTGTGTAGAATTCGTCTTTAATTTCGGCGTTAATGTCCACCATTCCGTCAGGATCGGATTTTATTCGGAGACGAGAATATGATGAGATGTATGGGTAGACGCAGTTCTTGTCGAGGCCAAAGTCCTGTGGACAAGGATAGTTTGTTGAGGTTTTACAACAAAAAAAAAAAAACCAGCCAAGTGCGAGTCGGACTCGTCCATGAAGGGTTCCGTACACAAGATTATACGCGTCTACTTGTTGCAATTATTAAGATCGAGTCCCTTTAATTTTAAATTAATTATTATTTTATGTTATAGCGGCAACAGAAATACACATTCTGTGAAAATTTCAACTGTCTACTTATTTGCCTAGGGGTTGAGGATAAATTCGAAAGAGTTACCTCGCCCCTGGACATTCAGGGCAGGGAGGAACAGGTGTGGGTTTTAGTCAGTAAGAGTCTGACACGCCCTCCCGCTCCACCCTAGAGCGGGAGAAGTCATTGGATGATTGCCCAATACACCAAAAAAAAAAAAAAACTGTCTACTTATTACGGATCATGAGATTCAGCCCGCTGACAGACAGACGGATGGACGGAGGGACAGCGCATGCTTAGTAATAGGGTCCCGGTTACCCTTCGGGAACAGAAACCTTTTTTTTTTTGTGGGGTCGGATATCATCCAACGACATCTCCCGCTCTAGGGTGGAGCGGAAGGGCGTGTCAGACTCTTACTGACTAAACCCACCTGTTTTCTTTCCCTACCCTGAATGCCCAGGGGCGAGGTAACTCACTTACGAATTTATCCACAACCCCTGGACAGGCATCGGTACAGAACCCTTAAAAATGTGTATGGTACTTATTATCATCAATGTGAAAGTTTGTGAGGATGGATGAATGGATGTATGGATGTTTGTAGTAGTAGGATATACAGGGTGTAAAAAGACACATCACATAGCCGTCAACAACGCATACTGTACATCTAACAAAGTAGATTTGGACAAACTTTATTGCTGGGAAACGACTTTTAATTTTAGGTATGAAATAAAAAAAGCTATTTCTTATTGCGCGCAATGTAACGCGAAGTTAAGCCATGCCCTTTCGTTCTAAGCCGCGTAGGTACTTGTCGGATACGTTTGATATTCATTGCGTTTTTGTAAATTAAAATGCACAATTTGTTAAGAAAAACCGAAAAACCAGGTAATGTTTGTTTAGAAAAAACTTTAGTAATAATACTTGGAATTCATTTTCGTAAAAAAGTAAAAAAAAATTGCAACTTTGACCTTCAATATTTCCAGAACCAGTGGATTCCCAGGTATGGTCAAGTGTAAAAAAAAATCCAAATAATGGGTAGAATATGTGGCTTTCGGCTTCGGAAACTGTCTTTTTACACCCGATATATTGTTGTTGTTATTGTTGTCTATGTATTTTGTGGCTTTGTTTAAATTTTAATGTCTATGTTTCTTTTGATTTAATTAATTTTTTTCTGAATATTACGAGTACTTTAACAATTATGTAATCAAATAGAGAATATGGATGAATTCTTTTTATTATAATTAAAATACTTAATAATATCTATAGTAAACAATATGAAAGATTTTTTTTTAATATCTACATCAGATCCGAAGTTATGAAGCTTTAAAGATGATAAATAGAAAGAGAAGTCCGACGTAACATCTGATCATCAGCTGTATGAGCGTCAAAGGACTTGACGCCCATACAGCTGCCCTAAAAAACCGGTTAAGTGCGAGTTTAACTCGCACAGGAAGGGTTCCGTACGATTTTTATTATTTGTTGTTAGAGCGGCAACAGAAATACACATTCAGTGAAAATTTTAACTGTCTACCTATTACGGATCATGATATACAGCCCGCTGAGAGATGGACGGACGGACAGTGGACGCTTAGTAATAGGGTTCCATTGGTTACCCTTCGGGTACGGAACTCTAAAGAGCCCGTTTTCGAGAGAGGGACAGATACAATTGTATAAAATTGTTATATCTCGTTTGTTTTTCGATCAATTTTGATTCTGTTTTTAACCGACTTCGAAAAAGAAGGTTCTATGTTCGACTGTATGATTTTTTTTTTGTGTATGTCCACCGGTTTTTCCGTCAGTTGTGGACCGATTTTGATTTTTTTTTATCCGAAGGAATATACTCCCGAGATGGTCCCTTAGAAATTTTATCGAAATTGCTTCAGCGCTTTTTGAAATGGTGAACAAAAACGAAAAATACGTATACCTACGTGACGTTTTGGTTTTCTCCAATTACGATTGATTTTTGGCCCCCGAAGCAATAAGAGGGGTGTTATATATTTGACCATTGTGTGTGTGTGTCTGTCTGTCTGTCCGTGACACCGTAGCTCTTAAACGAGTGAACCGATTTAAATGTGGTTAATTTTTATTTGAAAACAGGTTCTCTAGCGAAAGTTCTTACACATTTTTTTAACCGACTTCGAAAAAGGAGGAGGTTATCAATTCGGATGTTTGTATTTTTTTTTTTTTTATGTATGTTCGGGCATATCTCCGTCATATGTTGACGGATTTGCAAAATTCTTTTTTTGTTCGAAAGGGGTTTATTCCGAAATGGTTCCATTTAAATTTCAAAAAGATCTGATGATGGGTTTCGGAGACAGACAACGGAACTCTTCAAAAATTGACAGCATATCAACCGCGATTGCTGCTATCGTATGTCTATGAATTGTTAACACAGTTTAATGGGGAACCACAACTAAAAAGTGAAAAATAAAAACTTTTTTACAAAAAAATAGAACCGACTTCCAAAAAAAGTGCAAAATAACTTTAATTTCGGAAGTCGGTGTCAAAAAACAAAGACACAAAACAGGAACACCGACTTCCGAAATTAAAGTTATTTTGCACTTTTTTTAGAAGTCGGTTCTATTTTTTTGTAAAAAAGTTTTTATATCAAAATCGGTTCAACCGTTTCAATGTCATCAGCTCTTGTTTTTTTTAAGGTTTTTTAAATTTTTAATTTAATTGGTATCTTATTCTTGAAGTGCGGCTGAGATGAGAATGCTAAGAGCGATGTGTGGTGTTACGCGCATGGATAGAATTAGGAATGAGTATGTAAGAGGAAGTCTGAAAGTGGCACCGCTGACTGAAAAGTTGTGTGGTTTTTGTGGTATGGGCATGGTCTTGTGTATGGATGGCTATAGTAGGGGAAGGCCAAAGAAACGATGGTTGGACTGTGTGAAAGAGGATATGGGTAAAAAGGGGGTGACTACAGAGATGACGACTAATACAAGAGTATGGAAAAAAGACATGTTGCGCCGACCACAAATAAATTGGGATAAAGGCAGGAGAATGGTGATGATTCTTAAGGTGCAAGCTCCAGGGTAGCCCCGCGAATTTGCAGGTCAGTATCAGGTTGTGTGTTGGTCAAAATATTAAATATAGCAAGTACGTATTTACAGAACTGTAATACAACTCTCTCAGTTAGAATTGTTGCCAAATGTCATAATTTAATGAAATATTTACATTTGACATCAATTCTATCTAACTGAGAGTTGTATTGATGATTTTAATGATTATAATTCTATAGATATATATATGATTGCTACGGCCGCGAATCAAATTTTGACCAAGATACAACCTGATAGTGGCCTCTGCAAATTGACAAAAACGTTAGAAGATTTGAATTTCGCGGGCTACCCTGGAGCTTTCACCTTAAAGTATTTAAGTTGGTTCTTACCGCTGTAACATTGGAAACGTCGTAGTGTTCCTGCTTGAGGTTCGTCAGCAGAGGATCGCAGCGAGATATTCGAATCTGTATCGGCTTCACCTTGCTTAGTAGTACCGGGTTCACGTTCAGTTCTCCTGTTACAACGAATAATAATAATATAGTTTAAAGAAAAACTTAAAACCGGCCAAGTGAGTGTCGGACTTCGAACATTTAGGGTTCCGTACTAAATGAGGGAATTATCAAAGAAAAAAAAGTGTGTGTGTGTACTTATGTACGCACGTAAGAAGTTATACTTCTTCGAGGTAACAAGATAAAAAACCAAACTGTCACAAAGTTTACAAAAGGAAAACAATCATTCTTCATGAACCACAGACTATAGCTAACTTCAGGGTGTTGGTTTTTTGTGACGGTGTGTGCGCGCATCGTAAAAATTTACCCTCAGCATTTTTCCCTAACGCGCCAAAAGAAGTATAACTTCAATAATCTGGTTCATCGATAGGTATTTGTTAGTAAAAACATAGGTACGTAATAATAAACATAATAACCAAATTTCAAGGTCAATGGGAAGTTAAAAAATTCCTCGGAATAAACTTTCTGACAGACGATAGACAGACAGACGGACACGTGAGTGACAGTAATAGTGCACCGTTTGGACCCTTCGGGTACGCAACCCTATAAACAAGCTTAGAATGACGTCATTTATTTTTAGCTAACCATGCATTGTCATTCAAACTAAACATATATGCAAAATTTCAGCTCAATCGGAAACCGGAAAGTGGGTCAAGTAAGATTTTTTTTTAAAGATGATTTATTTCGCACAAAAAGTTTTGGAAACACATTCATTGTGCGTACAGCTAAGGAGTGGAATTCCCTACCGGAGTCTGTGTTTCCTGATAGCTACAACCTGGGAGCCTTTAAGTCAAGAATGAATAGGTTACTTCTAGGCAAGTGTGCTCCATCTTCGACAACATCATCGCTTACCATCAGGTGAGATGGTGATCAAACGTGTGCCTATAAATAGTGAAAAATAAATCAAAATCGCTTTTGACCGCAGTAAGTAAAGGTCGATTCAAACCTAATGACGTCTGTGAAGTTTCCTTGAGGGTAGGAAATTATCCAACGACTTGTCAGAGACATGGACACTTGGAGACATGTCAGACTTTTACTGACTACGGACGGCGCGGCGAGTAATGGGTGCGGTACGGACGGCGCGTAGTGTTCCACGCGCGCCGAACAAGAGTTGTCAGCAAACATGACGGGGCCCGTCATGGCCGATGCCTGCCCAGGGGTTGTGACTAAAATCGAAACAGAGTTACCGCGCCCCTGGGCACTCAGGGCAGGGAAGGAACAGGGGTGGGTGTTAGTCAGTAAGAGTCTGACACGCCCTCCCGCTCCACCCAGAGCGGGCGATGTCATTGGATAATTACCCAACCTCCCCAAAAAAAAAAAGACTCCCTGACTAATACCCACCCTTGTTCCTTCAGGTACCTGTGCCAAGGGGTGTATTGACTCTCTTTAGAATTTATCCGCGACCCCAGACAGGCATCGGTCCTGGCGGGCCCCGTCAGTTTCTGCTGACATCTCTTTGAGCCGCGCGTGGAACACTACGCGTCGTCGACTCGGGCCTGGTCCTTATCGGACGGCCGCAAGCCTGCGCCTACGGTGGCCGGAGATAGGCTTGCGACCCCCGACGCCCAGGGCGTCTCCCCTCCTCACATCACATGAATGTGTTACTGGGCAGCATCTCGCAGTGTTCTGAGCCGCCATTAGGTTTGATGCTACCTATAGCATAACAACGTGGCCTCCCACAAGGTGGACCGATGACCTGTTGAGGGTCGCGGGTAGCCGATGGATGCGAGACGCACAGGACCGATCATTGTGGCGACACTTGGGGGAGGCCTATGTCCAGCAGTGGACGTCTTTCGGCTGAAATGATGATGATAGGACATCAAAAGATTACCTTTTTTCTTAGCAGTGCAGGTTTGTTCATGCTTCTTCAAATTCTTCAGCAGTGCGTAACTTCTATTGCATTTACCGCATTTTCCTGTAACAAGCAAAACAAATTTTTAATTTAATTTCTATGCTCTTACGCGGACTAAAATAGCAACCCTTATCAATCTGCCCGCGCCTTTCCCCAACTATCTTGGGATCGGCTTCCAGACTAACCGGATGCAGCTGAATACCAGTATTTTACATGGAGCGACTGTCTATCTGACCTCCACAACCCAGTTACTTGGTAATACGATACCCCTTGGTAAGACGTTGTCAGACTTTCGGGCTTCTGACGACCCGTAACGACTGTCAGAGATCCGCGATTGACAACCGGGACCAACGGCTTAACATGCTTGCCGAGGGCACGGAGGACTCTCGGTGTGTAAAGATGGTCACCCATCCATGGAACAACCCCGGCAAGCGTAGCTGCTTGCCGCTTATGCTTATACTGTGAAAATTTGAAGACTGTAGCTCCAACCGTTCGGCTGTAAAACCTGTGTGGCAGGCGACGGACACGTGAGTGACAGCAATTTGGACCCTTCGGGTACGGAACCCTAAAAAATGGTTAGGTTAGGTTAAAACTGTGACTTCCTACGCACGAGCGGCTGGCGAATGCCAGAAACGAATAGATTAAAAAAAATGTCTGGTTTAAAACACTGTCGTACTTGTACTGTATCACCCCTTGCAGCCTTTTAAAATGATGTACTAGTATGCCGCAAGCTAACGGCACTTTAGCCGATCGTACTATATTACCGCTTGCGGCTTTAAAAAGTATGTACTAGTATGCCGCTAGCTAACGGCACTTTAGCCGATCTTAGTAAGATCGGCTAAAGTTTAGTATTACCGCTTGCGGCTTTTTAAAATGATGTACTTACTAGTATGCCGCAAGCTAACGGCACTTGAGCCGATCGTACTATATTACCGCTTGCGGTTTTTTAAAATGATGTACTAGTATGGCGCAAGCTAACGGCACGTTAGCCGATCGTACTATATTACCGCTTGCGGCTTTTTAAAATGATGTACATTAGTATGCCGCAAGCTAACGGCACTATAGCCGATCGTACTATATTGCCGCATGCGGATTTTCAAAATGATGTACTAGTATGCCGCAAGCTGACGGCACTATAGCCGATCGTACTATATCGGCGCATGCGGCTTTTTAAAATGGTGTACTAGTATGCCGCAAGCTGACGGCACTTTAGCCAATCGTACTATATTACCGCTTGCGGCTTTTTAAAATGATGTACTAGTATGCCGCAAGCTGACGGCACTATAGCCGATCGTACATTACCGACTGCGGTTTTTTGATATGATGTACTAGTATGCCGCAAGCTAACGGCACTCTAACCGATCGTACTATATTACCGCTTGAGGCTTTTTAAAATATCGTACTTTAGTATGCCGCAAGCTAACGGCACTATAGCCGATCGTACTAAATTACCGCTTGCGGCTTTTTAATATGATGTACTAGTATGCCGCAAGCTGACGGCACTATAGCCGAGTGATAGAATGCTTCTTGCGGCATTCTACAGCATGTAACAAAAACCCTGTCCGATCTTAAAGGGTATTATTTGGTATCGTACTGCGTACACATACACGTAATCATTTAATGGATACGAGATTTTTTTTTTTCCCCAATGAAAATAATTCATCATCATTCTCCTGCCCTTATCCCAATTTATTTGGGGTCGGCGCAACATATCTTTTTCTTCCATACTCCTCTATTAGTCGTCATCTCTGTAGTTACCCCCTTTTTACCCATATCCTCTTTCACACAGTCCAACCATCGTTTCTTTGGCCTTTCCCCAATGAAAATAATTAATTAAAAAAAAAAACACTGAGCGCTCGTCAAAGTTCACCTACTGTTTCGTTTCAAAGATGCCGCCCGAGCGAGACAGAGTGCCTACAGCGCGGCTAGTGTAGGGTAAAAATGAAAAGATTTCGCCGGCCGGTGGAGTGTCAACTTATGAAAATTTGCCATATTCAGTGTTAAATTTCGCAAATTTAAAAATAAAAAATAAACTTTTGTTTTTTATGAGTTACATTTTTTTAACAACTTTTTCTAATACGTATGGTAAACCTGGAATACGTCTATATTGGATTGGTCAGGGTTTTTGTTACATGCTGTATACACTGCCTAATATTAATACGGTTTCACCCGACTGCCCCAGAAAGAGGGTAATGTTATTTGAGAGTTTTTATGAATTATATGTCTAATTCTATGGTATGTGACGGAAACTTCGCTCGCTCGAACCCAAGGGCACTCACCGCCAGGTCTGTGGTCTTCTCCCAGACACTTGTGCTCGTCGAGCAGCTTGTGGGTGGGGAACAGATTCCAGCACTCCCCGCATTTGACGTCGGGAACCTCGTACAGTGGTATACATTGATCGGTGTCCAAATGTCTGAAAAAAAAACTGTTGTGTAAAAAAAACCAGTCAAGTGCGAGTCGACTTGCGGTTTTTTAAGGTTTCCATACCATTATCTATAATATCGGCAAAAAAATCATGTCTGTTATTTTTAACCGAATTTCGAAAAAGGAGGTTTTATGTTCGACTGTACAGTATTCCCAAATTAATAATGCGCATGCAGATCTTCGCTAATTGTCGTATTCCCGGAAACACCCGAATCATTGAATCGTAAGAGCCCTAAAAAATGCACTTAACCACTCTATACAGGATGTAACGGAAAGGTGTGGTCATATTTTAAGAACTGCATCTGCCCATCGATATAAACAACTTTTTTCAGGAAAATTCGAGGAAATTCTAAAAAAAATTTTTACTCCCCATACAAATATTGATCAGCTGATGATAACTTTGTATGGAAAGTCCAATTTTTTTTTTGGAATTTTCTATTTTTTCTTAGAGAAAGTTGTTCATTTCCATGGGCAGAACCGGCTCCTGAAATATGACCACACCTTTCCGTTACACCCTGTATACATATCGTCTGCCGACGCTCGGGGAATACGACCGTTGCCGAACAGTGACGAAGATTTCTATGCGCATTATTACTTTTTATTTTTTTATGTATGTCCGCCGATTTCTCCGTCAGTTGTGGACCGATTTTCAAAATTATTTTTTTATCCGAAAGAATATACTCCCGAGGTGGTCCTATATAAATTTTATCGAAATTGCTTCGGCGCTTTTTGAGAAACTGAACAAAAACGCAAAATACGTATACATAGATGACGTTTTTGTTTTCTCCAATTACGAGTATGTTTAAATTCCACGTTCCATGTTATTGGGGTTATTAGTTCTAGGGTATAACAACTAAAAAGAGAAAAATAAAAATAAACTTTTTTACAATAAATTCGGTGTCAAATAACGAAGAAATGAAATACAAACACCGACTGCCGAAATTCCTTTTTGGAAGTCAGTTGTTTTTTTTTTTCGTAAAAAGTTTTTTTTTATTCTGGTATTTAGTATTTATTGTTATAGCGGCAACAGAAATACATCTTCTGTGAAAATTTCTCAGGCTCAGTGTGCAGTGGTGACTCAGTGTGCAGTGGTGGCTCAGTGAGCAGTGGTGGCTCAGTGTGCAGTGGTGGCTCAGTGTGCAGTGGTGATTCAGTGTGCAGTGGTGGCTCAGTGAGCAGTGGTGGCTCAGTGTGCAGTGGTGGCTCAGTGAGCAGTGGTGGCTCAGTGTGCAGTGGTGGCTCAGTGTGCAGTGGTGACTCAGTGTGCAGTGGTGGCTCAGTGAGCAGTGGTGGCTCAGTGTGCAGTGGTGGCTCAGTAAGCAGTGGTGGCTCAGTAAGCAGTGGTGGCTCAGTGTGCAGTGGTGGCTCAGTGTGCAGTGGTGGCTCAGTGAGCAGTGGTGACTCAGTGTGCAGTGGTGACTCAGTGTGCAGTGGTGACTCAGTGTGCAGTGGTGACTCAGTGTGCAGTGGTGGCTCAGTGAGCAGTGGTGGCTCAGTGTGCAGTGGTGGCTCAGTAAGCAGTGGTGGCTCAGTAAGCAGTGGTGGCTCAGTGTGCAGTGGTGGCTCAGTGTGCAGTGGTGGCTCAGTGAGCAGTGGTGACTCAGTGTGCAGTGGTGACTCAGTGTGCAGTGGTGACTCAGTGTGCAGTGGTGGCTCAGTGAGCAGTGGTGGCTCAGTGTGCAGTGGTGGCTCAGTAAGCAGTGGTGGCTCAGTAAGCAGTGGTGGCTCAGTGTGCAGTGGTGGCTCAGTGTGCAGTGGTGACTCAGTGTGCAGTGGTGGCTCAGTGAGCAGTGGTGGCTCAGTGTGCAGTGGTGGCTCAGTAAGCAGTGGTGGCTCAGTAAGCAGTGGTGGCTCAGTGTGCAGTGGTGGCTCAGTGTGCAGTGGTGGCTCAGTGAGCAGTGGTGACTCAGTGTGCAGTGGTGATTCAGTGTGCAGTGGTGACTCAGTGTGCAGTGGTGCCTCAGTGAGCAGTGGTGGCTCAGTGTGCAGTGGTGGCTCAGTGTGCAGTGGTGACTCAGTGTGCAGTGGTGGCTCAGTGAGCAGTGGTGGCTCAGTGTGCAGTGGTGGCTCAGTAAGCAGTGGTGGCTCAGTAAGCAGTGGTGGCTCAGTGTGCAGTGGTGGCTCAGTGTGCAGTGGTGGCTCAGTGAGCAGTGGTGACTCAGTGTGCAGTGGTGACTCAGTGTGCAGTGGTGACTCAGTGTGCAGTGGTGCCTCAGTGAGCAGTGGTGGCTCAGTGTGCAGTGGTGGCTCAGTGAGCAGTGGTGGCTCAGTGAGCAGTGGTGGCTCAGTGTGCAGTGGTGGCTCAGTGAGCAGTGGTGGCTCAGTGTGCAGTGGTGGCTCAGTGTGCAGTGGTGGCTCAGTGAGCAGTGGTGGCTCAGTGGTAACGGCCGCGACTCACAAGTTGTAGGTCGTGAGTTCAAACCCAGGCAGGCGCTTTACTTTGTGTACATTAATTGCATCACCACTGCTCTCAAAACGGTGAAAAAAAACGTCGTGAGGAAACCGACATGTTCTAGAACCAAAAATTTGAAGACATGTGACGTCCACCAACCCGCATTGGGCCCGCGTGGTGGATTACGGCCCACACCCTCTCACAGAGAGGAGGCCTGTGCCCCAGCAGTGGGGACAATAAAAGGTTGATGATGAGGTTATCTAATAAAAGCGTATTAGTTACAAATATCTCTACTTACTCGTCGTAAGCCGAGAGATGTTTGAACTCGGCGTAACATCTCCTGCACTCGTACAGATTGGATTTGTTCCGGTGATGCTTGTGATGTGCCGTCGCTTCCTCTGGCGTCGCGAACCACAGGCCGCAGGGGTTGCAGGCCACCCTGTCAACAAGAAAAATTAAATTATTTGACAAAATTTCGTGTCTGTGCTCTGGACTGTTGAAGAGTTCCTCTATCTGGAGCTGGTCCTGAATGTCGATTCAGGTTATCATTTTACATATCGGATGTAAAAGACCGTTTCCGTAGCCGAAAGCCACAGATTCTACCCGTTATTTAGATCAATTTTTTCCACTAGACCATACCTGGGAATCCACTGGTTCTGGAGATATTGAAGGTCAAAGTCAAATTTTTTTTTTTTACTTTTTCACGAAATTGAATTCCAAGTGTTATTACTAAACTTTTTTTCAAACAAACATTACCTGAATTTTCGTTTTTTTCCGAAATTACGCATTTGCAGTTACAAAAACGCAATGAATATCAAACGTATCCGACAAATACCTACGTGGGTTAGAGCGAAGGGGTAGGGTTTAACTCCACTTTCCTGGGTTCGCGTTACATTGCCCACAATAAAAAATAGTTTTTTTTTTCATACCTAAAATAAAAGCCGTTTCTCAGCAATAACTATAGCGCAAAGCTACTTTGTTAGACGTACAGTATGCGTAGTTAACGGCTATGTGATGTGTATTTTTACACCCTGTATAGTGCAAAATGGTACCTCGCCTCGCTACTGGCGGCGGCCGGCCAGCGCATGCGCACCCCCTCATCCCTCAGGATCACCCGCCGCGCCGCATCATGAATGTGCGCGTGGTACTTGATTAAAACTATGATGTCTCCTAAGATATTCGTTGAAATTAAATGATGTCAAGGGCAATTTTTTAAAATTAAATACTTATGATGAATAACGTATTTATTAGGATAAGGATTAATATAATGTTTATAAAAACACCTTTGCAAATAATGCATTATTTTAGAACAAATTGAATTACCTTATAGATTATAGTGAGTTAACCTTAAAAGATAGACTAAAGGATGATTCACGTTACACCGTGCGGCCACCGAGCCTCGGCCGTGCCCCGGACGGGGCACGGCCGGGGCACGTCCACCGGGCTAGTCATTCATGCTACACCGGGCTGTCACCGTGCCGCCACCGAGCCCCGGCCGGGGCACGTCCGGGGCACGGCCGAGGCACGGCCGGGGCACGTACGGGGCACGGCCAAGTATGGATCAGTTCATACAAAAAGTATACTATAGATATTTGACCGTGCAATTGTTTGACCGGCAATTGTTTCCCGGCCGGGGCACGGCCGTGGCACGTCCGAGCCCGGTGCACACGTTCATGTTACACCGTGTCGCCACCGGGCCGAGCCCTGGCCGTGCCCCGTCCGTGCCTCGGCCGTGCCCCGGCCGGGGCACGGCCGCGGCCCGGTCTAGCCTGAATCACTTCATACAAAATGTATGCAACAACTTTGACCGTGCCCCGGCCGTGCCACGGACGGGGCACGGCCCGGTGGCGGCACGGTGTAACGTGAATCATCCTTTATGCTGTCGCGGACTTTTTTTTAGAACTTTTAAAGGGGAACAATTCCGTAATACATAATTTTTACGTAACTTTAACCGTTTACGTAGCGCACGCAACTGAAGCTTTCAAAAGGATTTTTTTTCCCGTTTTTCCCACATTTTTAATGCTCCGCTCCTTTAGGTCGCAGCGTGATGTTATATAGCCTAGCCTCGATAAATGGACTATTCAACACAAAAATATTTTTTCAATTCGATCTAGTAGTTCCTGAGATTAGCGCGTTCAACTAAACAAACCAACAAACTCTTCAGCTTTATAATATTAGTATACAGCATGTAACAAAAACCCTGTCCAATCCAATAAAGGTGTATTCCTGGTTTAACATACATACTCGAAAAAGTTGTAAAAAAATGCAACTCATAAAAACCAAAAGTTAGATACCGCCCTGCACTAGCCGCGCTGTAGGCACTGTCTCGCTCAGGCGGCATCTTTGAAACGAAACAGTAGGTGAACTTTGTCGAGCGCTCAGTGTTGCCTTTGATAAGTGTTTCTTTTTTTTAAATTGATTTTTTTCATTGGGGAAAAACAATTATCTCGTATCCATTAAATGATTACGTATATGTGTACGCAATGCGATACCAAGTAGGTAATAATACCCTTCAGGATCGGACAGGGTTTTTGTTACATGCTGTATATAAAAATGAATCCCTATTTCCTTGGTCACGGCATCACGCGTGAATGGCTGGACTGATTTCGCTAATTCTTTTTTTGTTGTGTTTGTTATTGTCAGGAGTTTCTTTTTTTTATTATTTTCATTGGGGGAAAAAAAACCGGAACCATTAAATGACTACGTATATGTGTACGCAGTACGATACCAAGTAATACTCTTCAGGATTGGACAGGGTTTTTGTTACATGCTGCATATAAAACAAAGTCCCGCCGCATCACAGAACGTTTTTGCATTAAGTTATCACCAATAGACAGAGTGACTCATGAGAAAGGTTTAAATGTATAATTAGTACCCGTGCGAACCTGGGGTGGATCGCTGCTGCTTTATAAAAATGCATTATCATCCAAACTGAACCAACATCAAAAAATTCAACTTCGTAGGATAAGAGGAAGTGATGAGGATCAGATACATACATAGGCTGATAAACACGTTACCCTTCCTTGCGTCGCGCAATCGGGTAATTAGCCTGAGTGGTCTTGTTGGCTTGCCAAACAACAAACTGTGCAAACGAGACGGCGATGGGGTCCTTTTCGGTGATAATTTGCACCTGTAGGAAGCCTGGACACGGCTAGTGAATCCCACAGTATGAGTCCACTTCATATGGCTAAAATTAGCCCGAGTAGTCTTGTTGTAGGCGTGGGCAAAGTGTATCATTTTTGCGATTGGAACATTTGCATCTGGATCACTGAAATGATCCGAATCACTGATGTTTCATTTGGATCATTTGGATCATCAGCTCAAATTAAAATACAGAATGTGACGTAGGTATACATTTACGTTGCGTCGCGATTTCAGGTTTGCGAAGTGTTCAGCGAAAGTAAAGGTAACTTTGTTCAGAGCCTACTGCCAAAGCTTTTACACTAGTACCCTGTGGACCAACTACACGCAGCGGACCTACAATGCTCTAAGAGTTCAGTACAAAAACGCCTGTAGGGTTCTGGTCAGACTTCCTCGGTTCTGCAGTGTCTCGGGCATGTTTGCTGACGCGAGAGTGGACGACTTTTACGCATTGATGCGCAAGAAGTCGGCCTCACTGATACGTCGAATTAGAGGTAGTGACAACGGAATCTTAAGGGCGTTCGCAGAAAGAGCAGACTTGGCAGTGTGGGATAGATTTATTGAGCTGCATATTTTATGAGAGATTTGCAGCTTAATATGAATGGTTTTGAATGATGACATGATTGTAAATTGATTTATTATTATTTTTGTGACTAACATAGTTTTAAGTTTATTGCTACTAATATAATATGGACACTCAGTGTGTCTCAGTCTCCCTCTCTCGCTCAGTTTTCAGCGCCGCGTCGCGCGGAAAGAGCACGGAGCAAAGTAATGATTCAGATCCAAATGATGCGTTTGAAACGTAATTACTGAACCAATCTTTTGAATCACTTCAATGAGTCGGTTCCGTAAAGAGTTACACAACTCTATCTTGTTGGCTTGCCCGCACACAGCACACTTGTGCAGGCGAGATGGCGACGGGGCCCTTTTCGGTGATAATTTGCACCCGTGGGAAGCCTTGACAGGGCTCTAGTTTAGTATAACGAAACTTACTTGAGGCTAGTGAATCCCACAATATGAGCCCACTTCATATGGCTAAAATTAGCCTGAGTGGTCTTGCTAGCCTGCCTGCCCACAGCACACTTGTGCAAGCGAAACGGCGATGGGGCCCTTTTCGGTGATCATTTTCACCCGTGGGAAGCCTCGACAGGGCTCTAGTTTAGTATAACGAAACTTACTTGAGGCTAGTGAATCCCACAGTATGAGTCCACTTCATATGGCTAAAATTAGCCTGAGTGGTCTTGCTAGCCTGCCTGCACACAGCACACTTGTGCAAGCGAAACGGCGATGGGGCCCTTTTCGGTGATAATTTGCACCCGTGGGAAGCCTTGACAGGGCTCTAGTTTAGTATAACGAAACTTACTTGAGGCTAGTGAATCCAACTGTATGAGTCCACTTCATATGGCTATAATTCGCCTGAGCGGTCTTGCTAGCCTGCCCGCACACAACACACTTGTACAAGCGAGGAGGCGAGGGGGCCCTCTTCGGAGACACCTTTGGCGATTTGGGCGGCCTGGTGATGCGTGGTGATGAAATCGGTGATGGCTTCGAGGTCGCCGGTGATGGCTTCAAGGTTGCTGGTGATGGCTTCGAGGATGCTGGTGATGGCTTCGAGGATGCTGGTGACGGCTTCGAGGTTGCTGGTGATGGCTTCGAGGAAGCTGGTGACGGCTTCGGTGTGATCCTGCAGGAAATATTGTAAGTAAATTGGGATGTTTCTGGTTTCTGGGTACAAAAATAATTATTTAATTTAGTCCGTAAGTAAGATTATCAAAAAATATAGGACACGTATTTTCTGCTTTACGAAACCAATAAAAAATGACAAAGTTAAAACGCAACAAAGTTCAGGAGTGGAGGTTTGTTACGTCACTAAGTGGGAAAAGGTGTACCACGGCTCGACGTCACGCAAAATTTCAACGCACTGTATTGTTTTTAACCGACTTCAAAAAGAAGGAGGTTATCAATTCGGATGTTTGTATTATGTATGTTCGGGCATAACTTCGTCATATATTGACCGGATTTAAACATTCTTTTTTTGTTTGAAAGAAGTTTGTTCCGAAAAGGTCCCATTTAATTTTCATATGAATCTGATGATTGGTTTCGGAGACAGACATCGGAACTCTTCAAAAATTGACAGCAAATCAACCGCGATTGCTGCGATCGTATGTCTATGAACTGTTAACACAGTTTAATGGGGAACCACAACTAAAAAGTGAAAAATAAAAAACTTTTTTACAAAAACATAAAACCGACTTCCAAAAAAAGTGCAAAATAACTTTAATTTCGGAAGTCGGTGTCAAAAAACGAAGAAATAAAACCAGAAACACCGACTGCCGAAATTAAAGTTATTTTGCACTTTTCTTGGAAGTCGGTTTTATTTTTTTGTAAAAAAGTTTTTTATTAATTTTTTTCGAAGAGACCAAAGTAAAAGGGTCAAAATCACCAAGGTGGCACATTCCAAACTCTGTTTTATGATGAATTTACCTAGTAGCTATTACTTTGATGATCAGCCTAAATGATCACTAAACTTATGTTTAAAAATTAGTTATGTTGGTAGAGCATAGAATTGATTAATACTCTTGTAATTTTATTTTTAAAGAGAGTTATCGATGAAAAAGATCATTCCGGGAACGTTTTTGTGAGGTTTACCTTTAAATACCTTGTTCAATAACGGATATAATTATGTTATTTATATATATAAATTAAAAAAAATGTAATATAAATTGCCAATAAAGACGTTAAAAAGCAAAATATAGTGCAAATGGAGCTAACTATGACTATTTCTTCGTCTAAGTTATCTAAATATGAGAAATATCGCTGTCTTATATATAAATTACCATGCTATAGGTATAAGAAGTTCGCCTTATTTTAATATTATCAGAGCCTTTTTTTAAATATCTAAAATAATAATGTGTTATTTGTAATTTTAGTGATGTTCCCTGAAATGATGAGGTGTTCGCGGAGTGATGCGTGTGTTCCCTAAATGACGATATAGATACAATTTAGGTTTATAAAATCATAAGCAATGTTTTTGTACGTTGTACTTATTTATTAATTTTGGCATAAGGTTCTTAACTAACAAAAACGTAACTTAAATCACTTTACAGTCTTTTAAAAAAATTTTCTTCAATAACAGGCTTCCATTGGAAATATGTCACAGAATCTGCATTATCAGCTGACTCAAGATTCGGATTTTTACAAATATCACACAAACCATTCATGCAGTCATAGGAAGTTATTTCGCAACTATAATCCTCGATGTTTTCTTTACACTCCCGTGATTAATTAATTGTAAGTTTTTTAATTTGTTCAGTTTGAGTTCGAAATTTTCGTGTTTGACACATAAACAAGATTCTCTGTCTCTGAATGTTGGAGCCACCACCCAAAACGGTTTTGCTCTTAATAATGTTTCATAAGGTAAATTTATTCCAGTTTCTTTAACGAATTTTTCTTTTATTGTAAATAAAAGAAGGCGTTTTTGCTTCTTAATACCGTTTTTTTATTCACAAAATCTCTCTTGGCTGAGCACATTCTGCTGACATCATCTCTTTCGAAGAAATCTTTTACTTTTTCACGAACTTCCGCTTTCAAAACAGCGTCACGAATTTTGATATCAGACTTCAGAATCGATATACTAGTTCTCGGTTTTGGCAAAAAAAGCCTTAGCCATATGAAGCAATCTATATTTCCGTACGATATTACCGCTAACACATTTTTGGAAGACTTCCTTCTCTTTGGATTTTTTTTCTTAAAGTAAAGGCCTTTTCTTTTAATTGCGTAGTCAGTACTTCGTTAAATATAAGATTCTTGCGCACTTCAGGAGGCACGTCGACATTTTTAATCAATGCGTCAACTTTGCTGTTAGGAGTTGTTGGTATCTGAACTTTTTCCGGTTCTCTATTTTCTTTTCTTCTTGATATTTTCTTTAATGTTTCATATTTAGGTTTTATGTTAGCAATTGTTTTCTCTTGTTGTTTTATTTTACGGTTTGCTTTGGCTCTATCCTTCCGAACAATTTTTCTGCCCACTGTTCTACTTACTAAAGGTGCTGCAGTTAATTTATCATCAAAATGGGGCGGAGTATTGTTTAGGTACTATACTTGATATTGCCTTCTTCTTTTCTCTGTATTTTTTTTTGATGCTTCTTTCCGAATTTTTCTCTGCTTTTCTCTCTCTGTCATCTCAATGTTTTTAACTTTCTTTTCAGCTTTTTTTGATGCTTCTTTCCGAATTTTTCTCTGCTTTTCTCTCTCAGTCATCTCAATGTTTTTAACTTTCTTTTCAACTTTTTTTGATGCTTCTTTCCGAATTTTTCTCTGCTTTTCTCTCTCAGTCATCTCAATGTTTTTTACTTTGTTTTCAGCTTTTTTTTATGATAGTACGCTCTATCCTTAGCCCTTTTTATTTCTCTCTCTTCCTCTGTCATCTTATCTAAAAATTTCCTTTTCCTGGCATTGGCTTTCTCTCGTTGTCGCAAGTAAGCCGAAGTATTTTTTTTAACTTGCTTTTTCGGACGTTTCTTATTATTTTCAGCCACATGAGACTCCATATTGCTAAAAAATTAAACTTATATTAAAAAATATGTTAACACAACAGGCGCTAAATTAATTAACCAATAGTTATAATAACAGGGCGCATTTATTTGAAAAAGTCATTTCGGGAACGTTATCATCATTTCGAGAACGCTCCGTCAAGTCCGGGAACGGTCCCAGAATGACCGTTCCCGAAATGATATTTTTAAATAAACGGGCCCTATTTTAGACGGCAGCCATCTTTGACATCATGTTCGACTTAGTTGTTGTAAAATATTTGAGGTTACTGTTTGCTATAAAACACTACAAAACGTATTTTTCAATATTCCAAGTTGAGAAACGCGTTCCCGGTATGATGACGTATTGATGTACACTCTATAAATAACGAATTGAAAGATACTGTGACAATTATAGTCACAACCTTATGTTTGCGGGTCTGTGCCGGACAGACTGGCAGATTGGAACGTTCTAGAATTTTTGGAAAGCCGGTTGAAATTAGAAAGAATAGAGAAGACATTTGTTTTAGGGTTCAGTTCAGCTAGCCCGGCCGAAGAGGGCACACATGTAATTTTAATTGTTCAATATAGTTACTCTGAGTGCGCTATTCCTCTTTCTTTTGTAACACTACACACCGTAAGCAGTCACTCTCGTACACCACACTCTCGCGTTGCCAGCGAGTGCGACAGTCCCTAGAAATTACAAAGAACCCCCAGGGTCCCTGCAGTTCGTGAAGGTGCTCCAGGTTCCTACATGTGGCGGCGGTCGCCGGCTACGAGGACCAGGATAAGAGGAGTATAATCAAAGCTGAGTGGTTCTGTTTTTATAAGTGTCAAATAATATAAAAAGGAAAATGCGGTACTATTCAGGCCACACATATCAAGTTTCAGGCCACACATATCAAGTGTGCCTCGAAGAATTTATCGACGAGTTCGTGTCGATGGCCATTGCCAATGGGTGGCGAAAGAGCGATTATGCTCTCATTTTAGGAATGTGGCTCCAAGGCGCAGCCCAGCACTTTTTTTATGAAATGGAATTTGACACGCTGTGCGCAGAGCTTAGGAAAGAATTCCCATGCAAGTGTGTGTCTTGCAAGCAGAGAATTAATCAGTATTTTAATAATCTTGAGAGGCCGGACGTTGTGTCCGAGGCGGGTGAACAGTCCGAGGAGAATGTGAGCGAAGATAATCATGCACAGTTATTTTCTAGCTCAACAATTGAAACAAATGAGGAGGAAGATGAGGACCAGAGCTGCGCTGAAGCCAGCCTAGTCAATGATGTCCAAGAAGATGAAGAGTGCGGTCTAGGCGATGATGACCGAAGCTGTGACAATGAAAATACAGAATCGGGTCAGTTCTTTCCAGTTAGTCCTGTTAATAATATTTCAGAAAAACAAGAAACAATTTTATTAAAAGAAACACATGGCGAGCACGAGTCGAATGAAAATTTTATTCACTTAGATGTGGTTTCGGCTGATGTAGTCATTATGGAAAGCTGCGAGGTGGAAGTTCCGTCGGAGATACATGGTTTTTGTGACGATAATTTTGTTCAGGTTGAGTGGATTCCTACAATACTTACCACTTATTTTCAATTGTTTTGGCGAAAACTCTCTGGACAGCCGTTTGTTTACATCGTTCATATCACTGTACCATAGACAAATAATGGTTGAGTTCAAAAAACTGATTTTTTACTGAGAATCAATATTGTGTTCACTAAAATGACGCTTACATTGCCGGACACAATATTTTGACTTGATTTTCTTTAGTTTCTTTTCTTTCTTTAATAATAACAGTAATTAATTGATATAAGATAAAATGTAGGCCATTAAGATAAACTTTTCACTTTATTTTTTTTTATGAATATTTCCAAAGTTTGTTTCTGAAGATTGCTACATAGGACGCGTTCTCGGAATGATTTTTTGTAGTTATTTCTTCAAATAATAATGAATGTGCTTTACTTTTGCAGTATAAAATATTATGTACAGTTAATATAAACAGAGTTAAGTAATACTTACAATAAAGATTTGGACAAATAAACTAAATTAAGACATTTATTTGCTGGAAAAGCTAATTCTCAACCTTGGTGATTTTGACCCAAAAGTACGTGTCCAATATTTTTTTGGTAATTTAACTGACGCTGACGGGCCAAATAGTTTTTCAAAAAAAATCATTTCATGACTTTCTTATCATTGATAAGATTTTATCGTTTGACCACCATCTCACCTGATGGTAAGCGATGATGTGGTCGAAGATGGAGCACGCTTGCCTAGAAGTAACCTATTCTATAATTCTCCCGCTCTGGGTGGAGTGGGAGGACGTGTCAGACTCTTACTGACTAAAACCCAGCCCTGTTCCCTCTATTTCGAATTTATCCACGACCCCAGACAGAAATAGTACTTACTTGACTCTCTTATTGAGCGTATCGAATTTGACAGGCTCCTTATCTCTGGAGCGCTTTAGACGCGTAGTTATCAGCGAATTGTCTTCGTTCTGTTAACAAAACAATTTTAAAACTATTAATGGCGAAATATACAGAGTGGTGATGACAATACGACATTAAATTAAACCTCGCATACCTCAAGACGTTCTCAGTCTACATACAAAAAATTATTTGAATATATCCAGTAGTTTAGTCACAGGAAATTATTTTTAATTTTTAACATTTGCTACATGATGTAACTGATAATAGGGAAACACTGTCAGGTTAACGACCCACATCGGTATAAACATCAAAACATTAAAGTCCCGTTGCCAACTCGCTACTTAAACACTTTCGCCAAATTAGTATTTTCATCTGATTTAGTGAAAATTATACCTTAATTCTGAGTTATAAGAGTCATAAAGCGTGTCACCGGAGTTGGATAAGAAAGTAACGAATGCGGAAATTGCAATGCACTCATAATATTAATAGAAAATTTAGTGTGTGCGAAAGAGATAAATCTAGTTTCGTTTGTTACTTCGCTTTCTTGAAGAAAGCTACTACAAATTAAGGTTAGTGTGTCGCCGCGATCCTGTGACGAGTCACGCGTCCTCGCTTTGTAGCGCAGCCGCAGGAGCCGCTAACTTTCGTTCGCGCCGCGTCGCCCGCCTTTGATGTAGGTACTTCCCAACCGCTCGTGTTTTTTGTAAATGCATTTACGACG
Organism: Polia nebulosa; assembly: GCA_951329385.1. Lineage (NCBI taxonomy): Eukaryota > Metazoa > Arthropoda > Insecta > Lepidoptera > Noctuidae > Polia > Polia nebulosa. Next base: position 8,236,228 of record OX589608.1, read on the forward strand.
GTATTAGTGCGAAATTGGACGCTTTATTTTGGTGACAGGACATGTAACGTTTTAAGAGGTATTTAGTTAAACAGTGAGTGAATTGTGCGAAATTAGACGCTTAGTTTTTATTGTTTTCGTGTTTTTTTTTTTAATAATCATGCCGCGCTACAATTACACAGCTTCGGAGTACACCGACATGATTTTAATTTATGGGGAGTGTCAAAGAAACGCCGCTTTGGCTATACGGACATACCGAGAGGGGTTTGGAAACACTCGAGTTTGTCCGACCAACGAGCGCACCATTGTCCAAGCTGTCCAGAGGATGCGAGAAAATCGATCCTTAATCCCGCATGTGGATAGTGCTCCTCCACGTGTAAGAGTGACCCTTGAGGAACGAATTTTAAATTATTTTGAACGCAACCCAACGTGTAGTTCGCGAAGGGCAGGTCGACATTTTCGTGTTGACCATACAACTATTCTTAAAGTTTTAAAACGCGACAAACGGAAACCGTATAAATACAAGAAATTGCATGCATTGTTACCTAGAGACAAACCAGTTAGGGAAAACTTCTGTCGCTGGATTGAAAATAAACATTTCAAGAATCCGGATTTCTCGTACAATGTGATGTGGACTGATGAAAGTACATTTACAAGGAACGGTTTATGGAACAGACAGAATCTTCGTTACTGGAGCCGCGTGAATCCGCGTCTAGGGCGGGAGACTTCGCACCAGTACAGATTTGCTGTCAATGTTTGGGCATTCATAGCTGTGATTCAGTGCTAAATAATCTGTGATTCAGTGTAATTTTACTGAGCGTTAATCCATAATTAAAAGCCAAAAAATCAAGTCGCTACAGGACCGCGTGTTGTTGCCGCTCTTACGACAGGTTAGTGAACTAATATTTATAAATGGTGTTCTATTTCGTTTCTAGTTTTATGCCATTTAGTTTGTTTGAAATTTTTATTTTTTTATTTTCGATGTTAGGATTTTTTTGATAGCTTAAACTTATTCTTATGAACTAGTATTGCCCGTGTTTTCATTTATTGTCGTATTGTCTTCTCCACCCTGTATAATGTCGCAGCCATCTGGTTGAATTATCCAGTTGATTGGATGCCTAGGCCGTTCATTAAACGCCGGCTTCAATTAAATGGCTAGGCCGATAGTTAATTGAACTAGAAGCACTCAACTTGGCGTATTGAAAGTCAGCCCTTTGAAGATGACTGACCAAGACTCAGCCAAGTCGATCAAATTTACTTCAAATTAAATGAAAAATGTGTAAATTGCCGGCTGGACATCAAGCATCTGTTTATTAACCGACTTCGAAAAAGGAGGAGGTTCTATGTTCGACTGTATGTTTTTTTTTTTAATGTATGTCCACCGATTTCTCCGTCAGTTGTGGACCGATTTTCAAAATTCTTTTATTATCCGAAAGAATATATTCCCGAGGTGGTCCCATATAAAGTTTATCGAAATTGCTTCAGCGCTTTTTTAAAAAGCGAACAAAACGAAAAATACGTATACAGAGATGACGTTTTGGTTTTCTCCAATTACGTGTATGTTTAAATTCCACGTTCCATTTTATTGGGGTTTTTAGTTCTGGGGTATAACAACTAAAAAGTGAAATATAAAAAACTTTTTTACAAAAAAAACAACCGACTTCCAAAAAAGAAAATACACGAAAAATTAAAAAATAACTAACTTCTTTTTTTGAAAGTTGGTTGTTTTTTTTTTTTTGGAAAAAAGTTTTTTTTAATTATGCCTCCCCCGCCCAAAACAAACACAAACGAAATTTGTTTCATAGAACAAAACGCTTAATACATCTCTTTATTTCACCTGGTTTGACATATGTGAGGTCGGGTCTAGTGTTACGTATTAATTATTTATTAGTGATTCAAATTTAGTCTTAGCCTTAGTCTCAATGTTTAAAAAAAATAACTACGAACCTAACCTATCTGACTTGGGGTGCCCCATGTCCCGAGCTCGATTCGCTCGCTCTAGCATCCTTTTTATTTTTTTGGGGTTGGGAAATCATCATCATCAATGACATCTCCCGCTCTGGGTGGAGCGGGAGGGCGTGTCAGACTCTTACTGACTAAAACCCACCCCTGTGCATTCCCTGCCCTGAGTGCCCAGGGGCGCGGTAACTCTGATTCGAATTTATCCACAACCCCTGGGCAGGCATCGGCCATGACGGGCCCCGTCATGTATGCTGACAACTCTTGTTCGGCGCGCGTGGAACACTACGCGCCGTCGACTCACGGGCCTGGTGCTGATCGGACGAGGGCCTGGTGCTGATCGGACGACGAGCTAAAGCTAAAAAATAATTGCGACTTTGACCTTCAATATCTCCAGAACCAGTGGTTTCCCAGGTATGGTCTAGTGGAAAAAAATGATCCAAATAATGGGTAGAATATGTGGCTTTCGGCTTCGGAAACTGTCATATACACCCGATATTTTACTAAGGAGCTCGTGGCTAAAGTAATAACAGCCGCATGGGTCGATCCACTGCCCCCTGGGTCAGCAAACCATGACGGGGTCTGTCATGGCCGATGCGTGCCCAGGGGTTGAGGATAAATCTGAAAGAGTTACCTCGCCCCTGGGCACTCAGGGCAGGGAAGGAACAGGGCTGGGTTTTAGTCAGTAAGAGTCTGACACGCCCTTCCGCTCCACCCTAGAGCGGGAGATGTCATTGGATGATTTCCCACCCCACAAAAAAAAAACGGGTCGATCCATCAGGTTAAGCTACACTTGCCGGGGTTGGTCCATGGATGGGTGACCATCTTTACATACCGAGACTCCTCCGTGGATTTTTGCTAGTCGTTACAGGTCGTTAGAAGCCCGAAAGTCTGACAACCAGTCTTACCAAGGGGTATCGTATTACCCAGTAACTGAGTTGTGGAGGTCAGATAGGCAGTCGCTCCATATAAATTACTGGTATTCAGCTGCATCAGTTTTAGACTGGAAGCCGACCCCAAGATAGTTGCGAAAAAGGCGCGGGCAGATTGATTAAGTATATTTTACTAACAAATACCAATCTGTATATACTGGGTGTAAGGGGAACGCTTCCGAAGCCAGAACGTAGATTATATACAACCTAAATACAAACAGATACCAGTGATCTTTCACTTTATTTCAGCGTCGCGTGGACATGGGGTCGTTAGCCGCACGGCTGTCGGCGAGAGCGCGTGCACTGAACTCGAGAAAAGCGCGGGCGTCAGCTGATATTTTACGAATATTACATTGCATGATAAAGTTGTAAAGAAAAAAAAGTGTCTTTAACTGCAAATAACGGTTTCATTTAACTGTTGTCAACACAGTGTACGCAAACTGCTAAAAAAAATGATTTTTGATGGTATCGTATCAAGAATCACTAGCCTTAATCACCTGTCTCCGTTTTCGAGACCATTTACCTAAACCCTGTACAAAATTCAAAGTCCTGACTGACCAACTGACTGATATATTAACACACAGCTTAAACCGCTGGTCCTAGAGACATGAAATTTGGAGCGTGTGTTCTTTGTGATGAGTTGTGTTCTTTGTGATGAGAGATGAGATCCACTAAGAAAGGGTTTTTCGAAATTCCAACTCTGAGAGTATACTAAATGGGGGTTTAAAGTTTAAAAGTGTAAAAGTTTAAGGGCGAAGTCGCTGGCAGAAGCTATTATATTGATAAATCAGATTTTTTTCTTTGAAATTCCCTCATTTCGTACGGAACCCTAAATGTGCGAGGACCGACACGCACTTGGCAGGTTTTTTACCACGGGACAAGTTTCTACTTTCCACTGGGAGGAGCCAGTTCTAAGTTGCAAAAATATACTCACTTTTGTTTCCTTCTTCAAAATAGATTTAGGAGCCGACTTCGGCGATGACTTCGGCTTATCCTGTAACAGAAAAGAGTATAATGAAAAAAAAAATATATATTTTCAAACAAGCCGACTAAAAAAATTTTTATATTTTCAAAAAACCCGACTGTAAAAAGCAAATAAAACGTTCCAAAAAAGTCACTTTTCAAGCAGTCTGATGCAGTTGGTGGCAGTTATTTTAAATCAGTTATTGATTTCATGCCACCTGATTTGTTTTTTACAGTCGGGTTTTTAGAAAATATTATTATTTTTTATTTTATAAATACAAGCTCAAACACTACACGAATTTTTAAAGTGTAAACTTCTTTAGGCACGTTGGGCATTTTTGAGATGGGAAAAAACAATTGAACTCGCGCGACACCGACACCGCTACGCGATCGGATCATGTAGCAAATTGAAGTGGAAACTTCTATAGACACGTTGGGCATTTTTGTATAAGTTTTCACTTCTGTCGGCACTCCCGGAGAGCCAGTCCTTTTTTTGTAACTTCCCATTGTCCTATGAACTTGAAATTTGGTGATAATGTTTATTATTACATATATTTTACTAAAAAACACCAATATATTGATAAATCAGATTTTATCTTTGATAATTCCCTTATTTGGTACAGAACCTTGAACGTCCGACGGCATACCCGTATGCCGATCCAGATTACGCGGCTTAAACCTCTATTATTAAATAACTAAAGATCTTATATCCTGTGGCATGGTGCACATGCATTCTTAGATAGTTATTACATAGTGTTAGAAAAAAAACGCAACACAAAACGCAACGCAAACGCAGAAACGCAATTTTAAAAAGCCGTTTTGTTGTTTTGATTTCGTAATTTGAAGTTTTGCGTGTGAATAATAGGAAAATATGATATCGGACTCTACAACTCCAACACAACAACTCTATTACTTGTCTATTCATAGTGCAACATGCAAAATTTCATGTAATTTGATACAGTGGTTTCAACAACCACCCACACACACACACACACTATTCCCGACAAATCGTTGATAACAGAATTAGAATAAAATTCAACTCTTGAATTACAAGTATTGTTTACATGTTATTCTAAGGTCTGTTTATTCAACAACCCAAAAAAGTTTACTTTAAGTGCCTCGCTCCAATAGAAACCTCAGCAAGTTGTTTTTTATGAGCCCGGTCGTAAATATGTCAAACTGCGATAAGAGGCGCGGCGGTTGAGGAGTTAAATGTGGGAAGCACAACAACGTACGTACGTACAACACGTACTTGGCCGGATTTTGAAAAAAACCTATAGTTCCATATTCAAATTAGACACAAAGTTAACGTTTGTCAAACCTACAACAACAATTACAATAATATCAAAAAAAAAAACTATTTATTTATTTTCTTTCTTACCTTCAAGCGACTGAGAGACATGTTATCCTCCTTCGAGCTGGTGCGAAGGCGCGTTATTCTCGGCGGCGTAGGGCTTCGCCTACTGAAGCGAGTCGTCCGGGATTCAATCAGGGTCCTATTTTCCAGCTGTTGAGAAAAAAAATTGTGGTAAACGATATTTCCATTTTGCAAATTGGTTTAAAAAAAAAAAAAAATTTTTAGGGTTCCGTACCCGAAGGGTCTCAACGGAGCCCTAATGCTGTCACTCGCGTGTCCGTTTGTCTGTCTGTCAGTCTATCCGTCGTCTGTCACGCAGGTTTTATCAAATTTTCACAGTATATAAGCATCTTGTTAACCCATTGCAAACCTATACAAATAGTCAAAAATACTTTTGGTACGGAACCCAAACATGCGAAGTCCGACACACACTTGACCGGTTTTTTTATTTTCTACACAACAGCACACTCGTTTTCTCAGAAGAAGGGCGATGGTGTATTGTTCCGAATATTATATGTTCAGAGATCATGTTGTGTTTGTTGCCTTGGGATTTATTTTATAAAAAAATAAAATGTTAAGCACTTAAGTTTTCAAGAATTTGTGGCCCAAGCGGGCCACATTATCGTTCATCTTTCATTGATGCATGTGTTTTAAAATGACATAAAATATTAAAGTTGCTATATAAACTAAAGATATACTCCTAAAATTTGTGTAATGTGTTAAAATTGCCTATTAAATAACATCATCATCTGCCCGCGCCTTTTCCCAACTATCTTGGGGTCAGCTTCCAGTCTAACCCTGATGCAGCTGAATACCAGTATTTTACATGGAGCGACTGCCTATCTGACCTCCACAACCCAGTTACTGGGTAATACGATATCCCTTGGTAAGACTGGTTGTCAGACTTTCGGGCGAGCTACCCATTACTCGCCGTCCGCAAACCCGTGCCTACGGTGGCCGAGGAACGGCTTGCGACTCCCGACGCCCCTGGGCGTCTCCTGCGGCGGCTAGCGGCGTGAGGATTGCCTGACGCGTCCCGCCTCCTCCTTCGCCAGCATTGCCTTACCCTGCCATACCCTCTCGCTCCGTACCATGTACATCCTTACCCTGACTTTCAACTCCGGCTCCCTCTTGACCTTGACCTTGGGGTTCATCTTCTTCTGCTTGGAGATAGTCTCTCCGTCCGAATCGTTAACATACACCGGCTCCGTGAGACCGAGGATGCATTCACCTGCGTCCGGCTGAAAGATCAATAAAAAAAAATTGAGAATTGAAGGAATGCACTTATTTTAAACTATTTTGGAAGTAAAAACTTCTTTAGGCACGTTGGGCACTTTTGGGATGGGGTGACTGTCACGCTCAGTGTATGTACAGCACAACTATTTCTTTAATATCTCGCGACAATCATCGCATTTCTGAATACAAACGAATGCTGATTTCCATGTTCCATCAAACATTAAATTTGTCGTGAATTCAGAACTACTTAGTTCACACGGAAATCAAAACAAAATAACAATAAGGTACATAAAAAAATATATATTTTTCGTGTTTTTGTTACCAAACCCTTTCATGTGATACCCATACCATGGGAATACATAGGAAATAACTAGTCCGCCATATTGGATTTAGAATGACGTCACTTAGCATGGTTAGCTAAGGGCCGTGCCTCACTGGGACGCCATGGCAGCGTAGCCGGGTCATGATGCCAAAAAAATTAATGGTTGACTGCGTGACGAAGCGGATGCCAGGTGAGGTACCCACCATAGAGCTGTATCCATTTACTTGGCTGCGCGAACTGGTAGCGAGGCAAGAGCTTAAGGTGGAAACGCCAGTGTAACCCGCGAAATTCAAATTTTCTTTTTCTTACGTTTTTTGCAATTTGCAGGTCAGTGTCAGGTTGTATCTAGGTCGAAATTTGATTCGCGGGTGTAACAAGTATGTATATAAAGGATTATAATAATTAAAATAATCAATACAACTCTTTCAGTCACAATTGACGCCAAATGTAAGTATTTCATAGAAATCATGACATTTGGCATCAATTCTAAGTGAGACAGTTGTATTGATGATTTTAATGATTACAGTTCTGTAAATACGTACTTGCTACGGCTGCGAATCGTATTTTGACCAACACAACCTGATACTGACCTGCAAATTCCAAAAAAACGTAAGAAAATTTGGATTTCGCGGGCTACCCTGGAGCTTTCACCTTAAGTGACGTCATTCTAAATCAAATCCCACACTCTCTGGGAGTGTGGGATTCCACCCGAAAACCAAAAAAGAACCGGCCAAGTGCGAGTTGGACTCGCGTGCAAAGGGTTCCGAATTTAGTTACATGATTGTATTTTGGACAATATGTCTTTTTTTACACTTGCATTATTCCCTTTCATTTGATATGTAGCATGGTACAGTATCAATAACTTTTTTTTTAAGTATCCGATTTACTCCCTAAACGTGACCCCCATATTTCCAATTTAAACTTATTTACGTTACACATCCGTGTTTGGGAATCCAATATTCATGTATACCCAATTTCAAATCAATCAGTCCAGTAGATTCGAAGAAAATTGGCTGTGACCGATGGACAGACACACGAGTTATCATACAAGGGTTCCGTTTTTCGTTCGGACTTTCGGAGTCATTAAAAGCTCGCTATAATAAGAATTTTGGTATGTGTCTGAGTTGATTAATGATAATCATAGGCTTAAATATGCCAAGAGCGTGCCCTCAGCTTTTTCGGATATTTTTTTTTTTTATTATTGTTTAGGTGAGATAGTGGTTAAACGCGTGCCTAACGCGTTTAACCACTATCTCACCTGATGGTAAGCGATGATGTGGTCGAAGATGGAGCACGCTTGCCTAGAAGTAACCTATTCACTCTTGACTTAAAGACTCCCAGGTTGTAGCTATCAGGAAACACAGACTCCGGTAGGGAATTCCACTCCCTAGCTGTACGCACAATGAATGTTTTCTCAAAACGCTGTGTGCGTATGGATGGGATGTCCACCATGAACCGGTGGTACTTCGCCGTACGTCTTGTGGTCCGTTGATGAAACGGGCTTGGCGGCATCAAATTATGCAATTCCGTCGCACACTCTCCAAAATGTAATCGATAGAAAACTGATAGGCTAGCAACTCGGCGTCTATGTTCAAGACTGTAGTTTCGACTCAACGAGCCTATCATTGCCGATGATCCTCTTGGCTCGTTTCTCATTATTTGCTCACCTAGGCACAGTCCGGAAAGGCTCATAATACTGGGCAAGGCAATACGCGCTCAAGGCCAAGCACCGGAAAGATGGGCTGACAGGATAAAGAACGCTGTTGGAGGCAGCATATACCGAGCGGTCCATATTACAGAAGGCCGCAAAACTTGGAGCCGCGTCTTAAGGCGCAGTTATACGACTTTTAATGGTTTTTAACTAAAGATCACGTCTTTCGATTTGTCTTGTTTCTTTGAAAAAAATATATGTTACTCTAGACAATTTCCGTCGTAATTTGATCTGAGAATATTTGAAATTATATTTTTATAACATAGTGTAATTAATTTGTAAAGTTATGTCTAACGCGGATAAAAAATTGATAATCACGCAAAAACTATAAAGCATATTTTTATGAAACCTTCACCATTTTAAAGATCATTTAATTATTTATATTTTAGTATACGTGTTTTAGTATAATACTTATTGTTTTATGTATAATAAATTAATAATGCGTCTAATTTCGGACAGCGCTCCTTGATGGGCGAGTCCTATTACTGGGTGGACGTACGACGCGTCACGTGAGCACACACGCAAGCTAACCACTCAAGGTCATTGGCAGTTAATAGCGCCTTAAGTGGTCGCGATAGTCAGCAGTGAGGGAACGACGAAGAAGAAGATAAGCTTACCGCTCCTCGTGGCATGGACTGCGGCGGCAAGCCAAGCCGCAACCTCGTCCGCTTGTTAGTCTGCCGACACATCTCCAGGAACTCGTAGAAATCGTTCACCTTGTCGACGCACAGCTCACAGATGAGAGGAGGCATTTTGTCGTCTTGGTGTACCTGGAAATAGAAAAAAAAAATGAAAGGATCAGTTTTTGAAGTGAAAATTTATTTAATCACGTTGAGCGATTTTTTGTTAGGGGCAAAAATTATGGGTTCATGTCACCGAAATGCTGGTGATGTGTTGCGCCAGGCTGGCGACGGGCAGAGCAGCCTGTATCCACGTGATTTTCGTAAAAAGGGATGGAAAGTTTTTGCTACACGTATTAATATATAGATTAAATGAAATCACGAACAAGGATAAGGAATATTGGTTCCTTCATAATCTGAAAAAGAAATTAAGTAAATAGCAAAAACTTTATTAGGTAATATTGATAAATCAATCTCAATGATAAATTAATCAGTCTTTTTTTTAACACTAGGAATTACTCCTGTATCGTGGGTGCGTTCACAAACATGTATACTCACATAAACAAGACACCCAGACCCGAACAACTATCTGTAGGTCATACAAATATTTGTTCCATGCAGAAATCGAACCTGCTACATGCAGCGCAGCAGCCGAACGCTCAACCACTGCGCCATCCGTGTCGTCTCTCTCAGTCTGTCTGTCTGTCGTCTGTCACACAGGTTTTATAGTGGACAGATACGATACGCACTTGACCGGTTTTTTTTATATAATCTGCTATCGACTTATCTAACCACAGTGAGACGTGGTTTCAATTGGTTGTACATTTTGAATCTCGATGGGGACCTATGCATGACTCTCAACCTGGCACATCTGCTCATAGCCATTGGACGATTGGTATAATAAGAGGAAATGAACGGAAAAAGTTTTAAAATATTCTATGAATCTTGTGAAAAAGATTCATCATAACCTGCAGATAATAATAACTTAGACAAACATCCTAAATAAAAAGTGACTCAACACTAGTTTAGAACTTTCGCATGGCAATAACGGTCATCTGACAACCCTACATACACAGAGACAAAAATTCTTTATTTTTAAAATGAAGAATGCAGAAGATGCATATTAATCTTAGGATAATCATAAGGCATCCTTATTTTTATCAATGCATCAATTAATAACAAAAAGTGGTGCTAGTGACAAAAGCTCAAAGGAAATCGTTTGTCTTGGTATAAGAATTTGAGGAGGTGGGAAGAAGCTCAATCCATGTGTTTTCCTCCCCATAAAATATGGAGGGAAAAATAATTGTATGCAAAGATGGAAATAATTATGATGGAAGGAATGGATGTTTACATTTATAAAACAGATTAAAACTTGTTGTAGCTAGTGTAATATTTATAGACAACTAGAAACAAAATTTTTAAGGCAAGGCTTAGTTCTAACCTATTTTCTAAGTAGATTAATGGGTTTTAAAATGAAGCATTTTGCAAAATAAATCACTTCTGTATATTTTCTTAACATTCTATTAGTATTTTAATGTAATTTATTCCTGTTTTGATTAGTTTTTATTCAATTTTTATTAACTTTCACTCATTTGTTTGACAACAAACAAAAAATTATCAAACGACGAAATTTTACTGTAAAATATGAATGGGAAAGCCTGAATTAGGTTTCAAATGGCTGATGATGAAATCGCTTTTATAATAAAAAAAGTATTTTTGTTTTAATTACCTCAATTTGTACACATTCGCGAACCTTTTGCTTCAACTCCACTTCGGTGTCATCCACATCAACTACATTTTGAATTATCGGCATTTTGTAGCCAGCACCGGCTCCACACAGGCGACATGCTCTGTATATCTCATAAATCGTCTCCTTGTCCTTTTTAGAATTCAATTGGCGATCCATTTTCGACATAGTAGCATTTCTTTATAGTAAAACAACTATGACGACGATTGCCGCTTTTCCGCCATTAGAAATGATACCACAAACGAAAAATAAGAAAATCACAACTATAAAATCAATTTAAAAAAAAGACAATAGATAAAAATCGACTAAACAGTCTTAGAGTCTGTCAAGCGTGTCATGTCTCATGAAAAAGACGGCAAATTCAAAAATCTTACAGGTAGCCATTTCATAAAATTATTTCTGTTCATATAATTAATAATGCATTGCGAACAAAACCTTATTCTTACTAGTTTCCAACTGAGTTATTTTTGGGTGCCGCCACCGGCTGCAGAGGCACTCCCAGTCTTTGGGCACTGCCTAATAAATTATGCTTATGAATATAAATAATCGATACTTCATTGACAATACCATTAGACAGAAGAGGTTATTTTTACCCGACTGCCACAGAAGGAGAGTAACGTTCTTCGAGAGTATGTTTGTATGTATATATGTGTGTATGTTTGTATGTCTTTTTCTTTGGCACGCGTTGTAGCCTCAAAACGGCTAACTCCGCTGCCACGACACCTCACGGCTCGACGGACAGAATTCCGGCAGGATCTCACGGCGACATGGAGAGAGCGACTGTCGCAACCCAGCGCTGGGCACGGCACAATCGGGGCTCTTTGAGAAGTGGCTGGAGAGCCGCCACGGCGTCCTTACCTTTCGCCTGACGCAGATCCTCACCAGACACGGCTGTTTCAGAATGTTCCTGGGTCGGATAAGGTGGGAGAAAACGCCCAGGTGTCACCACTATGCGGATCGCCCAGAGGACATGGTAGAGCATACGGCGGAGTTCTGCCCTGCTTGCGCGGAGCAAGAGGACACAGCAGTGTCCTCGTGGAGGCGATCGGTGGCAGCGACCTCTCGCGCCCTGCCCTGGGGCCATGGTACGGAACGAGAGGGAATGGGAGTTAGTTGACTCTGTCTGCGAAGTAGTACTGCTCGCGAAGGAGGAGGTGGAACGGGTGAGGGAGACTCAACAGAGCCGCCCTCGCGCCCCTAGCAGCAGCCGCCGCAAGAGACGCCACGGGCGTCGAGGGTCGTAAGCCGATCTCCGGCCACCGTAGGCGCGGCCCTGCGGACGTTGATTACTGGTTAGCTCGATGTCCGATAAGGACCAGGCCCAAGAATCGACAGCACGTAGTGTTCCACGCACGCCTTAAAGAGTTGTCAGCAATACCTGATGGGGCCGTCAGGGTCGATGCCTGTCTGGGGTCGCGGTTGTGGCGTAGATTTTGTAAACTTATCTATTTGTGAATTATATTATTATGTTACATACATAGAAGTAATAAAATAATATTATTATATATGAAATAATTTATAAATCTGTATAAGCGTACGGACAAGCGAACCACGTTTGTTATTAGTTACCGGACGGGTCGGCCGCCCGGGCGCTCCATTGTTTACCGGCGAAGTGGGGCTCGCTTCCTTGAGCAGAGCGCACGCTGGCCGGCCGGCCGACTACTTTTACTCTTTACTGCTGTGTACTATTGTTGAAGTATCCTATCTTCACTCTGTGCTTTCCATCTATATCAGTGTACTCCTTCTTCATATTTCGAGCTCTTGACTCTCGATAGTGTTGTGGACTTATTTTCTACCTTGTTATTAACTTTGGACCTCACTTTAAGTGTAACAACTCTTTTTATTTATCTTCGCACGCACTACCCGAGATTACGAAACATAGCTACTTTCGCCAAAAATTCGAAATAGAGTTCCCGCGGCACTCAGGCAACTGAAGGAACAGGGGTGGGTTTTAGCCAGTAAAACTATGACATGCCCTCCCACTCCACTCCACCCAGAGCGGGAGAAGTAATTGGACGATTTCCCACCCTCACAAAAAAAGGGTACTTGCCGTTGACCTAGAATCTCGAAATTTCGCATTTCATTTCGCCTGCATCGTCTGTCATAATATTATCTTTTACAATGAACTTGGTGATGGTCTTTAGGGTCGGGGGTAAATACCCGAAGTCAGTACCTTCAACACATCACATTTTACAACATAATTATATAGAAATCTTGAAAAAATTGGTTTATTCAAGTAAAAAAAAAAGTAATAAAATAAGTGAGTATGTAGAATTTTTTGTATTTATCCGAAGATATTTCAAAATACTTCAGAGGATGCGAGAGAGCAGATCATTTTATTTCTGCGAAGCTTTTGATGAGCGATTTTCTCTTGTGCGTCCAGTTTTGATCAACGCCCTTCTTCAACCAATATAGTTTAATCGAAATTATATTCTCTTTGGTTTAATCAACATGTAATACATTATAATTTTTAAATCAAGCCATGATAAATTTTGTACCAATGCCCTCGACACACAGAAATTATTCGTTTAATTAACTTATTACTAAAATCGTTTTTGGAATTATCTAATTTATCTACTTAGTTTTAATAAGTAAGTGACAAATACAAAAAGTAATATTTTAGCCATTTCCATGATTATGTATTTGAAAAGCACCATAAACTTACAACAATAGATTTGAGCACAGTATAATCAAGATAACTTCTTGGACTAGAACCCTTACATTGGCGCCCCATCACTTGTCGAAAGAAACCAAGGTCTTTCAATGGTTTGAAAACCTTCATATTATTATGTGAGACCGACTTGCCTACGACCGATTCAACTTTTCATCATGTGGCACCACTCTATGGGCATCACAATTTGTACCATAGATGAAAACCATAAACGTTCAAACTTCTATAGTTCTATATTATCTGTGGCTAGTTTGTCAATGTGCAGTGGTTTTGAATGGTGTTTATTCGCTGAATTTTGCAAAAAAAGTGCTAAACTAACCGTGTTTCTGTATTATTTCATTAAGAAAGTGTCGGCGTGTGCCGATTCTACGTATTTCAGTGTATTTTGTCTTGTAAGTATTGCGTTTTTTACCTGAAAACTACGTCTGTTTGTATAAACCTACCGATTTGAACGATGTAACCGCCTTTCGATTTGCACACATTTTTCTTGCCATGACCGCCTATTTCACTTTCTTTTTAATGATCTTGTTGATATTCCAAATAATATTTGCCTTCTACAGATATCTGCGTGATGAAAAATATTTTTATAACCTTACAACTTGAGTAGAAGCACTTTTTACGATTTAAAATTTTCGTTTGACCTCCACTGCGCTGAATTTGGTCGCCTAATATGTCATATTTTGGAATGTCTGAATAAATTCTTGTATTGTTTATCGCAATTTTTTTCAAAATTTAATACATACAAACAATTTGGTTACTAATTGCAGTGAAATTAGCTTAATAAATCTGAAGTGTGTGAAAATTTAAATAGTTTAATTTTATTCAATCAAAATGAATAGCTTCAAAAATAAGGTTATAATATAAATCTTCAACTTTGCCAAATATTGTATTTAGCCTTGGTTTTGTTTTCGCGATAAAAATGCTGTTTTTTTTTTGCCAATTCTGTCCCACTCCTGGGCAAAGCATTCCCTCCCTCCTATATATATTTGACTATGTAATTTTGTCCTAAACAATACCAAAGAGAATTTAGACCAAAACTGAAGCAGCCTAGCATTAAAAAAGGTTGTAATCAGACCATGCAGGTTCATTACAGATGTTGGAGATCTAATCCTTTATACTAGTATGCAGTGGTCCAGCTGTATACTGCAAAAGGCTGAGTTGTTATAGTATGGTACCCAAAATTTAACCTAATTTTCCTAGACTTACGGTAACCCTCATTTTCTCATCTTTTGCACTATCTGCCAGTCTCTCTTTATCACTTTTGCAAACCAGGTTGTCACCACTTTGCTTCACATTAAACGTCTTAAAAACAGCTTTATGGGGTTTTCTAAAGATTTCAAGATTAGTTTATGGTTTCTTAAGGTGAAAGCGTCAGGGTAGCCCACGAAATTAAAATTTTCTAACGATTTTTGCAATTTGCAGGTCAGTGTCAGGTATGTTGGTCAAAATGTGATTTGTGGCCGCAGCAAGTAGGTATTTACAGAACTTTTATCATTAAAATCATCAATACAACTCTCTTAGTTAGAATTGATGCCAAATGTCATGATTTCATGAAATACTGCTTTTGGCATCAATTCTAACTGAAAGAGTTGTATTGATGATTTTAATGATTATAATTCTATAAATGAATACATTGCTATGGCCGCAAATCATATTTTGACCAAGATACATCCTGACACTGACCTGCAAATTGTAAAAAAACTTAAGAAAAGGTCATTGGGCATTTTTGAGCCAGTACCTCGAAGTCCGCGTCCATGATTGAAATGTGGTTTATTTTGAAGGTTTTTGGTTAACATTTCATTCTCCTGCCCTTATCCCAATTTATTTGGGGTCGGCGCAACATGTCTTTTTCTTCCATACTCCTCTATTAGTCGTCATCTCTTTTGGGTTAACATTTATAATCAATAAATCAAATTTATTTCAGACTTTAAGTCCTTATTTAAAAATTAGAATTTTACTTACACACACATGCATACACATAACAAAAAGATACACACAAAAGGAAACACACATACACACTTAAAAGATCTCTCATTTCAGGGTATGTGAAATGTTAACCCAAAACCTAACCCTAAACATTCTTGTACCTTTTTAGGAAGATCTTTGTGCGTTTTTGTAAGCATTTTAAATATTTAGAAGGATATGGATACTCGAAAATTCGTTTTATTATATTAATTCTTATTTTGCTAAAAAAAAAACTGAAAAAATGCGAAACTGGGTGTAATTTCCCGCAAACCGCCATTGATGCGGGAGGATCGTCCGACCAGACGGGTGTTGTGTCTGGTCCGGGCAATTCCCCAATGTTGTATATGTTCAAATCACCGGCCTCATTGTGGCCTCATAGATGTCGCTACACTCGTGTAGAAGCTTATGGCAAGCAATAACAGCCACACAAGTTGAACTTTAAAGTTTAACATCACTTGCCGAAGTTGATCTGTGGATGACTATCCATTACATACCGTAAAACGTGGTGAATAAGGATGCAGGGGTGAATCGAGACAAAACTTTAAAAGGTTTTTTAACGCTGAAATAATATTGTTTATTGTCAACAAGGACTTGATTATTTTAACTGAATTATGGGAACACCCAAATACTCCGAAATAATTTATTCCGAATTTCGATGTTCCGATTTTCAAAAGTTCGAATTTCATAATACCTAACAATTATAATGTCTATTATTTGAAAGTCGTAAATGCGATTTGTTAGTTTTCCGATTTTCATACGTTCGAAGAATCAAATGCTCGAAGGGTTCTCGGTCCAAAAACCGACTTTCAATACTTCGAATAAACTAAAAGTCAACATGTTGTGCTACAAAATTAAGTGACAGAAACGATTTGCTGCAAAACCGACTTCACGCAGTCTGGTCTGCCATACCCTAGAGTGTAATTTAAGCCCGCATAGGCACGGCGGGGTGGGGCGGCCCGCGAGCTGAGGAGCAGGTGGTTTGAAGGCCCGCCGCCGCGGCTGAGCCGAAGCTGCGGTGGTGAGTGTTAAAACCATCTGCGACGAGAAGCTCGCGTGGGGTCGCCAAAACTCCGCATCGTCGGAGCCGTGACAGAAACAATGCTTGCTGCATGTTGCATGCCTGCTTGCTTGCTGCTTGCCTGCTTGCATGCTGCATGCCTGCTTCCATGTTGCATGCCTGCTTGCATGTTGCATGCTTGCTTGTATGCCTGCTTGCACGCTGTTGCCTGCTTGCATGCTGCATGCTTGCGTGCATGCTGCAAATCCCCTGTATTATTGATGAATCACTTCGGTTTGGTTTGGTTAGAACTGTGGCTATTAAAGTCCTCATACTAACAAGCGAGCAATTACGTGTTTAATTGTCTTGCTATTACGTTTAACTAGGCGTTTTTATTTCAGAATTGTATTAATCGGTATTTTAATAATCGGGTTTCGTATTTTTGATGTTTCGAATTATCATTAAGTCGGATTTTTAACCGACTTCGAAAAAGGAGGAGGTTATCAATTCGGATGTTTGTATTTTTTTTTTTTTTTTTTTTTTTTTTTTTATGTATGTTCGGGGATAACTCCGTCATATATAGACGGATTTGCAAAATTCTTTTTTTGTTTGAAAGGGGTTTATTCCGAAATGGTCCCATTTAAATTTCACAAAGATCTGATGATGGGTTTCGGAGACAGACAACGGAACTCTTCAAAAATTGACAGCAAATCAACCGCGATTGCTGCTATCGTATGTTTATGAATTGTTAATACAGTTTAATGGGGAACCACAACTAAAAAGTGAAAAATAAAAAACTTTTTTACAAAAAAATAGAACCGACTTCCAAAAAAAGTGCAAAATAACTTTAATTTCGGAAGTCGGTGTCAAAAAACGAAGACACAAAACAAGAACACCGACTTCCGAAATTAAAGTTATTTTGCACTTTTTTTGGAAGTCGGTTCTATTTTTTTGTAAAAAAGTTTTTTTTATTATTCGATCTATAGAAACTCGGTATTTTGAAAATAGTAATTATAAACGTTAGGAATATTGAAATTTAGGAATTATAAAAATAGGAGTAATGATAAGTCGGAGTTGTTATATTCGGAATTTTGAACCATTCGGAATTATGAAAATCAGTATTTTGAAATTCGTATTTGTGACTGACGGAATAAAGTTTTTCGTATTTATGTAGTGTACCCCTGAATTATAACCTAAAATTTAGTGTCCATGTTGGCGACAAACAAAATTATTTCAACATTAAATTCCCTTTTAAAGTTTCGTCCCGATTTTTTTTGTGGGTTGGGAAATCATCCAATGACATCTCCCGCTATGAGTGGAGCGGGAGGGCGTGTCAAACTCTTACTGACTAAAACCCACCCCTGTTCCTTCCCTGCCCTGAGTGCCCAGGGGCGCGGTAACTCTGTTTCGAATTTATCCTCAACCCCTGGGCAGATCCCGATTCACCCCTACATCCTTATTCACCACGTTTTACCGGTATCTATCTGGGAATTTGGTTTCTGCACTTTCTATGGTGGACCATTGTAATTGGGCCATAGCAACCTTTATTCCAACCAGCCCACCTCTCCCTAGAAGCAGATTAGGCTTCCCAGTTCGTTCAGGGCGTCTATGAGGGAATGGTCGTTATTTGGTGATCCTAAATCATGTATGAGCATATGGGCGACGTCAGTGAAATCGTGGAGCATGTGCGAAACCATTTCCTCGGTCTCTATGCATGCTCTGCACAGGAGATGAGGAGATAATCCATTACACCTGTTGTGTGAAAGTGTTTGTTCAGTGAGCAGTGTCTGGTGATGGTCCCCACCACCAGACGCAGACTGCTTCTGTCCAGTCGCAGAAGTCTTCTAGTCAGAGCAACACTTGCTGAAGTTATCTGTAGATGAGTGGCTATACGTTACATACCGAGACTTCTCCGTACCTTGGAAAGCATGTTAAGCTATCGATCCCTCCTGTATCAGATAAGGCGGAAGGAAACGCCCGGGTGTTAACACTGCGCGGATCGCCCAGAGGACACGAGCATACGGTGGAGGTCTGCCCCGCTTGAGCACCGCCGTGTCCTCGTGGATGCGATAGGTGGCGGCGACCACTCGCGCCCGGCCCTGGTTCAGGCCATGGTACGGAGCGAGAGGGAATGTGAATGTGTGTGCAGTCTCCTCCTTTTGCGAATCAGTAATGCTCGCGAAGGCGGAGGCGGGACGCGTGAGGGAAGCTCAACGGAGTGCCCCTCACGGCGGGCCGCTACCACCGCAGGAGTGGCACTGGGAGTAGGACGTCGCGAGACGATCTCCGGCCACCGTAGACCCGGGCCTGCGGACGGCGAGCAGTAGGTAGCTCGCCGTCCGATCAGCACCAGGCCTGTGGGTACTTAACATGAGTTACCGCTGGGCACTCAGGCAAGGAAGGAACAGGGGTGGGTTTTAGTCAGTAAGAGTCTGACACGCTCTCCCGCTCCACACTAGAGCAGTAGATGTCATTGGATGATATCCCACCCCCACAAAAAAAAAGCTATCGATCCCAGCTCTCATTTGTATGTTTTTGGCAGTTGTTATCCTGCTAAGGGCTATTGTTTGATTCTGTTGCGCTCGACTATCCACTATCTCACTTGTTGGTAGGCAATGATGGTGCATGCTTCCCTAGAAGAAACTTGGTTCATAGCCAGATAGGCAGTTGCTTCATGTAAAGTACTGGTTCAGCTGTATCCTGAAAAACTGGAAGTCGAGCTACACACGTCATCTGACGACACGGTTGGCGCAGTGGTTGAGCGTTCGGCTGCTGCGCTGCGTGTCGCGGTTTGTTCCGTGCAAAGATTGAACCCGCGACTCGCGGGTTCAATCTTTGCACGGAACAAATATTTGTATGGTCTACAGATAGTTGTCCCGGGTCTGGGTGTCTGGTTTATGTGAGATTAAATGTTTGTGCACGCACCCACGATAGAGGAGTAATTCGTAGTGAGGGGCAGATTAAAAAAAAAACTTTTCGTAACCAGAACAGTTGCTTGAGACAAATTACTTTTCTGTTAGCGTTCACGCTGACGCTTAGTACAAAATGTATGGCAATAATAATAATAATAATCACTTTTTGAACGTCAAAGTTCTACATAAAGACAGTCCCCCAAAAAACACCCGCCCGTCACCACTTCCTAGTGTTTTAGCTGTGAAGAAGAAGTGGCCAACAAACTCCCCAGCAACACATCTGTCTGTTAAGTTTTAAGAACTTGAATCTATATAATTTTATGCAACAATCTTAACATTATGTAAAACAGAAAAATAAATATATGTCGTCTAAAATATAATCATAAAATTAAATAATCCGCCACTTGCCAGCTAGCACACTCAATCATGCCATTAAAAACAAACTCTAGCATAAACACTAAACGAAATTAAAGAAGCCTCCATACATAACTGGTGTGCCTGCTTACAAGAACAAAGATAGAAACTATCAAAGGGCTGTGATTCGAAGCCACAAGTGATGAACTAGGGCCATCACACTAAAATTGGTAGACAATTATTATATGAACTCATATAATCTGTCATAACCATAAGCTAAATTTGGAGAAAGAACATCAAGTGTAACATTGTCTTGCGTTCAACACAGCGACCAACTATTATTATCTTCTAAGTAGTCGTTGATGGAATAGTATGCCTTCGAACAGAGACTAGATTTAACTTTAGTTTTAAATGCACACGTGAAAGTTCTCTCCGCAAGTAATGTCATTGCCAATGACATTACTTGCGCAGAGCTCAGCGCGTAGCTCGTCAACGATCACCGCGGCGAGCAAGCTGACCACCAGCACCGTCGGCGCTGACAGCTATGCGTAATTCTGAAACGGTCCTAGGGCAATCATACATATTGGGCCGTCAGCGCCGACGGTCAGCGTGAGACGAAAACCAGCCTTAGGCCTGAAATAGAAGGAGACGCCCTGGGCGTCGGGGGTCACGGGTCGCGGGACGATCTCTGGCCACCGTAGGCCCCTGCGGACGGCGAGTAATGGGTAGCTCGCCGTCCGATCAGCACACCAGGCCCAAGAGTTGACGGCGCGTAGTGTTTCACGCGCGCCTCAAAGAGTTTTCAGCAACTAATGACGGGGACCGTCATAGCATATGCATGCATGCCAAGGGGTCGCGGATAAATTCGAAACAGAGTTACTGCGCCCGGGCACTCAGGCAAGGAAGGAACAGGGGTGGGTTTTAGTCAGTAAAAGTCTGACACGCCCTCCCGCTCCACTCAGAGCGGGAGAAGTCATTGGCTGATTACCCAGCCTATAAAAAAATGATAACACTAAATTGGGATTTGAATAGACATAAATAGTGCACACCATCCTTTAAAAGGTCTGAAATAGAGATTCCCAAACGTAGTTTCATTTTAAAACCACATACTTTCCAAAATTCTATCATGAACACGATGCCTTGGTAAGACTGGTGTCAGATTTTATGCAAGGACGGTCACCCATCCAAAGAGCGACCTCGGCAAGTGTTGCTT
The DNA here is from genome assembly GCA_951329385.1 of Polia nebulosa. Classification (NCBI taxonomy): domain Eukaryota; kingdom Metazoa; phylum Arthropoda; class Insecta; order Lepidoptera; family Noctuidae; genus Polia; species Polia nebulosa. The sequence goes on from OX589608.1 coordinate 8,257,166, forward strand.
AACCTTCAAGATCGACTCTTGCTGCTGTAATTACGTAACCACGAGCTCCTAGCACAGAACTGCAATATACAAAATACTTAACGGATTGGAATTTCGGAAGCGGCCCTGAAACATTCGCCATTGTTTTATATTATAATTATTATTTGAAAGCGGCGCACGGTTGGCGTAGTTAGTGGTTGAGCGTTCGGTGGTTCGGTTGCTGCGCTGCGTGTCGCAGGTTCGATCCCTGCACGCAACAAATATTTGTATGGCCTAAAGATAGCGGGTCTGTGTGTCTTGTGTATGTGAGTTTAAATGTTTGTGAACGCACCCAGAATACAGGAGTAATTCCTAGTGTGGGACAACGTTTTTTTTTAAAAATAGAAAAAAAAAAAAAGAAAAAGCTAATAAAATTATCTTTCAAAGGATCTAAAAAACACTCGTTTCTAGAAACGTGTTTTTTTTTTGTTTTCTTTTTTTATACCACAATCCATAGATAATTGAATAGAAATGGTAAAAAGTTGTTTTGAACAACGCGCGTTGATTCCAGTTTATTGCTCGCGAGTGTAGATGAGATTGACTCTGAATTCAGCAATCATCTTCATTTTTTTTTTTAATTTTGTTTTCGCACGGTTTGTGGATTTAGCGAAAGTGTCAAAGTTAAGAAAGTATTTAGTTTGCAGAATACTGTCACTTTTTAACCGACTTCAAAAAGAAGGAGGTTATCAATTCGGATGTTTGTGTATATATTTTTAAGCCATTGCATAGCTTCTATCGCGGGCCTTGAGCGTGGAGACCGAATCCAGAAATTCCGTAACGAAAATAACCTAACAACCCCCACTCCGACCGGCACAGATGATGATGATGATGACGATGATGATGATGACGATGACGATGACGATGATGATGATGATGATATTTATCTTGTTACGCCAAAGAAGTGTAACTTCGTGTAAAAAGTGTAACTTGAATTAATATCAAAGAAAAAAAAAACAAAGGGAAAAAAATACTGCATATAAATAAATAATTATAATTGCATAAGTTGATAAAAAATGCTATGCAATAGCTTTACCGCGGCAGTCTCCGAGTGCCACACGTCTTTTTTTTATGTATGTTCGGGCATTACTCCGTCACCTAATGACGGATTTGCAAATTTCTTTTTTTTTTTCGAAAGGGGTTTGTTCCGAAATGGTCCCATTTCATATAGATCTGATGATGGGTTTTGGAGACAACAACGAAACTCTTCAAAAATTTACAGCAAATCAATCGCGATTGCTGCTTTCGTATGTCTATGAATTGTAAACACAGTTTAATGGTGAACCATAACTAAAAAGTGAAAAATAAAAAACTTTTTTACAAAAAAATGGAACCGACTTCCACAAAAAGTACAAAATTACTTTAATTTCGGAAGTCGGTGTCAAAAAACGAAGATACAAAACCAGGAACACCGACTTCCGAAATTAAAGTTATTTTTTACTTTTTTTGGAAGTCGGTTCTATTTTTTTCTAAAAAAGTTTTTATTTGCAATAAAATGCAGATAACACATTCTAATGTTTTTGCAGTATTTGGCACCAAATGAGTAGAGTCAAGCTTCGCTGAGGTAGTCAATACTACAATAAAATTCTCAGCTTTATTTTACCGTCATCGCGCCTGTTTCAATGATTCCACATATTGCCCAGTTGCGTAGACACTTGAGACACAAAACTACGCCAATTTTACATCACAATATCTACTAGGAGTCAAATTAAAACTTCACTCAAAAAATTCCGCCAAAAACTACATGTTTACAGAACGTTAATACTTTGTTTACAAATTTAAATAAAATAGAAAGTGTGTCGCCTGTTGTTGCAAATTACATAAGTAGTTTTATATTTTGTTTATTAATTTACGAGGATGAAACTATACATATGCGAGTACAATGTAAAAATGCTATTTCTATTAAATGTACTTAACTATAAAAAAAATTAAACCTAAAAAAAAAACTTTTTTACAAAAAAACCAACCGACTTCCAAAAAAGAAAATACACTAAATATTAAAAAATAACTTTGATTTCGGAAGTCGGTGTTTGCATTTTATTTCTTCGATTTTTTGACACAGACTTCCGAATTAATTAAAGTTATTTTTTTTAATTTTTAGTGTATTTTCTTTTTTGGAAGTCGGTTGTTTTTTTTTTTGTAAAAATGTTTTTTTTATTTTTAACTCTTTAGTTGTTATACCCCAGAACTAAAAACCCAAATAAAAAAGAACGTGGAATTTAAACATACTCGTAATTGGAGAAAACCAAAACGTCATCGAGGTATACGTATTTTTCGTTTTTGTTCAGTTTTTCAAAAAGCGCCGAAGCAGTTTCGATAAAAAAAAATTATGGGTCTACCTCGGGAGTATATTCTTTCAGATAAAAAAAATAGTTGAAAATCGGTCCACAACTGACGGAGAAATAGGTAGACATACATACAGTCGAATATAGAACCTCTTCCTATTTCGAAGTCGGTTAAAAAAAATATGGCGTCGAAAAACTCCTCATCGCTGTCGACTGGTAATGCGACTAAAAACTGGCGGCATTGCCAGTTGCCACGTTTGTATGGAAATCTTTTCCTCTGACCGAGATAAAAAGCCAGCCCTTGGTCACGCGAACTGTAGGCGTTAAATTTCTTACTACTCACAGGCGTGCCCAAATTATTTTGTGGCGTGCCATAATTATTAGCACGCGTGCCATAGGTTCGCCACCATATTTAAAAACAAAAAGAACCTTGAACTACATTTAAACAATGTTTGTAAACATAGATTGTATAATCAACATACAGCTTTCTTTGTACCTAGGTTAAATTCTGAGAAACGATGACGCAATATTTACAAAACATTGCGAAACACTGAAACGAATTTAGAACTCGGTTCCGCTATTTTAAAAAGTAATCCATAATCTATGCTTTTATCATTTATCAATAAAAAGAGGTTTTAATTATTTCATATGAAACTAATCTTTTTGCCTCATATTTTTTATCATTTTGCACACCTCCCTTTCATATTATGTTGCGTAACATTTCGTTATAAGGAAAACTGGTTAGTATAAATGACGTGTGTGCCACGTTTTGTGTTCAGTCCAACCGAGTCGCTCTGTGACGCTGGTTGTTTTTACAAGAAAAGGAGTTGTATGAGGTTGAAATTATACGACACTATATATTTCGACGTACACAACACACTTATTTAAAAATATTTTACAAAAATATAGTTGCAAAAAAAAAGTTTTATAAAAAATAAGGTTGAAAAAAAAGTTAACAAAAATTGTTGTTGCAAAAAAAAAAGTTTTAAAAAATATTGTTGAAAAAAAAAGTTACGTTTAATATATTTATCAAGTTCTAATATTTATTTTCTCTGCAAGTAAGTCATTTTCTTCACACTTTATAGTATATTTTATCATCTATAATTATTAATTACATATTTATCATAATTATTATTTTTTAAGAGACTTGTTTATAAAAAAATAACCATGTTATAAGTTTAAACACTGATTATCAGGTTCTTAATTCAAAATTGAATCTGGAGAATTTGAATTTAGAATCCGCTGATCAATATTTAAACTAAGCACATAGGGTTAGCAAGTTTTATAAAACATAAGGCTGTGTATATATAAAATTTACACAGACAAAATGGTCTCATCTTTGGATGAAAAGTTTTGTTACCAAAAACTCCTTTGTTCAACAGTAGGTCAACATAGAGTTTATTCAACTTTATTTGACTAGCTTTGAACAGGAATAATTATCCAGAATTTATGGCCTTTTGTCTCCATACAAAGGGGTCAATCCTGTATCTATTAGAAAAACCTTTATACCTTGATCAGTAAAGGGATTTTTTTAAAGTACTCTTCCCACTATAAATTATAGCATATATGATATTCAAGGGGTCTACTCCGAAGTGTTTTTACGAAGTATCAACAGAATGTTCAGACATATTTGTGTGAAGTGTTTAAGGCCCTTCTCGCGGTCCAGTGGCGCCCTCATTGAATAAAAAATCGTAGCATAGCACAGAAAATAAATATTAAAAAATCCAATTTGACGTTTGTTACAAAGAGGATAAAGAATTTTTACGTTGTTAAAACAGGTCTCAAAATGTTTCGTATCCAAAGTAGTAAGCAAAAGTGCCAAAAACGGCCGTTTCTTCTTTTTTCTTTATCCTCTTTGTAACAAACGTCAAGTTGGATTTTTTAATATTTATTTTCTGTGCTATGCTACGATTTTTTATTTAATGAGGGCGCCACTGGACCGCGAGAAGGGCCTTAAGTGAATGTGCCATACCTAAAATTGTAGCGAAATGGCATTACGTCATGTTTTTTGGTGGAAGAAGCTTTCGGAGAAGAGCTACAATTTTAGGTCTATCACATTCACTTTAACACTTCACACAAATATGTTCAAACATTCGGCCGATACTTCGTAAAAACACTTCGGAGTAGACCCCTTGATTTCTGATGTATAAGCTATATTATTGTAAAGTTGCATCGAAATCCGTTCAGTAGTTTTTGCGTGAAAGAGTAACAAATTTACATACGTCGTCACAAACTTTCACGTTTATAATACATATTAGGTGGTTCTAATAGGATAGTATTATTATCTTTTGATAAAAAATTTTGGTACTAAAACTCCTTCGTTCAACAGTAGGTCAACATAGAGTTCATTCAACTTTGTTTGACAAGCTTTGAACAAGAATTTCCAGAATTTAAGGCTATTTTAAAATTTAATTAGTGTCTACTAGTGACCCGCCTCAGCTTCGCACGGGTACAAAATGTATACCTAAACCTTCCTCATGAATCACTCTGTCTGTTGGTGAAAACCCATGAAACACATGTTACATGTTTAGTAGTTTTTGAGTTTATCGCGAAAATACAGACAGACAGATGCGGCGGAGGACTTTTATAGGGTTCCGTACCCGAAGCGTCCAAACGGAGTCCTATTGTTGTCACTCACGTGTCCGTCTGTCTGTCTGTCCGTCCGTCCGTCCGTCGTCTGTCACAAAATTTTGTTACGAAGAATTTTTTAACTTCCCATTGACCTTGAACTTGAAATTTGGTGATAATGTTTACTTACAAATAGGGTTCCGTACCAATATATGGTACGGAACCCTTAATGTGCGAAATCCGACACGCACTTTGCTAGTTTTTATAATAATTGTAGTGATTAATTTTTTCATAATGTGCCATGAGTTATAAACCCTCTAAAGAGGTCCTCATTAAAGAGTCTACAATATTATGTAGGTCATAATAAGATCGATCGATGTGGCATCGAGGTTACGTCATCATATGAAAGTATAAAGAGTACATACATGCCTCGCCTTAGCTACGTCATAGGTCTAAGTTTTAGCAATAGGGTAGATGCCTACATCTAATGGTTTCCCACCCCGAAAACACCTGATGATTTCCCACCGCAAAAATATAAAATTTATAGGATTAAACAATATAATTGGTCTGTCAGTTATATTATCAAAATCTGGACGCGTGTTCTTTCTGTTGTTACGTAAAAAAAATGAAGATGATACATTGCATTGAAATTCGCGTGACGTCACGCCTTGATACACTTTTTACCTTGAAGTGACATAACAAGTTCCCACTTCTAAACTTTGATGCGTTTTATCTTTTTTATTGTTTTGGTATAACAAAAAAATATGTTTCCAATATATTTTTTAGTTTGCTACGTCATAAGTCTAAGTTTTAGGCTATTAGTTTAGTGCCAACTCCCAAATAAGGGCCACATTTATAACAAAAAACCGACCAAGTGCGAGTCGGACTCGCGCACGAATGGTTCCGTACCATTAGACTATAAAAACGGCAAAAAACATGTTTGTTGTATGGGAGGCCCCCTTAAATATTCATTTTATTCTATATTTTAGTATTTGTTGTTATAGCGGCAACAAAAATACATCATCTGTGAAAATTTCAACTTTCTACAATCACGGTTCATGAGATACAGCCTGATGACAGACGGACAAACAGACAGATGGACGGACAGCGGAGTCTTAGTAATAGGGTCCCGTTTTTACTCTTTGGGTACAGAACCCTTTTTTTTAAATGAAGATTGCATTGAAATTAATACATTGCATTGAAATTTCACGTGACGTCACGTTTGATACACTTTTTACCTTGAAGTGACGTAACAAGCAACCACTCCTAAGCCTTGATGCGTTTTATCTTTGTAATTTTTTATTGATTGGTAAAACAAATAATATGTATACAATGTTTTTAGTTAGCTACGTCATAGGTCTAAGTTTTAGGCTATTAATTTGTGCCAACTGCCAAATATGGGCCACATTTATAAAAAAAAGCATGTGATAACCTTGAACACTGATAAGCGGGTTCTTAAGGCGCTATTAGCTGCCAACGACCTTGAGTGATTAGCTTGCGTATTCTACGCTGAGCTCACGTAACGCGTCGTATGTCCACCCAGTAATAGGACTCGCCCATCAAGGAGCGCCGTCCGAAATTAGACGCATTATTAATTTATTATACACTAGCGACCCGCCCCAGCTTCGCTCGGGTACAAATTATACATATAAACCTTCCTCTTCAATCACTCAATCTATTAAAAAAAACCGCATCAAAATCCGTTGCGTAGTTTTAAAGATTTAAGCATACATAGGGATATAGGGACAGAGAAAGCGACTTTGTTTTATACTATGTTATACATAAAACAACAGGTATTATACTAAAACACTGAAACTAAATTATAAATAATTAAATGATCTTTAAAATGGTTAAGATTTCATAAAAATACGCTTTATAGTTTTTGCGTGATTCTCAATTTTTTATCCACGTTAGACATAACTTTACAAATTAATTACACAATGTTCTAAAAATATAATTTCAAATATTCTGAGATCAAATTACGACGGAAATAGTCTAGAGTAACATATATTTTTTTCAAAGAAATAAAACTAGTCGTTAAGACGTGATGATCAATTAAAAACCATAAAAAGTCCTATAACTGCGCCTTAATTTGAAATTTTCTATGGAGAATATTTATTTTGAATCCGCTAATTTTATGAATAAAGCTGTATAGCTAAGTACGGCTGCATAATATCATTTTAATCCCGAGTCGGGCTACTAACGATATTAGCTTAAAGCTGGGTCCAGATTATGTTCTTTTTAACCGACTTCAAAAAAGAGGAGGTTCTCAATTCGTCTGTATGTTTTTTTTTTTTTGTATGTTTGTTACGCGATATCTCCGCCATTTGTGAATCGATTTTGATGATTCTTTTTTGTTTGGTAGGTCATACTTCAGAGGTGGTCCCATATAAATTTTATCGAAATCGTTTCAGCACTTTAAAACAAAGTCAACATAAACAAAAAATATGTACACACAGATGACGTTTTGGTTTTCTCCAAATGTTCAAATTCGATGTTATTGGGGTTATCCATTCGGACATAACTTTAATATTTAGTTTTACTTCTGGGGTACAACAACTAAAAAGTGAAAAATAAAAAACTTTTTTACAAAAAATACAACCGACTTCTAAAAATTACAAAATAACTTTATTTTCGGAAGTCGGTGTGAAATAACGTAGAAACTAAATATAAACACCGACTTCCGAAAATAAAGTTATTTTGTAATTTTTAGAAGTCGGTATTTTTTGTAAAAAAGTTTTTTGTCCATACCGTTCCTCCGTATCATATCAAATCCCTTCAGCCATTTTTGCGTGATTGAAACACAAACATACAAACTTTCGCATTTATGATATTAGTAGGATTGTCTTTTAGCTGAAATGATGATGAATCAAATGAATCATGATGTACGGTTCTTCTGCCCAGGGTTTGAGGATAAATTCGAAACAGAGTTACCTCGCCCCTGGGCACTCAGGTCAGGGAAGGAACAGGGGTCGGTTTTAGTCAGTAAGAGTCTGACACGCCCTCCCGCTTCACCCAGTGCGGGAGAAGTCTTTGGATGATTTCCCAACCCACAAAAAAAAAACTGTTCTTATATATATATGTGTATGTGAGTTTTAAATGTTTGTGAACGCACCCACGATACAGGAGTAATTCCTATAGTATAGTATAGTGTGGGGCAACGTTTAAAAAAAAAAAAAAATATAGTCCGCGGAAAAAACCTAGTTTTAGCCCAAAAACACCAAAAAATGTATATTATTATATTTTTCTTTTGTTACAGAAAATGATGTTTGAAGTCTAATTTAGTAATAAGAGAAGAGAAAAGTGAATTATAAGCAGAACCAGTAAGGAAAAATCTTCACAATGTTTCAAAAACCGGCTTTCGGATCCACTACCGCCAATTTTGGTAAGTTTTTTTTTTATATAATAGACTTTTGACCACTACCTCACCTGATGGTAAGCGATGATGTGGTCGAAGATGGAGCACGCTTGCCTAGAAGTAACCTATTCACTCTTGACTTAAAGATGCCCAGGTTGTAGCTATTCTGATTAAATTTTTGGCATTCTTCCGTATCAGTTCGAGAGGATCTCGTGGCTAAAGTAATAAATGCCGTACGGGTCGACGCTTTCCAGGGTTGGTCCATGGATAGGTGACCTTCTTTACATACCGAGACTCCTCCGTGCCTCGGAAAGCACGTTAAGCCGTTGGTCCCGGCTGTCAATCGTGGATCTTTGACAGTCGTTATGGGTCGTCAGAAGCCCGAAAGTCTGACAACCAGTCTTACCAAGGGGTATCGTATTACCCAGTTACTGGGTTGTGGAGGTCATATAGCAGTCGCTCCATGTAAAATACTGGTATTCAGCTGCATTCGGTTAGACTGGAAGCCGATCCCAAGATAGTTGGGAAAAGGCTGGGCAGATTGATTGATTCTTTCGTATCTGTTCGAAAACATGCGCACGCGCAGCTACAGTTTATAAACATTATAATAATAATGGAGGAGTAGTGGTAGCCCAGTGGTAACGGCCCCGTCTTTAAGAGTGTAGGTCGTGAGTTCACACCCAGGCAGGCGCTTCACTTTGTGTAAATTATTTTATCACCACTGCTCTCAAAACGGTGAAGGAAAACATCGTGAGGAAACCGGCATGTCCTTGAACCAACAATTCGAAGACATGTGACATCCACCAACTCGCATTGGGCACGCGTGGTCGATTACGGCCCACACCCTCTCACATAGACGAGGCTTTTGCCCCAGCATTGGGGACAATAAGGTTTGTCATGTTAAGTTAAGAGGGAACAAAGGCTGCGATTCTCCATACAAATGTATTCCTCTGTTTTCTTCCTGAATAATGCCTCTAGAGCAATCATTTTTTTTTATAAAGTCAAGGTCTGCGTTGACACGTCCCCGTCATTTCCTGTTTTTCAGCAACTAATAAGTAAAGAAAATATGACCCTCCAAAAATGACAAAAAATGGCCCTATTTTGACCACCGTTCTTAGAAGAATAAAACATTTAATAGGGACCTAGACATACTCTTTCTTAAAGATTTGGTGCCAAAAATAATTGAATCGGCTCATTTTTCGAGGAGAAAAAGGGGAATACAAAACGTCGATCTCGTCAAAAATTTTGTGATAAAATCGGTCTGAGTTGCAGCTGTCCCTATCGCACTCTACAGGGACAGGCTTGAGGGAGCACAATGGCAATAATTTCTTCAAATACCTATTTTGTAAATTCGTCGCAGATCCTGTTCCCTCTTAATATAAATGTCCCCACTGCTGGGACTCAGGCCTCCTCTCTGTCCGGTAATCAGTATTTAAACTGAACATATGGTTAGCTAGTTTTATAAATATGCAAGTCTGTAGTTATTTTAAGCGGGATTATGTAGCATAAAGTTCTAAATTCTAATACCTTGGCGAGAAAAATGTCATCGGGGTTTTTTAAGCTTGTATTACGACGTATTTTATATTGCGCAGTATTAGAAATTTTCCATGACGTAGTATGAAAACATTGTTGAGTCATACATGCAAATGTTTGTATGTATGAGTCATGTTTGTTTTGTGACGCAGCGGCGAAGAATTCGTACTGCAGTAAACAAGTTCGATTTCGGTGTTGAGGAAAATAATTTTGATAAATGTTTACACCAACGCCTGCGCAGTGGTCTGCACTGCAAGTACTGAGCTTGGAGGGGGTATCAGACTCTTACTGACTAAAACCCACTCGTATTCCTTCAGTTGCCTGGGTCAGGGCCAGGTGACTCTTTCGAACAATCCCGGAACCTTGGAATAAGCCCGCAACCCTTGGATCGATCCCTTTTTTGTTTGGGGGGTGGGAAATCCTCCAATGATTTCTCCCGCTCTGGGTGGAGAGCCGGAGGGCGTGTCAGACTTTTAATGACTAAAACCCGCCCTTGTTCCTTCAGTTACCTGTGCCAAGGGCCGCGGTAACTCTTATTTTGAATTTATCCGCGACCCCAGGCAGGCATCATCCCTAACGGGGCCCGTCTGGTACTGTTGACATCTCTTTGAGGCGCGCGTGGAACATTACGCGCCGCCAACTCTCGGCCCTGGTCCTTATGTCGAGCTATCCATTACTCGCAGTCCGCAAGCCCGCGCCTACGGTGGCCGAAGATCGGGTTGCGACCCCCGACGCTCAGGGCGTCTTCTGCGGCGGCTGCTGGGGGTGTGAGGGTGTCTCCCTCACGCGTTCTGCCTCCCCCTACGCGAGCATTACTGCTTCGCTGAAGAAGGAGACTGCTTCCCTTTCCCTCTCGCTCCGTACCATGGCCTGAACCAGGGCCGGGCGCGAGAGGTCGCTGCCACCGATCGCCTCCACTCCTACACGGCGGTGCTCCGCCCGTGTGGGGCAGAACTCTACCGTGTCCTCTAGGCGATCCACACAATTGGTTCGATCCCCTGATCTCCATAATAGACAAAATTTCATTTGGCCTCTCTTAGTAGCAGTTCGGACTTCAGAATCCGGCATTTTGTCCGGTTAACGGGCAATGGGAATGGGAAAGTGGTCAAGGGTGCTCTGCTGATGACTCTTAAGTTAAGTGGCAGTAGGTGGGTACATTATTCACAGAAAAAATTGTCGATGGAGCCGAAATGTTCTGGATTGGCGATCGCGTACCGGAAGACGCAGCGTTGTAAGGCCTCCTACAAGGTGCACCGATGGCCTGGTGAGGGTCGCGGGAATCCGATGGATGTGAGACGCACAGGGCCGGTCGTTGTAGCGACACTTGGGGGAGGCCTATACCCAGCAGGTGTATTCGCTAACTAAGTTGACATCAATTTGATAGGCACTGTGCTGTACATTGCTGCTTTGACATCTATGAAAACAAAAATGTACTACGTAGTGCCTATTATGATCGATGTCCACCGAGCAAAGCAGCAATGTACTGCAAAGTGCCTATCAAATTGATGTCAACTGAGTTAGTTAATTCACCTGCAGCTGTGGACGTATTTCGGCTGAAATGATGATGTTGATACGTCTCTGCTTACCGCTTCAGGGAAAAAGGCGTGATGTTAAAGTTTTGGACTTTGTGTCTTATCTTATGATTATGACATCATAATAATTAATTTCTGATATCCTTCAGATTAAATATGTAAAGTGTTTTACATCCTCGATTTGTTGATAACAATGTAAACAAAACAGTTATATTGAATTTATTGATAAATAGGTATACGCCTGTTCGTAAAAAACATAAATATCACGGTCGTTATTCCCGGTAGGCTATCTATGCAGGGTCGCGGATAAATTCGTAATAGAGTTACCGCGCCCCTTGGCACTCAGGCAAGAAAGGAACAGGGGTGGGTTTTAGTCAGTAAAAGTCTGACACGCCCTCCCTCTTCACCCAGAGCGGGAGAAGACATAGGATGATCTCCAACCCCAAAAAAAAGGCCATGGTACGGAGCGAGAGGGAATGGAAAGTAGTCTCCTCCTTCTGCGAAGCAGTAATGCTCGCGAAGGAGGAGGCAGAACAGGTGAGGGAAGCTCAACGGAGTGGCCCCCAGCCGCAGCCGCAGCAGGAGACGCCCTGGGCGTAGGATTTCGCGAGACGATCTCCGGCCACCGTAGACCCGGGCCTGCGGACGGCGAGTAGTGGGCAGCTCGCTTCAGGCTCGTGAGTCGACGGCGCGTAGTGTTCCACGCGCGCCTCAAAGAGATGTTTGTCAGCCACCACTGACGGCCCATCATGGCCGGTGCCTGCATGCCTAGGGGTAGCGGATAAATTCGTAACAGAGTTACCGCTTCCCTTGGCACTCAGGCAAGGAAGGAACAGGGGTGGGTTTTGTCAGTAAGAGTCTGACAGGCCATCCCGGTCCATCCAGATTGGAAGAAGTCATAGGATAATTTCCCACAGCCAAAAAAAAGAGGGTAGGAGATAGTAGCTAGGAAACACCGGCCTCATCTAGCTAAAACTGACAAAAAAAATGATGACGAGTAAAAGTGTTTTTAAAACCTATTTGCATAAATAAAATCATTAATCATTTAACGAGGTGCTTGTGAAGTGGATTGGCATAGATCTACCAGGGAATCGAACTTAGTACTTTGTCGGCCTCATGGTTTACTATGAAGACAGTGTTAAAACCTATTCCTATGTTCTCAGGCTCCTTCAATTCGGGGACAGCAACGGCTTCCCCCTTCGGCGGCTTCAAGCCGGCGACGGGTACCAGCGCGTTTGGTGCTCCACCTGCCTTCGGGGCGGCTACCTCAACGCAACCTACCACTGGTGGAGGTATGTATTTTGTGTTATACAGGGTGTAACGAAAAGGGTGGTCGTATTTTAAAAACTTATGAAACATTGAACCTCCCTTACTAACAAACAGCCTTCCAAAAGAGGAGGTTCTCAATTCGTCTGTATGTTCTTTTTTTTTGTATGTATTTTACGCGATTTCTCCGCCACTTGTGAATAGATTTTGATGATTCTTTTTTTGTTTAGTAGGCCATACTTCAGAGGTGATTCCTTATAAATTTTATCGAAATTGATTCAGCACTTTTTGACAAAAATCAACATAAACAAAAAATATGTATCACAGATGGCGTTGTGGTTGTCTTCAAATATGCTCGAATTCCATGGGGTTATCCATTTGGGCATAATTTTATTATTAAGTTTCAGTTCTGGGGTACAACAACTAAAAAGTGAAAAATAAAAAAAAAAATTGCAAGAATACAACAGACTTCTAAAATTGCAAAATAACTTTAATTTCGGAAGTCGTTGTCAAATAACGACGAAACAATACAAACACCGACTGCCGAAAATAAAGTTATTTTGCAATTTTAGAAGTCGGTTGTATATTTTGTAAAAAAAAAATTGAGAACTGTACGGAAAGTAAATTCTTTTTTTCTCGTTCTCTTCTGATTAACTCGTCTTTTCTGATTTATTTCGGTGCGGGACCCAAGAAAATGTAATCGTTACTCTGGGACTCGTCAAGCTTCATTGCCTCGGCGTTTTTTCTGGTGGTCGCCACTGTTGATTCTGGCTTACAGAAGTTACAGTGGTGTGGGAATAGTGTAGGGTTTGTCCTAAAAAAAAAAATAGGCATGACGAAAACGCTTGAACGCACTTAAATTATTTCTAGTTTCCACAAGGTCCGTGTAATAGACAACAGCTATCATGCGGTCTCCAAAAATATTACAGTAATTGTGGCAAAATGTCAACAGAACTGAGGTACACCTCATCTAACCAATTCTCCCCTTCCCCAGGTCTGTTCGGCACCACAAACACGACCGGAGGCCTATTCGGGGGCTCCACAGCGTCGACTTCCACGGCTGGTTTCGGGGCCAGCACCTCCGGCTTCGGCTTTGGTGCCGCTCAGCCGACCACGGGAGGCTTATTCGGCAATACTTCGACTGTCGGCGGGGGTGGTGGTCTGTTCGGGACTACGCATAATCAGACCGCGTTTGGGGCTAAGCCTACTGGTGAGTTTTTAGAGTTTCGTAGTCCTAACAACCGTAATTTATTATTTATTAAGACTTCATGCACAAAGGTAGGTGAGTATATTTATATTTTATTTGTAGTTTATAGACAGCGTGTAACAAAAACCCTGTCCAATCCAATAAAGGCTTATTGCTATTTTCCTGGTTAAACATACGTATTAGAAATAATAGTAAAAAATGTAACTCATAAAAACCAAAAGTTATAGATTTTTTATTTTTATAAAATATCCTAAATTTAACACTAAATATGGTAAATTTTCATAAGTTAACAACACTCCACCGGCCGGCGAAATCTTTTATTTTTTACCTATTTTTATTTCAAACGATACCGCCCTGCACTTGCCGCGCTGTAGGCACTCTTTAACAAAGGATCAAAAAGACCGTTTCGCTCAGGCGGCTTCTTTGACACAAAACTGTAGGTGAACTTTGTCGAGCGCTCAGTGTTGCCTTTGATAAGCTTTCTTTTTTTTTAAATTAATTATTTTAATTGCAGTAAAATAATAATCTCGTATCCATTAAATGATTACGTATATGTGTACGCAATGCGATATCAAATAACTAATACCCTTCAGGATCGGACAGGGTTTTTGTTACATGCTGTATGTATAATTCTACATCGTGAATTTTAATCAGGTCTAATTTTCTATATTGCACCTACTATTTTTGTCTCTGTATCACCCAAAGGTTGACTGGCAGAAAATGCCTGAGGCATTAAGTTCGCCTCTGTACTAGCTATACAGAAATAAATAAATAAAATAAACTCAGCCAACAAGGTCAGCTTCCATTCTAAACGCTGCAACTGAGTACCAATATTTTCCTTGGAGCGGCTGCCAATCTGCAAGTATATTCTCTAACTCAGTAGACATCAATTTGATAGGCACTTTGCAGTACATTGCTCAGTGGACATCAATTATAATAGGCACTGCAGTTTTCCTATATGTCAAAGCAGCAATGTACTGCCGATCAAATTGATATCAACTGAGTTAGCGAATGCGCCTGCTGATCTCCATAACCTAATAATAATAATACTGTATAATTAGCTCTAAGACAGCCTTTTGTGATGAGAGAATAAATGATATTTTATTATTATATTATTATTCCATTTATTTTATAGTTTAAACATACAATTTACATTTTTAAATATTAAAATATCAAAATATAAAAACATTTAAAAATATAAAAAATAGTATCCCACCGGTATCGGGATAGGGTCCAAGCTACCGGTGGTCAGGGCTCCTGAGAGAGGAACCTCCTAACTATGCGCGCCGTGTCCAGGAGTACTGCCTTCTGGATCAAGCCCTTTATATTATTATTATTATTATAACCCAGATAAACAAAGATCTTGAAGACAATTTAACAAATTTAGTATCACCACCAGGGTTCGGCTTCGGCGGCACCACCACGACAGGTGCTGCTACCGGAAGTCTGTTCGGTTCCACTCCATCCACTGGAACCGGTCTCTTCGGCCAGCAGACCAACAACATGGGGGGTGGAGGGCTGTTCTCCAATAACACTGGTAAGTGAAGACAAGGAGTTTTTAGGACTTTGAAGAGTGAAGTTCAGTGGCTGTTTTAATTATCCGCAAATTGATTCCTAGTGGATATTGTGATGTGAATTTTGTGTAGTTTTGTGTCTCAAGTGTCTACGCAACTGGACATTATGTGGAATCATTGAAACAGGCGCGATCTCAGTAAAAATGAAGCTGAGAATTTTATTGTAGTATTGATTACCTCAGCGAAGCTTGCCGAGAAGGCTGACTCGACACATTTGCTGGCAGATACTGCAAAAATATTATCAATCCCGTCCTAAAATAATCTCACAATATTTTCTTCAAAATTCAAATTGCAATTTTTATTACTTTTTTAATAATTATGCTGTTTGCCCCGCAATTTCACCCGAGTCTAATTTTCCAATTTTTCTCTTCATAAGACTTAACCTTCCTGAGACTAAAAAAAAAAAGATTATGGTTTAGCCTCGAGTGTTGCGCTTAGCAACACATTTAGCCATACCCGGCGAACTTCGTACCGCCTTAGAATCAATAAAAAAGCCGTTCCAAACAAAATGTTTGTGAAAATTAATTTTTAACCGACTTCGAAAAAGGAGGAGGTTATCAATTCGGATGTTTGTATTTTTTTTTATTTTTTTTTTTTTATGTATGTTCGGGCATAACTCCGTCATATATTGACGGATTTGCAAAATTCTTTTTTTGTTCGAAAGAGGTTTATGCCGAAATGGTCCCATTTAAATTTAAAAAAGATCTGATGATGGGTTTCGGAGACAGACAACGGAACTCTTCAAAAATTGACAGCAAATCAACCGCGATTGCTGCTATCGTATTTCTATGAATTGTTAACACAGTTTAATGGGGAATCACAACTAAAAAGTATAAAAATAAAAAACTTTTTTACAAAAAAATAGAACCGACTTCCAAAAAAAGTGCAAAATAACTTTAATTTCGGAAGTCGGTGTCAAAAAACGAAGACACAAAACAGGAACACCGACTTCCGAAATTTAAGTTATTTTGCACTTTTTTTGGAAGTCGGTTCTATTTTTTTGTAAAAAAGTTTTTTTGTTGATAATTTTTGTTTTTCGTGAATTTTGCCGGTGTTTTAATAGTTATTCTGCTATTCGGGGCGGAGACAAATCCAACAAGTCAAAGATTATTAAAATCTGTCCAGCCGTTGAGTTATAAATGGAGTAACTAAACCGTCTTTGTTTTATTTCTATAGATGTGCCATTACTCCTTAAACTATCTAAAAAGGTACTGATGAACGAGTCTAAAATAAATAGAAAATAATTAGTCTATTTCTCTCTTCAAGCAGGTGCCTTCGGTCAGCAGCAACAGCAGCAGACGGGCACGGCGCATGTGAAATACAACCCCGTGGTCGGGACAGATGTCGTCGTCAAGTCGGGCACGTCGCAGAGCGTGAACATCAAGCATCATTGTATCACTTGTATGAAGGTGAGAGCATTTGTCGTTTATGTAATAACATAGGCTGCCCGTAACATCCCTCAGCAACAGCCATTAGCAGCCACAGGTATCACCCTTTATCAGTCACAGGTATCAGTATTTAGCAGCCATAGGTGTCAGTGTTTAGCAGCCACAGGTATCAGTGTTTATCAGCCACAGGTATCAGCCTTTAGCAGCCACAGGTATCAGTATTTAGCAGCCACAAGTATCAGCCTTTAGCAGCCACAAGCATCAGCCTGTAGCTGTAACATGTATCAGACTGTAGCAGCCGCATATATCTGCCTTTTGCACTATAACTGTGGCTGCACAGGTATCAGTATTTAGCAGCCACAGGTATAAGCCTTTAGCAGCCACAGGTATCAGTATTTAGCAGCCACAAGTATCAGTCTTTAGCAGCCACAAGCATCAGCCTGTAGCTGTAACATGTATCAGACTGTAGCAGCCGCATATATCTGCCTTTAGCAGCCACAGGTATCAGCCTTTACCATGGGGACACATGTCGGGACAGATGTCGTCGTCAAGTCGGGCACGTCGCAGAGCGTGAACATCAAGCATCATTGTATCACTTGTATGAAGGTGAGAGCATTTGTCGTTTATGTAATAACATAGGCTGCCCGTAACATCCCCAAGCAACAGCCATTAGCTGCCACAGGTATCACCCTTTATCAGTCCCAGGTATCAGTATTTAGCAGCCACAGGTATTGTCCACAAGCAATCACTCTTTACGCAGCCATAGGTGTCAGTGTTTATCAGCCACAGGTATCAGCCTTTAGCAGCCACAGGTATCAGTATTTAGCAGCCACAAGTATCAGCCTTTAGCAGCCACAAGCATCAGCCTGTAGCTGTAACATGTATCAGACTGTAGCAGCCGCATGTATCTGCCTTTTGCACTATAACTGTGGCTGCACAGGTATCAGTATTTAGCAGCCACAGGTATAAGCCTTTAGCAGCCACAGGTATCGGTATTTAGCAGCCACAAGTATCAGCCTTTAGCAGCCACAAGCATCAGCCTGTAGCTGTAACATGTATCAGACTGTAGCAGCCGCATATATCTGCCTTTTGCACTATAACTGTGGCTGCACAGGTATCAGTATTTAGCAGCCACAGGTATAAGCCTTTAGCAGCCACAGGTATCAGTATTTAGCAGCCACAAGTATCAGCCTTTAGCAGCCACAAGCATCAGCCTGTAGCCGCAACATGTATCAGACTGTAGCAGCCGCATATATCTGCCTTTAGCAGCCACAGGTATCAGCCTTTACCATGGGGACACATAGGGTTCAGTCAATTTTAAATACAACCCCGTGGTCGAGACAGATGTCGTCGTCAAGTCGGGCACGTCGCAGAGCGTGAACATCAAGCATCATTGTATCACTTGTATGAAGGTGAGAGCATTTGTCGTTTATGTAATAACATAGGCTGCCCGTAACATCCCCAAGCAACAGCCATTAGCAGCCACAGGTATCACCCTTTATCAGTCACAGGTATCAGTATTTAGCAGCCACAGCCACAGGTATCGGCTACAAGCAATCACTCTTTACGCAGCCATAGGTGTCAGCGTTTAGCAGCCACAGGTATCAGTGTTTATCAGCCACAGGTATCAGCCTTTAGCAGCCACAGGTATCAGTATTTAGCAGCCACAAGTATCAGTCTTTAGCAGCCACAAGCATCAGCCTGTAGCTGTAACATGTATCAGACTATAGCAGCCGCATATATCTGCCTTTTGCACTATAACTGTGGCTGCACAGGTATCAGTATTTAGCAGCCACAGGTATAAGCCTTTAGCAGCCACAGGTATCAGCCTTTACCATGGGGACACATAGGGTTCAGTCAATTTTAAATACAACCCCGTGGTCGGGACAGATGTCGTCCTCAAGTCGGGCACCTCGCAGAGCGTGAACATCAAGCATCATTGTATCACTTGTATGAAGGTGAGATCTGTATTATTACTGTAAAAAAAAATAGATATTTTTTTAAAGAACCAGTCTGTCATAATCAAGTAAAAAGTTCCAAACAAGTCACTTTTCAAGCAGTCTGATGCTGTCTGTGGCATTTATTTTTGGTCAATCACAGATTTTATTATGACCATGTCACAAAAATACGACTACACTTTTTTAACTGACTTCCAAAAGGAGGAGGTTCTCAATTCGTCTTTTTTTTGTATGTATGTTACGCGATTTCTCTGCCACTTGTGAATAGATTTTGATGATTCTTTTTTTGTTTGGTAGGTCATACATCAGAGGTGGTCCCATAGAAATTTAATCGAAATTGATTTAGCGCTTTTTGAGAAATTGAACAAAAACGAAAAATATGTATACCTCGATGACGTTTTGGTGTTCTACAAATGTTTAAATTCCACGTTCCATGTTATTGGGGTTTTTAGTTCTGGGGTATAACAACTAAAAAGTGAAAAATAAAAAACTTTATTTTTCACTTGTGTTTGTATTTTACTTCTTCGTTATTGACACCGACTGCCGAAATTAAAGTTATTTTTTAATTTTTAGTGTATTTTTTTTTGGAAGTCGGTTGTTTTTTTTTGTAAAAAAGTTTTTTATGTTTTTTTTAAATCTTTTTGTTCAAATGGCCTGTCACTTCTTCCGTCAAGATCAATCTAATAACATCTCATTTGTTAAAATATTTATCCAGCCGTTTAGGTTACAGGGCGTGTCAAAGAAAAAGTAATACATACATATTCTCGAAAACACTACCTTCCTTCTAGACAGCCGAGTACATATGACCCTTTTATTTTGGGGTTTGGAAATCATCAAATGACGTCTCCCGCTCTGGTTGGAGCGGGAGGGCGTGTCAGACTCTTACTGACTAAAACCCACCCTTGTTCCTTCATTTGCTTGAGTGTCAAGGGCCGCGGGAACTCGTATTTATCCGCGATCCCAGGCAGGGGGTACATATGACCCAGAGGCGACATCTACATAGGAACTACAAGTCTACCCTAAAATCCACCAAAACAGCCACCAGACGCAACACTCGCTCTGACATAAAATCATTGCTTTGTACTTATACTATATTTTTGTCTACAGGAATATGAGACGAAGTCGTTGGAAGAGCTTCGTCTTGAAGACTACGTGGCCGGCAGGAAAGGCAACACGAGCGGAGTGTTCGGCGGCTTCCAGCAGCAGACCGAGAACAAACCACTCTTTGGGAACACTTGTAAGTCAATCTGCCTAGCTTTACCAACTTTCTTGGGGTCGGCTTCCAGTCTAATCAGATGAAGCTGAATACCAGTGATGGACAGAGCTATGCTCAGCGCGTGTGGCGACACGCTCGTGGAGGCCTATATCCAGCAAGAGCAGTGGTAACGGTCGCGACTTACAAGTTGCAGGTCGTGAGTTCTAACCCAGGCAGGCGCTTTACTTTGTGTTAATTATTTCATCACCACTGCTCTCAAAAACGGTGAAGGAAAACATCGTGAGGAAACCGGCATGTCCTAGAACCAAAAATTCGAAGACATGTGACATCTACCAATCCGCATTGGGCCCGCGTGGTGGATTACGGCCCACACTCTCACAGAGAGGAGGCCTGTGTCCCAGCAGTGGGGATATTAAAAGGCTTATGATGATATCCAGCAGTAGACATCTTTCGGCTAACATGACGATGATGACTGCCTATTCCGATCCACAACCTAGTAACAATAACACGATAGCAAGACTGCTGTCCAATTTTCGGACTTCAGACTATAGTATTCGTCAAACATAATGGCGTGTGGGAATACCATCAACTTCCAAATTGACAAATAAGTAGGTACTGTAGGATCCCAAGGCACCAGTACGGCCTGCAGGGATCCTGGGACGTTCTTCGAAGCTCGGGGACTCGCTTGCTAACTGCGAGAGTACTGTACGAAAGGATAGCTCGCTACGGGCGGATGAGGAAAAGAGCTGAGGGTGTTTTAAATAATATTATATTGAGTTTTATCAGAAAATCACATAAGTGCCCACTTCGGCCGGACCAGAACTGATCTCTAAAACAAATGTGTTGCCTACACCTTCTAAATTCAAACGGGTCACCAATACTCTTACCAGCCAGTGGAAGGCCGGTACAGATCCGCTAAGATTAGGCTGTGTCTACAATCGTCACATTAGCACACACCCTTAAAACATATTTACACAGCTTCCATCCACACAGTTATAAAAATTATTATTGTAGACTACTATACCTGCGCGCAGTTGTACTCGCAGCTAACTTCGTACACTCCATTAAGTTTGACGGCACTATACCCGCAACGATTGTCAAAGTTCTACAAATGACAAATTCAAAGCATTTATTTCAAATAAAACAACAGCACTTTAGAATTGTCAATAAGTCGGTCAGTCAGGAAGATGAAGCTAATTGCACATTCCAAAGCGTAGATCTCTATGGAGAAGAACGGGCAAGAAACTATTCCATGGACACTCTTTTAAACCATGTTATGTGTTACAAAATTTCTGGTTACGTATTTCTTGTTGCTTCTATTATTTGAGAACAATGTAAAACAAAAAAAACTTGAGAGGTGTCAAGGGACACCCGGATGGAACGAAGTTCCTTTCGATTAATTAGTGAAGGAATTGTAATATAATATTTTTTTTTTAATTTATAATATTTATTTTATTATTAACTACGCACACACGCACGCACGTAAGAAGTTATACTTCATCATCTCATCTCATCTCATCGCAGCTCAGCTCAGCTCAGCTCAGCTCAGATCAGCTAAGCTCAGCTCAGCTCAGCTCAGATCAGCTAAGCTCAGCTCAGCTCAGCTCAGATCAGCTAAGCTCAGCTCAGCTCAGCTCAACTCAACTCAAATCAGAAGTTAGATTGTTCCAAGCTCCGCTAGATTTAACACACGAAATTGGTTAGATAATGCTTGATCTGCTTGCAAACTTTGTACCTACCCACCAAAAATACAAGAAGTTTTTATTAGATTGTTTTTCCAACACAATCTTTTTGGATGGACAGCCTCATTAGTGTCGTGACAACTTTTCGTAAGAATTTTTTCCGTCTAGCCCCCTTTCACAACGCGCGATAAGGAACTTCGGTCCAATAAAATAAAAAAACAAACAATTCAGAAAATAAAGATAAAAACATGCCAGTGGCAGCTAACAGTCGGGACCAACCGCTTTTTTTTTGTGGGTTGGGAAATCATCCAATGACTTCTTCCGCTCTGGGTGGAGCGGGAGGGCGTATCAGACTTACTGGCTAAAACCCACCCCTGTTTCTTCCTTGGCTGAATGCCCAGGGGCGCGGTAACTGTTTCGAATTTATCCGCGACCCGAGATCAACCGCTTAACGTGCTTTACTGCCTAGCCCATACCACGGGGTCTCATCTCGAACGAAGAAAATTTATGTAATAAACTACCCTTAGCTTATAATTATGGTATAATTGGCTCCTAATTCAAATTTAGATGTTTATTGGAATGAATCCTTAGGCATTTATATTTCTTGTACCAATAGATGGCGCTGTTTGAAGTTTTAAAGTTTATCCATTCGCCTCTTTAAAATTTGTATACTTAGTGAAACATTTTGAAACAGTAAAACTGGTATGAAGTGCTAAAAATACTATAAAATAAAAATATTGGTAAGATTTTATGTAAATTCATTCAACTTGCAAGACGTCGATGTTAACACTATCTAGCGAGGTGTAGAGGATGGGCCCGAACGAAGAACAAAAGTTGCTTGTGCAAGTCGAAAGTCCGTAGTTACGGCGGTACCGTTTCTTTGTATGAGATGAGGCATCTGTATGCTAGTATTATATTATCTGTGCTTATACCAACTATGTCTCTGGAGAACAGCTTATTAAATAACCTTTTTTTTTTACAGCATTCGGGCAACCCGCAACAACGAGCGCCCCCTCTGTATTCGGGGGCGGAACCCTGGGTGGTGCTGGGGGCTTCGCAGCACAACCCTCATCCTTCTCATTCGCTAACAATGCACAGACCACTAATACTACAGGGCTGTTCGGAGCTAAACAGCCTGCGTTCGGGGCTGCACCAACCACTGGTAAGCATGTCAAAACTCCATCCACCGTTTGAAATTATTCTTTTCACCTCTAAAAATTATTAATCTAGGATATAAGCTATCCTGGGGGCCTAGACAAAGTAACAATTTAAAAACGATAACGAAGTTAGAAAAGACTAAAATGTATGAGATTGACATAAACCGCGCTAAGTCACGTGGTCAGTCGACTGTCGACATCGTTATCGCAAGTTGGTAGACAATGTTATAATTCGTAACGAAACCATAAAGAAACGAATTGCTATCGTGTTTATCCTATACAAATGCGTAGACAAGCAGCGCTTTCAGAGTTCGCCTTCGCATCGATCGTGATCGCCAAAAAAGATAACGAAGGAACGCTAACGCCAGGAAATGTTTATCGATATCACAGAGACGATGACTAATTTAGATATCGTTTCGCTACGAAGCGATGTTACTTTGTCTACAGGGCCTGGTTGGTACCAAATTTCATTCAAATCCTTGCAGTCGTTTAAGCGTGAAGGACTAAAGAACATACAAACTTTCGCCTTTCTAGAATACTAGCTTCTACTAGCGGCTCCGCTCGCGTGGATTTTTATTAGCCTAAGTTACTCCTCACATTTTTTTTTATTTTTTATTGGGCTGGGAAATCATCACTTGACTTCTCTCCCGCTCTGGGTGGAGCGGGAGTGCGTGTCAGACTCATACTGACTAAAACCCAGCCCTGTTACTTCCCTGCCTGAGTGCCTAGGGGAGCGGTAACTCTGTTACGAATTTATCCGCTGCTCCTAGGCATACATTACACTCCCTGCATCGCACAGTCAGGTAAAAACTTCAATATACACGACAGTTTACAGGTAACTAACCTGGAGAAATTATCTTGATGTGAGTACAATCCAAAGCAGCTATGACCCTTGGAAATTGGGCAATATTAAAAAATCCTTCCTGTACTGATAATATTTCTTCTCTGTTAGCTGGCAATGTAACAAATTCCTGGCGAAGGGAGGCAATTGCTTCAGTGACTTTTTTATAATTTTGCATACAGTTGAATTGTGTATTCCAGCAAAATCACCAATCGTAATGTAAAAACTACCACACGCATAGAACCGCAAAGTCAGCAGCAGTATTTGCTGTAAAGCTGGAACAGATTCGTTTCTGAAAAAATAAAAGAGTTGTATCTTTAAAAATGTAAATAGATCGGAGAGTTACTATACAAAAATACTTGTTTTTGCTAAGTAGATAGAAAACAATTCTTACCTGTTGATTGTATTCACGATTTTACTTCCAATGAGTGATAATAGAAATTGCACAGTACTTTTTTCGAGACGAAATCTCCTGTGAAATTTCTTATCGTCCCATTCAGACATATTATCAGGTCTCTCTCTTACAACTCTTTGTCCTCTGTCTGGATTTAAATAATTTAGCACTGTATAATCTTCTTCGATTGTTTCATCGTCAATAGAATCAAAAATATCCATAGTTGTACAGTTTAAGAAGTACAAACACAAATATAACCTACAAACACTGACGCGCGCAATGACAGAAATGTCAAATATTCGACAGATAACGTGCTAACTGGGGTGTAAAGAGCCAGATAAGTTCATTCGCTAGTTAGAGAGCTTAACTGACCGTTAGAGCCTATCTGTCAATTGAAAAATTGAGAAACTTGTTAACTGTGGAATTAATCTTATCTCGTCGTTTAACTGACCATTGAAAAATCGGCCCTTAAACAATTATTTTTATTGTAGGAGGAACAGGACTGTTTGGTGCCACAACCACTCAAGCACCCACATTTGGAACCAACACTTCTACGTTTGGGTTCGGTGCTACCACTCAGAGTCAGGTAAGTTTCTATTTATTTTTCTGTAATGTTATATTGTACATTTTTTTTTTTGGGTGGTGGGAAATCATCTAATGACATCTCCCGCTCTAGGGTGGAGTGGAAGGCCGTGTCAGACTCTTACTGACTAAAACCCACCCCTGTTCCTCCCTGCCCTAAATGCCCAGGGGCGAGATAACTTTCGAATTTATCCTCAACCCCCGGGCATATATTGTACTGCCTTCTGGCAGCAGTTTCGCTCGCGTGGAATTTGTAGTTCCCCAGTTAAAAACTTTCAACACCTTATTCACCCCCCCACCCCTTTCTTTTTTGTGGGGGTGGGAAATCGTCCAATGACTTCTCCCGCTCTGGGTGGAGCCGCAGGGCGTGTTAGACTTTTACTGACTTAAACCTACCCCGCTAAGGGTTGAATTTCGGAAAACCCATTCTTAGTGGATACCTACTCTTCACAAATAACACACCCTCCAAATTTCATATCTCTAGGACCAGCGGTTTAGGCTGTGCGTTGATATATCAGTCAGTCAGGACCTTGAATTTTATATTATACAGATGAAGGTTTTATTGTAAGGCTCTCAATATTTTTTTTCGTAATTTTATAATTGTGCTTATTGCCATCGACCTTGCACAACTAGAATTTGAATTTCGCGGGCTATCACGGAGCTTTCACCGTAACCACTAAATTAGGTTGATCTTGCAATAATTTTTTTGTTTTAATTTTGATTTTTTTTTCCTGTGTTACTTTATCGATACTGAACCTACCTGAGCTATGGCACGCAATTTTTTTAACTGCCTGTATTAGCCTACTATACATTTCTATCTTCACAATAGTACACTAAACCACGGGGTCTCATCTCGAACAAAGAAAATTTAGTTCAAATAAATTGCAATAGTAATATGCATCGATTTCTTATTGAAATCTATGCAATAGTTATTATATTTTGGAAAAAAAATATGGTGAAAACTGTATTTTTATATTTATAAACTGCCCTAAGCATAAAATTGTGGAATAATTGGCTCCTAATTCAAATTTAGATGATTATTGGAACGAATCCCTAGACATCTATATTTCTTGTACTAATAGATGGCGCTGTTTGAAGTTTTTAGAGTTTATACATTTGCCTCTTTTTAAATTTCTGTAGTGACACATTTTGATACAGTAAAACTGTATGTATGTATGTCGGGCTGGTTTCCGCTACTCCACGCCCAAGGTGCGTATTTTGCGTAAAAAAAAAAAACTGTAATGAAGTGCCAAAAATTCTATAAAATAATTCCTCAATGTGTGAGAAATTATTGGTAAGACTTTAAGTAAATTCATTCAACTTGCAAGTGTTGCAAGCCGTCGCTGCTAACACCATCTAGCGAGGTGTAGAGGACGGGCCCGAACGAAGAACAAAAGTTACTTATGCCAGACGAAAGCCCGTAGTTACGGCGGTACCGTTTCTTTGTATGGGATGAGGCATATGTACGCTAGTATTATATTATCTGTGACTAAACATAATTTCTAACTGCTAAGACCTTC
The DNA here is from genome assembly GCA_951329385.1 of Polia nebulosa. Classification (NCBI taxonomy): domain Eukaryota; kingdom Metazoa; phylum Arthropoda; class Insecta; order Lepidoptera; family Noctuidae; genus Polia; species Polia nebulosa. The sequence goes on from OX589608.1 coordinate 8,283,242, forward strand.
CACAGCAACAGCCCGGCGGGCTTCTCTTCGGCGGCGCTAAGCCAGCTACGACAGGCTTCGGTGCCGCACCCACGAGTACCGGATTCGGCGCCTTCGGCTCCACTGGAGTGTTCGGCGCCAAAACGCAGGCGCCCAGCTTCGGTACGCAGGCTCCTGGTAAGTCGACATCAACTGTCTACACTTCTATCACCCATGTATCATCCAGTAGCCCTTCGCCCGCAACTTCGTCTTACCCAACCTGGGACTCTTCAAGCCAAGAGTGAATAGGTTACTTCTAGGCAAGCGTGCTCCATCTTCGACCACATCATCGCTTACTATCAGGTGAGATAGTGGTCAAACGCGTGCCTATCAACAACAAAAAAATAAAAATGCTAGAACCGACACCCTGAAGTTAGCTATGGTCTGTGGTTCATGAAGATTGATTGTTTTCCTTTTGTAAACTTTGTGACAGTTTGGTTTTGTAACTTGTTACGCCACTGAAGTATAACTTCTTACGTGCATACATAAGTACACACACACTTTTTTTTTGTTTTTAAATGCTGTGGTTTATAATTGGTTTAATTTAATTGGTATCTTGTTGTTTTTGTCGACGTGACGAACGAAAAAATACGTGTCCAATGTTTTTGGTAATCTATTCGAGATAATTTAAAAGCCACCAATTCAAGTATGGACGTGCTGCCACAGATAATATAATACTAGCGTACAGACCCCTCATCTCATACAAAAAATTTAGGCTCGCTAGATGGTGTTAGCAGCGACGGCTTGAAAGTTGGATGAATTTACTTACAATGCTACGAATATTTTTGTTTTATTTATCCAGTCGTCTGCTAGTACATAATATTGTATATGTTATATATATAACAGGCTCAATTACACCATCCGATTTCAAGGGAGCTAATTTAGGAAATCGGAAGGTGTAATAGCAGTTTTACTATATTTATTATTTGTATGTATCAAGCGCTTCTCGCCATCAAACTAGAAAATTTGGCGAGTAAAAATAGTGTGTTTAAGAGTAATAATAAAAACTAGAACAGTTAGAGTCTGATTTAGTGAGATTGGAAGGTCCCGATTTGACTTCCTAAATTGTGTACGAGATAGGATAGTGTAATCGCATCACTACGATTTAGAGCCAAGTGTTGCCAATTTAGCGACTTTGTCGCTAGAAATGGGTTATTAGTATTTTTATATGTGTTTAAATTATAATTTAATTTCCCAAGGTCCGTTTCCCATTTTTTTTTCTGGTCTCCTCCTGGTAGAATCAGTTGTAGCGACTTTTCTGTCTAGCGGCTCGAATTTGTAGGAGTTGGAAACACTGCCTATTTAGGATTCCGATTTAGGAGTTCAATTTAGTGTAGTGTGATCCCTAGCTTCCAACTTCCTTGTTAAATTGTTCCTCAATTGGCTCCCTTGAAATCGGATTGTGTAATTGAGCCTTAAATATGGTTACAGCTTTCGGCTCTATGACAACCGGAGCCTTTGGCACCACAACGTCCAGTGCGGGCGGCCTGTTCGGAGGACATCAGACCTTCGGCAAGCCCACTACAGCACCTACCTTCGGGTTCAACACACAGCAGCCAGGACTCGGTGAGTGTATTGTAGCTAACAGCTTCGGGTAATCTCGGCTGTCTCCGTCAGAGCGTCCCGCTATGGGTAGAGCGGGAGGGCGTGTCAGACTTTTACTGACTAAAACCCACTCCTGTTCCTTCCTTGCCTGAGTGCTCAGGGGCGCGGTAACTCTGTTACGAATTTATCCGCGACCCTGTACTTTGGAGCCTAAGCAATATAACCCTTACGTTGTTCACAGGTACGGGCCTAGGCGTCGGTTTGGGCTCCAACTTTCAAGCGAAGCCGGCGGCGCCTGGCTTCGGTCAGCTAGGAGCCACCATGTTCCCGCAGCCAGCGCAAAACAATACTTTTAAGACTGGTGAGTTGACAAATATCATAGGAAATAGTACAGATATTATTGGAGGAGCTCGCCGGAGGAAACAAATCAAAAGTCATTTATTCAAAGTAGGCTGAGAGCCTGCACAGTTTTACAGACTTCAAATAAGGAGGTTCTGTATTCAATCCGTATGTATGTATGTTTGCTCGCGATTTTCTCGAAAACTACTGATCGGATTTGGATGGGGTTTTCGTTATTCGAATCCACACTTTTCAAGGAAGGTTTTAGTATATAATATAATAATAATAATAATATATTCCACAACTATCACACAACGTATAATGTATAATACATTAGGATCTAATGAAGATCTTCGGAGATAGCTTGTGGAACTAGAACGAATTTCCGTGCGTTCAAGCGTTTTTGCCATACCTACTCGTATTATTGGAATCAAGTGTAACAGCTCACAATTTTAGGACCCATTAATATTAGTGTTTATAACCAGTAGTGCTTGGCAACTGGGCTTACCCCAGTTGTGAAAACCCCCTTTGTGCCTAATGGCCTACTTTTGTTCTGTCTCCCGCTTGATTAAGAGGGAAGTGGAAATTATATTTTTCTTACTCCTCCGCTGTCTTTTCTGATTAATTTCGTTGCGGGACCCAAGACAGTTTAATCGTTTCTCTGGGACTCGTCGTGCTTCATTGCCTCGGCGTTTTTTTCTGGTGGTCGCCACTGTTGATTCTGGCTTACAGAAGTTACAGTGGTTCGGGAATAGTGTGGCGGGAAACTTGTGGAACTCTTCAATAAATGACAGCAAAATTAAATGACTCGCGATTACTGCGATCGTGTATCTATAGGTATTGTTAACACAATTTAATAGGGAACCATAACTAAAAAGTGGAAAATAACAAAATTTTCTTACAAATAAATAGAACCGACACCAAAAAAAAAAAAAATTGTGCAAAATAAGAAGTTGGTTCTATTTTTTATAAAATAGTATTTTTTTGCAAATTAAAAAAAAAAAACATTTTTACCGCCGTGATAAGAGGCCTACCAGACAAATTCGAAAAGTTTTTAACATAAAACATTTAATAGGAACCTAGATAGTTATTACGAGACATACTCTTTCTTAAAATGTTGGTGCCTAGAATATTTGAATCAGCTCAGTATTCGAGGAGAAAAAAGAGAATATACGAAAAGTCGATCTCGTCAAAAATTTTGTGAGAAAATAGTTTTAAGCTGCAGCTGTCCCTATCGCACCCTAAGGGGGCAAGCTTGAGGCAGCACGACGGCAATAGTTTCTTCAAATTCCTCGCAGGCCCTGTTCCCTCTTAAGCGATCAATCTGCCCGCGCCTTTGCCCAACTATCTTGGGGTCGGCTTCCAGTCTAACAGCTGCAGCTGAATACCATTACTAATACTATTTTACATGGAGTGACTGCCTATCTGACCTCCACAACCCAGTTACTGGGTAATACGATATCCCTTGGTAATACTGGTTGTCAAACTTTGGGGCTTCTGACGACTCGTAACGACTGTCAAAGATCTACGATTGACTGCCGGGACCAACGGCTTAACGTGCTTGCCGAGGCACGGAGGAGTCTCGGTTATGTAAAGATGGTCACCCATTCATGGATCAACCCTGAAAAGCGTAGCTTAACCTGATGGATCGACCTGTGCGGCTGTTATTACTTTAGCCACGAGCTGTTAACTACTAAATTGTACCATGTACCACATTATGATATTTTGTTGACAGGTCTCGAGGGCGGCCTGGGCGGCGGCATGTTCGGCAACAACACGTCTTTGGGCGGCGGCATGGGAATGGGCATGGGCAGTATGCTCAACAACCAGGCTCAGGGGATGAAGTAAGTTTCTTTAGCAAGACTAATATTATAACATTTTCAGTAAAATACAGGGAGTACCTGAAAAACTTAAGGTCAGACCTGCTGTCTTGTATGGTTCAGAATGTTGGGCCACAAAAGGGATGAATGAAAAGCAATTGCATGTAGCTGAGATGAGAATGCTAAGAGCGATGTGTGGTGTTACGCGCATGGAAAGAATTAGGAATGAGTATATAAGAGGAAGTCTGAAAGTGGCACCGCTGACTGAAAAGTTGTGTGGAAATCGGTTGTCGTGGTATGGGCATGTGATGCGGAGGAATAAAGAAAATGTCGTGAGGAAAGTCTTGTGTATGGATGTGGATGGCTATAAGAATAGGGGAAGGCCAAAGAAACGATGGTTGGAGTGTGTGAAAGAGGATATGGGTAAAAAGGGGGTGACTACAGAGATGACGACTAATAGAGGAGTATGGAAGAAAAAGACATGTTGCGCCGACCCCGAATAAATTGGGATAAGGGCAGGACAATGATGACAGGGAGTCACCTGCGGCGGCTAGGGGTGTGAGGGCGCGAGGATTGCCACCCTGTATTATCTGTGGTTACTAACGCCCCGGTGCTAAACACTATATTCATAATAACTAAACATTATTGTTGCAGTAACCTATCCGGTTCCTCAGCTGGCGGCAATGTTCACGAACAGATACTAACTCTGGCAGCTCGACCATACGGCGACTCGCCACTCTTCAAGGATTTGTTGCCGGATTCATGTGAGTATTATTCTTCTTTTAAGGTTGAAGTTCCAGGGTAGCCCGCGATATTCAAATTTTCTTACGTTTTTTTTGCAATTTGCAGGTCAGTGTCAGGTTGTATCTTGGTCAAAATTTGATTCGCGGCCGTAGCAAGTATGTATTTATAGAATTATAGTCATAAAAATCATCAATACATCTCTCTCACTTAGAATTGATGCCAAATGTCATGATTTAATGAAATACTTACATTTGGAATCAATTCTAACTGTGAATTGTATTGATGATTTTAATGATTATAATTCTATAAATACTTACTTACTACGGCCGCGAACCAAATTTTGACCAACACACAACCTGACACTGACCTGCAAATCGCAAAAAACGTAAGAAAATTTGAATTTCGCGGGCTACCCTGGACCATCCACCTTAACAAGCTTTAACAAGCAATGTTTGTATGTATGTTCGGGTCAAATCGTGCAAGCTAAATTAGAACCACTTCCTATTATCGTATGGAGTTCAATTTTTACGTGGTGGTTCAGTTCTGATGACAATGTATTTTTAACCGACTTTCGAAAAAGGAGGAGGTTGTATGTTCGACTGTATGTATGTTTTTTTATTTTTTTTTTATTTTTTTTTTATTTATGTCAACCGATTTCTCCGTCAGTTGTGGACCGATTTTCAAAATTCTTTTTTTATCCGAAAGAATATACTCCCAAGTTGGTCCCATATAAATTTTATCGAAATTGCTTCAGCGCTTTTTGAGAAACTGAACAAAAACGAAAAATATGTATACCTCGATGACGTATTGGTGTTCTCCAAATGTTTAAATTCCACGTTCCATGTTATTGGGGTTTTTAGTTCTGGGGTATAACAACTAAAAAGTGAAAAATAAAAAACTTTTTTACAAAAAAAACAACCGACTTCCAAGTCGGAAGTCGGTGTTTGTATTTTACTTCTTCGTTATTTGACACCGACTTCCGATATTAGGGATTTTTTATTAATTTTTAGTGTAATTTTTTTTTGGAAGTCGGTTGTTTTTTTTTGTAAATAGTTTTTTTATGGTAAGCATAACCAGAATAGACATCCAAGATTAGCTACAGACAAAAGAACTCTTCAATGTTTAATAGCACGGACACGAAATTTTGTGAACACTTTTAATTGTGATAGCTGGAATAATAGGTTGTTTAAATAATTTTTTTTTACTACTAACTTTTTCAGGGTTCTGTACCCGAAGGGTCCAAACGTCTGTCCGTCGCAAAATTTGTTCCGAAGAATTTTTTCACTTCCCATTGACTTATGAAATTTGGTGATAATGGTGCCGATTCTCTTGTTGAATAACTAAACTTAAATTAGAGAATCGCTATCTTTTACTAAAAGGCAGTACGAGAAAAGGACGGTTATAGCTATGAATTAAGTTAGAGATGTCAAACTAGTTTATGCCTTGCGCTTTACTGTGTTTTTAATCGACATGTTTTTACGTGTACCCTAAATTTGTAATTGTATGGTAATATTGGTTCAACTAAATTGGACAGCTCTAATTTACGTCCGTCTCTTTCTTGTTTTATTAGAGAGAAAAAGAAAGATAGCCTAAACTTAGTTCGTGCATCGGCACCATGTTTATTGTCTATACTGCTATACTAATATTCTAAAGAAATAAGTATGTGAGGTTGTAGGGGGTAATCTCTGGATCTACTGAACCGATTTTGAAAATTCTTGTGTTTTGTGTATGTCATAACTCATAAGCTATACATTTTTGAAATCCATGCGGACGAAGTCTTAAGTTAAAGTGCTAGTTACGTATATTTTTCTAACAAATACCAATATATTGATAAATTCGATTTTTTCTGCGATAGTTCCCTCATTTGGTGTGGAGCCCTAAATGAGAGTAAAGCCTTATAATGTTCCCATAGCTGGGACTCGGGTCTCCTCTCTGTGAGTGGGAATAGGCCGTAATTCACCACGCGGGCCCAATGCTGGTTGATGGATGTCACATGTCTTCGAATTTTTGGTTCTAGCATGGCGGTTTCCTCACGATGTATTCCTTCGCCGTTCTGAGAACAGTATTGATAAAACGAATTACACAAAGTAAAGCGCCTGCCTGGGTTTGAACCTATGTGTCACTGAACCACCACTGCTCACTCGCACACTCTTTATTTTTTATTTTATTTGCTACCTAACATCATGGGAATTTTCCTAATGTTGTTTTTCTGATAACCATAATATACTAATTCATCTTTCTTTCCGCAGCCACAACGGCAGAAGACGTGCTGAAACCAACAAACCCAGCTGCAGTAAAGGCGGTACTGGACAGCTGCAACAGCAGCGCCTACCGCGTATCGTCTCCCAACTCTCTGCGACTCACTGTCACCCCCAGAACGAGCACGAGGCGTGATGACAAGGTCAGTAGGCCAAGAGAGCTAGTGGGGCTCTTGTAGCCACCCCATCTTCCTGTCTGATATTAAAAAAAAAAGATCGGCACTCCGGGAGTGCCGATAGAAGTGAAAACTTGAACAAAAATGCCCAACGTGCCTAATGAAATTTTCACTTCAATCCGCTACGAGTGCTACGACGCTACGCGTAGCACTCGTAGAGGGTTAGTGTCGCGCTAGTTCAATAGTTTTTTCCCCATCTCAAAAATATCCAACGCTAAAGAAGTTTTCACTTCAAAAAATCGTGCAGATAAATTTATAACACAAGACTTTATCGAGCTCGTCCCACTCGCTCTGAATCCTTGGTTATCAAGATTCTTTGCATGATTCTACGTAAGTAAGTAGTAACTTCTATAAATACATACTATGTATTTGAAAAAATCCCGCCAAAAAACTATAGTTATTACGACATACTCTTTCTTAAAATGTTTGTGCCTCGAATATTTGAATCAGCTCAGTATTCGAGGAGAAAAAAGAGAATATACGAAAAGTCGATCTCGTCAAAAATTTAGTGAGAAAATGGTTCTAAGCTGCAGCTGTCCCTATCGCACCCTAAGGGGGCAGGCTTGAGGCAGCACGACGGCAATAGTTTCTTCAAATGCCTATTTTTAAAATTCCTCGCAGATCCTGTTCCCTCTTAAGTAATTAATCTGCCTAGCCTTTTCCCAACTATCTTGGGGTCGGCTTCCAGTCTAACAGCTGCAGCTGAATAAAAGTATTTTACATGGAGTTTTCACTTCAATCCGCTACGAGTGCTACGACGCTACGCGTAGCACTCGTAGAGGGTTAGTGTCGCGCTAGTTCAATAGTTTTTTCCCATCTCAAAAATATCCAACGCTAAAGAAGTTTTCACTTCAAAAAATCATGCAGATAAATTTATAACACAAGACTTTATCGAGCTCTTCCGCTCGCTCTGAATCCTTGGTTATCAAGATTCTTTGCACGATTCTACAAAGTAGTAACTTCTATAAATACATAATATGTATTTGAAAAAATCCCGCCAAAAAACCATATATTATTTGGTTTTTCGGCGGGATTTTTTCAAATGAAGTTCAGTGGCTGTTTTAATTATTCGCAAATTGATTCCTAGTGAATATTGTGATGTTAAATTGGTGTAGTTTCTTGTCTCAAGTGTCTACGCCTCTAGCCGCCGCAGGAGATGCCCTGGGCGTTGGGAGTCGCAAGCCGATTCCCAACCACCGTTAGAATAGAATAGAATAGAATGCATTTATTTGTCAGAATATTGTATGTTATGTGTATTAGATTTCCGATCATAATATTCTGCCGTTTCCGGCGTACAAATATGGTTTGTAAATTATTACATTAACATTAAATTATTAGATAATTATTAGAATTACAAATAATTTGAACAAGAGTTGTAAGAGAGATTTATATAAGTCAAAATTCAATTAAGTCAAGTAGTTAAATATTATTTATAGGCAATAATGTCAAATATTTATGCAAATTTTTCATTCATAAAATCTTCAGTCGAGTAATAACATTTGCTTAGAAGAAAGTTAAATAGTTTACATTTAAATGTTCTGAGGCTAAGAGTTTTGAAGCCATCAGGTAATTTGTTATAAACAGTAATGGACATGCAGTATACATTATTAGAAAACCATTTAATTCTACGCCTAGGAACATTAAGCATATGCACTTTGCGGCTGGGTCTGGATACGACATCATTAAACAAATCAAATTCATGTTTGTTTTGGTGTACATAGATACAAATTTCAAAAATATATAGCGCTGGAAGTGGCAGTATTTTAAGTTTTTTAAATAGTGGAACACAACTGTCCAGTTGGTGCGCTCCACAAATTGAGCGTACGCATTTTTTCTGAGCTCGAAACACCTTTTCAAGTTCCACCGAATTACCCCATATTATAATGCCATAGCGCAAAATTGATGAGACATAGCCATGGTAAGCACATAGTGCCGCATTAACACTAGCAAGTTGGCATGGGCTTGCGGACGGCGAGCAAAATGTAGCTCGCCGTCCGATAAATACCAGGCCCGAGTCGACGAGCGTTGTATTATGAGCGAAGAACTAGAGATGTCATCAAGAATACGGGGCTCGCTAGGGTCGACGCCCGCTCCACCTAGAACGGGAGCAGTTATTTAATGATTTCCAACCACAAATAAAAGGGTACAAACTAAAAATAATGCATACAAGTGTTAATTAAATTTTTTCTTTCACAGAAATCCCTGTTCGACGGTTTAGAAGAATCGGACGCTAGTCTAGAAGACAAGCTATGTCTGAAGCCGTCTCGCAAGCGCCTTGTGCTGCGACCTAACCAGAAGGGGAACGACAGCCATCACGATTCCATCGACCATGCCAACGATACCGGCAGGTTAGTTAGTAGCTCATGAATAGTGCTAAATGTGGGTGGGAAATATTTCCTAAAACTGTGGGGAAGGGTATTCAATATTGCCAAAAAGTGTAGGGAAATATTGCTAAAAATGATGCGAGGATATTGCCAAAAAGTGTAGGGAAATATTGCTAAAAACGATGCGGGAATATTGCCGAAAAGTGTAGCGAAATATTGCTAAAAATGATTCCCGCATCATTTTTAGCAATATTTGCTAAACACGATGCGAGAATTTTGCCAAAAAATGGTAGGGAAAATATTGCTAAAAAATACGAAATCATATTGCCAAACATGGTAAAAAAAATATTGCCCGGATATGACAGGAAATATTGTCAAAAAGTGCGAAAGAATATTTGCCAAATGTGTAAGGGCATAACAAAAAAATCTAGGAAGGAATTCAATCAGATTTTGTTACCGAATATTGCTTGAACTAGGAACTAACTTCATGTAATAGTAGCCGCTTTAAAACTGTAACCGGTTTGACTGGATGCCCACCCCAATATTGTTGGGACCATATACACCAAGGGATAAACTGGTTTTCAGACTTTCGATTTTGACTCCCAAAAAATCTACAAAACTCAGCTGGGTGGCACGGCCTCTCCCGTGGGTTTTTTATTTTGCCCTTCAATAGCAAATTTGTCCTAAGGGCCTAGTGTGAGCTTTTTAACTTAGCTCGATCGTATTAGACACAACCGAGACCAAATCGCCGTCATAAAATCGATTCATCAATTTGCCCGCACTTGCCGCACTTGCCGTATCTTGGGGTCGGCTTCCAGTCTAACCGGATGCAGCTGAATACCAATATTTTACATGGAGCGACTGCCTATCTGACCTCCACAACCCAGTTACTGGGTAATACGATACTACTTCGTAAGACTAGTTGTCAGACTTTCGGGCTTCTGACGACCCGTAACGACTGTCAAAAATCCACGATTGACAGCCGGGACCAACGGCTTAACGTGCTTTCCGAGGCACGGATGATTCTCGGTATGTAGACATGGTCACCCATCCATGGACCTACCCCGAAAAGCGTAGCTTAACCTGATGGATCGACCCGTGCGGCTGTTATTAATTTAGCCACGAGCTCCTCATGAAATCGATTTAATTTAATTATTTTTATTATTCACAGATCTCTAGAAGACCACCCACAGTCTAACGGGGGACCGCCAACGAGAGAGATGCCGTCGGAACAGCCGAACATTGACGAAGTTGACCGAAGACAGGACGAGTTTGTTTCGTTGAAGAACGCCGGCTCTACTGGGTGGCGTAAGTGATTTATATCATTTTTAAAAGTTTTTATATAACTTGCAATGTTTGTTAGTTCGGGTCAAATCTTGCAAGCTGAATGAACCAGTTTCTCGAACCACTTCTTCTTATCCTACGGACTTGAATTTTTAAACGATTCCAAAAAGAGGAGGTTATCAACTCGGATGTTTATATGTATATATTGGGTCCTTACATATGAAATTGGCGTTTTTTTTCTCACATATAGAGAAGCTCGTCACTTCTATGAATTAAAATATTCATCAATTGCTTGATATTATATCGAATAATGACCGTCATAGACAACTGCCAATAGTAAAAAAAATCTTATTACATATAGTTTTATAAACAAAAAAAAATACCTTAAAAATGACTCCTCTTTTTGTTAGCAGAAATGACCACTATAATTGTTTAAACTTAGCCAAAACTTATTTTTTGTTTAATCTAAGTGGCATGCTTTATGTTAGTTTTTAAACATTATTGCATAAAAGTTTTAAAACATTAGTGTTCATAGAAGGAACAGGGGTGGGTTTTAGTCAGTAAGAGTCTGACACGCTCTCCCGCGCCACCCAGAGCGGGAAATGTCATTGGATGATTCCCAATCAAAACAAAAAAAAATGGTCCCTTATATACAGGGTGTAACGGAAAGGTGTGGTCATATTTTAGGAGCCGGTTCTGCCCATGGAAATAAACAACTTTTTCTAAGAAAAAATAGAAAATTCCCAAAAAAAAATTGGACTTTCCATACAAAGTTATCATCAGCTGATCAATAATTTGTATGGGAGGTAAAAATTTTTTTTTAGAATTCCCTCGGATTTTCTTGAAGAAAGTTGTTCATATCGATGGCCAGATGCAGTTCTTAAAATATGACCACACCTTTCCGTTACACCCTGTATATATTTTTAAATTTATATTCGGTTATATCTCCGTCATATATTGACGGATTTGCAAATTCTTTTTGTTCGAAAGGGGTTTATTCCGAAATGGTCCCATTTAAATTTCATATAGATCTGATTAAGATCTTTGGAGATAGACAGTGGAACTCTTCAATAACTAACAGCAAATGACTCACGATTGATGCGATCGTTTGTCTTATGTATTGTTAACACGATTTAACGGGGAAACACAACTGAAAAGTGAAAAATAAAAAACTTTTTTACAAAAAAAATGTAACTTTAATTTCGGAAGTCAGTGTCAAAAAAACTTTTTTACAAAAAAAATAGAACCGACTTCCAAAAAAATTCAAAATAATTTTTGGAAGTCGGTTCTATTTTTTTGTAATTTTTTTTTTATCTTCATTTTTTGACACTGACTTCCAAAATTAAAGTTATTATGAATTTAGTCAGTTCTATTTTTTTTTGTAAAAAAGTTTTTATTTTTCACTTTATAGTTATGGTTCCCCATTAAATTGTGTTAACACTACATAGACATACGATCGCAGCAATCGCAGTTGATTTGCCGTCATTTTTAGAAGAGTTCCGTTGTCTGTCTCCGAAACTCATCATCAGATCTACATGAAATTTAAATGGGACCATTTCGGAATGAAGCCCTTTCGAACAAAAAAAATCCGTCTATATATGACGGAGTTATGGCCCGAACATACACAAAAGAAAAAATACTAACATCCGAATTGAAAACCTCCTTCTGTTTGAAGTCGGTTAATAAAAACGAAACTAGAAACACCGACTTCCGAAATTAAAGTTATTTTTCACTTTTTTTTTAAGTCTTCTATTTTATTTGTAAAAAAGTTTTTACGTGGTAATCACCACGTAAAAACTTTTACCAGTTGCGATGACAATGTATTTTTATGGTAAGCATGACCTGAATAGAAATCCAGGATAAGCTCCAGATAGAGGAACTCTTAAAAGGTTAACAGCACTGACACGAAGTTTTTTGTATGAATTTAATTGTGATAGCTGGTATAAAAGCTTGGTCCATGGATGGGTGACCATCTTTACATACCGAGACTCCTCCGTGCCTCGGAAAGCACGTTAATCCGTTGGTCCCGGTTGTCAATCGTGGATCTTTGACAGTCATTACGGGTCGTCAGAAGCCCGAAAGTTGACAACCAGTCTTACCAAGGCGTATTGTATTACTCAGTTACTGGGTTGTGGAGGTTAAATAGGCAGTCGCTCCATGTAAAATACTGGTATTCAGCTGCATGCGGTTAGACTGGAAGCCGACCCCAAGATAGTTGGGAAAAGGCGCGGGCAGATAGATATAACCGGTATAAAAGCATGTTTTTTTTTTTTACTATCAATCTGCCTAGCCTTTTCCCAACTATGTTGGGGTCATGTTGCAGTCAAACTGGACACAGCTAAATACCATTATTTCCCAGATAAACTATGAAGCTGATTTTTTTTTCTAAAATTCGCTTTTTTTTTCCTTTGCAGAAGCTGATGTGAGCTCTGGCACCGACAGACATGGCAGTTGGTGAGTAACCATTTGTTTCCATTAAATTAATAATACCTGATACTTTTTCATTATTATAGTATCAGTCAGAAAGTTAGTGACAAGCCCACCACACTATTCTCAAACCACTGTAACTCCTGTAAGCCAGACTCAACAGTGGCGACCACCAGAAAAAAATCGGCCAAGTGCGTGTTGGCCGATCCCACATTTTGGGTTCCGTACCAAATTTATTTTTGACTATTTGTATGGGTTTTTATCACGATGCTTATACTGTGAAAATTTGAAGACTGTAGCTCCAGACGTTTGGCTGTAAAACCTGTGTGACAGACGGACACGCGCTCCGTTTGGACCCTTCGGGTACGGAATCCTAAAAACGCGGCAATGAAGCTCGAAGAGTCTCGGAGAAACGATTAAAGGATGATTCACGTTACACCGTGCCGCCACCGGGCCCCGGCCGGGGCACGTCCGGAGCACCGCCAAGCATGGATCAGTTCATACAAAAAGTATACTATAGATATTTGACCGTTCAATTGTTAAACAGGCAATTGTTTCCCGGCCGGGGCACGTCCGAGCCCGGTGCACACGTTCATGTTACACCGTGTCGCCACCGGGCCGAGCCCTGGCCGAATACCAGTATTTTACATGGAGCGACTGCCTATCTCACTTCTACAACCCAGTTACTGGGTAATACGATACCCCTTAGTAAGACTGGTTGTCAGACTTTCGGGCTTCTGACGACCCGTAACGACTGTCAAAGATCCACGATTGACAGCCGGGACCAACGCCTTAGAGCGGTTGCGCACTACGACCGATACTTATCCGTCAAAATACAGATCTATCTACCATACAAATTGGTCTATGACCACGCCGGATCGTCTTTTCACGAATAAGTATCGGACGTAGTGCGGAACTGCTCTTAACGTGCTTTCCGAGGGACGGAGGAGTCTCGGTATGTAAAGATGATCACCCATCCATGGACCAACCCCGGCAAGCGTATTAACCTGATGGATCGACCCGTGCGGCTGTTATTACTTTAGCCACGAGCTCCTCTCATCCGAAATATGAATAGCAATAATGTTTTTTTTTTCAGGCTCGGCTCTTCTAAAATGCCGTGGAGTGAAAAGGAGAAACCTATTGAGAACGAGTCAACACCGCGCCTTTATCCTAGCTTAGGTTAGTATTATAATTATTATATCATAGCTTAAATATTAACCTGTAATAGGGAGCGTGCAGGAACTAGAGATGGCGCCACATAAATGTCAATGTAAAGTATTTGTACAGTACATGTTGCGGATTTCACTCACTAGATGGCAGTCTACGTTACACGTGCTGCGTGTGTGCATGATACGTGTGTGTATACATATATGACACGGAAATGTCAATGACAAGTTTTATAGTGTAAAAGTTTCGAATTTACTCCACTAGATGGCACAGACTACGCTGTGCACGTTCCTTATAGTTATGTTACCTGGGTATACAAATAATAAATTAATAATTCTATTTCGTTCGTAAGTTAGATTGTAGCGACATCTATGACGCCGCACGCGAACTAATAATAGCAAGAATTCTACATCGCGCAAGCAGAGTTCTCCGCGCGATTTGAACTTATACAACAGTCCGAAATCAACCATTGGGGCAGTTGCCCGGACCAGACATAACACCCGTCTGGTCGGAGGATCCTCCCTTTTCAATGGAGGTTGTGGAACTTTACACCCTGTTCCACGTACCTCCAAACTGGTGACCGTCGAGCATGAACGTCAGCGCAGCCTTCGTGCAGCTACTTCAGCGTGACGTCATCATCATCGCTTCCTTCAAGCTCTTGAGCAACGAGTCATACAGCCAGCCAGTACCAACGGCTTCTACGGGTATCCTGACCACCAGCATGCAGCGGATGCGCATTCCTGGTCAGCATCCTCAGCCTCTTTCATCACCATCAACCTCATCAGCGATCTTAGCGCAGCGAACAGCACCTTCGGCCGGTCGAAGAACCTCTCCTGGTCGACGCCAGCAGTCAAGCCACTACGTCGCACAGCACCGCTCCGACCCACTGGAGCCTGCAGCATCATCCCGACTCACTGGGACATCATCACCCCGACTCACTGGGGCATCATCCCGACTCACTGGGACATCATCACCCCGACTCACTGGGGCATCATCCCGACTCACTGGGACATCATCACCCCGACTCACTGGGGCATCATCCCGACTCACTGGGATAGCAACACCCCGACTCACTGGGGCATCACCGCAGACAGTTCCGACTCACCGTGAACTATGCGGCTCTTCCGGTTCCGACTCACTGGAACCAACCTTCCACTGGCCCGGCAAGCATCACAAGATGTATGGACGACTCATCAAGAACCATCGATCTCCGATCTCCGGAGGGGAGTGATGTAGCGACATCTGTGACGCCGCACGCGAACTAAAAATAGCAAGAATTCTACATCGCGCAAGCAGAGTTCTCCGCGCGATTTGAACATATACAACAGTCCGAAATCAACCATTGGGCAGTTGCCCGTACCAGACACAACACCCGTCTGGTCGGAGGATCCTCCCTTTTCAATGGAGGTTGTGGAACTTTACACCCTGTTCCACGTACCTCCAAAAGATTATAAAAAAATTTTGGACATGTATTTTTTGCTTTACCAAAACAATGAAAAAGATAAACGATGAAAGAGTCACGTGAATATTTCAACGTATTGTATCGTCCTTATTTTTTGTTTACGTGGCATGACGACGTGATAAAACACGTGTCCAACATTTTTAATCGACTTCAAAAAAGAAAGAGGTTCTCAATACGACTGTTTTTTTTTTACGCCTGACCCGATTTTGATAATTATTACGTCAATTGATTCGTCTTAATCTTACGAGTGCTACTAAAGACATGACAGTAATCAAAATACAATAAGGCGACCACCAGACGCCAAATTGTGAAAAAGATAAAAATGAAAGTTGACGAACTATATTAAGTGGGGTATCAAAATAAAGGATTCGAGACGGCGACTCCAAAAACATAACTCACTTAAATGTCGAAAATAATAAATATTTTCAAAAAAGCCGACTGCAAAAAACAACTAAAAAGTTCCAAACAAGTCACCTTTCTTTTGAAGCAGTCTGATGCAGTTGGTGCCATGAAATCAATAATTGAACTTAAATAACTGCCACCAACTGCAAGACTTGTTTGGAACTTTTCAGTTGTAAAATATTCAACTTTTTTATTTTATAAATACAAGCTCAAACATAATCTTTTATTACAGAAAAGGACATGCAAGTCCAAGTAACCGAACGCCGCGCCAGTTGGCTGACCACCAAGCCCCTTCGTCCCCCACTAGTCAACAACCCAGAGTCAGCGGAGAACTCTGTCAGGGAGCTAGCAGTCAGATCTGACCGCTCTCATGACAAGGAAAATATTGATACGCTGTCCTGTAAGTATCTTTCAGCTATATTTATAAACTTTCTAAGCATATTTTTTTTTATTTTAGTTGGGTTTGCTCTTGACTCTAGTCTAGGTCAGAGGTGAGAGAGGCAGAGTCGACGATGGAGCGAGCTCACCCAGAAGAAGTCTGTTCACTCTATACTTTAAAGAGATTAGGGTTGTATGCGTTCGGAAACACAGATGCAGGCATCTCATCATCATTTCAGCTGAAAATCTTCCACTGCTGGACATAGGCCTCCCCCAAGTGTCGCTACAACGACCAGCCCTGTGCGTCTCGCATGCATCGGCTACCCGGGACCCTCACCATGTCATCGATCTACCTAACCAAAACCTCCCCCTTTTTTTTGTTGCCGGGGTGGAAAATCCTCATAGATGTCCTTCGCCTGGGGCGGGCAAAGGGGTCTGTCAGACTCTTACTGACTAAAAACCACCCCGATGTTCCCTCATATACTTGACTCGGGGGCTGCGATTGGGACTTCTGCTGCCCCGGACTAGTACCGCCCCGCTGACGTGTGCGGGCCTCGTCCCGTGGTGGGGACTGAGGTGTTAATTCCCCTTCACGTCTGAGAGGGGCGCGTGGAACACTACGCGACGCCATCTCGGGTCCCGATTCATGGGCCAACGGACATCCCCGAATCCTTCGGCCCTCCCTCCCCCCTCCCTCTAACCTAACCATATGCTTAGTTTAAATACTATTTAGCAAATTTTAAATTTAAGATTATATGCGTCTCATCCATGACATTCAACTGTATGTTCGACATAACCTCCTTAAATGTTTAGTCAGCACTTTACTTCCCACATCTACCCTTCTTCCGGTGAGAAAATGTTGAAATAAGAACCTGATAATTAGTGTTTAAAATAATCGCATATCAATCTACCTAGCCTTTTCTCAACTATCGACGGCGCGTAGTGTTCCACGCGCGCCTCAAAGAGATGTTGTCAGCCACCACTGACGGGGCCCATCGTGGCCGGTGCCTGCATGCCTAGGGGTAGCGGATAAATTCTGAAAATAAGTTACCGCACCCCTGGGCACTCAGGCAGGGAAGGAACAGGGGTGGGTTTTAGTCAGTAAGAGTCTGACACGCCCTCCCGCTCCACCCAGAGCGGGAGAAGTCATTGGATGATTTCCCACCCCCAAAAAAAGAAGGCAGTGCTTTCTTAGGAAACCCCAAGCCTTTAATTCTTTATTGTACACCAAACAACTAACATAGTACACAGTGATTAAATAGTTAATGTACAAAGGCGAGCTTAACTCAAATTCTCCCAGCAAACCTTTGAGTGATAGAGAGAGAGAGATCACATTTGAGGGTAGGATCCAGAAGCCTTCTCCTATTCTTCCTAATTCCTATCCCTTCCTGCCAGTGACTTCGATATGCTCGGCTACCGGAGACCTTCAGTTCTGCCGACACCGCTGGGGCGAGCAAGCGGGATATTCTCGCTGCGAGAAGATAGCCCATCAGATCGGTGGATTATACGGTTAATTTACGTTGTTTTTTCGTAGATCAGAGATGTTGCCTCATTTTGTTCTTAGAAGTATTTCCATTAGATTTAGATTTTTTATTTACCCGACTAGCCTAGCCTAGACTACCCCAGAACGAGGGTAATCTATTTCGGGAGTATGTAGGTAGCAAAATAATTTAATTTTCAAGCAGTCTGATACAGTAAGTTGGTGGTGTTAAATCTGTGATTGAACTAAAACAAATTCCACCAACTGGATCAGGCTTTGGTTTGGAAATTTTTAGTTGGTTCTTGCAGTTGAGATTTTTGAAAATGTTATTATTATAATTATTTTTTGTTCATTTTACTATGGTGACAATATCTTTATATTTGACGAGGTTTTATGTTTGACTGTACGTTTTTTTTTGTATGTCCATCGATTTCTCTGTCAGTTGTGAACCGATTTTCAAATATTTTTTTTATCCGAAAGAATATACTCCTGAGGCGGTCCCATATAAATTGTATCGAAATTGCTTCAGCGCTTTTTGCAAGACTAACCAAAAATATGTATACATAGATGACGTTCTGGTTTCCTCCAATTACGAGTATGTTCCATGTTATTGGGGTTTTAGGTATAAAAACTAAAAAGTGAAAAATAATTTTTACTTTTTAGCCGACTTCTAAAAAAGGAGGAGGTTCTCAATTCGACTGTTTTTTTTTTAGTTTTAATACCCCAACTTCCTTGGCAGTGTTGGTTTGCCCACCCCCTAGTATTACGCCAGTAATATACACAGTATGCTCTCCTGAGAAGTTCCCAAGTTTGACGTACGTGGTGTTTGAACTTCGCTGATTAGTTGTAATTCTTTGACTTAGATATCAACCATAGCTTAAACAAAAGCCTATAAACTGCTTTATTTGTCCAACAGTGTCTGAGGAAGAGAACGTAGCCCCGCGGGAGTTGCCGCCGCATCCTACCGGCGTGAAGCTCACCCGCCCCGGATACTACACCATTCCAAGTTTAGATGAGATGATTGGTAAGTACCATACTACCAATATGTAGCCTGAAAAGTGTAAACATAGTTTAACACATTGACTGCCAGACAACAGACACAATAGGGATAATTCTATATAGTCCATAAGTTAGATTTAGTTAGATCAACTCCGGATGGATGAAATGGCGACAGGTCACTGGAACAACTTGCGACCGATGGATGCCACTCAAGCTAAAGGGGAAAATCTATAAGTCCGTGATTAGACCTGTCGTACTGTGTTTTTTTTTTTTGTGGGGTGGGAAATCATCCAATGACTTCTCCCGCTCTGGGTGGAGCGGGAGGGCGTGTCAGACTCTTACTGACTATAACCCACCCCTGTTCCTTCCTGCCCGGGGGCGAGGTAACTCAGTTTCGAATTTATCCTCAACCCCCGGGCGTCACCTACTAACTAGTTAGAATCAACTCAGGACGGATGAAATGGCGATAAGTCACTGGAACAACTTGCGACCGACGGATGCCGCTTAAGTTAAAAGGGAAAATCTATAAGTCCGTGATTAGACCTGTCGTACTGTATGGGTCAGAATGTTGGGCTGTGAAAAAGACGGATGAAAAAAGATTGCATGTGGCGGAGATGAGAATGTTGAGATGGATGTGTGGAGTAACGAGAATGGATAAGGGAGAAATGAGTACCTACATTAGAATTTATGCCAAATGTATGTATTTCATTGAAATCATGACATTTGGTATCAATTCTAACTGAGAGAGATGTATTGATGATTTTAATGATTATAATTGTAATACATACCTTGCTACGGTCGCGAATCAAATTTTGACCAAGATACAACCTGACACTGACCTGGAAATTGCAAAAAACGTAAGAAAATTTGAATTTCGCGGGCTACCCTGGAGCATCCACCTTAATCTCAAAAACTTAACAGTTTAAGGCCTACAGTAGGCTAGGTACGTTTTTCATGTGATCTCCTTATTTATCACTTATCACAATATCTTCCTTCCTCAGCCTACATGCGACCAGACGGATCGTGCGTCGTCCCGCACCTCACGATCGGTCGCAAAAACTATGGAAACGTGTACTATGACTGCGAGATCGACGTCGCTGGCATGGACTTGGACAGTTTGGGTAAGTTAATAAGGGTGTTTTTCGTAGTACAAGTTTTACAGCTGACATGTAAAAGTGGATGGCTATGCCAGCAGGCAGGTAGGTATTCTATGCCCACCGTGTTCTGTCAACATACACCGTGTAAGGCACATAAACCCACATACGTGTACCAGTGATCCAGTACATGATTCTGGACCCCCAAGCGTTGGAATTTATCGTGGGATTTTTCCTAAATTTTTAATTTTTTCACTTGGCTGTTGAAAATCGTTATTCTTAAACAAACAAATAAGTTTTAATTAAAAAGTAATCAAATTGCTAATTACACTAAAAACAGCAATGTAAATAAAATACGAAAGTTCTACGCACAGCTGTTTCGCTAGAATTCATTTGTGAGTTCACGTCGCCGGCCTAATACCTACATACCTACGGCGGCGCGTGTGCAGGTAGTAGTGCGAAGTGTTGAGATCGTATTGTTTACAATACATTGCGCGCTCAAAAATTACTATTTCTGTAAGATTAATGACTGTCATAATTTTGTTAGTGGCATTAGGTGTAACCTTTTCACGAAGTATGCGATATCTTGTCCCTTACAGCCTGTATAATGGTCATACGCGAGCCTATAAATAGTAAAAAAAAAATCGCGCGTACATGGCGCGCTTTCTGTCTTGAAAAAGCTGCTTTATTTTCATTGCAGCGCGTGTGGGAACGCATAAGTCCTTATTGAAAAAAAAAAGCTGCTTGTAATAAAATTAAAATATCGTGTGTAAAAAGACAGTTTCCGAAGCCGAAAGCCACACAATCTTACCCATTATTTGGATAATTTTTTTCCACTAGACCATACCTGGGAATCCACTGGTCCTGGAGATATTGAAGGTCAAAGTCGCAATCGGCCCTAAGTTATATTTCTCTCTTTTCCAGTCCACTTCCTCAACAAAGAAGTAATAGTGTACCCCGAGGAGTCAGTAAAGCCTCCTCTAGGCGAGGGTCTGAACAGGCGCGCCTACGTCACCCTGGACAGAGTGTGGCCGAGAGACAAGAGTGAGAAGAGACCCATCACGGAGCCCGAGAGGTGAGTTATAGTGAAGAAGTTATTCAGAAGAACAAATATGAATAATAAAATTGAGTCAAAAACCCTATTTTTAGTGTATTTTCTTTTTTTGGATATCGGTTGTATTTTTAACCGACTTCAAAAAAGAAGGAGGATATCAATTCGGATGTTTGGATTTTTTTTTATGTATGTTTAGGCATAACTCCGTCATTTATTGACGGATTTGCAAAATTCTTTTTTTGTTCGAAAGGTGTTTGTTCCGAAATGGTCCCATTTAAATTTCATATACATCTGATGATGGGTTTCGGAGACAGACAACGGAACTCTTCAAAAATTTACAGCAAATCAACCGCGTTTGCTGCTATCGTATGTCTATGAATTGTTAACACAGTTTAATGGCGATCAACAACTAAAAAGTGAAAAATACAAAACTTTTTACAAAATTATAGAACCGACTTCCAAAAAAAGTGCAAAATAACTTTAATTTCGGAAGTCAGTGTCAAAAAACGAAGACACAAAACCAGGAACACCGACTTCTGAAATTAAAGTTATTTTGCACCTTTTTTTGGAAATCATTTTGGTGTAAAAAGTTTTTTTTTTGTAAAAGAGTTTTTTATTTCGGGATAAAAATCCCTGAAAAATGCAAAGTTCTTGTGGGATAAGTAAAAGCCTCTGTAATTTGTAAGACTAATATCATATTATTTGTCCACAGACTCCTAAAAATGGAATATGAGAGCAAACTCCGTCGAGTTTGCGACAAACACAGCACCAAGTTTATAGAGTACCGTCCCCAGACCGGTAGCTGGGTGTTTCGCGTTGAGCACTTCAGCAAGTACGGCCTGACGGACTCTGATGAGGAGGAGGACCCTCAGAGGCAGCTCGTCGTGAACGCGCTGCAGACTAGCGCGCCTCCTGGTGAGTACATGTGGCATGTATGCCGTCACATTTTCGTCCAATCCAATTCTTCCGTTAAATTATATTTTAGAGAACCAAGATTTATGTCTTTATTGGAAACACACTTTGTTCGCAATGTCGAGTCGAACGATAATTTTATTCAATTAGACTATATGTCTGCTGTTATATTCGAGAATGAGGGATAGGAACTATAAATCTGCCTGGATCGCGGGTAAATTTAAGTCTAAAGCACGGGGTCTCGTCTCGAACAAAGAAAATTTAGTTCAAACAAACAAACAATAGATGGCGTAATATGCATCGATTTCGTATTGAAGTTTAGGTAACATTAATATTTTGAAATAAAATATAGTTAAAACTGTATTTTCTTATTTAATAAACTACCCTAAGCATAAAATTGTTGAATAATTGGCTCCTAATTAAACTTTAGATGTTTATTGGAACGATTCGTTAGGCATTTATATTTCTTATACCAATAGATGGCGCTGTTTGAAGTTTTAGAATTTATCCATTCGCCTCTTTAAAATTTGTATAGTGAAAAATTTTGAAACAGTAAAACTGTTATGAAGTGCCAAAAATACTATATAGTAATTCCCTCAATGTGTGAGAAAATATTGATAAGACTTTATGTCAATTCATTCAACTTGCAAGCCGTCGCTGCTAACACCATCTAGCGAGGTGTAGAGGACGGGCCCGAACGAAGAACAAAAGTTGCCATAGCAAGTCGTAAACCCGTAGTTACGGCGGTACCGTTTCTTTATATGGGATGAGGCATCTGTACGCTAGTATTATATTATCTGTGGTCTAAATAGTCTCTTTGCGCAGGCAACTGAAGGAACACGCGTGGGTTTTAGTCAGT
Source organism: Polia nebulosa (assembly GCA_951329385.1). NCBI lineage: Eukaryota > Metazoa > Arthropoda > Insecta > Lepidoptera > Noctuidae > Polia > Polia nebulosa. The sequence goes on from OX589608.1 coordinate 8,305,984, forward strand.
AAGAGTCTGACACGCTCCACCCAGAGGGGGGGAAATTATTTGATGTTTTCCCACCCAAAAAAAAAAAAAAAAAACGGCCTAGTGCGAGTGGGACTCGCACACGGTTCCGTGCCCTATGAAAAAAAAGAACACGTTTCTAGAAACGTGTTTTTTCTTAGGAGGGGAGCCCCCTTTAATTTTAATTTATTTTTATTATTTGTTGATATAGCGGCAATAGAAATACACATTCGCACACAGTCCGTTTCATCTAAGGACCACAAGACGTACGGCGAAGTGCCACCGGTTCATGGTGGACATCCCATCCATACGCACAAAGCGTTTTGAGAAAACATTCATTGCACGTACAGCTAGAGAGTGGAATTCTCTACCGGAGTCTGTGTTTCCTGTAAGATACAACCTGGGAGTCTTTAAGTCAAGAGTGAATAGGTTACTTCTAGGCAAGCGTGCTCCATCTTCGACCACATCATCACTTACCATCAGGTGAGATAGTGGTCAAACGCGAGCCTATCAAACATAAAAAAAAAAACATTCACTGAAAATTTCAACTGTCTGTCTATTACGGATCAAGAGATACAGGCCGCTGACAGACAGACGGACAGCGGCGTCTTAGTGATAGGGTCCCGTTGGTTACCCCTTGGGTACGGAATCTTATAAAATCGGTTAAGTGCGTGTCGGTCTTCGCACATTTAGGGTTATGTACCAAATATATTTGTAACTATTTGTATGGCTTCGGGTCAACAAGATGCTTATACTATGAAAATTTGAAGACTGTAGCTCCAACGGTTTGGTTGTAAAACCTGTGTGACAGACGACGGACAGACAGATAGAGGGACAGACAGACAGACGGACACGTGAGTGTCAGCAATAGGTTTACCGTTTGGACTCTTTGGGAACGTAACCCTAGAAAAAGACTACCTGACGTCACAAAAAACCGACTTTGCGGTATATGTATTTGTATGGTATATGGCCTATGTATAGTCCAAGATCCCAGAGCCACCAGAGTAAATTATTTCATCACCACTGCTCCCAAAAACGGTAAAGGAAACCATCGTGAGGAAACCGCCATGTCCTAGAACCAAAAATTCGAAGACATGTGACATCCACCAACCCGCACTGGACCCGCGTGGTGGGTTACGGATCACACCCTCTCATAGAGAGGAGGCCTGTGCCTCAGCAGTGGGGACATTAAAGAGGCTGATGATGATGATGATGACTGTCATAAGAACTCACTCATTTAACGACATCCTCCTCTGTCCACAGCATCCAAACCGCCCGTAGCACCTCCAACGGTCGGCCTCGGCGGCCTGGGACCCTCAGCCCCTCTAGTGCCCGAAGACAACCTGTTTGCCATGCAACAGACTTCCCTGAACCTGCTCAATGGAGCCGCTAAAGGTATGTAGATATGTATTCTTGTTGTTTGTGGTTCCACAGTTGAGTAACTGCCATAGCTTCCTACAGCATCAGGTTACCTGCCTCTAAGATTCCATCATCAGCTTTCAGCCGAAATTATAGGGTATTTGAGAACTGTTTTAAATTAAATAAGTTAGAAACCTTTCAAATCTGGTGGAAGGGGAAACTGTCAAGTAACAGAAAAATCGGCAAATGTATTTTTGACTATTTTTATGGCTTTGGGTCAACAAGATGCTAATACTGTGAAAATTTTAAGCACAGTCATAAAATTCTGATGAATTGAAAGCTCCAACCATTTAGCTGTAAAACCTGTGTGACAGACGACGGACAGGCAGGACACGTGAGTGACAGCAATAGGGTTGCGTTTGGAACCCTAAAAAGGATACACACACACACACACATCTGACGTCATCGCCATTAGGGCTGCCTCGAGCATGGTCAGATCAAACGGTCATATGCCTTCTGCAGGCAAGCATGCTCCATCTTCCACCACATCATCGCTTACCATCTGATACCATACATACCAGCGACCTGAGACACAATACTTTTCTGTCAGCCTTCACGTTAACGCTTACTACAAAATGTATGGCAATGACATTACCTGGCCCGTGTATGCGACTGCAGATGAAGTGCTTGAGCAGTCCGTGTATGGCGAATGTCAATTTTATATTGAAACTGCAGATCGCCCAACAGTAACCGCTTGAAGCTGTCGGCACTAATTGCTCCAAGCAGTCCGTCTATGGAGGCACTTACAAGTACGGGCAATGTAGACGAAACTAAAAAAAACTGGCCAAGTGCATGTCGGATTTCGCACATTAATGGTTCCGTACCATATATTGGTATTTGTTAGTAAAGTATACGTAATAATAAACACTATCACCAAATTTCAAGTTCGTAGGTCAATGGGAAGTTAAAAAATTCTTCGTAACAAAATTTTTGTGACAGACGACAGACGGACACGTGATTGACAACAATATGGTTCCGTTCGGACCCTTCGGGTACGGAACCCTAAAAATGGAATCGATGGTTTTGATCTTATTATCATATATATATATATATCATCTGGGTTTTCCTCGGTTCACATATTTCATGACATCCACCAACACGCACTGTGTGTCCGCATGGTAACAGTCCGCTACCTTTCGTAGAAGGTCTGAGTCCCAGTGAACATTATAGGCTGAATATGCTTTTGCGTTTTCATCACTACTGCTCTCAAAACAGTGAAGGAAAACATCGTGAGGAAACCACATGTGATATCCGACAACCTGCACTGAGCCCGCATTGTCGATTACGGCCCACATCCTCTCACAGAGGTGAGGCGTATACCCCAGCAGTGGGGACATTAAAAGGCTGATGATAATGCTTTTGCGGGATCGTTAGAAAGACTTACCGCGGCTATGGAAGGCAAAGGGATATTGCAGGAACACTGGTAGGTTTTAGTCAGTAAGAGTCATGCCCTCCCGCTCCACCCAGAGCGGGAGATGTCATTGGACAATATCCCACCCCACAAAAAAAAAAAAACTTAAGCACGTAACCAAAGCGGATCAGTAGCTCCGGTACGTCGACTCGGCTACGGCTCACCGACCGCTGGTTGATCTGGCTGGCATACAGTTTGAACCAGTTTCGTTAGGAGGGCACGGAGAGACGTAAGCGTGGGTACCGCAAGTTAACCACGCTTCGCACCGGTTCGTGAGCTTGTTCCGAGGCGAGGCGATTACGTTACAGTTCCGATTAGTGTGCGTTGCAGTAGGGAGTTTCACACAAAGAATACTGCACGGCTCTAGTTGATACGGCGACGATCCCTTTCCGAGTTGATATGTGTGCTGTGACCTTAAGGCATTAAGTCCACCTCTCGCGCCCGGCCCTGGTTCAGGCCATGGTATGGAGCGAGAGGGAATGGGAGGCAGTCTCCGCCTTCTGCGAAGCAGTAATGCTCGCGAAGGCGGAGGCGGGACGCGTGAGGGAAGTTCAATGGAGTGGCCCTCACGGCCCCGGCCGCTACCACCGCAGGAGAGGTACTGGACGTAGGACGTCGCGAGACGATCTCAGGCCACCATAGACCCGGGCCTGTGGACGGCGAGTAATGGGTAGCTCGCCGTCCGATCAGCACCAAGCCCGAGAATCGACGGCGCGTAGTGTTCCACGCGGCCCATCGTGGCCCGGTGCCTGCATGCCTAGGGGTAGCGGATAAATTCTCAACATGAGTTACCGCACCCCTGGGCACTCAGGCAGGTAAGGAACAGGGGTGGGTTTTAGTCAGTAAGAGTCTGACACGCCCTTCCGTTCCACCCAGACCGGGAGATGTCATAGGATGATCTCCCACCCAGCCAAAAAAAAAAAGAACTCATTAAGTCCGCTTTTGTACAGTGCCATCTCTGTATACTCGTAGTATAAATAAAATGCGATGAAATGAATGTCTGTTTCTTCGCTAATTCCTCCTAAACCATGCAACGGATTTTAATGCGATTTTCACTAATAGGAAGGGGAACTACGGGGAAGGTTTTTGTGTATAATTTGTACCCGTGCGGAGACAGGGCGGGTCGCTAGTTAAGTATAAATAAGTTAAATTAAATAAAAAATAGTAGATATAACATACTAATTTGAACAGTCTGATTCCTCCAACCCAACAGGCAACCAATCGACAACGTACCGATTTAACCCGACTTACGAACCCCATCGTGGGGTGCAATATCACCCCATTGGAGTACCACATACTCCCAGTGGGGTCCCACACGCCCATAATGGGGTAACACATACCCCCAGTGGGGTGCTACAGAACTCCAGCGGGGTACAAATCGACCCCGAGATGCCGTCAGCGCCGTACAACGAGGAATATGTTCTACAAAAGAAAGTTGCTAAAGCTATGCTTTGCACCAATATGTGTTTGATAACTGTAGTTTTAATAGTAGTTATAGTCTCTTTCACTTTTGTATTCCTATTTTTTATGTTTTTTAGAAATTAACTAACTAGAAATTATAAAAATTAAACTGTGCTTTTCGCAAGCTATGTACTTAGTATTGTAAAACATATATAAACATACATAATTAACAAATAATTTTACGATTGTACCACTTTTCCATGTGGGGTACAATATCACCCCGGATGGGTACCATAAACCCCCAATTGCGTACCATGTTCTGTAACAGCATGAGCTTATTGTGATTGTAGTCTTTCGCTTTTGTGTATTCTTGTATTAGAAGTAATTTTATATAGTCCAAAGTAAATAGATAAGTTAGACGGAATAAGTAACTAATAAAAAGTTCAAGTACTTCGTATCAGTTTCATTCACACAACAAAACGACATTCAAATAACGCCGTACCGTTTTAGCACAACATAGAAACTCTATCGCGGGGTACCACACACACAGTAGGGAATAGCAATTCTCTCTGTGGGGTACCACATTATTCATACTCGAGACTACAAAATCATAACTAAAATTCACTCATACAAACTAGGCTGAGAGCCAGCACTTTTTGAACATCAAAGTCCTACATAAAGACAGTCCCCGAAAACGCCTTCCCGTCACCTCTTCCTATTGTGAAGCTAGGAAGAAGTGACGCACCAAACTCCTTAGCAACACATCTGTCTTACATTCTCATTTCTTCCGCTTAGATCCTCATTTCTTAATGTACCCATTTGCGTTACACCACACATCTTTTGTCTATATGTTCCTGACTTCTTTAAAGATCGCGACGCCGGGAAGAAAATTAGGCAGAATAAGTGAATAATACAAAACGACACAGAATTTCTATCGCGGGGTACAATATCACCCCATTCACCCCCCACATTGAGGTATAAAAACACCCCTGCGGGCTGCCACATACCTCCAATGGTGGGGTGACCACATACCCGCAGTACGGTACAGCAATACCCACTGTGGTGTAACACATACCCATAGGCAAAAGTGTGAAGCTATTCGGTTACAAGCTTCCGAACATATTCTTGAGCACGAGATGTGAATAGAACAAAAAAAGATAATCATCAATTCACCTTTTGATTAAACATAAATAGAATGGTAAACACAATCAAATATAATGTAAACAAAGTAAAATGGTAAGCAGTGTTAAATCTTACAATTGTGTAATCTTTAGTTAAAAACTCATTATTTTTAAAATTTACTCTAAAATATTTAATACGTAATACGTGGTAATACTGAAAAAAGTAGCACTGAAACGAGAAGAAGACTGCAAAAAAAAAAGTAATTGACTGTAATGTAATTTTTCATGCTTAAAAATACCAACGATCTAGTTAATTGATTGAGAAAATATAGTAATTCATTTAAATTTGATAAAATATTCACAAAAACCTCTACAAATGCGACGTTGCCAGCCCGCGCGCGATGAACGCTCTTAAATATGTAATCATTTAAGTTGGGTCTTTAGATTATGTCAAAATCGTGTTCCTATAAAATGTATGTATATTATATTGTAGTTTATTATGTTTAATTGTCCTATACCTTACCAAAAAATCTATTACTCATGTGATTTATATATGTAAATAATTATTATAAGTACATATTATAAATATTATAAGAATTGCATGTTTACAATAAATAGTTATTTTAAAATATGTTACAGTTTGTACTAAAATATATATTATACAAAAGTACATTTACTAGATTATATTGTTATTCTAAGCTTATATTGAATATAAGTAATCCTTTGTATTGAAATTACAAATAAACAATTAAGTAAATAATTTATACAAAATCATTGAAGTATAATCCTACTGTCGAAATATCATTACACCTTTTCAAAAACAGTACCACCTTACCGGACTCAGGCATCCTCTCTCGAGTGATGGTTGGTGGATACGTAAATCATAATGTTCCCACTGCTAAGACTCAGGCCTCCTCTCGGTGAGAAGAGAGTGCGAGTTGGGGGATACGTAAATCATAATGTTCCCACTGCTAAGACTCAGGCCTCCTCTCGGTGAGAAGAGAGTGCGAGTTGGGGGATACGTAAATCATAATGTTCCCACTGCTAAGACTCAGGCCTCCTCTCGGTGAGAAGAGAGTGCGAGTTGGGGGATACGTAAATCATAATGTTCCCACTGCTAAGATTCAGGCCTCCTCTCGGTGAGAACAGAGTGCGAGTTGGGGGATACGTAAATCCCACTGATAAGACTCAGGCCTCCTCTCGGTGAGAAGAGAGTGCGAGTTGGGGGATACGTAAATCATAATGTTCCCACTGCTAAGACTTAGGTCTCCTCTCGGTGAGAAGAGAGTGCGAGTTGGGGGATACGTAAATCATAATGTTCCCACTGCTAAGACTCAGGTCTCCTCTCGGTGAGAAGAGAGTGCGAGTTGGGGGATACGTAAATCATAATGTTCCCACTACTAAGACTCAGGCCTCCTCTCGGTGAGAAGAGAGTGCGAGTTGGGGGATACGTAAATCATAATGTTCCCACTGCTAAGACTCAGGCCTCCTCTCGGTGAGAAGAGAGTGCGAGTTGGGGGATACGTAAATCATAATGTTCCCACTGCTAAGACTCAGGCCTCCTCTCGGTGAGAAGAGAGAGCGAGTTGGGACCATTATGATTTACGTATCCCCCAAGTTGGGGGATACCTAAATCATAATGATCCACAGCTTGGACTCAGGCTTCTTCTCTGTGAGAAGAGAGTGCGGGTTGGGGGATATGTAAATCATAATGTTCCCTCTGCTAGGACTCAGGCCTACTCTCTGTGAGAAGAGAGTGCGGGTTGGAGGATACGTAAATCATAATGTTCCTACTGCTGGGGCTCAGGCCTCTTCTCTGTGAGAAGAGAGTGCGGGTTGGTGGATACGTAAATCATAATGTTCCTACTGCTGGGACTCAGACCTCCTCTCTGTGAGAGGAGAGAGCGAGTTGGGGCCATTATGATTTACGTATCCCCCAAGTTGGGGGATACCTAAATCATAATGATCCACAGCTTGGACTCAGGCTTCTTCTCTGTGAGAAGAGAGTGCGGGTTGGGGGATATGTAAATCATAATGTTCCCTCTGCTAGGACTCAGGCCTACTCTCTGTGAGAAGAGAGTGCGGGTTGGAGGATACGTAAATCATAATGTTCCTACTGCTGGGGCTCAGGCCTCTTCTCTGTGAGAAGAGAGTGCGGGTTGGTGGATACGTAAATCATAATGTTCCTACTGCTGGGACTCAGGCCTCCTCTCTGTGAGAGGAGAGTGCGGGTTGGAGGATACGAAAATCATAGTGTTCCCTCTGCTGGGACTCTCTCTCTGTGAGAGGAAAGTGCGGGTTGCTGGATACATAACGAACGCGCCTAGAGTCTAGGCCGGACCACTGCGTTTTGAACCTAAGTAGTTTACCCAGACTTGATACAACAGAAGAAGCTGTACTTACTGCTTTTTTTTATTGATTGGGAAATCATCAAAATAACTTCTCCCGCTCTGGGTGGAGCGGGAGGTCGTGTTAGACTCTTCCTGACTAAAACCCACCCGTTTTCCTTCAGTTGCATGTACAAGGGGCCGCGGTGACTCCTTGGTTTACTCCCGAGACCCTGGCAGAAGCTGTACTCCTAGACAAAATAAATTGTAGAGGTCACACTTGACGACTGATTAGTAGGACCGTGATAAGTATAACTAAAATAAACAAGGTGTAGCGACATCTATGACGCCGCACACGAACTAAAATAACAAAATCCTACATCGCGCAAGCAGAGTTCTCCGCGCGATTTGAACATATACAACAGTCCGAAATCAACAATCGGGCAGTTGCCCGGACCAGACACAACACCCGTCCGGTCGGAGGATCCTCCCTTTTCAATGGAGGTTTGCGGGACTTCACACCCTGTTCCGCATGCCTCTAAAATGGGAAAAAACCGATCAAATGTGTGTCGGTCCACGCACATTTTGGTTCCGTACCAAATGTATTTTTGGCTATTTGTATGGATATGGGTCAACAAGATGTTTATACTGTGAAAATTTGAAGACTGTAGCTCCAACCGCCCGTTTGGACCCTTCGGGTACGGAACCCTAAAAAGACAGATGCCCTTGAACTAATAAAAATGATATGACCTTGACCTAATTTTGAAGGAGGTCAGTTAATAAATATTGATGGCATTTAGTGTATCCCTTTTTTTTGCGGGGGTCATCCAATCAACCGAGGGTCAATATTCGGCTGACCGCCAAAATTTGCAAGGATGGATTTTTGAGATTAGTCCAGGAATCATAGGGTTCGAACAACAAAAAAAAGAGTGACACTTCGGGAGTGCCGACAGGAGTGAAAAATTGAACAATGCGCCTGAAGTTTTCACATCAAAAATTCGTTACAGCAATCTGACACCGAGATATTGCAGAACAAGCTCTTATAAAAGAGGGAAAAATAAATCGAACCGACAACTGCTATACGGGTGGAATGGGGTGGGTTTTTAAGGTTGAAAATAGTTTTTCGCGATTTCTGGCTAAACTGTGCATCCTATCGAAAAAAGTTAAGTTGTAGGAAATAAAAAGATTACAACTTTCCACCACCATCCATTCACCATCTCCATCCACCATCCATTCACCATCTCCATCCACCTCCATCACCACCTCTATCTTCGACCACATTATCGCTTACCATCAGGTGAGATAGTGGTTAAACGCATGCCCATCAAAAGTAAAAAAAAAAAACGATTTTACCCTAACCACAAAGTTAAAAAAAAAATGGTGGAAAACTGTTTTTTTGTTTTTAATTTTTTTTCTTTGACAAAATAAATATCTGCCGTCCAATCGGACTATGAGAGTTAAGGAACCTGTACCTGTTTTTGCGCACACGCTTGTGCACTATAATACCTATTGTGCACTTTAGGCTCGCGTTTGACCACTATCTCACCTGATGTTAAGCGATGATGCGGTCGAAGATGGAGCACGCTTGCCTAGACGTAACCTATTCACTCTTGACTTAAAGACTCCCAGGTTGTATCTTACAGGAAACACAGACTCCGGTAGAGAATTCCACTCTCTAGCTGTACGTGCAATGAATGTTTTCTCAAAACGCTTTGTGCGTATGGATGGGATGTCCACCATGAACCGGTGGCACTTGGCGAATCTCTGTTGAGATAGGGCATCGTGATCGAAATTCAGGCGGGAAACTTATTATTATTAAATCTGCCATGTTTTTAAAATAAACTCATTTGTTGCAGCTTTTGAAATGGACACCACTGAAGATAATACGGAATCGCAGAGTCTGTATTTAGATAACAAAGGTAAGTTACTGAACGATAAGCTACCTACGAACGGGGTGAATAGGAACGAAGGGGTGAATAGAAACAAAACTTTGATTATGATTTTCACTATTATGATACCCTTGTCTTTTTTTTGGGTGGGTGGGAAATCATCCAATGACTTCTCCCATTCTGGGCGGAGCAGGAGGGCGTGTCAGACTCTTCCTGACTAAAACCCACCCCTGTTCCTTGCCTGCCTGAGTGCCCAGGGGTGCGGTAACTCATTTTCAGATTTTTTCCGCTACCCCTAGGCATGCAGGCACCGGCCACGATGGGCCCCGTCAGTGGTGACTGACAATCATCTCTTCGAGGCGCGCGTGGAACACTACGCGCCGTCGACTCACGGGCCTGGGGCTGATCGGACGGCGAGCTACCCACTGCTCGCCGTCCGCAGTCCCGGGTATGATGATACCCTAATATTGGTTACTAGTAAAGCATCAATTTAGTTTTTATAACAATTCTTAAATAAATAGGAGTATTTAAATGCTACAAATAATTTTTAAATAACTTGAAAAACCCCATCAAAGTTTTGTTTCTATTTACCCCGGCGGTCCTATTCACCCCGTTTGACGCTCACAAAATTATGAAGGTGAACAGTGTGTGGGAACCGACGGTTCCTATCGTAATCACTCGGTACTAGGCATAGATCTTAACGAGGAGCTCGTGGCTAAAGTAATAACAGCCGCACGAGTCGATCCATCAGGTTAAGCTACGCTTGTAGGGGTTGGTCCGTGGATGGGTGACCATATTTACATACAGAGACTCCTCCGTGCCTCGGAAAGCACGTTACGCTGTTGGTTCCGGCTGTCAATCGTGGATCTTTGACAGTCGTTACGGATCGCCACAAGCCCGAAAGTCTGACAACCAGTATTACCAAGGCGTATCGTATTACCCAGTTACTGGCTTGTGGAGTTCAGATAGGCAGTCGCTCCATGTAAAATACGGGTATTCAGCTGCATCCGGTTAGACTGGAAGCCGATCCCAAAATAGTTGGGGAAAGGCGCGGGCAGGCAGACACCTAAACCTCAGTCGTAACTGTAACCAGCGTGATACAGTAACAAAGTTTTAATAATAAATAATAATAATTCATTTTATTTATTCAAGTGACAAGGACTCATATACACAAAATTACAATAAATAGACACAAATAATACATTAAATGCACACAATACATAAAACATTTCAATACACACAAAACAGCTACAACACTATATTTTTCACAATTAAATTGTCAGCCGACGACTGTAGGTGACGTGCAGGTCACTGCAGCGTCTTATATAAGGACAGTACAGTAGTTTTAGTGTAAAGTAGTTTTAGACTGGCCTGTTGGTCTAGTGGTTAGTGACCCTGACTGCTATGCCGGAGGTCGTGGGTTCGATTCCCACCCAGGACAAATGTTTGTGTAATGAGCACGATCATTTGTTCTGTGTCTGGGTGTAATTTATCTATAATATTTAGTATGTATTTAGAAATATATAAGTATGTTAATCAGTTGTCTAGTACCCATAACACAAGCTCTGCTTAGCTTGGGACTAGATGGCGTTGTGTGATAGTTGGGGAATATTATAATATTATATTAGTGTGTACGCGGCTAACATAGCCAGCCTAACTCCTCACAGAAGCACAGAAGCTTCCTGGGAGTTTCGCAGGTTTCGCGGAGCGACCTCACTGTTTCGAGGATTTGTGCACGTTGGGTAGCCACGGCCTCGCATTCCAGGATAACGTGAGCGGCTGATTCCTCAGCGTCAAAGCAGCCTCTGCAGAGAGGGCTATCCGTGGCGCCTAGATTGAAAAGAAGTTTGTTCAAGAGGCAATGACTCGTGATTGTCCCTATTATTATTCTGAGGTTGGCTCTTCTAAGACTGAGCAGTTTTTTGGTGAGTCGTGGGTGGCCACTCTCAACTGCCTGCGGTCTGTTGCCTATGACCATCTGTTTTTAAGAGTTCAGTTGATCTCTGGCGGATCCATGTACGAATTTGCGAGAAAGGTAGGGGAAGGAGTGGGTCGGACACTAATTCAATCTACCTAGCCTTTGCCCAACTATCTTGGGGTCGGCTTCCAGTCTAACCGGATGCAGCTGAATACCAGTATTTTACATGGAGCGACTGCCTATCTGACTACAACCCAGTTACTGGTTAATACGATACCCCATGGTAAGACTGGTTGTCATACTTTCGGGCTTCTGACGACCCGTAATGACTGTCAAAAATCCACGATTAATAGCCGGGACCAACGGCTTAACGTGCTTTCCGAGGCACGGAGGAGTCTCGGTATGTAAAGATGGTCACCCATCCACGGACCAACCCCGGCAAGCGTAGCTTTGCCTGATGGATCGACCCGTGCGGCTGTATGTATGATTATTGTTTATCTCTCTATCCGTCGTTTTTCGTCCCCATCCCCGATATAAGCAATGTTACCAGTCGTTTTACATGTTTACGTGTTAGTTAGTTCGTGTATTTTATTTATTATTTGTCTTTGTTGCAGCCTACGGCGTAAAGAGTCCGACCAGCGAGCTGGCTCGTCTAGAACATCGTCAGAGCCACAATGTGCAACTTATGAAGGCTTCATTGTATGCTGATACCGGTATGTGACTTATATTTTAAAGAATTAACGCGTCAGGCCCCTGCGTCGCCACCAACAATAGGTTTTTAATTGTCCAATCACGGTTATTAACAGCTTGGTATGTATAGATCTATGTAACGGAATATTTAAACATGATTTTCACCCACTTCAAAACGTCGGATTGAATTGAAACTTCGCACTTAACTTTTAAAATTAGTAGAAAATACAAAATAGCTAAAAAAAAACTAAAAAGCAGGCTTTTGTAACTAGCCGAACTAAAAAGTAGAAAATAATTTTCTAAAACATAAAAAAAAAATTGAGATCCTCTTTAAAAGAGACTTTGACCTCTGAGTTTGTTTCGGTGCTTCTTCTCAGCGTAGTCAGCTAGGAAACGCCGGCCTCATCTAGCTAAAACTGACAAAAAAGAATGTTGACGTGTAAAAGTGTTGTTAAAACCTACTTACATAAATAAATTCATTCATCATTTAACAAAAAAATCATTTTATAGTACATTATTGGAACTTCTGAACTAAACAAGGTAAACCCATCGAGTCTGGGCTCGATTGATTCGCCTTAAGAAGCATTTTACGCCTAAACGATATCCAGGGTCTGATGATGAAGCTGGAAGGTGGCCACGGCATCTCTGTGATAAAACAACATAACCACACCGAGTTTGGGCTCGATTTATTCGTCTTGAGAAGCATTTTACACTTAGACGATATCCAGGGTCTGATGATGAAGCTGGAAGGTGGCCACGGCATCTCTGTGATAAAACAACATAACCACACCGAGTACATTTAATTCAGATAGCCGGTATAAAACCTTGTCTAAAATAATGGTTTTTTAACTTAAACTTATTTAATGGTACGGTAAAGCAAAAAATACTTGTCCAATATGTTTTGATTATCTAACTTACGGACACTAAATAGAATTATTATTGTTGTACCCTAGAAACATCCCTATTGCCATTAATAATAATAATAAAAATGTTTATTTATCTCCACAAAATTACATAATATACTAGTATTATTATGTAATTTTGTGGAGATAGATAAATATAAATAAGCTATAAGTTGACAGATAGTTTGGCAAAAAAAATGTAATTTGTGGGAGATCTGGAGTCTGAATATAGCTCCAGGCCCCCATGACATCTTAATAGTAAAGATTGCCAACGTATAAACAGTGCTATAGTGTGTGTATGTGTGCGTGCGTGTGTATGTGTATAATGTTTATAAATAAATTATATATAAGTATTTACAATTACAAAAGAGGTATATAATATTATTATATATCCACATTCATAATCCTGCTACCTGCCCCACCATCACCGGGTAATTTCTCAATTAGTTCCCCATCCAGATACTATGAAACAGGCACCAAGTGTCATAAAAAATAAATAATTATTAAGAAAATATTAAATATATGTCATGATGTAATATGCACATTGCTACTTTGCTACTAGTGTTGCCCAAATGCAAGACCAAGACGAGACTTAGGCCAGTCTTGGTCTTGGTCTTGCGTCAATACACCTGGTCTTGGTCTTGGTCTTGGTATTGCGCTCTCAGTCTTGGTCTTGGTCTTGGTCTTGCAGCAAGAGTCTCGCAAGTCTTGCAAGTCTTGCAAATACCTTATTGCTATTTATTGAACACGTTAGTTTAGATTTTAGATTATGATTCGCGCTGTGAGACGCATGTATATACAGAATTATAATCATCAAAATCATCAATACAACTCTCCAAGTTCATAAAAGTCGAGGAATTATTTAAAAAAAATGACTTTTTCAAGGTCAAACTCATTCCTCGACCTTTGAACATCAATTTTCAATCTTGCTGCTCACATTTTAGTACCTAGGTATATCAATCACTATCTATCATTTACCGATATTAACAATGATTATTTCGAAATCAAAATATTCGCAATTTAATAGATGCAATACCTACTTAGTTATTAATTATCATCTCGCCCGACAGCTTTAAACGCTGTAGTGTTCGAATTCGAGCCAGTGTGTCAATGTATTTATACAAGAAACTCAGAGCATTCAATTTATACCTACTTACTGCTGAGACATCTTCAAGGTCATTTAATTTTATCCTCTTGTACCAACCCTACCAAAATAGGTAACAATTTTGTGTGCCTCTGTCCGTACTCTTTGTCGGTGAACGCGGCGCTCAAACAGTGTCAAATGCTGTGATACACTTGTTGTAAACCGCGGCGACTTTGTCAGTAAATTGTCAAATAAGTAGGTATATAATACACCGACCGACCAACAGTTTATTCGCAGAACGTCACATTTTCCCAATCAACCTTGAACCTTAATTCTTTAGCGATAAAGTTGAAAATCTGTTAAAGAAATTTGACAGATTGTAGATCTTGATGTACTGGCGTCTGTACCATAACATTGGCTGCCGTAGAAACTGTTACTAGACCTACTCGACTCGCTGTTAGTTTTAAATTTGGCTGAATAGAAGAATAATATAAACTTTGAAACATAAGTAGGTACCTACATAATGTTTATATAATTTTGTTGGCTATAATTTTAAGCACATACCAACCTACGAGTACTAACGTTAGATCTGCACATTAGTCATAAACAAGCATAATACATTATTATAGGTAGATACCTACAAGGTATGAACTTTGCTAGAAAGTTATTCTAGGTACTTACATTTTATCACATGGGATGATGGGAACAGATTTGTGAGTATTAACACGCTACCTACTTAATAAATCTGTAGTTGAAACATAATAAGTACTTACCTACCTAATAAATACAACCTTTTAGGGTTCTTTCAGACGAGCGGCACGTTGCCAACTGCAGATACAACTGCAGCCCTTAGTTTAGTGTTATGACGATACCTACGGTTTTGATACTGGGGAACGTCTCTCAAAATCGGGATTGAAACCAAATACCTACTTAATAACGCCCAAATCTCAGTTTGTCTTAACTGCAAGACGCAAGAGTCTTGCAGGCTTAAGTCTTGTCTTGCTCAAGTCTTGCAGGGTTCAGTCTTGGTCTTGGTCTTGCTACAATAAGGCGGTCTTGGTCTTGGTCTTGGTCTTGCAAAAATGCAAGAACAAGACCAAGACTGCAAGACCAAGACCGATTTTGGGCAACACTATTTGCTACATCAAGCAGTTTTTCAGTTATTTTCATATATTGTCGTATTGTCGCCTCCATCTGTATTTCAGTTGAATATTATTTTCCAAACCCACAGAAATGGAAGACGACGCATCAATATCGACAGGAGACCAGCTCGTTCCAGTATCAGCACCCTTATTGTCAGTACCGTCACTCCCACCCTCCATGATGAGAGAGGACCAGCAGATATCTGAGATTGAAGTCACACATACCGCAGGTAAGATCGTTGAAGTTTGTGAGGATTTATATATGAATGTATTTCACGCAGACGGAGCCGCGGGCGGCAGCTAGTTTGATATACCAAAGACATTACAGCGGGAGGGCGTGTCAGACTCTTACTGACTAAAACCTGTTCCTTCCCTGCCTGAGTGCCCAGGGGTGCGGTAACTCATTTTCAGAATTTATCCGCTACCCCTAGGCATGCAGGCACCGGCCACGATGGGCCCCGTCAGTGGTGGCTGACACTCATCTCTTGTTCGGCGCGCGTGGAACACTACGCGCCGTCGACTCTCGGGCCTGGTGCTGATCGGACGGCGAGCTACCCACTGCTCGCCGTCCGCAGGCCCGGGTTATAACTACACCTGACATTTAATACCTTCAAATTGTAACAAAGGAACGCTTGGTGCCAGTAATTTGTATGTATTGTGCTCCATCACAAAGAGCCATAACCATCAGTACCTACCTTCGCTCCCGTGCTTGTGAGAAGATGATAGGTTACTTCTAGGTTCTAGGCAAGCATGCTCCATCTTCGACCTCATCGCTTACCATCAGGTGAGATAGTGGTCAAACGCGTGCCTATCAACAATAAAAAAATATAAAAAACAAATACTGAAAAACAGAATAAAATAAATATTTAAGGGGGCTCCCATACAACAAACGTGATTTTTTTTGCCGTTTTTACAGATAATGGTACGGAACCCTTCGTGCGCGAGTCCGACTCGTACTTGACCGGTTTTTTTTCTTTCTCCTCTCCACTCAATTCTGTCCTTTTCTAGTGCTGGTCACTCTTTTCTGTGGGAGTCGAGCTCTTTTCGCCATTTTCACCTTGGTCTGTCACGATCAATAGAAAAAACCCACGCAGCTAGGCTTGTTCTTACTCGGACACTGAATGGACCGCTCCGAACTAGTACAATCGTTAAAATGAACTAGTTCGGTATTCTAGTACTATTAGTTCATTTTAGTTCACCGATCATTATAACATCAGTCGGACATAATGGAATACATATTTGATTTTCATTGATACTTTGCAGGCTTAGGACTGTCATTTCAATATAAATTAAATATTTTACAATAATTTAAATGCCATGCAATGTTGTAAAATCGTATGAATTATTAAAATTGCGGTTTGTTTATGCACTAATTGTCAATCAAAGAACCTAGAAGGAACGGGCAATATTAATTTGTCCCTGCATTGGAAGTGATAATAGACCTTAGTGTGATTAGCATAACATAAAACTTCGCGGAATAATCGCAATTTGTCGGGATTCACTCGTTTTCTTGTTCGTCAGGTCGGTCATCGTACATCGTCCATCACGCTCGCACGCATGCTTCTCTAATCTCTCAACTTGCTCACTTGCTCAGACACTCGTACTTATTCGTTCTAATTATTCGGCACTCGCGAGCCAGATGATCACTGTACTAGATGAACGATTTAAACGACCGAAACAGAATATTTCGCTTGCTCGTCGCTCGGACACTCGTACTTATTCGGCACACGCAAGCCAGATGGTCACTGTACTAGATGAACGATTTAAACGACCGAAACTGAATAGTTCGTTCTCGGTCACCTAAAGGAATTGCGTCTTAGTAGTACATAGTACATGTACTACACAAGCCTACACGCAGCTATCCGGCGCTTGTCACAATAGGGAATATTATTATACATGATATTTTTTTAATTGTTCAATTGAATACTTATTAACTATAGTGAACAGATATGAAGGAATTTTCAAAATATCATCATCAGCGACGAAGTTATAAAGCTTTAAAGTTGATAATTAGAAAGATAAGTCCGACGTGTGTTGACGTCAAATGACATGACGCCCATACAACTGCAATAGAAAACAGCGTCTTCGAGAGAGGGACAGATATTTTTGTTTAAAATTATTATACCTCGTTTAATTTTCGATCAATTTTGATTCTGCTTTCACTGTGCGTACTCTATTTTAGTATATTCATCGATAAACCGGTTAGATAACAAATATTTTTTCATGCATATTCCTCATTATGCGGGAAAAATGGAAAATAATAATAACCTTCGTCAGTTGTAATAAGTCTTAATTTTTTATGAACAACAATTAAGTTTTTCGTCAAAATTGAATTGTCATACAAAATTAAGACTTATTACAACTGACGAAGGTTGTTATGATTTTACATAATTATTTTCCCGCTTAATTGTGACACAGGCTAGATAGCTGCTTGAGCACTTCCACTTGTTTTTTCTATTCCGTGGTCACGATATTGTCTGACATTGAATCCGTCAGGCCCCGGAATAACAGACAAAATAAAAAATCTATAGTCGCGTCTCCGATTGGGGACGCGCGGGGCCTGACGGGACACTATTTTGTAGTTCTTTAAAAGTTCTTGTGTACAAATTAATTACTAGTTTACGAGGTGTGTGGAACAGGGTGGAAAGCTAGTACTTACTTCGGTAGTACGAGACGATTAGTATGGCCCCTGCGCAAGGATGACACGCTAAATCGTAAAGCGTACCACATTTTTCTTTTTTCTGCCCTGGAGTTCTGGATAAATTCGAAACAGAGTTACCGCGCCCCTGGGCACTCAGGGCAGGGAGGGAACGGGTGGGTTTTAGTCAGTAAGAGTCTGACACGCCCTCCCGCTCCACTCTAGAGCGGGAGATGTCATTGGCTGGTTTCCCAAGCTACAAAAAAGAAATGGTGCAAAGCTCCGTAAATCTCCATTGAAAAGGAAGTATCCTCAAACCAAACGGGTGTTGAATCTGGAGTGGGCAACTGCCCGATGGTTGATTTCGGACTGTTGTATATGTTCAAATCGCGCGGAGAACACTGCTTGCGCGATGTAAGATTTGCGTGTTTAGTTCCTATGTGGCGTCATAGATTTCGCTGCGCTATGAATGACATAAAACAAATATTGGGACTGATGTTAATTTTTGTTCTCAGAAACCCCGATGAAGCCTCTCATCGTTCGACCACACACGATCGTACTGAAATACCACAGAAAAGTGCCACCCTTCAGACAGACTATTGCTGGTAAGTCATACTAAGAACATCTAGGTCATCTTTCGCGGGATTTTTAACAGACTTCGAAAAAGGAGGAGGTACTATGTTCGACTGTATGTGGTTTTTTTTTATGTATGTCCACCGATTTCTCTGTCAGTTGTGAATCATCACCAGCCTTTTAATGTCCCCACTGCTGGGGTACTGGCCTCCTCTCTGTGAGGGTGTGAGCCGTAATCCACCACGCGGATGTCACATGTCTTCGAATTTTTGGTTCTAGGACATGCCGGTTTCCTCACGATGTTTTCCTTCACCGTTTTGAGAGCAGTGGTGATGAAATGATTACACAAAGTAAAGCGCCTGCCTGGGTTTGAACTCACGACTTACAACTTGTAAGTCGCGGCCAATACCACTGGGCCACCACTGCTCCTTCTCCTTGGGCCATCATTGCTCATTAAAATCGGTTCATTCATTTTCAAGAAGAAGGACTTGACGGTTTTATGAAATACCGTGAGGAGTAAGCTCTCTTAAGAGGCCGTACACGACATTTTTACCGATTTCACTGATTTACGTGATTTTACAGTTAAAATAATGCATTTCTATATAAGCGCTTTTTGAGAAACTGAACAAAAACGAAAAATACGTATACCTCGATGACGTTTTGGTGTTCTCCAAATGTTTAAATACCACGTTCCATGTTATTGGCGTTTTTAGTTCTGGGGTATAACAACTAAAAAGTGAAAAATAAAAAACTATTACTTATTTTTTAATTTTTAGTGTTTTTTTGGAAGTCGTTTGTTTTTTTTGTAAAATAGTTTTTTTAACCGTCAAATTACGTTTATAAAATCACGTAAATCAGCGAAATCGGCAAAATTTCGTGTACGGCCTCTTAATATGTTTTTCTTCCTCAGGTCGTCTGGATGCTTCATACATATCGGACATGTCAGTATGTCGCGCAAGACATTCGCGAGTCGGCTTCGGCCCGTCCGGCGCGCTCGCCTTCACCACCTCATACGACTCCGTCAACGAGCTGCCTAGATGTGAGTGTCTATTTTTACCCGACTACCCTTGAAAAAGGGTTTTTTTTCGAGAGTATGTATGTATACAGGGAACAACTTTCAAACATCTCAAATGTTTTTACTCCTCATAGAAATATTGATCAGCTGATGAAAAATTTGTACATAAAGTCCAATTTTTTTTTGGGTATTTTTTAATTTTAGGGTTCCGAAAGTCGGAATGAAAAACCGGAACCCTTATAGGATCACTCGTGTGTCTGTCTGTCTGACTGTCTGTCCGTCCGTCCGTCCGTCCGTCCGTCTGTCACAGCCAATTTGCTCCGAATCAGCTGGACCGATAGAGTTGAAATTTGGTACACACATGAATATCTGTGACCCAAACACGGATGTGTACCCTAAATAAATTAATTTGGAATATGGAGGTCAGTTTTGGGGTGAAAATCGGAAAATTAAAAATCAAAGTTTTTCAAACTGTGTCGTGCGACATATCAAATGAAAGGGCTCATTGTGAGGGTCTCGGATATATTTTCTTCAGAAAGACGTGGCAATGACCCTCCCCCCTCCCCCTTATCTCCGAATCCACTGGGCCTAAAATTTTGAAAAAATACAGAAAGTAGAATAATATAATATTCCACAACTATCACACAACGCCATCTAGTCTCAAGCTAAGCAGAGCTTGTGTTATGGGTACTAGACAACTGATAAACATACTTATATATTTCTAAATACATACATATTATAGATAAATTACACCCAGACACAGAACAAATGATCGTGCTCATTACACAAACATTTTGTCCTGGGTGGGAATCGAACCCACGACCTAAGGAATAGGGTGATTTCCACCTAATAAGGAAGAGGCTGTTTAAAATTTAAATATGATTTGTACGGAACCCTTTGCGCGCGAGTCCGAATCTCTGTTGGCTGGTTTTTTTTTTCTTAGAGAAAGTTGTTAATTTCCATGGCCAGAACCGGTTCTTAAAATATGACCACACCTTTCCGTTACACCCTGTATATGTTTGTATGTCTATTTCTTTTGCACGTGCTGTAACCTAAACGACTTGATAGATTTTACTAAATGAGGTATTATTTGATTGGTCTTGACCCTGATCGTATCACCTTTCAATCATTATTATGTATATTTTCACAATAAGATTGATCTTCTAATTCATTCTTGTTTGTTCATAGCCGCAGAACTATCAGAGCTCGGTAAATACGTCCGCGGCAGATCGGCCAGCGACTGGTCCGAGCCATTGCTCGTTAGAATGGCATTGGGACAACCAGAGAAGGATGATGGAATGCTGGTAAGTTGATATCCGTCTATTACAGCCTTTCCCAACCGTTTTAGGGTTCAGCAGGTGTATTCGCTAACTCAGTTGACATCAACTATTCAGTACATTGTTGCTTTGACGTATAGGAAAACATAACAAAAATATACTACGTAGTGCCTATTATAATCGATGTCCACCGAGAATAGCAACCCGGGCCTGCGGACGGCGAGCTACCCACTGCTCAGCTCGATCAGCACCAGGCCCGAGAGTCGACGGCGCGTAGTGTTCCACGCGCGACGAACAAGAGATGAGTGTCAGCCACCACTGACGGGCCCCATCGTGGCCGGTGCCTACATGCCTAGGGGTAGCGGATAAATTCTGAAAATAAGTTACCGCACCCCTGGGCACTCAGACAGGGAAGGAACAGAGGTGGGTTTTAGTCAGTAAGAGTCTGACACGCCCTCCCGCTCCACCCAGAGCGGGAGAAGTCATTCATCCCACCAAAAAAATAAAACCGAGCAAAGCAGCAATGTACTGCATAGTGCCTATCAAATTGATGTCAACTGAGTTAGCGAATACACCGAACGCTGCTGAACGTCCGAATAAAACAACGGAACTCATATAAGATCATTCCTGTGTCTGTCCGTCTGTCACAGCCAATTTTCTCCGAATCTACTAGACCGATTTAATTGATATTTTGTACTCACATGACTATCTGTGACACAAACCGATGTGTAATTTAAAAAAAAAACTTTTTTACAAAAAAATAGAACCGACTTCCAAAAAAAGTGCAAAATAATTTTAATTTCGGAAGTCAGTGTTAAAAAACGAGACAAAACCAGAAACACCGACTTTTTATTTTTCACTTTTTAGTTGTGGTTCCACATTAAACTGAGTTAACAAGTCATAGACATACGATCGCAGCAATCGCGGTTGCTTTGCTGTCAATTTTTGAAGAGTTCCGTTGTCTGTCTCCGAAACCCATAATCAGATCTATATGAAATTTAAATGGGCTCATTTCGGAACAAACCTCTTTCGAACAAAAAAAGAATTTTGCAAATCCGTCAATATGTGACGGAGTAAAAAATACAAACATCCGAATTGATAACCTCCTTCTTTTGGAAACTCGGTTAAAAATAGATGAAAATTGACCATTGGGGATTTTTGATTCTTTTGACCAATTTTCATGAATAACTTTAAAACTGTTAACTTAAAAATTATGAAAAAATCTCGCGCAATAATCCTTTTCATTTGGTTTGTAGCACGGTAGTTTATAAAAAGAATCCAATTTGTAACCCAAGAGTGACCCACATATTCCAAACTTCTTTTTTTATGTTACACGTCCGAGTTTGGGTCGCAGATATTCATCTGAGTAACAAATATCAACTCAATCGGTCTAATAGATTCGGTGCAAATTGGCTGGGACAGACGGACAGACACCCGTCTTATCTCCAAAACTACTGAGATTAAAATTAAAAAAAACAGTACAGAAAATAGTTCTTACAGATTATAGGAAAACCTATAAGAATGTATATTAAAAAAAAAACATTAATTGCACTTGGGCGGTTTTTTTTTCTATTATTTTATTATATGCTCCTAACTTTTAGCAAATATTTTTTTTCTGTAATTTAAATTTTTCATCCATTTGTAGGAAGTCCTCAAGAAACATCTAGCAACTCTCCTAGAACACTCAACGTTCACTCAAACAGATGACTCCCAATGCGCTCGACTGAACCTGTCTATTTCTGCTCGCGACAGACGCACGGTGTTAACGCAGTACCTCCGAGACGCTGCCGCAGTTCAGACGAGATACAAGGTACGTTTGACGGGATACAAGGTGGTGTTGACGAGATAAAGGGTAGTGTTGACGAGATACAGGGTAGTGTTGACGAGATACAGGGTAGGTTTGACGAGGTACAGTGTAGTGTTGACGAGGTACAGGGTAGGTTTGACGAGGTACAGTGTAGTGTTGACGAGATATAGGGTAAATTTGAAACACCTAGCAACTCTCCTAGAACACTCAACGTTCACTCAAACAGACGACGCCTAATGCGCTCGACTGAACCTGTCTATTTCTGCTCGCGACCGACGCACGGTGTTAACGCAGTACCGCCGAGATGCTGCCGCAGTTCAGACGAGATACAAGGTACGTTTTTTAAGAGGCCGTACCCGAAATTTTGGCCGATTTCACTAATTTACGTGATTTTACAGTTAAAATAATGCATTTCTATAAGTTTTAATGCACAACATGAAAGATCATTTCAATTATGATCTAATGAATGAGCTAGATTCGAAGCTTGCGTTGCATATTATAAGTCCAGATTTGGGTTGTTTTAAAAGATTTTTCATTGCCAAACTTTTGTAATTTTTACATTTTTTTCTCAAGAAATGGATTGACGGTGAACTGAAGTTTTCTTTTTGCTGTTTTAATTTTATGAACTAGAGTTCTAAATAGCCAAAATCAAAAGCAATTCTTTGCCCATTTTCTCTGAAATTTGACTAAGTTAAAAAATTTTTACTCAAAACTTTTATATGAAAGTGGTAAAACGTGATTCATACATTATGTAGATGACTTTTGTAACAATACATTCAAATTTTTTCATACCGTTTACACGTCAAAACGATTCTTAATTATGAGATATTCTAAACCCCTTACAGCAAAAATTCACAAAACCGTCGTCGGTTTGTGGTCGATTAATCGTAATTATAATAAAAATAAAAAAAAAACTAGAATTAAACATACATTAGATCATAATTAAAACGATCATTCATGTTGTGCATTAAAACTTTTAGAAATACATTGTTTTAACTGTAAAATCACGTAAATCAGCGAAATTGGCAAAATTTCGAGTACGGCCTCTTACCGGGATACAGGATAGTGTTGACGAGATACAGGTTAGTGTTAACGAGATACAAGGTGTTGTTGACGAGATACAGGGTAAGTTTGACGAGGTACAGTGTAGTGTTGACGAGATATAGGGTAAATTTGAAACACCTGAAACACCTAGCAACTCTCCTAGAACAGAAAAGAGATACAAGATAGGTTTGACAAAATACAGGGTGGGTTTGAAAAACCTAGCAACTCTCCTAGAACACTCAACGTTCACTCAAACAGGCGACGCCCAATGCGCTCGACTGAACTTGTCTATTTCTGCTCGCGACCGACGCACGGTGTTAACGCAGTACCTCCGAGACGCTGCCGCAGTTCAGACGAGATACAAGGTACGTTTGACGGGATACAGGGTATAGTGTTGACGAGATACAAGGTGGTGTTGACGAGATACAGGGTAAATTTGAAACACCTAGCAACTCTCCTAGAACACTCAACGTTCACTCACTCCCAATGCGCTCGACTGAACCAGTCTGTTTCTGCTCGCGACCGACGCCCGGTGTTAACGCAGTACCTTCGAGACGCTGCCGCATTTTAGACAAGATACAAGGTGCGTTTGACGGGATACAGGGTAGGTTTGACGAGATATGAGGCAGGTTTTAAGAGATCGAAGTAGGTTTGACAAGATACAGGGTAGGTTTGACGAGATACAGAGTTGTGTTGACGAGATACAAGGTAGGTTTTTTTTATGTGTTTGCTCTTGACTCTAGTCTAGGTCAGAGGTGACAGAGACAAAGTCAACGATGGAACGAGCTTACCCAGAAGAAGCCTGTTCACTCTAACTTTGAAGAGATTAGGGTTGTATGCATTCGGAAATGTAGACGCAAGTAGAGAGTTCCACTCCTTTGCTGTGCGCATTATGAAAGACTTTCGGCAACGCTTAGTGCGAATTTATGGAATAGCAACGAGGTAGGTTGGGTTTGGGGAAATACAGGGTAGGTTTGACGAGATTCAGGGTAGGTTTGCAACATACGGGGTAGTCCGTCAGTTGATTATCAAAAAATAAACTGGACATGTATTTTTTTGCTTTATCAAATAAATCAAAATTGACAAAGAGAAAACAGTCAAAGTTCAGTGATGGTACTTCTAGAAGTGATGTCACGCGAAACTTCAACAAACAGTATCGTCTTAATTTTTTGCTAACGTGAAAAATTAATACGTGTCCAGTATTTTATGGTAATCTAACTAATATCTGCCTAACCTTTTCCCAACTATCTTGGGGTCGGCTTCCAGTCTAACCGGATGCAGCTGAATACCAGTATTTTACATGGAGCGACTGCCTATCTGACCTCCACAACCCAGACTTTCGGGCTTCTGACGACCCGTAACGACTGTCAAATATCCACGATTGACAGCCGGGACCAACGGCTTAACGTGCTTTCCGAGGCACGGAGGAGTCTCGGTATGTCAAGATGGTCACCCATCCATGGACCAATCCCGGCAAGCGTAGCTTAACGTGATGGATCGTCCCGTGCAACTGTTATTACTTTAGCCATAAGCTCCTCGACGAACCAAATAGATTATTTTAAGGTTTTTACTCTAATTTGCAACGAGCGCGCAGTTTGACGGTTTAGGTCCATAAAGCTAAAATGACTTCAGCTGAAAATGGATACTTTAAAATTTTGTGTATAATGGTCATGATAGCCAAAATATGTTTTGTCCACAGTTTGGTGTATCGGGGGCTTATTGTTACGAAGTCTGGCGGCTGTGCGATGCACTGTGGGGTGCTGATCTGGAAAATGATGGTGAGTTATTACTAGGATTCCGTACCCGAAGGGTAACCAACGGGCAACCTTACACACTTTTGTCTACATTTCTTTCTCACTTCTCCTATCGCAGGTCTGCTGGTAGAAATTTCTTAAGAAATAAGCAGTTCCTTTGTACTATATTTATAATTATGTCTATTGTTACTGTGTCTCTGTGTGTACATAAATGATTAAATAAATAAAACGGGACCCTATTACTAAGCCTCCGCTATCAGTCCTTCTGTCTGTCAGCAGGCTGTATCTCGTGGTCCGTAATAGGTAGACAGTTGAAATTTTTAGTGAATGTGTATTTCTGTTGACGCTATAACATCATCAGCCTATAGCAGTCCACTGCTGGACATAGGCCTCTCCAATTGCACGCCATTCAGCTCGGTTCTCGGCAACTCTCATCCAGCTGCTACCAGCCACCCTGCGAAGATCATCGCTCCACCTAGCCTGAGGGCGTCCTACCTTACGTTTACCGATTCGCGGTCTCCACTCGAGAACACGTCTACCCCAACGGTCATCGTTTCTACGGCTAATATGGCCGGCCCATTGCCACTTCAGCTTGCTTATTCTGTGAGCTATGTCGACAACCTTGGTTCTCAGCCGGATCACCTCGTTTCGTATTCGATCCCTCAATGAGACTCCAAGCATAGCCCGTTCCATAGCTCGCTGAGCGACCTTGAATTTATGGACCAATCGTACCGTGAGTGTCCACGTTTCGGCTCCGTAAGTCATAACAGGCACGACGCACTGATTAGCTATAACAACAAAAAATAAATTAGAGGAGGCTCTCCTACTAGAAAAGGGATTTTTGTTGGGCTTTTTTTGCTCGATCTTAATAATGGCAACAAGTAGACGCGTATAATCTTGTACGATGGTACGAAACCCTTCATGCTCAAATCCGACTCGCACTTGGCGGGTTTTCTAAATATCCAGAGGCCTAGACAAAGTCACATTTATATTAACGATAGCGAAACGACAGTGAAATTAGATATTTTAGATCGCTAGTTGCAATCTACAACGATTGATAACGATATTTCGAAAGCTTATGCCTTTTCCAAGAGCAGTGGTGGCCCAGTGGTAACGACCGCGACTTACAAGTTGTAGGTCGGGAAATCAAACCCTGGCGCTTTATAATAATATAACGGTGAAGGAAATACAGGTATGCACGGTAAAGGAAAACACCGTTAGGAAACCGGCATGTCCTAGAACCAACAATTCGAAGACATGTGACATCCACCAACCCGCATTGGGCCCGCGTGGTGGATTATGGCCCACACCCTCTCACAGAGAGGAGGCCTGTGCCCCAGCAGTGGGGACAATAAAAATCTGATGATGATGGCATTTCCATACATTTCGGATTTATCTAATTTTGTTATTGTTAATGTAAATGTGATTTTGTTGAGGACCCCGATTTCGATGCCATTGAGAGTGGGGTCCTCACCTGTAACTACTACTATGTAAAAAAAATCTTATTAGTTTAACCCACTTTCCGATTTCCGATTTAGCTGAAATTTTGTACACATGTTCATTTTGGATGACAATGCATGGCTAGCTAAGTGATGTCATTCTAAATCCAATATGGCGGATTGGTTATTTTATATACATTAACCATAATCAATCTGCCCGCGCCTTTTCCCAACTATCTTGAGGTCGGCTTCCAGTCTAATCGGATGCAGCTGAATACCAGTATCTTACATGGAGCGACTGCCTATCTGACCTCCACATCCCAGTACTGGGTAATACTATCCCCTTGGTAAGACTGGTTGTCAGACTTTCGGGCTTCTGACGACCCGTAACAACTGTCAAAGATCCACAATTGACAGCCGGGACCAACGGGTTAACGTGCTTTCCGAGGCGGAGACCATCCATGGACCAACCCCGGCAAGCGTAGCTTAACCTGATGGCTCGACCCGTGTGGCTGTTATTACTTTAGCCACGAGTTAATATGCATTACCCATGATATGTTGAAAAATTAAATGACGTCACTTTATGCGTGTTTTGTTTTTAAACTCTAATATTCATCTAATAATCTCCTTACCAATTACAGGTGTACCCGGTACAGACCCGCTATCAACAGTGAATCGACACAGAAAGTTCCTAGACTGGCTCAAAACAGCCGTCGCAGAGGCTACAGACGAAGACCTGTCTAAACCGACCCATGGAGAGACTGAAGATGGTAAGAAAACTACTGTAACACATGAATGGAGAGTAAAGGAACACTATCTTTCCATTTCATGATAGTTGCATATAAGTTTGTATTATTATTTAGTTTATATGTATTAGTACCTATCTATGTATATATATATATATATATATATATATATGTATATATTATATTATTTAGTTAGTTTTATATCTCTACATTGTATGTGTCCTAGCACTGTTACACACCGTGTCTACTTCTCTTTTTTTCCATCTCTCCTTTCGCAGGTTTGCAGTAAGAGATTTCTATAGAAATAAGCATAACCTTTGTACATATTTCTCTGTTTCCTTCTTCTGGTCTGTTTTTTTTTTTTTTGTATGTGTGTGTACATTAATTGTTAAATAAATAAATAAATAATGGCCTTCAAAAGTTAAAATATTTAGAGAAACAAAATCAAAAGTCATTTATTTAAGCTAGGCTGAGAGCCAGCACTTTTTGAACGTCAAAGTTCTACATAAAGACAGTCCTCCAAAAACGGCCGCCCGTCAGCACTTCCTAGTGTTTTAGCTGTGAAGAAGAAGTCGCCAACAAACTTCCCAGCAAGAACGTGCTCTTGAACGTGACGACGAGAATACCCACCCCGCCTACGACGCCGCGACACCCGCCATATCCGCGCCAATCAGCAGTATACCTTTTCTACCTGTTTGTGCCATAAACTGATTTTTTAGGGTTCCGTAGTCAACAAGGAACCCTTATTGTTCTGCCATGTCCGTCTGTCCGTCCGTCCGCAGCTTAGTTCAGAGACTTTTAGTACTTGAAAGCTATAATTTGCATGGATATACATATTAATCACGCCGACAAAGTGGTAAAATAAAACTATGAAAAAAAAAATATTGTACCTCCTGTACAAGTGGGGATGTTCTTTTTCTCGTCTATCCCATATATGGTGTGAGGTGTCGTTAGATATGCCATTCAAAAATTCTGTTTTGTGTAAACCCTTTTTCGATTTAGGGATCCGTTTGCGTAAAATTATTCTTTAAATTGCTAATTTTTGTCAGTCTTCTTTTTTTTTTGTGTGGGAAATCATCCAATGACATCTCACGCTCTGGCTGGAGCGGGATGGCGTGTCAGACTCTTACTGATTAAAACTCACCCCTGTTCCTTTCCTGCCCTGAATGCCCAGAGGCGCGGTAACTCTGTTTCGAATTTATCCACAACCCCTGGGCGGGCATCGGCCATGACGGGCTCCGTCATGAATGCTGACAACTCTTGTTCGGCGCGCGTGGAACACTACGCGCCGTCGACTCTCGGGCCTGGTGCTGATCGGACGGCGAGCTACCCACTACTCGCCGTCCGCAGGCCCGTGTAAGTGTCCCTCTCCCCTGCCAGCTAAATGGTTGCTTTTGGATATGTGAAAAAATTCAGGGCAGTAGTATACATATATAACGAAATTGCAAAAAAAAAGCTATCACGGCTAAGTTAGCTCTGTTAGTTATAAAGTAATAGTCGCTCAACTTATAAAATTTTTCTATTTGTTAAATTTCGTACAAAATCCTTGGAAAAAAAATACTTAGGTGAAGTACGGTATACGGAACCCTACCTTGCGCGTGGACCGACACGCACTTGGCTGGTTTTTTTTTACATTTTTACACCTCATAACGTGTCAAACTCGTTGAATAACCCAGTCATCATATCACTTTTTTTTTGGAGTGTGTCTTTAATCTTTCAATGACTTCGCCCGCTCTGGGTGGAGCGGGAGGTCGTGTCAGACTCTTACTGACTAAAACCCACCATGTTCCTTCCTTGCCTGAGTGCCCAGGGGCGCGGTAAATTAACTATCAGCCTAGCCATTCAATTGAATGCGGCCTAGCCGTCCAATTGTATGGCTAATTCAACCAGATGGCTGCGACATAATATGTCGCAAATTTTAACTGGAAAAATCAGTGAATTTATAGATTTTTAATAAGTAACCAAATTGATTGAGAAACAAAGCTTTAAAACAATATAAAAACTCACCGATTAGCTTCGTATTACAATTAAAAAACTTTAATTTTCTGGAGCACCACACAAAAACAATACGTCTTCTTGTTATGATCGCGAGAATACGCGGTATTGGTCAAATTATTTTGACAGGTTCGCTCACGCGGTTTTAACTCGCTGTGATTAGTCGTATATTAAATGAGCTATATGCCGAACTGTGAATGTGATCCGTAGCCAATCGGCATCGTTGGCTTATGGCCGCGAAATCTAAAATTTGATACTTTTGTACTTCCGCGGTATTATCCACTGTTATTTAGGCGGTATTGCAGTATCAACGACGATATCTATCATGCGTGAATGAAGGACTAACTATCAAACTACCTTCCCATTCATCACATTGCAGAACCTAATAAATACAATCTGTATTATTTATTTATCACAAAAATATTTATCAACGTATTTTGTTCCACAGAGGCAGACGGTCATAGCGCTCGAATCTGGACTCTTCTCCTGGGCGGACGTATACTGGAAGCTTGCAAGGTCGCCAAGGAGCACGGCGATCTAAATATGGCTATACTACTCGCCCAGGCTGCTGGTGAGTTAACTGTCATTTTATATAGGCTGTAAGGAACAAGATACCGCAAACTTCGCGAAAAGATTACAGAAATCGTCATTTTTGAGCGCGCAATGTATTGTAAACAATGCGATCTCAACGCTCCGCACTACTACTTACCTACACTCGCGACGTCCGAGTGCGCTGCGCGCCGTAGGTATGTAGGTATTAGGCCGGCGACGTGAATGAACTCTAGCAAAACAGCTGTACTAATTTTATTTACATAGGTGTTTTAGTGTAATTTGCAATTTAATTAATTTTTAATTATAACTCATTGGGTTGGATAGGAATAACGATTTTGAACAGTCTAAATGTTTTAGTGTAATTTGCGATTTAATTAATTTTTAATTATAACTCATTGGGTTGGATAGGAATAACGATTTTGAACAGTCTAAAGTAAAAAAAGCCGGCGAAATATTTTAACGTTTCCAGAATCATGTACTAAATCACTGGTACACGTATGTGCGTTTATGTGCCTTACACGGTGTATAGAAAACAGAACTTTTTCATCACACTCGTAAACCCGCTCCTATCTAACTTTTAGGCTCACAATATTGTATATTTTGCACTAAACTATGTTTCAGATAAATTTGCAATAAAGTACATTGACCTTTCCCTAATAACTCTTCGTAGGTACCTGAACAATTAAATATAAATCGTTTTTCATCATTAGACAATGTTAAGGATCACGAGAGATGTTGATTCGGGACAGCTTTGAGTCATTAATTCCGTTTTTCAAATTAAAAATGTCAATAAATGTAGGTGGGTCAATGACCGTTATTGCACGTTTATTTGGAGCAATCTATAGTGCGGTTCAGTGCGGCGGTCAGGCCCCACCACAATTTATTATATTTATTGTATCGTACCGCCTAAACACATCAAAAAAAATCTGCGAGCCTTTTCACACAATAATTTGTTACTAAATATTATGCTTATGAAGTTTTTACTTATTATTTTAGAATAATTGTGTTCGAGAACCGACTTTCAATAAAGGTGCAAAATAACTTTAATTTCGGAAGTCGGTGTTTCTGACTTTTTGTTTCTTTGTTTTTTTTTTGACACAGACTGCCGAAATTAAAGTTATTTTGCACTTTTTTTGAAAGTCGGTTCTATTTTTTTTTTGTAAAAAAGTTTTTATTTTTTTTAATTCTTAGTTGTGGTTCCCCATTAAATTGTGTTAACACTACATAGACATACGATCGCAGCAATCGCAGTTGATTTGCTGTCATTTTTAGAAGAGTTCCGTTGTCTGTCTCCGAAACTCATCTTCAGTTCTTTATGTAATTTAAATGGGACCATTTCGGAATAAACCCCTTTCCAACAAAAAGAATTTTGCAAATCCGTGTATATATGACGGAGTTATCCCCGAACATACATAAAAAAATACAAACAGCCGAATTGATAATCTCCATCTTTTTGAAGTCGGTTAAAAAATAAATTATGTCGCTGAAGAAAAATATTTAACTCCTACAATTTTCTACTACATTTCAAACGTTAGTGACTGTCAAAGCTAAACTGCGATGTCACTTACCTTGATACGTCTTGTTAACATCTTATTTTTTGGCCGTAAATTAATAATTTTACTAATTATATGTGTTTTGGTCAAGCAGCAATTGCTATTTCAATATTATAATAAAATGTTAGTGAAGTTTAAAGTACTTTTTACGAATTTAGTGTTACTTTGAATCATATTCCGACCATTATTGAGAACGTGGCGTTTTGAGTTTACTTTTAGTTTCATCAAAAACATGCAACATAAAATAATGAAGTGTAAAATATGTGAAAAAACAAACAAGTACACCACATTGTTTCTATGGTACCGATTCTGTTGTGCACAAACTAAACTTAATTTAGGCTATTGCTATCTTTTTCTCTCTAATAAAACAAGAAAGAGACGGACGTAAATTAGAGCTGTCAAATTTAGTTGAACCAATATTACCATACAAATTAAGGGTACACCTAAAAACATGTCGACTAAAAACACGGTGAAGCGCAAGGCGTAAACTAGTTTGACATCTCTAACTTAGTTCATAGCTATAGCCGTCCTTTTCTCGTACTGCCTTTTAGTAAAAGATAGCGATTCTCTAATTTTAGTTTAGTTATTGAACAATAGAATCCTCCGCTGCTATGACAACAGGGAATATGCAAATATATATTATTTTTTTATTGTCCCCGAAGGGAAGGCGAAACTCTTTTGACCAAATTGCCTAGTCTTACGTAGTTATTTATACTTTTTTCCAATAGAATGCAGATGTAACACATTCTAATATTTTTGCAGTATTTGGCAACAAATGTGTCGAGTCAGCCTTCTCGGCAAACTTCGCTGAGGTAGTCAATACTACAATAAAATTCTCAGCTCCATTTTCCCGAGATCGCGCCTGTTTCAATGATTCCACATCCATTTGCGTTGACACTTGAGACACAAAACTACACCAATTTTACATCACAATATCCACTAGGAATCAATAAACGAATAATTACAACAGCCACTGAACTTCACTCGAGAAAATCCCGCCAAAAACTCCATATATGCAAATAATTCAAAGCTTTTTTATTTTTTTTAAATACACAGTTGCCGATTCTCTTGTTCATACACTATTTTATTATAAGATTTAAAAAAGATGTCCGTATTGATCTCAGGATTGATCAAAAGCCAGCTGTCCCATGAACGACGTTCGACGAAATATACAACGATTAATATAGTGTAAAATTATGTGAAACAGTAATTAAATCTCATGCTGTCCACAGGCGACCCGACCTTCCGTTCCCTCATCACCCGCCAGCTATCACTCTGGCGGGAATGCGGCGCGGACACTCTCATATCTTCCCACCGCTGGGCCACGCTGCAGCTTATCGCTGGGCAAAGCTCGCCCCGGGACAAGTTAAGAGAAACGGACTGGCTGAGAGCTTTACATGCTACTGCAAGGTGAGTCAGATAGTCTACCTTTTTTCTTTTTGGGTGGGAAAACATCAAATAACTTCTCCGGCTCTGGGTGGAGCGGGATGGCTTGTCAGACTGTCTGCCTAGCCTTTTCCCAACTATCTTGGGGTCGGCTTCCAGTCTTAACCGGATGCAGCTGAATACCAGTATTTTAAATTGTCTGGCAGTTTGAGTATTTTTGCGGCCTACTCAAATGTCCTTACTTTGGTATTGTTCGTCGGTTCGTTGAGCTCCTCAAAGTTCTGAGTTGAGCTTCGCGATGACTGACAAATGCTTGCACTGTCTGGACAGGTCCACTCGAATTCGTGTGTTGCTTTCTTCAAAAAGCTCATCCCAGACATAAACGTACATGGTTCTCATATGATTTAACCAGTACACACTTTAAAAGAGACTTTGACCTCTGAGTTTGTTTCGGTGTTTCTTCTCAGGGTAGTCAGCTAGGAAACACCGGCCTCATCTAGCTTAAACTGACAAAAACCATTGACGTGTAAAAGTGTTCCTTGTAACCTATTTACTGAATAAACATCATTTATCATTTACATGAAGCGACTGCCTATCTGACCTCTACAAACCCAGTTACTAAGTAAATACCCCTTGGTAAGACTGGTTGTCAGAGTTTCGGGCTTCTGACGACCCGTAACGACTGTCAAAGATCCACGATTGACACCCGGGACCAACGGCTTAACGTGCTTTCCGAGGCACGGAGGAGTCTCGGTACCAACCCCGCCAAGCGTATTACTTTAGCCAAGAGCGAGGGCATGTCAGACTCTTAATGACTAAAACCCACCCGACTTCCTTCAGTAGCATGTGCCAGGGCCAAATTGACTCTTTCATACACACATGCGACCCCTTTTTTTTGAGTGTATTTCTTCATTTTCTGAGTGCCCAGGGGAGCGGTAACTCTGTTACGAATTTATCCGCTACCCCTGGGCACAGATAATATAATACTAGCGTACAGATGCCTCATCCCATACAAAGAAACGGTACCGCCGTAACTACGGGCTTTCGTCTGGCACAAGTAACTTTTGTTCTTCGTTCGGGCCCGTCCTCTACACCTCGCTAGATGGTGTCAGCAGCGACGGCTTGCAAGTTGAATGAATTTACTTAAAGTCTTACCAATATTTTCTCACACATTGAGGAATTATTTTATAGTATTTTTGGTATTTCATAGTAGTTTTACTGTATCAAAATATTTCACTATCCAAATTTTAAAGAGGCGAATGGATAAACTCTAAAACTTCAAACAGCGCTATCTATTGATACAAGAAATATAAATGCCTAAGGTTTCATTCCAATAAACATCTTAATTTGAATAAATTAGGAGCCAATTATTCCATAATTTTATGCTTGGGGTAGTTTATTAAATAAGAAAATACAGTTTTTAACATATTTAAAAATATATATTAATGTTACATAAGATGACGCTGTTTGAAGTTTTAGAGTTGATCCATTCGCCTCTTGAAATTTGTATAGTGACACATTTTGAAACAGTAAAACTGTTATGAAGTGTAAAAAATACCATAAAGTAATTCTTCAATATGTGAGAAAATATTGGTTATACTTTAAGAAAATTCATTCAACTTGCAAGCCGTCGCTGCTAACACCATCTAGCGAGGTGTAGAGGACGGGCCCGAACGAATAACAAAAGTTGATTTTGCAAGTCGAAAACCCTTAATTACGGCGGTACCGTTTTTTTGTATGGGATGAGGCATCTGTACGCTAGTTTTATATTATCTGTGCTACCGGTAACGTCTCAAAAACAACTTCAAATGACAGCTGGGACCAATGGCTTCCAACCCTGCATCTTCCGGTACGCAGTCAGCACTCCAGAACCTTATACAATCTCTACATTATTTTTATCTTGTTCACAGATACCTCTGCCCCTACGTACCCTCGCTCGAGCAAGTAACTCGCACCTACGAGGGTTTCTTCACAGACGAGAATCAAGATGGAGATAGTGACGTGGAGCTGTCTCTGATAGACAACGACGAGATGTGCATGAGACTGCCTCTGCCGCCCTACGTGACTCACTATGACGTCACGCTTAACGTAAGTATATGTAGATTCAAAGTTAATGGCGGCTCGGAACACGAGGTGATTCGCTGCGCAATATCAAATTCATAGGAACATGGGTTAGGAGGTGGGATCCTGCGCAGCGAGGAGCGCACTTCATAGCCACCATTAAATCGTACTATACCAAGGGATTTACAGAAAAAAAACAGACGTCGGTTTTCAACAATGTTGAAAATCGTCGTTTTAATCGCGTAATCTTTTGTGATTAGCGTGAGACTGCCTCTGCCGTCCTACGTTACTCACTATGACGTCACGCTTAACGTAAGTACAAAGGGATTGACAAAAAAAATTGTTACGTCGTCGGTTATTTAATTAATATTGGAGTTTGGTCATGTATTTTTTGCTTTACAAAACCAATAAAAAACGACAGACATAAAACGCAAAGCGTGAACTCTTATCTCTGTAATTTTGTGGGGAGCTTGTTCCGTCGCTTCGTGGTAAAAACTTCAAAATTTCAATGCACAGTGCATTGAAATTTTATTTTTAATCGTTTTAAGGGTTCCGTACCCGAAGGGTCCAAACGGAGCCCTATTTGCTATCACTCACGTGTCCGTCTGTCCATCGTTTGTCATAAAATTTTATTCCGAAGAATTTTTTAACTGGCCTATGAACTCGAAATTTGGTACATTATACTAACAAATGCCATTATATTGTTAAATCACATTGTTTTCTTTGAAGTTCCTTCATTTGGTACGGAACCCTTAATGTGCGAAGTCCAACACGCACTTTGCTTGTTTTTAACCGACTTTCGAAAAAGGAGGAGGTTCTATGTTCGACTGTATGTATGTTTTTTTTTTTGTGTATGTCCGCCGATTTCTCCGTCAGTTGTGGACCGATTTTCAAAATTCTTTTTTTATCCGGAAGAATATATACTCCCGAGGTGGTCCCATATAAATTTTATCGAAATTGCTTCAGCGCTTTTTGAGAAACTGGAACAAAAACGAAAAAGGGAGGAAAACGTATCCTCGATGACGTTTTGGTGTACCTACTCAAAATGTTTTAATTCCACGTTCCATGTTATTGGGTTGGGGTTTTTAGTTGTGGGGTATAACAACTAAAAAGTGAAAAATAAAAAACATTTTTACAAAAAAAAACAACCGACTTTAAAAAAAAAATACACTAAAAATTAAAGTCGGTGTCAAATAACGAAGAAGTAAATTACAAACACCGACATCCGAAATAAAAAGAATTTATTTCGTACCTATATTTATTTTTACACATATTATTTACATTTTTAAATATCTTTAAAAGAAAACATATAAAAAAACATTTAAAAATATAAAAAATAGTAGTCCACCGGTATCGGGAGCAGGGTCCAAGCTACCGGTGGTTAGGGCGCTCCAGAGACAGGAACCTCCTCACAATGCGAGCCGTATCAAGGAGTACTGCCTTCTGAATCAGGCCCTTGATCCAACCGCGCATGACAGCTTCGACAAGTGGTCGTCGAGGCTTTTGGCCATCAGGCCATTGGCGGTAATGACTATCGGCACAATGACAGCCGAGTCCACATTCCACATATCGACAACCTCGTGTGCCAAGTCAAGATATTTAATTTGTTTCTCATTCTCAGCTTTCACGAGGTTCTCGTCATGTGGGATGGTGATCGATTGTCATTGTGCGGCGCTCTAATCGGTCTATCACCATTATATCCGGCTTATTGGCAACAATAGTCCTGTCAGTGATGATAGACAGATCCCAGTAAAACGTGACATGGTCATTTTCGAGAACTGGGTCAGGCACATACTTATAATACGGTACCTCAGAATCCAGAAGTTTGTATTTCAAAGCAAGTTGCACTCTCCGTTAGCCATTATATTTTTTTTTTGCATTCACCCCGTCCTCTGTCTCTTTCTATTCCCCCTCCCCAGGAGCGTTAAAAGTTGAACGCAACCTTGTTGGAAGTCGCATAAGAAGCAAATTAATTACTTCAGTAATTAATTATTTCTAATTTTTCACAGAACGGCAAACAGCGACGCGTATTAGACCTGCGGTATGAGCTGATTCGTGCTCGCGCCTTTAACTCGCGACCGAAGTTACGACCAGCCTCTTATACACCCGACCCACTGGACTACAGCTTGTGGTAAGTTATTGTTTAATATCTATACATATACAGCATGTAACAAAAACCCTGTCCGATCCTGAAGGGTATTACTTGGTATCGTACTGCGTACACATATACGTAATCATTTAATGGATACGAGATTATTATATTTCCCCAATGAAAGTAATTAATTTAAAAATTAAAGAAAAACTTATCAATGGCAACACTGAGCGCTCGCAAAGTTCACCTACTGTTTCGTTTTAAAGACGCCGCCTGAGCGAGACAGAGTGCCTACAGCGCGGCTAGTGCAGGGCGGTATCGTATGAAATAAAAATAGATAAAAATGAAAAGATTTCGCCGGCCGGTGGAGTGTTGTCAACTTATGAAAATTTTACATATTTTTAGTGTTAAATTTCGCATATTTTACAAATTATTTCGCATATTTTTTATTCCGCGCAATGTAACGCGAACCCAGGCAAGTGGAGTTAACCCCGCCCTTTCACTCTAAGCCACGTAGCTACTTGTCGGATACTTTTGATATTCATTGCGTTTTTGTAACTGTAAATGCGTAATTTCGAAATTACGAAGAAATAAATCGAAAATTCAGGTAATGCTTGTTTGGAAAAAGGAGTAATAACACTTAGAATCAATTTTCAAGTAAAAAGCAAAAAAAAAATTGCGACTTTGACCTTCAATATCTCCAAAACCAGTGGATTCCCAGGTATGGTCTAGTGGAAAAACATGATCCAAATAATGGGTTAAGTATGTGGCTTTCGGCTTAGGAAACTGTCTTTTTACACCCGATATAAGAGGAGAAAGACTGACTGCCACAGCCGAAACTGCTGGGACTAGGAACGTGAAATTTGGCACACGGCTTCCTTATATAATGTAGGGGAGCAATAAGAAAGGGCTTTGGCAATTCATCCTCTTCTGGGTTACAAGTGAGGGTTGAAAGTTTGTACGTAGTAGGGCGAAGCCGCTAACAGAGAAGCTAGTCTTCAATATTGTACGAGAGCCTACGACTAAAACCATGTAGTATTGATTTTTTCAAAAAGAGCTGAACCAATTCAATAAAATTTATGTGGGATCACCTCAGGAGTATACTCAATCAATCGCTCAGGAGTATACTCAATCAATCGAACTGCCCGCGCCTTTTCCCAACTAACTTGGAGTCGGCTTCCAGTCTAACCGGATGCAGCTTAATACCAGTATTTTACAAGGAGCGACTGCCTATCTGACCTCCATAACCCAGTTACTGGGTAATAAGATACCCCTTGGTAAGACTGGTTGTCAGACTTTCGGACTTCTGACGACTCGTAACGACTGTCAAAGATCCACGATTCACAGCCGGCACCAACGGCTTAACGTGCTTTCCGAGGCACGGAGGAGTCTCTGAATATAAAGATGGTTACCTATCCACGGACCAATCCCGGCGTAGCTTAAGCTGATGGATCGATCCGTCCGGCTGTTATTACTTAAGCCACGAGCTCCTCCTCAGGAGTATACTCATTAAAATTAAACAAGAATTTTGAAAATCAGTCCTCAATTTAGATAATGGTGAAAAATTGTGTGTGGAATTGGCTTATGGGCATGCGATAAGGAGGAATGAAGAAAATTTCGTGAGGAAAGTCTTGTGTATGGATGTGGATGGCTATAAAGTAGGGGAAGGTCAAAGAAACGATGGTTGGACTGTATGAAAGAGGATATGGGTGAAAAGGGGGTGACTAAAGAGATGACGACTAATAGAGGAGTATGGAAGAAAAAGACATGTTGCGCCGACCACAAATAAATTGGGATAAGGGCAGGAGAATAGTGAAATGAGAGAACGATGAGCATAAATAAAAAAAAAACATACATACAGTCGAACATAGAACCTCCTCCTTTTTTGGAAGTTGGTTAAAAACGGGATAGTGTGCGGTGTACTGATGATAAATTAATTGGACATTAACATTAATTCCAGTTTTATTTTATATCAAATCTAATCATATTTTTTTTAAATCCAACAGCTTTCTCCTCGGTACGTGGTTCGGCAATCCAACTATAGAGAGCATCACCGGCATAGCTGACCAACTGGAAGCGAGTGGGAACTGGCACTTGGCGGTACAGGCCCTGTCTTACCACCCCGATGATATAGCGTGAGTATACATTTGTTTTCCTGTAGCAGTCCAGCTTGGACTTCGCGCAAATCCTTCCCAACGGTGGGATAGCATACTATCCCACCGCTGGGAAAGCCTTTCCTGGCCGTGACAGTCGTAAATCGACACCACTTAATGGCCCATATATAGATTTAAATACTAAATATAGGGTCGTCCCAACATTTTTTAAATGCAGTGGTTATAAGTGGTTTTGACGACACGGTTGGCGCAGTGGTTGAGCGTTCGGCTTCTGCCCTGCGTGTCGCGGGTTCGATTCCCGCACGGAAAAAATATTTGTATGACCTACAGATAGTTGTCCCGGGTCTGGATGTCTTGTGTATGTGACTCACAGTTTTTTACAATTTTATATGAAAAAGGTAAAAAGTGATTCATACATTATATAGACGACTTTTGCAACAATACATTCTAATTTTTTCATACCGTTTAGACGTCAATACGATTCGTAATTATGTGATATTCTAAACCCCTTACAGCAAAAATTCACAAAACCGTGTTTGTGGTCGATTAATCGTAATTATAATAAAAATAAAAAAACTAGCTCATACATTAAGCTCATGATTGAAATGATCTTTCATGTTGTGCATTAAAACATAAAGTAATGCATTATTTTAACTGTAAAATTCACTTCTTAAAATCACGTAAATCGGTGAAATTGGCCAAAATTTCGTGTACGGCCTCATACAATGGTATCAATACGACCAACACACGCCGTTCTCTATCACGATTTTGGTCTGAGGAAGAGTGAGGCTCTTTCTCAGACCATAAAACACATTTTTACAAAAAATACAGCCGACTTCCAAAAAAGAAAAATAGACTAAAATTCGCAAAATAACTTTAATTTCGGAAGTCGGTGTTTATATTTTGTTTTTTTTTTCGTTATTTTACACCGACTTTTAATAATAGACTATTTTTCACTTTTTAGTTGTTTTACCCACGAACTAAAATTAAATAAGTATTAAAGTTATGCCCGAATTGATAACCCCGATAACATAAAACATGGAATTTGAACATAATTGGAGGAAACCAAAACGTCATCTGTGTCACGGGGTCTCATCTCGAAGAAAGAAAATTTAGTTCAAACAAACAATAGATGGCTTAATATGCATGGTGTTTAAAAGTTTAAGTAACATGAATATTTTGAAAAAAATATTTGGTAAAAACTGTATTTTCTTATTTAATAAACTACCCTAATCATAAAATTGTAGAATAATTGGCTACTAATTCAAATTTAGATGTTTATTGGAACGAATCCTTAGCCATTTATATTTCTTGTACCAATAGATGGCGCTGTTTGAAGTTTTAGAGTTTATCCATTCGCCTCTTTAAAATTTGTATAGTGAAACATTTTGAAACAAACTGTTATGAAGTGCCAAAAATACTATAAAGTAATTCCTCAATGTGTGAGAAAATATTGATAAGACTTTATGTAAATTCATTCAACTTGCAAGCCGTCGCTGCTAACACCATCTAGCGAGGTGTAGAGGACGGGCCAGAACGAAGAACAAAAGTTACTTGTGCCAGACGAAAGCCCGTAGTTACGACGGTACCGTTTCTTTGTATGGGATGAGGGATCTGTACGCTAGTATTATTTTATCTGTCTGTGTGTACATTTTTTTCAAAAAACGCTGAATCTATTTCGATAAAATTTATATGGGACCATCTCTGAAGATTCACCCACCAAACAAAAAAAGAATAATCAGAATCTATTCACAAGTGGCGGAGTAATCGCGTAACAAACATTAAAAAAAAAACATTCAGGCGAATTGAGAACCTCCTCATTTTTGAGATCGGTTAAAAATTATAAATGCTAACAATTGTTTATATTAATTTTTAATATTAAATATTGTACAAAAATAAACTCGGGCAAATACGCAATTCGCAATTAAGAAATCCGCCTACAGTCTTTCTCTAATCCAACTTCTTTCTTTCCCAGTCGCGGCCACCTTATTCGCGGTGTACTATCACGCCACGCTCCAGCCAAAGCGGACTCAGCAGAGTTGAAAGCGCGACTAGAACTCATCAGGAGACTGAAGGTGCCCGAGCAGTGGCTGCTGTTAGCTCAAGCGCACAGGGCCAAGTATGAGGTAAGACAAATAATAATTTAGGTTCTAATCTCTCTGTCAAGGTCGCGGCAGTTCCCTGCCGTGTCCTCGTGGAGGCGATCGGCGGCAGCGACCTCTCGTGCCCAGCCATGGTACGGAGCGAGAGGGAATGGGAAGCAGTCACCTCCTTCAGCGAAGCAGTAATGCTCGTGAAGGAGGAGGCGGAACGGGTGAGGGAGACTCAACAACAGAGTCGTCCTCACGCCCTCAGCAGCAGCCGCCGCAGGAGACGCCACTTCGGACGTCGCGAGACGATCTCCGGCCACCGTAAACCCGGGCCTGCGGACGGCGAGCAGTGGGTAGCTCGCCGTCCGATCAGCACCAGGCCCGAGAGTCGACGGCGCGTAGTGTTCCACGCGCGCCGAACAAGAGTTGTCAGCAAAACATGACGGGGCCCGTCATGGCCGTTACCTGCCCGGGGGTTTTGGATAAATTCGACAGTGTTACCGCGGCCCTTCGTACAGGCCACTGAAGGAACACGGGTGGGCTTTAGTCAGTAAGAGTCTGACACGCCCTCCCGCTCCACCCAGAGTCGGTGAAGTTATTGGATGATTTCCAAACTAAATAAAAAAAAAACAAAATCCATTCAGCCATTTGATCGTGAAGGAGTAATAAACATACACACACATACAAAATTTTACCTTTTTTATTATTGATAGGCTCACGCTTGACCACTATCTCACCTGATGGTAAGCGATGATGTGGTCGAAGATGGAGCACGCTTGCCTTGAAGTATCCTATTCACTCTTGATTTAAAGACTCCCAGGTTGTAGCTCTCTAGTTTTTGACCGAGAGGCAACTGTTCCTTAGGCTTTACGAAGTCGTAAGATGGTGGATATATCGCAGTCATCTGGTTGAATTAGCCAGTCAATTGGACACCTAGGCCGTTCATTAAAAGCCGGTATTCAATTAAGGCGCTATTAGCTGCCAACGACCTTGAGTGGTTAGCTTGCGTGTTCTGTGCTGAGCTCACGTAACGCGTCGTATGTTCACCCAGTAATAGGACTCGCCCATCAAGGAGCGCTGTCCGAAATTAGACGCATTATTAATTTATTACACATAAAACAACAAGTATTAAACTAAAATACTGAGACTAAATTATAAATAATTAAACGATCTTTAAAATGGTGAAGGTTTCATAAAAATACGCTTTATAGTTTTTGCGTGATTCTCAATTTTTAATCCGCGTTAGACATAACTTTACAAATTAATTACACAATTTTATAAGAATATAATTTGAAATATTCTGAGATCAAATTACGACGCAAATAGTCTAGAGTAAAATATATTTTTTTCAAAGAAATAAGACTAGTCGTTTAGACGTGATGTTCAATTAAAAACCATTAAAAGTCGTATAACTGCGCCTTAAATGGTTAAAGGACAACCAGCCAAGTCATTAAAAATAAATAAATTCTTTATTTCACCAAAAGCCTGTAACAAAATCCTTATGAGTAACACATCAAGGGCTTAACTACAAAAGTCAACAGGTATTTAAATACTCTGACTCATAAACTAGGTGTAAGTTTGACCAGATGGCTGGATGTCGTCTAGTCATATACAGGGTGTAACGGAAAGGTGTGGTCATATTTTAAGAACTGCATCTGCCCATCAGTATGAACAACTTTCTTCAAGAAAACCTGACGAAATTCTCAAAAAAAATGTTTATCTCCCATACAAATATTGATCAGCTGATGATAACTTTGTATGGAAAGTACAATTTTTTTTTTTGGGAGTTTTATATTTTTTTCTTAGAGAAAGTTGTTCATATCCATGGGCAGAACCGGTTCCTAAAATATGACCACACCTTTCCGTTACATCCTGTATTGATGAGTTTGTGATACCACTTATCATAATTATGTGTGTACTAAAGGCAATGTTAGGATGCAAGAGCGAGCGAAGCGAACTCGGTGCACCCCGATTTTTGAAGTGAAACTTCTTTAGAATCGTTGTGATTGGATGCAACGGAAAAAACGACAGGTAAGAGACACAAATAGAAAAATGTGTAGGATGAAGCCAGGAAAGAATAAGACAGAAATATACATACTATTTGTATCGTATTTTAGTTATCATAAGCCTCTTGTATCATTTGTTGAAACTGAAAATATGGAACTTGAGCAATAGATTATGTGTAATGTAACATATGTTAAATAAAATATAAAATGTATTTTAAAATTAATCAAAATACTTTCATTTTTAAACAATTAAACTTTGTAATTATCCTACCCTTGTTATATATATTCATCTCATTCTTTTGTTGATTTACTGAAGTTTCACTTCTATCGTGTGTGAATCGCACACACCTTTTTTTTTTTTTTAAACCAGGGCTCAAGCCCTGCTTTGCGGAGCTCGACTACGCCTTTGTAAATAAATTGAATCACTAATAAATAATAATTTTTCATTTAACTTGAAGTAAATTTGAATCACTTAGCTGTGTCTTGGTCAGTCATCTTCAAAGGGCTGACTTTCAATACGCCAAGTTGTTAAACGTTGAGTGATTCTAGTTCAATTAACTATCGGCCTAGCCATTTAATTGAAGCCAGCGTTTAATGAACGGCCTAGACGTCCAATTGAATGGCTAATTCAACCAGATTAGGAGTGAGGCGTATTTATCGTAACAGATACAAAATCACAGATATTTGTAGATACTAGATAACAGTTGTTCCTGTGATATCTTAAACCTGTTAAAAATATCATTCATAATTCACAATACTCAATCACAATCACTACACTCTTCAGTCTCAGTAGGTACTCAATAACAAGTAACAACTATTCGTGTTATCTGTTATTTCTTCTTCGTATACCTGTCTCGCTCACACCCGCTTGATTGAATCTTGCTAAAACGAGAAGCACTTAATATTATTATCCGAAAATGCAAATTGTAGTCTTACAAGAACATAATCATCCTTGAAAAGTGACAACTATTTCTAGTCGTATTATCTTATCTGTTCCTAACTTTCAGTTCGGAAACACTGCAAGAATAATGCTAACATTACTACGTGTTCTGTACGTGATTAATTTACCGAAAGACGTGCTTAGAAAAATAACTGGCTGTTATTTAATAAAAGTTGTTGACATCTATTATTATTGCGTAACAATAACAGTACTATCTTGTTTGACCTGTTATAACCCAAGTCTAAACCAGATGTCTGCGACGGATACTTGTCTTCCCACAGTTAGAATCTCTTTGTAACTAAAAGTATGTGTTGGCTTGTTCCAGCGCTTGCCCTTCGTGGAGGCGGAGCACCTGGTGGGCGCGGGGCAGTGGAACGCGGCACACAAAGTTCTGTTAGAAGAATTACTGCCTGAGGCGGTTTTAGCAGGTAACATATTACTGGTTTTTTACCGACTTTCGAAAAA
Source organism: Polia nebulosa (assembly GCA_951329385.1). Lineage (NCBI taxonomy): Eukaryota > Metazoa > Arthropoda > Insecta > Lepidoptera > Noctuidae > Polia > Polia nebulosa. Next base: position 8,350,832 of record OX589608.1, read on the forward strand.
GGAGGAGGTTCGACTGTATGTATGTTTTTTTTTTTATGTATGTCCGCCGATTTCTCCGTCAGTTGTGGACCGATTTTCAGAATTATTTTTTTATCCGAAAGAATATACTTCCGAG